>OY796662.1:49610409-50226264 GCA_963680705.1 Rhagium mordax
TCATATACATGCTATTATGCAAATGGATTATTTATGGCGTATAAATTACTTTTATTAATAATCATAATAGCCATCTTCGATTAACGAATCTCGTTATGCATTAAAAAAAATCACACATTCTTTTACGGTGACTCTAATGTATCTAAATAACAGAGATGAGGATTAAATAATATGAGATTTAGATTCGACCTTCCATATACTGTGTTAAAGATGAGCAACATTACATCAGTTTACGCAAATTAGGTAGTATATGATTCAAATATTATTTATCTATTAATGTATCAATGTCACCAGCGCATTTTTAAAAACTGTATAGGTTTTTCTTTTACTGGCATCATTCATCTTTGTAAAGAAATTTGCATCGCAGTGGTCTAAGAATATTTCTTATAGGTACTTAATGTTTTCTCTAAATTACTAAAAATGCAATAAATATAGGTATAAATATTTATCTACTATCTAATTTCTTTTATAAAATACTGCACCAAAAATTCGCGATGTTCTATAATAATAACTTTCTTTGGTTTGACATATCTAGATAATACTTCAAACAGATTTTAATTTTAAAATTAGTTATATAATGTTATATTTTTGTTTTATCTCGTTTTTAAACATGCAGAGAAATTGGAGCCAGAATAAAGTCTTAGGCTGTAACGAAATTTTATTTAAATTCCGCTACATTCTTAATTACTACTTCCTACCTTTAAGGTATCATGTAAGGGGTTTATGAAAAGACCCACGGCGCGCTGTTGCCAAAAGTTAGATAGTTGTCTACTTTGACGCTGATATTTGTACGAGTTGATTTTTGAAATTTGTCGCTACGATGTTGCAAGCATTTATCGAATATGAGTTTTTAATTATATCTTTTAGTTTCTCAAGTTTAAATAATCCCGTATTAAATCATATGCACATGGAGAAAGTGTACAACATAAAATCCATAATTATGGTTTCAGATGAATAGCGTTTTTTTTTAAATAAGCAATTTTACTCGATTAATCAAAATTGGTAATATATTATTTATATTATTACTGCCTTTGAAACCATCTTCCACTCGATCTTCCGCCTCTAAAACATTCGAGTCTGCAATCAGTTTTTTAGAGCTCGCACATAAAATATACACATTTTTCTATTAAACACGTGAATGATTGATCGATATTATTTATTTGATTTTTGTATCTAACTAATAAATTTTCTAGTTGGGACCATCTAGTTAATTTTAGATCAAAATATAAAATTCAGTTTAGATCTTTTAATGTCCATTCTGTATTATTTATAAATATCCTATCAACCATATTTGATCAACTGAAATTTGATTACCAATGCTAATCATGTCCTCTGTTAAAGTTAGAATATATCTTTTATTACTTTAATTGTCCAAGATTCAGAAATATGTATTTCTTCAAGATAATTTAAAATTAAGTCAAAACACTCGAAACTATTAATTAAGTCTGATTTTTCTAATGATTCATTCAATTCATTATGACGAGCTAGGTTTCCATTATGTCCTCTCTTCTGGACTTTTTCTTGGAACAGCTATTTTTTAGATAAATATGTTGGTAAATTTGGAAAAATGGAAGGAACTGAATCAAATTTAAGTTTAGTTTTGTCGGAATTTTTTTCACAGTTCCGTCTAGTAATCTTTCCTAATAATTTTCTGGAAAATGCATACTACAGACAACATAATATTGAGAAGAAGACCATTTTAAGAGCAGAAATATTGCTAAATTAACTGAAATGTTGAATGTTATATTTTTCTTGTTGATATAACAACCGTGTGACTTTCTTTACCAACGCAACACCATTAGAAGAAATAGATACGTATTTAATCATTTAAAGCACATCACATCGACTAGCATGCATTTCCAAGTAGCTATTATAAAATGTAGCAAACAGTAAATTATGCATTTTTTGACCTTAGGTGCAGTGGAGCTTTGTTGTGCACAAGAATTGAATTCAAATATTTTTCGATACCATTGTTTGATGGTTTAACAGTTTAAATGGAAAACATTAAAAATGATGACACAAAAATAGATGTTTAATTCATTTGTATTTGTTCATTAGGTAAAAATAAATACATTGCAAAATGTTACTGACTTACTCTGTCACTGTTTAAAGAATGAACATATTCTTTTGTCAAGGATATACGAAATGGGAAAAAAATGTAAATAAATGAGCTATTTATAGCTAGTTTAGATTTATTGATGTCTCCATATTGTCTACAAGTATTTATTTGTTGTCTCTCTTTGTAGCTGAAATATTTATTATATTTACGGCAAGGATGCTGAAACGGCAACCATTCGAAATAATTAACGCAAAGTGAAATCCTGAAACTATTGTACAAATCTTTACAGTTTATTCGGGGCGCGTTAATTCCTCCTATGGTCCTATTTCCAAACAAAGAAAGTCACAGCATTTTTAGAAATAGTCTCAGAAGTTACCACGATCTACCATGAAATACACTAACATATGTCCTGGGGAAAATGAATGGGATCGGTTTTTCAATTTTTTCAATTATAATCAGTTTACAGGTCAAAAATATACATAGATTCGCCAAATTTAGCTTTAAATCTTTACTTTAAAAATAGATATTAGATCTGCCAAAATAGAATTTTCTTTTCTTCTTTTTATTCTTGAAAGCTGCCAAAATCAGTGTTAAATTTAATTTATTTTTTGTAATATTGAAAACAATGTGAGTTTTTAGCAAAAAGAAATAAAATACTATTTTTATAATTTAAAGATAACATTACAATAAAAAAATATTGTTATATCTATTTCATATTGCTTTCGTATCCAGTACCTCTAAAACCTAGAGAAAAATGTTAAGTACTTTTATCGGTTTCAGGATATTAATCCTTTGTTTACATATGCAAAAGTAGGCTGGTAAATAAGTCATAACTAAAGTTGTACAGTTATATTTATTGCTTGTACGGTAATATTACAATACAGATCTGTCAATAACTGTCAACAGATGAAATAATAAATAATGAAACTATAGGGCTATTTATTAATACAAACAGACAGAAAACTCCAAACGATAATAATTAAATACTGAAATCCAACTGAAATGTATTTTCAGGCAATCCAAGGTCCATTTTTATGTAGCCGTTGTGACATTAAAAATGTAAACCTTTATGTAACATGAAAAAAGGTAACAAATAAAAACAAACAAAATATAACTGTAACCATGGCGACAAATCAACCCATACAGACTTGACCAACTAATGAAATGAAAACGTTATTAATAAGAGAATATCAAAAGGTAATATCTATTAATAATGTCTTTATTTTCTGAAACCGATAAACTATTGAACAAATCACGGATGTTATGAATCATAACAGCCTTAGATGTCTTAAAATCCTCGCTCTACGAGCTCGGATTTCAAACCGACATCTGCGGCAGTTATGATAGTCATAACATTCCTCGATATGTTAATAGCTATAATTCGTTGAAATAATAATAAATTCGCATTTTTATTCAGTTGAAGAAATTTTGACAGCTGTCAAAGGTTACAACTTTATTTTAATATCAATTGCTGAACTAGGAAGTTTTGAAACATTTTATGTACCTTTTTCTATGGAAATCAACATTATTTTCAAAATTACGAAAGATATATACGTAAATTTTTTTATTTGACAGCAATTTTGGCATCTGCCAACCTACATAATATTATTTTACATCAATTTCGTATTCAGTACCTCCAAAATTATAAAAAAATGTTTGTTAAATATGTTTATCCACGACTATTGTATAATGTACCCATTATACGTCTGTTTGCTCGACCTTAATAATACCCATTAATCACGGCAGTGATTAATGAGTCATTAATCACTACTGTCAGTGATTTTATCCACGACTATTTTAATGAGTCATTAATCACTACTGTCAGATGCTTCCTTGATTTAGCTATAATATTATATTGTTCTGCTACAAACAACAAAAATATTTAGTAGTCGTGGATAAAGTATAGTATTCTACTCCCGTATAATGGCTATTATCCACTCGGTGATTTAGGCCACTCGCCTGCGGCTCGCTATTATTTATTTAAATAATTATAAAATGTTATTTTCATTAAGTTGAAAAATTGTGACAGCTGCAAAAAGCGAAAACTTTATTTATTTTATTTTCTATTATGGAACTAGTAAATTTCAAAACACTTAATAACACTTCTTCTATGGGAATTCACGTTATTTTCAAAATTACGAAAAGCACATTTGCATTTCTCTAAATTTGACAGAAATTTTGGCAGCTACCAACAAACATAACAATTTTAATAAATTAATTTTTCATTCAAAATCTATAGAAAAATGCCTTCTTAAGTACTAAAATCATTTGTAGAAATAATTATTAAATGACATTTTTATTCAGTTGACAGAAAATTTGACAGCTGTCAAAAGTGAAAACGAAAAATTTAAAATATCTACCTCTCTTCTTTTATGAAAAATCAGGTTGTCTTCAAAATTACGAAAAACATACTTTTCAATTTTTAAATTTGACAGTTATCAAGGATAAAAAAATAAATGGAAATTCTGTTTTGACAGATTTAAAATCTATTCGTAAAGTAAATATTTAAAACTAAATTGGGCAAATCTTTGGTGTATTTGTGACCCGTAGACTCATTCATTTTAATTGATAATTATGATATTTTTAGTGCAAAATCAATTTTAGATTTAAGTTATAAAAATATTACAAGAAAAAATAAAAAATTTGACTCGAGAGATTGATGAAGAATTTCAGAAAGAATATTTTAAAAAATAAGATGATCCATTAAATTCTGAAGTCTACAACGATTTATGAACGGTACATATTTTTCCTTTCCACCCCACTGTGCAACGGGGCTGGCTATCGGATTAGTAGGTAGGTTCTAGAATGAATGGGTTCTAGATGAATGGGTTCTAGACGATCCAGCCCTACGGGGCTGGTTACATTTTTTTGACGTTTTGGTGACAGCTGTCAAAGTGACATTTTCTCGAAAAATTCTTTTTGTGACAGCTGTCAAAGTGACGTTTTATCGAAAAAAAATAGTGACGTTTTCTCGAAAAAAATTTTTTTTGACGGCTGTCGAAAATTTTTTTTTTTTGACGGCTGTCAAAAAACTGTCAAAGTGACGTTTAAATGTCAAAGTGAAAGAGGGGCGCCATCTACGAACCGACCGACCTGGGGCCGATATTAAGGAAACGTCAATTTCGGCCCATAACCCTAAGATTTATCGCGACGCACTGTAGATTTCGAGATAACCTAAAAACGGCATTTTGACGTTTCGTTGACGTTGAAATTTCAAATAGTTTTGTCAAGACATGAATTGAGATTGGTTGTGCGCGCGCATCGGGCGGCCATTGGTCTCGTATCTCTTTTTAATTTCTCAAATTTTACCAAACCCTTCAACACGGTGCTACTAAACGGCTAATAACTTTTAAAATACTCAAAGGATCGCAACGAAACATCGACGTTGGGATTTTCCCGACCCGATTAGGGCTACGAAAAGCGGATATTCGCCCGGAAAAAAGCATTTGAAGTACATAAAAATCCTCCACGAAATTAGAGTCAGCCTTATAGTCAATCAATGATGCACAGAAGAAGACGGTATAAGTATTGGAACAATTTAAAGATAAGTGATACAATATTGTTTTCAAAAATGCCATATTAACAATGAAGAACATGGGATTATTTGGGAGATGGACCATATCTATTTTTTCAGGACTGACTCAAAATTGTTGTCCTCGAAGATAAATTATAGAACTAAGACAAGAATTATAGAGTTTTCAACAGTACATTTACATCAATCACCAAAGAAAAAAGTGAGCTATTACGTATACGAAATCTATTTCAAAACAGCAAAAAGCTACAAAAATATAAACAACTATGAATTATTTGTTGCGTCTAATTTCATAAAATTAGAATATCCAAAAGTTTCTAAATGAGCAATAAAAGATTGTACAATTAATTAAATAAGTATATATAAATGTTACTTACCTACTTTTTGATTCCTTGACATTCTGAAACAAAAAAAATATTATTTTTAAAGTTTTTATGGTAATTTATTTCTTTGTTAAAACAAGTTTGTTATGTGCCATTTATCTTTTTTAATCATCTTGATTTATGTAATATTTATTTTTGCTAAATATTACATATTGCGTTTAACTTGCACTTTTCATGGTCAGAAGTACATTACTATTAATTCTAAAATATGAGTGAAGATCCGAAATGGAAGACATGAGCAACTAAAATTGTTAAAAACGCATCTATGGAGTCACCTGCAGATACCGATAATCTCGAAACCGGTGAGATTAAAAATTAATTTGTGAGAGATAATGAAACCTTTTGTCACTGCCCTTGGTATTTATTATGACTTGTCACATGGGTATATTTGTGAAGAACCTAAAACCCAACTAAGTATTTAGATAAATATGGAACACGATTCTGTGTCAGATTCATGTTATCTTGCTCATTAAACTGATACAAAAACCGTTCAAGAGGGTGGTGAAATCTCAATGGGAAATTTTACCAAATAATCATAATCTGCTCGTTTTAGCAGCATTCTGGTGACACATTCTAACAACATTAACAAGTTCCTCTACATTATTGTTTCACTAGGGTGATTCTCAGATAAATAATTTGATGATGATAAACCAATTATTGTAGTGAAAATTCTACTTTCCAGAACACCTTATCTAGAGTTTAATATTTTACAATGCATTTATACCGAACAGCTTAATCAGATAATTCAAAAAAAGAATTTACGATTAGATCTATTATTTATTCGTAGAAATATTAGTCCCGTATTGAGCCTATAACTGATGTACGTATATTTCAAGAATATTTCGCAGAAATAACACACAGATATTTACATGGAAGAACACACGCATAATCTATAAAACCTTATCTCTTATAATGTTGACAATACTATTATGATGGTGAGCCGATTGTCATCTGGCCTTGGATAGTACTATTTACGTTCCTGTCTTTAGAACCTGGTATGTTGTAAAGACAAAAATTTTGTTTGGTTGAACTAAATCCAATTTTTTTTATTATAACGAAGAATATACCAAAATTAAAACAGTACATACGAATGCACATGTTTTGTACGTTTATTACGTTGTTACATCCATAATCCATGTCTGACATCAAGGTTTCATACCTTCCCAGTATAGGTATTACTTATTGGTTTTTATGTTTTGTTTACTCTATATGTACCAAGTTCATATTTTTAAAACGTTCGCTAGAATTCAAGGGAAGAAACGAAGCGACGTAATATTACACTCCCTGCATCTGTATATACTTCCTAACAATAGTTTATTAGCAACTTCCATTTTCCTTTTTCATTAAGTCTCTGCTTACTCCAATTCGTTTCAATTTGTTGGAAGGTGTTCTGCGTTCCCTCATATATGCAGATACGCCGTACTTCACTCTTTGAGATTCTAATGAAGCCGGTGGAACTATGTAATTTTGGATTTCGTACATTTTCACTTCCTACAATGTTATCATTTGCTTCTGTTATTAAAGCCAGTTGCGGGACTCGGTTTATACGTACTGTAATAGAAGTCCACCGAAAAAGAAAGATTTTCTCACAAAGCCATAATCCACAAGAGAAACTGAATTCAATTATGTACTTTTTATTTTTTCACAGAAAATTTTACTACTAAAATTTTTAGTTGACATTGTATTTTATGAGCATTTTGGGGGTACACAATGAAATGAAACCGATTATTATTAATTTTATTGTGTTTTAATTAATGAGGACACTTAATATGTATTTCTAAAACCTACATAGCTTGCATTTGCTTGCCTCCAGATCACTTGAAAATGTAATTACAGGTCTACAATAACAACCAATAACTAAAGAAACGGAATAAAAACCGAATTACTACGAAGAACAATTGCTCAAATGACCCCCATATTTGGGCAGAAGCAAATCCATTTGCTACAATAAGGGGGGCCCATTCACAACACAAATTCTCATTAAACGTTTGATGCGGCATCTTTGATGATAAGTTAATCGGATTACATATTTTCCCTAATAGACTGATTGGCGAAGTCTATTTGGATTTTTTTCAGAATATTTTGCCAGTATTGTCATGCAGGTGCAAATGTAGCCGGAATACGTTTTCACCATGATGGTGCTCCACCACATTATAGGCTTATTGTTAAACAATTTTTAAACGAAAACTTTCCGAACACGTGGATAGTGTAACAAATGTACAACTCGTTACAAGTACGCGGGATGGAGATAACACTCAGTATGAGAGGTCTTTCATTTTAAACTGTAATTACCATTTTAAGGAAATAGTAGTTCTTTTACTTTTCCCAGATAAGACACTTTTAGCCATAGTTCGAATATTTTTGTAAAAGTTAACAAGAGGGTCATTCTTTAAATAATAAATAAGTCAACTACAAGTGTTATTGCTTCCTTTAAAAACTTATAAATCAGAAACAAATCCAAAACCCTCTGTACAGATTGATTTATAACGTGCACTTTTAATATTTTTAATACGATATTTTAGAAACCCTTACTTGGGTCAGTTAAATTGCAAACACATGTTTAGGTTACATAGCGAGTATCTGAAAGCCCATTAGTCCGGGACCTTCTGTTAAATGTTAACGAAAGTTATCTTTGGTTATGCATACATAGTAACGACCGGACAGGTAGTTATCAGGCAGTTACTCAATTAAAGGTATACCTGAAGGTATATCTCTATCTACGGAGTAAATTAAGTAACATAACTGGGGTAATTAATTCATGAAACATTCCATTATCGACAATGTAAATAATATTAAGTTAGGTAGAGTCTATATACACCTGAGCTAGGTTTTGTCCCGATAATAGGAAATGAATCTTAAGAATGGGTTTCACTCAGCTCGAGTTGCGAATGCAGGTGCTATATAAAAATAGTTTACGTGAGTTGTAATCATGATTAGGTTAATTAATTAATATTAGGCGTATGGAAACTTATTTAACGGGGACAAGGCACTTGTCCTAGGATAGTAATTTTCCATCACGTCGGTTTGGCAGAGCACACAGGGTCAATCCTAATCTAAGTAGGATAGTCAGAGGCAGGGCGGGTTTCAATTGGTCAATTCTTTTAACTTAGCCAACCCCCGCAAGTCAACAGCCCCTCAGGCGATAGTTCGTACCTGATGTGCTAAATCTTGAAACTTTTAGAAATCACTTTTCGTTTAATCGTTGTGCTGTGAACATCTTTCTCTTTTTGTGTCATTAGTAAGAAGTAATAATAATCTTAACTAAGTGTTTATTCGGTAATTTCTGATATGTTTTGTGTTAAGTCTACATGACCGTTTTCATATTGCCAGTAGAGTCAGTTATTTGTTCTTTATTATTTTTATAAATTAGACTAGTGGACGTTTGTCTGTTTTCCACTAGTTGGGGATTCCAGAACGGTTGTCTATTTTTTGGAAATCCTAGCGATAGATAGCTTAACCGTAGTTTGCGGGATATTTTCGAACCCATCTAAATATTATCCAGCCGTTAAGCTATAAATCCGATTTGTAACCACTGCCAACTAGTTAATAAGTCATTACTGAGTTGTATATTGTTGTATTTTAAGATTTCCACATTTTGTTGGGAAGTATTACCCTTTATTATTTCTGTTTTATTCATTATCATTTTCTTTATTCCTTTATGTGTAAATAAATAGATACTAAGTGTTTTGAAAATCATTTCGTTTTATTGACAGTATAGTTGGCAATTTCATTGATCAGAAAATATGGAATAAACCGGCCTAAGTGCTTATTAATACACGACACGTTTTGTGAGTGAGATCAGTGTTCAATACAGGTGGTTGATTTACAATCTGTAAAGGAGTAAGACCTAGCTATAGCCTGTTTTCTGAAATTTTACTTAGTTTTTCAGGAGTGAAACTCTCTTACCAACTTGGATGTTTAGGTTTCACTGTTTGTATTCCACCTCACCGGTTACCTAGTTACCTGATGAAAATTGCTAGATTTCATAGCTTTCTTGATCATTCAAAATAAATCTGCTTATGTGACTAAATTTACACATTGATCAGAGTTTATTTACATCATTATTGGAATTCATGTGTTATTATATCCTTTTTATTGATATTTCCTAAAGTTTTGCCATTTTACTGAGGAAAACCTATCTCTGTGTTGATCGCTCTGTTATAACAATAGATAAATAGGCATATGTAGACTATAATATCCTTTACAATTATTCAGTTGATTTGATGATATGTAACAATATTTTAAGAAATTCCGTATGTTATTTATTAATTTTATTTTTTTAGGTCAGAAGATTGTCTCCTGCTCTTGGTTTGTGGCCTTGTGTGTTTTCTTTTCAAGACGAGCTGGACCCAGGTTCCTCTTAAGCTACTAGCTTTTAAGTAATTTGTGAGTATTCTCTTCTGGTTTAGTTTATTTTCTGAGGGAATTTTTATATCGTAACTATTTGGCTCGTCCAGGATGTTGCCCAGTATGCATTTTTAAATAACCATAGAATATATCTAAGAGCTAACTAAAAAATTTAACAAATAATAGACAACTAGATGTTTTTGAAAAGCTTTCAGTTTGGCATTAGGACCTCATCCATGCACCCAGCTCTTGGGATTGTTGGCCGATATCCTTATAGCCATGTGTAGAAATATGACATAAATAAGAAAATAGTATGATGTCCTCTCGTAAGTAAACGGAATTAAATATTTTATGTGACCCAAATCGAAATCCAATACATAGAGGCTCGCACTATATGCTGGCTTGAACAACTTCTGGAATATAAGGTAACGGGAAAAAAATACAAATAGTTTTAGTAGATATAGTTGGGAAAAACGCATATTTTATAACAACAAAAAAATTATTATATTTAATACTGTTAGACAAATGCTTTTAATGTGTAATAATTATTACCAACTTCATATAATGAATCTGGAGTTAAAAGAAATGAAGGAAACAATTGAGAAAGAACTGATACAGCAAAAATATATCAGATTAGTACAATATCACAGAACACAATCATTGGAACTCATCCAGTGGGCAGAAAAAACTTCTGCCTGGATCCTTGAGCTGATTAAAATATGATAAAAGCACTATCACATTCAAGTACAATTGTTTAATTAAAACGCAAAAGGATTGCTCTACTATATACTCATATATCAAATTCAAATATACTTCTGTATATACCTACTGGAAAAGCTCTAAGCGTATTTTCTGCTCTATAGATTCGGAAACGTGACAATTAAATTTTACAAACAACTTTTTACTAGAAAGAAAATCCGCAAAAACATTTTAATTGCCTCGATTTATAATGCAGTGAAACGCGGATCTTCGTCAAATTCATTATTCACAAGAACAACAAAGGATATCTGATATATATATGCAATGTTTTTGTTATTCCATATAGCTCTCCGGATGACTGGTATTATGAGACGTCCCACCATTGTACATACGGGGCTCAACTTTCATATTATAATTGATTATAGGCAAATGTGTGGGATAAATCATAACAATAATATCTGCTAACGGTTCTGGACGAACTTCGGTCTATTATATTGCGGCATTATTATTATAATTATTTGTCGACTTCGAGTGAGGATTGTCGACAATTATCTTAAACGTTAACCCTTGGTTTTAATAATACTATTTGAAATAGCACATTTTTGTATAGCATCAGAAACTATAGTATAATACAGTAACTTGGTGATCTCACTTCGAAGTAATTCTATAATAGTTTCAAATTTAAAATATTTTTGAATAGTTTGATTCAAAATGGGTCAAATACGGAATATTAAAAGGAATAAGGGTGCTTTATCGTTGGGGGTGAGTTTAACCTAAAATCATGGGTTTCGAAAAAAAAGGGGCTATGGGAACGTGTGGAACGTCGAAATCTACTCCAAAAAAAATACTGGTTCTAAGCAAATTACTCAGAGGATCACATTTCCGAAAAAGTTTGTTATAACTCGTTGCTGAGATACATTTTATGTTGGTGTATTTTGAACTCGATTTTGAACGTAGCCCTGAAAAGGTCACGCGCTTGAAACAGTCATAACTCTGGTTTAAAATAGTAATTTTTGATGTTAGATTGTGAAATGCCATTTTTGCAGTTGAGAATGAAAGTTTTTTTTGCGAGCGATAGTGAGCAAAAAATCGAGTATCAAATAATAAAACTGTATCTCACAGTTCAAAAATTACAAAAAAAATATGAAAAAAAAAATGTTGACATTTTTTACAGTTAATTTATTTGACATGTATGTCAGTTTTCACAATTCTTGTACAATTACGACTTTAAATTTAAACGTCAAAAGAAATGAACTGTTAAAATGAATGTTAAATAAATTGATTATTAATGATCGATTGTTAAAATTTATGTTTTTGTTAATAATAATAAATAAACTGATGAACAAATTAATTCTATCATCTATAATTTCATTGATTTTTGTAAAGTCTTTTACGTTCTGTAGACAAAAAACTGTCGTTTTGACACTTAATAAATATCTTGTAAAAATCAACTTTTAATGGCAGTTTTCGAAAAAAAAAACCTTTTGACAAATTTTGATATCTGCTAAATCAAAAATGATACAAGAATGATAAGGTAAAATTTAGATTTTTTACACAAAAAAGTGCCCGTTTTTTAATTCCACTAAATTCTAAATTGAAAACAGAAAATTCCAAAACGTGATTTTTATTAGTCCTAACTATTATGAATACATTCTAATTTTTTTGACCGTATAATGGATGCATTCTAAAAGATTTTTTCTACTACCGATCTTAAAGTACTAACTCTCCGCACGCTTTATAGTGCGTAAAGTTAAACTTAAAATAGTAAAAAATTGCATATTAGAGCACCTATAAGCACCTATTATAATCATATCTTATTTTAAAAACGTTAAATGTGGTTATTTAATTTTATATAGTCCATTTATTTAAAATCACGGTGTATAATTATAAAACATAGCTAATTCTCAGTATTCTCTAACAATAATCTTTGAATTTTTTATAAGTTAAAAATTAAGTAGGTTTGACAGTGACAATTTCTCTAGTTGTCAGTTTGACATTTGATTATTTTGTGTTGATGTAATATTCTGTTCAATAAATCAACAAATCAACAAATATACACTTTTTTGCACTAGTTACACAAATAACTTTACAATACACTTGAAAATTTTTGAAAAAATTAATTTTTTTGCTTTAAGGTTAAATAAGTTAGTGGGGTAGTCTTGACTGCATATGACTAGAGACAAAAAAATCTGGCAATAAACTAAGGAAAATATTGCTTCTTTTACTCTCAACGTTTTTTTTAAAATTGAGGCATTTAAGATCAATATAGAATAACTGACAACCTCTGTACTGTTTTGACCTACTTGACCTTAAAGAGAATTAAAAGACCTTCAAAATGCTTCTTTTGGATGATTTTTAGCGTTAATTGCAAAAGAGATATTATGATCGAAATAAGAAGCGCACTTCGTTTTAGCAAATTACGATATTGCTCGTTTGGCGATAATTTAGTCTCAGAACTTCGCTAATTATTGATTTTTGAACTTTAGCGGTGGTTTCACCCTCTTAGGGGTAAGAGCAATTATTTTTCTTATTAGGGGATGAATTTTATGTCTCAAAATGTAACAATCTGTTAAAAAGTCCTAATTTATCAAAATAAAAAATAAATAATTCATCTATTTTACCCCTTTTATATCGGCCATATTGAGGGTGCAACATAAAATTTTTAATTACTGACTTCACATTCGTGATCAGAGACCCCAAGAACATAAATTATATAAGTTTCATTCATTTATTCTCAGCAAATAGTATTATTCCAGACCTAAATTTTGTACCAAACGAGAAAATCACATTAAATTCATTTTCCCTGTTACCGACAAATAAAGAAAAAGTTAATAGCACAATTAAAACACTAAAAAATAAAAAAAGTACAGGTATAGATAACATAAATGTAAAAACTATCAAAGAAACAGCTACATATAACAGAACCATTAAATTATAAATCTAATATTTAAATCCAACACAGTTCCTGTTATTTTCAAAACTTCAATTGTAAAGCCAATTTACAAAAAAGGAGACAAACTACTCTGTCAGAACTATAGGCCTATATCTATAATTACAAATCTCGCAAAAATCTTTGAGAAAATACTATTAATTTTTTTTATTAAATGAAATAATCTCAAAAAATCAATATGGCTCTTAAAAAGGTGTTTCAACTGAAGATGCAATCTCTTACCTAACGGATAACATATACCGGACGATGGACAAAGGATTACCATCATTAGCAATATTCCTAGATCTGGCAAAAGCCTTTGATACTGTCAGTATTCCCTTCTTATTAAGGACACTAGAAAACATATGTATCAGAGGGGACTCGTTAGAACTACTAAAAAGTTATGTGTCTGATAGAGAGCAATGTGTTGAAATAAATGGAATAAAAAGTAATTTCCAAACGATTAAATTTGGGGTTCCTCAAGAAACAGTACTAGGGCCATTGCTCTTTATCATATACATAAACGACTTGTTTCTCATTGAATTTTCTGCCAAAATACTTACCTTTGCAGTTGATACAGTGGTATACTATGTGTAGATAATAACTGGCAGAATTTAAAACAAAAGGCAGAAACTGACTTCTTAATTCTAAAAAAGTGGTTTGATAATAAATTACTCACGCTAAATTATGAGAAAACATTTTTTATGCCCTTCACATCATATAGAAATACTTTGCCCGATTTTGACATATTAACTATTACAGATATGAATAATAAATTATCCATACACAATTCCGATAAGATTAAATACCTTGGAGAATATATAGACAGTCACTTAAAATGGAATATGCACATGGACTATTTAGTTAAAAAATTAAGATCTTTAATTCCAATTTTTAGATATTTTAAGGATATTTTACCAATAAATAATGTTAGGACTATCTATCTTGCTCTTGTTGAGTCACATATAGGTAAGCTATGGCATTCTTGGTTGGGGAGGACTAAACAAATCAACTTTAAACTTCTTAGAAATAACTCAGAAAAGAATAATAAAAGTTATGTACAATAAAGTCCAAACCTTCCCAACCGATGAACTCTTTAACGAAACAAAACATCAATACAAGAATAGAGACACGCTAAGAGATATATCACACAATTATGCTACCCGTCAAATTTCAGAACGATACAAGGTGAATTTAATGAAAAAAACAATAGGCCAACAAACTTACCAATATTTAGGTCCTAAAATCTACTCTGCATTACCAAAGGAAGTAAGGCAATCAAATTTTTTAAACACTTTTAAAGTTCGTTGTAAAAACTACATTAGACAACAGACTAGATATATTGTTAAACAAATTGATTTAAGAAACAACTAGAAAAAAAGAAAAAAAAATTAATAACGTACTGCATATTATACTGTTTCTGTTTTTATTTTTATTTGTTTTATGTTATTTCTATTTCTTATTATTATTATTTTTAAACCTAAAAATAGTCGTATCTATCAGTAATTTAAATAACTATTTTATTCTTTACAGACAAGCTTACTACCTTGCTAATAATTTCCATAGCCTACTTAGTAATTTTCTTACCGCATTCATCTGACGCCGCCATTTTGTGTAAAACAAAAAATCGTTCATATCTCACTTATTTTTTGGAATTTTTGAAATTAGAGGAAACTCTTGCAGTTCGAATTTCATGCTTTATAAAATACCACAAAAAAACACAGTCATTCTATTTAAGAAAAAAAGACACTTCCGGTTCAACCGGAAGTAACCGGAAGTGATATTTTCGTTCATACTAGATTAA
Organism: Rhagium mordax; assembly: GCA_963680705.1. Classification (NCBI taxonomy): domain Eukaryota; kingdom Metazoa; phylum Arthropoda; class Insecta; order Coleoptera; family Cerambycidae; genus Rhagium; species Rhagium mordax. Next base: position 49,626,163 of record OY796662.1, read on the forward strand.
AACTAGCCCACTTTTGTCTTATTCACGTATACCAAAAACGAAATTTTTAAATTAAAAAACAACCAAAAAATTGGGGGCGTACATTGACTCGTGGCCACCCGGTATAGGTAAATTGCGTTAAACCACCATATCAATAGTTCTTTCAAATGTCACTATCAAAAATTATGTCATTTAAAAACTTGTCAATGACATCTTAAATTTTTAGGACACATTTTTTCCTACATGGGATAAATATAATTAAAAATAGTTCAGTGTTCAAGTCATTTATTCTCACTTATTTCGAAACGATTTTATATCTTGCTTTACAAACGCACTGAATATTGTTTATGGCCTCATTGTGGTATACGATATGTTTATTATTCATTGACTTCATAGACGATACCATCGTGAAAATAGTAAAAAGATTCAAACGTACATCAAAAGAGGAAATAATGTCTTGGTTGGAAAGGAAATTTGTAACCAATCGGAATTTTAAACATCCCACTTATTGAAAGTTCCCAATTTTCATAATGCATCGTCTCTTACTAACCGTAAGGTGAGATGGAGATAAAAATTGCTTTGATAAAATTTTATTTTTTTTCATTTAACAATGACATTTTATAATCTGGTTTTTTTCCAAGGGAAGTCAGTTTTTTTGAAATTAATTGCCGGTAATTGATTACCGACACCTCGTCATCAATTCATTAAATAACACGAAAATAAAATTCTACCAAAATAAGAAAATTTAATTTGCTAAAAAAAATATATCTAATTATTACAATTCAGTTGTACCATATGTACAAAATCAAAAATGGACTCTTTGTATCAAAATATGCAAAGCGCTTCGTCGAAAACCAAAATTTGATATCACAAGTGATAAAAATTTTAATTAATATTTTGTAGCTTTTATTAACACGCATGGAAGCCCCGTACGGCCGCAACATAAAAACAAATAAAACAGCGAGTTTTAAATCTTCTGATTAATACAGATAAATGTTAAAACAGACAATTCCCTAACACATTTGAGTTGCAAAATAAATGACGTGAAAAAGTACCATTTGTTTTAGAAAGTTTTATTAATGCACTCCCATCGACATGTTTTAAGGGTGTAAATCGAGAATAATATTTTATAAAGTTCGTCTGACCCCTACGGCTAATGATAACATGCATTATAAATCAAAGAGACGTGCCACATTAAACTTTAGAGAACTTTTGGACCTTTGCTTTGGTCAAATATAATTAAAAAGTAATGATGTACGGACGTCGTTTTTGGCATGAAAATAATTTTACATTTCGTCTGTTCACAACGAAATATCTACATACATATTATGTTCAATAATTACTGCATAATGATTACAAAACTAGTATGGATATGGCGCTTTAAAAAGTAAAACGAATTTTTTTTCAACAAATTAAGTCAAAAAACTATTTAAAATAAAACCGAAAAATTTAATTTTTTTAATTTTTGTGTGTAACTTTTTTCTGAGTGGATTTAGGTATAGGTATTGGTTTACAAAAGAGGAACTTGACGTAATTCCCGTCAAAATTCAAAGTTACCTACTTTTTTACGATTTTACCACTTTTTACTTTTATATCATATACGATAAAAATCTGCATCGGAGTTAACTTTGCAAATAATTTAAAATCATCAGCGTAAAACAGGCATAACTTTGAATATTTCGGCAAAGATCGTTGATAAATAGTATAAATACAGTGACTTTAGAATGGAACCCTGCGGAACATCCGAAGTTGCCAACACTTCAATAGATTCTTCTACCAAGATTTCAATTTTCAAAAATCAATCATATCAATACAAACAAAAAAGTTCACACATTCTTAAGCCTGGCATTACTAAAGCGACCTATCTACACAGGACATTCTTTTTCACTCTCACCTTATGCACTTTTATTCAACTCATAAGACAGATGCTACATGCACGAATGAAAATTTAGAATATATTTAACTTCGAGACGGCTTGACCTTTAACATTAACCTTCCCCGTGAACAGTTCTGTCCCTATTACCTTTGACCCTAAATCCACACCGGTAAATCCTATTAGATCGATTAGGACAGAACAACTATCACTGGTGAAACCCAGACAAAGAAATCGCCTTTCTTTAAAAAAAATAATGCCAGAGATTCTTTTGGTGTAATCTAAATTTCACTTATATTATTTCTTTGCTACACAACTGTCGACTTAAAGAATAAAGTATTTGACAGTTTGATTTGGAAAGAGCGTTATTTATTGGTTCATTTCCATAAATAATTCGGCAAGAGAAATCATCTGTGTTCAATATTCGCTCTTGAAATGCACCGATAAATAAAAACTTATTTATAGACCTCAATGAACAATTTGCAACACATTTAAATAACTGAATCATTAAAAAAATATTTATATGCGCTAACCCACTTCCAATAAATAAACAACTACTAATATACGATTGATATTAGTAATTTATATGTTTTATACTGAGTATGAAATATAATTTGTTTTTCAACAATTAAATTTCGTTTGTTTAAATATTTGAAAATAAATAAAAATATGAAACTACTGGAGTCAGGTTATTTTATTTTGTTTGACGGCCAACAGTGTAACTTAAAATATTTGTTTGATTTTCGATTAACTTGCGGATTCGGAAAACTCTTTTCGAAAAAACTGTAAGGTTTTTAGATTATACAGGAACAAAAACGCCAATTAAAATACTTATCAAAAACAAATGCCTTTGGGTCCTTTCATAAAGGTAAAGAAGGCAATGTGCGTATCTTTTATAACCTAATTACGATCCAACAACTCTCATTTTCACAAAGTCGTAATTAACGTTAAGTTATACAATATACCTGCTTCTTTATGCTTAATAGGCTGGTTAATTGCACCTTCTAATATTTAGACAATTATGAAATTAATAAACATCTAATAAGTTGCCATCATTAATGTCAAGGTAAACACTTTATATTTGGTTTCGTTAATAATCTGTAAGACGTTTACCCTAATGAGTGAAAAATGTTTATCTCTGTAATTTTTTTTATTTGTATTAGAACGTCTCTTACGTAAATTGTCAATAACATTAAAATAAAAACATATGCGATCAATTTTTTAAAATCAGACAGAGAAAGTTGTCCATTTATACTTTAGTATATAGTGGTGGCTTCATTCGCAAAAGTAAAATTTGGAGGCCCACAAGGTTCTCTATTGGGGCCTCAATTATTTTATTTTTTCTTCTTGGGACTTCTACTACATGTAGTAACTTTATACAAAAAATATTGATAATTTTAGAGCAACCCCTGCTGTAATTTATGTAAAATAAAAGGTAAAGAGTGTTTTTTAAAATAAATAGATACAAATTTAGAACAGATTAAATATACAGGGTGTATTTTAAAATCACCGACAAACGGAGATTGGAGATTCTTTGAACCAAAATAAGACGAAAATTGATGATTTTCCTAAAATACTTCCTAACTGAGCTACAGGGTTTTGAAAAAAAATTATTCGTAGATTTTTAAGTTTTTTCAAAAACTAGATACGATGTTATGTTGAGACTTGGTACACTCAAATGTCTTACTGAACACAAATTATCAGGTGAGTTTGAGACGGCTGGCTCAATCCGTAGTAGCGTAAAATCGTACGGGTGTGAAAACAGCAACGGTCACACCAGCCACGGTTTTAAAAAAAATGCAATTTGTTGCTTCTAACACCCTTCAAAATTTTTGTACAAAATTTTCATATTAAAGAGAATCATTCACATCGCAAAAAAGATAAGGGTGCAAATCAACCCCAAATTCGTAAAACATTCGCGTGTAGTGTTCTGTGGCGACATCCGTTGAATTTTATACTGCGGACTTGTTGGAACGGGGTAATTAAGTTAACTTGCATCACAAAATTATTTTCGGGGTCCTATTAGGGGCGCGGGCCACCCTTAAATGAAAAAAATCAATTCGTCATTGTCTATAGATGTCAGTTGAATTTTTTGATGTGGAAGCATCGAGAGTATCGTGTTGAAGACTACCTATGCCGCAGAATAATTGCCCGGGCCGTACTAAGGGCGCGAACCACACCCAAATAATTTAAAAAATCATTGCGTCGTAGTTTATAGATGTCAGTTGAACTTTTTGATGTGGAAGCATCGAGAGTATCGTGTTGAAGACTACCTATGCCGCAGAATAATTGCCCGGGCCGTACTAAGGGCGCGAACCACACCCAAATAATTTAAAAAATCATTGCGTCGTAGTTTATAGATGTCAGTTGAACTTTTTGATGTGGAAGCATCGAGAGTATCGTGTTGAAGACTACCTATGCCGCAGAATAATTGCCCGGGCCGTACTAAGGGCGCGAACCACACCCAAATAATTTAAAAAATCATTGCGTCGTAGTTTATAGATGTCAGTTGAACTTTTTGATGTGGAAGCATCGAGAGTATCGTGTTGAAGATTACCTATGCCGCAGAATAATTCCCCGGGCTGTACTAAGGGCGCGAACCACCCCCAAATAATAAAAAAAATCATTGCGTCGTAGTTTATAGATGTCAGTTGAATTTTTTTATGTGGAAGCATCGAGAGTATCGTGTTGAAGACTACCTATGCCGCAGAATAATTCTCCGGGCCGTACTAAGGGCGCGAACCACCCCCAAATAATTAAAAAAATCATTGCGTCGTAGTTTATAGATGTCAGTTGAATTTTTTGACGTGGAAGCATCGAGAGTATCGTGTTGAAGATTACATAAGTAGATAGGCTATGGGCGTATCGGTCCAAAATCCCATGTTATTTCTTATGGAGGTTCATCCTGGTCATTTTTGTTCCCTTTTACCCCCTCCACTCCCACCTGCTGAAGACCTGGAGGATGTCTGCAGAGGTAGAGGTTGTTTAAAATAGCTGTTTACCTGTTTAAAATAGTTGTTTACCTGTTTAACAATGACTGTTATTAAAAAATTTACTCTCGCAGCATATAAACCACCTAGGGGCATCATCTATGCTGTTTCATTTCATTGGTCCTCATCAGTTCAACCCTGAGCCACCTACATTAGTTTGTTAAACAGCCGATGTTAGCGCTGCGCTCATTTGCCGCGAGGCCCGTGCTGGATCATCTCGAGGCGCGCTCCCAGCGATTTCCCTTCTGCACCAGGTATATTATTTAACCATTGAAAGCCGGACTTAAACATTCTGTAACCTACCCATACCTATTACTACACTTTTTACCTAGCCGTCACACCTATCATATTATCCTAGCCGTGTCACACCTATCATTATTCACCTGGTGCGCACACCTTCAAGTCATGACCTCTACCTCTGCAGACATCCTCCAGGTCTTCAGCAGGTGGGAGTGGAGGAGGTAAAAGGGAACAAAAATGACCAGGATGAACCTCCATAAGAAATAACATGGGATTTTGGCCCGATACGCCCATAGCCTATCTACTTATGTAATCTTCAACACGATACTCTCGATGCTTCCACGTCAAAAAATTCAACTGACATCTATAAACTACAACGCAATGATTTTTTTTATTATTTGGGGGTGGTTCGCGCCCTTAGTACGGCCCGGGGAATTATTCTGCGGCATAGGTAGTCTTCAACACGATACTCTCGATGCTTCCACATCAAAAAATTCAACTGACATCTATAAACTACGACGCAATGATTTTTTTAATTATTTGGGGGTGGTTCGCGCCCTTAGTACGGCCCGGGGAATTATTCTGCGGCATAGGTAGTCTTCAACACGATACTCTCGATGCATCCACATCAAAAAATTCAACTGACATCTATAGACAATGACGAATTGATTTTTTTCATTTAAGGGTGGCCCGCGCCCCTAATAGGACCCCGAAAATAATTTTGTGATGCAAGTTAACTTAATTACCCCGTTCCAACAAGTCCGCAGTATAAAATTCAACGGATGTCGCCACAGAACACTACACGCGAATGTTTTACGAATTTGGGGTTGATTTGCACCCTTATCTTTTTTGCGATGTGAATGATTCTCTTTAGTATGAAAATTTTGTACAAAAATTTTGAAGGGTGTTAGAAGCAACAAATTGCATTTTTTTTAAAACCGTGGCTGGTGTGACCGTTGCTGTTTTCACACCCGTCGAGTATATAAGTTACTCGCTTAAATCGCGAAAAAACTTTTTTTTGGAAATGTACTTTTTTTAGATTCACTTTTGTATTCTGCAAATTAAATCATACGTTGGGTTTTCTCGATTAGGCACTCTGTTTTTGAGATAATGGGGTTATTTCACAATTTATATTTATGTTAAATTTACAATCAGGAACACTTAAAAACACTGTATATTTGGAAAAAAAGTATTTTTTTGCGCCTACGTATTTTTAAACTCGGTTTGTAATTTGAAAATATTAAGTTCCCGCCAACAGTCGTGACGTAAATGTTTACGCATGCGCAGTATAGCGTAGATGAAATATCTCAAGAAAACTAACCTCACATATTTCACGCTCTTAAACTCGACACTGAAATAGTCCATATTTTTCGCAAAGAATTCCTGAATCATAACGTAGTTCACTTCAGATAAATTTTCACTGCTAGCTTTAACGAAATTGAAATGATGAACTAACAACAAACTAAAGCAAACTGTCAAAAGTGTCAAATGACTCTAGACTCTTAACAAAAACAAATCTTCCTAGATTTAGTTCTAAACCGTGACGTCTGAAGTTAATAAAATTTGAAATTATTGACGATACTTTTTATTGATTTATGAATAATTAACAAATAATAAAGACATGGTATTTACCAATACATTATTCTTGCATATTCTACTATCCAAATTGATAGGTATTTTTAAGTTTTTCTTTAACATGAAATAACCCTATTCCTATTAAAGTATGACCACAGAACTTAATAAAAATTATTTTTTTTTTTAAATAAAGTTTATCAAAATAACGCAGTTTACTATTATATAATAAAAATATTTTAAAGGAATTGAAAAAAAGATTATTAATTTTATAGATACTGATCAAAATGTCTTATAATATCTTATCTAGTTTTTGAAAAAACTTAAAAAAACACAAAAAAAAATTTTTCAAAACCTTGTAGCTTGGTTAGGAAGCATTTTTAGAAAAACATCAATATTGGCTTATTTCACAGAATCTCCAGTTTCCGTTTGTCGATGATTTTAAAACTTATGATTTGATTTTTAATAAAAAAGAACGTCATTTCCGTGTAAACCGAAGTTATAATATTTAAAATTTACTTGTATTTTTTTAGGAACCTTTAAAAGTCAAATAAAAAAATACAAAAATCTGCCAGGAATTTTATAATAAAATTAGTTTTTTAGCCATAACTTTTTATTATGCTCAATTGTTTGTTTCTTAGCGGCATCGTATTCCTCGAAAAAAACTACGTCAGATCAACTTTGAACCAAAATTTTATCTTAAACACTACCAAGAAAATAGAGCGTAACGTGTTAACTAGGACACCCTGTACACAGATAATGCAAAGGTTGTTTGATCATAGAAAATACTAGGGAAATTTACAGGGTTATTGATTATAAATAAGACCCCCCTTAAATTCGTTATTTTTTGAGACAAAAAAATTTTTTTAAACAAAAGTGTTGTAAAAAATTCATAGAATGTCCTAAAACTTTTGTTTGAATTTTTTATTTTAATCTCAAAAAATAACGAAGTTAAGAGGGGGTTCCATTTATAATCAATAACCCTGTACAATTCCCAACAACGGATAATATAATAAATATAACTATGCGTAAGCATCACCGACGAATTACGTTGGCAATGTCTAACTGTAATCCCGCACTTGCATCAAACTAGTACGATTTGGTAACTGAAAGAGTAATGGTCATTCAATAATTGTCTTTAATACCAAAACAACTTGATACAAGACAAACCTTATCCTATTCCTTAAGCAGTGTTGCCAGATTATTTTATTTATCATCCAACCAATTTTAATGTTTTAAAACCCTCTTTATTCACGTTTTAGGAAATTAAAAATGGTTATTTAATTTTTTAATGAAAGTTTTAAAAACATATTTCATTTATTTAATCAATTAAAGATTAGAATCTACAAAATTTCGGGTCATTACAATTCTGCTAATGTGTGAATAAAGTAGATTTGTCAACTAGATATTTAAGACATTGGGATTGAATAAGTGCAAATTACGCTCGACGTTCCTATGTTATTTGGTTATTCATTTTATTCCTATATAACACATATTAATATATCAAAAATTATAATTGGAGTTGCAAATCTAATTTTTGCCTTCTATATATTATCTTGGGGGAGAGCAGGGCTAGAAGTTATAATCGTGAGTTTGCCAAAATTTTTTTTTCTGATTGAAGTTCGTCAAGCAGTTTCAAATACACATTTTTGAGCCACTAAGTATTTTTGAAAATTGCAAAGAAAACCGACATTCGCACACTCTTTCTATGAGGGGCGCCAGTTACTGGGGGATGGGATATTATTTGTTATTGAAGTACAGAGTATTAATTGCTGTTATTAGTTTAAAATTGATCGTCAATATTTAGTAACACCTAAGGCCAGCCCTGACCCATTCTCGACATCTTTCCGTCTGGCCGAAGCGCTGCATCTTTGAAGGTTTTTTGCTTGATTTTTTCAACCCATTACATATATCGTTAAGTAGAAAGAAGTATAGTATAGTTTCATTTAAATTGAAAAATACCTTTGAAATTTATTGTGTTACAGTTATGATGTTTTTCTTTGATTTTTTAAATCATGTTTAAGAGTATTATTTCGGTGACTTAGGAAGCGCACAGTGGGACAAAAGTAAATTTTTGTCCAAATCATTCTGTAGATGTTAATACTTAAACAATCGAAAAGTTCTTTTTTTCAAATCTTCATTTTTTAATTGCCTGCTGTGGTAGATTTTCGATTTTTGCCTCTAATTTTAAATTTAAAAATTTAAATTTAAAAGTTATTGTCAAAAATAAAAAATCTAACTCGACAGATCTATAGGCAACTAATAAACGAAGATTTCAAAAAAAAAATTGTTGTAATTACTTAACAAATGCGGCCTGTAAAATGATATATACACAAAAGAGACGTTTTTTGATGAAAATTCAAACTTTTTTGGAAGTTTTTGAAAAATTAAGGGCAAAAATCCAAAACTACCTCGACAGATCAACAGGCAATTAAAAAAAGAAGATTTCAAAAATAAACTTTCCGATTGCTTAAGTATTAAGATTAAGTTAATGGAATGTTCTGTTATATTTCATAAATGAAATCCTTTACGTTTTACGTAAACAATCGACTTTAGATGATTACGTAAAAAGATCCAGTGGGTGCCGATCTAGGGAACAGGGAAGCCAAGAACGCTTTTAATAAGAATATAAAAAAAATCTGAATGTCAAACTGATTACAGCTTCTTTGTGAAAAACAGTAAAAAGTTTTTAACAACGCCGGCTTTGCGATGTAATTTTCCACGTCGATTTTCTCGAAAACAATTGACGTTTGATATAAGCACGCATTGCATTTCACAGAATAATTTGATTTGTAATTTTAATAAATTGGCAATATTAATTCTGCAAAGCAGATTCTAATAATCCCATCTTAGTTACAAAACAACAAAGGCTATATATAACCAGGCGGATTTATAAGTAGCTGACCATGAAAAATGGCAAGAATACGTTTAATTATAGCCTTCACGTAAGATGAACTTCTTTTTTTTCACGAGTTCATGGGTTTTAAATGCACGATCAGAGAATCCTGATACATTAGAAAATACTTCGTCAGTCAGAAGAAATCAAGCTAATTTCTATACTTAAACATTTGCTAACACAAAGACAAGCAAGGCTATTAATAGACAATTAAATGTCATTGTTATAAGCCCATAATACGACCGCGCCATTAACAATTTGTGGCTTATAATTTTTGATGCAAATAATACTATTTTCTCAAAGTCGGCGGTGTATGCTGTGGTATTAATAATACAGCTGGCAATGCCATTATGTAGAAATACATGGTAGGATGCTTTTAACTTATTAGTAAGCATTACCTTAATCAGAGAGCGCTAATAATAACATATCTCCTTAATTACCTCCCTCAGTCATGTCGCCAACTGTACACGTACAATACAACACAAATTACAATGAGAATTACAACACAATGGGGCACACATCACATATAAATTTATTGCCATCGATTATGTGTAATTACTGCCACCCTTGGAAGTTGGCTACCATTCTGCGTTGGTCAATTATGGTCATCTCTCTGACGAATATTTTAGTTCAAATGGTGGACAGATTTTGGCAAACTTGACTTGAAGGTGGATTGTGAGGAAAATAATACAAAGTGTGGTGAACTTATTCGTGCCATTAATAAATATTGTCACGAAATTTTGATGAATTCAGTTACATTGTCTTATTTCCGTTTAATTTATTGCTTCAGCTATAACGCTAAAGTAGGATAATAATATAATCTGTGAATGAATTTTTTTTAATCGTTTTATCGTAAACTTTGTTAGAATTCTTACCTAATAACCTGTGCTTTCCACGTGGTTTGAGTTATCACCATTTTACCGTATTTTGTCTAGTTGTAGAAGTATTTCTCGCTCAATAAATTATTAATTGAGGTATTACCCAATAATTTAATTGGATAATTTATCAACATGCAATTACCTATGGCATACTGACGAGAACACAAAAAGTCTGTGCCTGGTGTAGAAAAGACGAATAATAAACTTTGGCTACCCATTTGGATTTATAAGTATAATACGACGCAAGCCGGGGCTTTAGTCCGTTGAATAGTTGTTTCCTATAATCCTATTTATTATGGATAATTTATCGCTGTAATTAAAAAATTACAGATTATCTTTTATTCCGTACAGAGAAAACGATTTCTGTGTGGATTTTTTTTGTTATTAGGTAACTCACGTATAAATACTACCTATTTTCAGCTAGGAGATGAATTTTTTCAACAAGATTTTGGAATGGCAATGGGATCTCCTTCTATCTCCCATCATGAGCAATATTTTTATGGAATATTTTGAAGATAATTATGTAAAAAATTTTATTAACAAACCAAAAATATGGTGGAGATATGTGGATGATATATTTTCAATATGGCCCCATGGCCAAGAGGAATTAAACGGTTTTCTAAATTTTATCAATAATAAAGAAATAACTATTAAATTCACCTTAGAAATTGAGAATGATAATAAATTGCCTTTTTTAGATGTATTAATAATTAATAAGACAGATATTTTGGAAACTAATGTATATAGAAAAAAGACTCATACAAATAGGTATTTGAATTTTAACTCCAACCACCACCTAAATGTTAAAAAAGTGTAATTAAATGTTTGTATGAAAGAGCTAAAATAATCTCTTCAACAAATGAAATTTTTAATAACGAAAAACTTTTTATAAAAACTGTCTTAAAAGAAAATAATTATCCACAGGATTTTGTTGAGAAATCATTTCTTGAAATTGAGAATAGACAAAATCAGCAACAACAGAGAGTTTTGAGAGAACAACCGGTAACCACAATGACCATTCCATATATTTTTGTTTTTTCTGATAGACTTAGACGACTTGGTAATAAGTTCAATATAAGAACCACCTTTAAAACTTGCAATACCATCAGATCATCCTTAACAAAAACCAAACCTTTTAACAGTGTTCAAAAATCTAAAAATTGTATTTATAGCATTCCATGCGAGTGTGAAAATTTATATATATAGGTGAGACGTCTAGACCATTAGAAGTTAGAATATCTGAACACAAAAATAACGTTAAAAATTACCAAGTTGATAAATCTACACTGGCACAACATGCTTGGAGTAATGGCCACAGATTTAGTTGGACACAGGCAAAAATAATTCAAACGGAGACACATTGTAATAAACGAAAACTTAAAGAGAGTGCCTGTATTCAATTAAATAGTACCGACTGTGTCTCTACTAGTTCAGTGTTGCTAGACGAAGTCTGGCTACCGATTCTCCAAAAAGAAGTACGTGTCGGAAATATCAAAATAAATTAGAATTCTTTATCTAGTGATCTATGCATTAATTACTAATCAGTGTCAAGTGTCAAAGTGATCTTTTTTGACAAATAATTTTTTGTAATCACAGTTGAAAAAGGACCTAGACTTTGGTTCGAAACGTTCTGTTAAGATAAGTTATTGTTTTATAAGTGTTTTTTACATATCATATAAATATATATATCTATATATTATATAATATACATTTTGTTATATTTTCTAGTGTAAAATACTAGAAAACCACTGATACGAATTTTAGATAACAATATTGTATTTATATTCATTTAGAACTATATACAGTGGTTTTCTGGGGCAAACTGTTGAGGTTTGCCTTTGATACTACACTTTTATCTTGACATATTTTGGCAATTTTCTTATTTCTATTTATTTTTTAGAATTTGGCGTGATTCCCAGAATTAAGTTCAATGAATATTAACAATCCGCCACAAATAAACTACAAACAATATTTACGCCTTGGAGCGTTACTGAATCCTTGATTCAAAGGTTGGGAAAATTTACAATAGCTGTTGGATAGAGAATGAAGTTCACTTGGGACTTGGATTTTTGCCAAATTTAATTTACAGTTACAGGGAGATTGGTCATAGAAACTTATTTTATAATTTATTTGTTTTTATTAACTTTCACTATTAAATTGTCAGTATTGCTGTAAAGAATTTGATTGATTGTAAAGATAAAGAAATTATTGTTAAGTCTATATATTTTTTTCTTCTTATGATTTTATGCTAATAAATACCTAACTGTGTATAGAGAATTTTTATGTATTTTTACATAAAATACTCTGGCGCTCAACATTGTTAGTAATACAATTTCAAAACTTAATAATAAAAATTCAACGAAGTCACGATCCCCACTGTAACTAGCTGGAGCTAATTGTTTAACTGCCATTCTAAAATTGGGGCCAATTCAACTCTGGAGTGTCGTTGCAGTACGAATTAACAATTTTTTTTCTGTTTGATTATCACATCAGCAAAAATCAACGATCTTTAATTTGGAGGCATTTTCTGTTATTTTTTGCAATTTTCCATTTTGTTCTCGTGGTGGAAACTTGTAATGGTATAAATCCTTGTTATATGTATACCTGCTCTTTTATATGTTAAATGGGTTGTCTACCTAATATAAAATTAATTATTAGCTATTCTTCTCGCAGCAAATTAGGCAGTTCATGTGAACGCAGGGTGAATATTTGGTTGCCTACTATTAGGTTGGGTAAATTTAAGAAGGCTCTGGCAGCTTTGATTTGATTCGTCAACTAGGTGGCCTCGTGGAAGAAGCGATATGGCCTCTTGAGTTCTAACGAGACAGTGTTTGATGGTGACTTCTTAATTAATATTGCCGTATTTTGCTGCTGCTGTTTTCGGATATCAAACCGTCTTGTAAGTACGACACTTTTACAATCTCTTCTGTTTTCAGGGCTTTTCTTAATTGTATGGTGGGTATTCCAGTACTTCTCGTTTTGTGCTGATTTACGTACTAGTATTACGTTGTACGTTGATCTACCCTGGCACGGTGGATGTAACCTCGATCTGGCGATTCCTGTAGGTTCAACTGTGGACATCCTGTGTTGTCGAATGGTAATTTTACCTGTTGCCCTTAGTTGATAAAATGTGCATGGTTATCAATCAGGGTAGCCATGAATGAAGAAAAACAATTAATTTGACACTTATGCCTTACAGAATAATTGAATAAATTCAAAAAGCAAACTTTTCATCCATGGCTAACCTGATTGATACCCATGCAGATGCTGGTGGTATAAATAATATTGATCACGAAATTTGCAATAAATAAAAAACAGTAAAAGATAAGATACAACATATATATATGATTGAAATCACGAAAAAACACAGATTTGAAAAATGTAAAAAAATATAGGGTGTTCCATTTAAAAAAATGTAAGTTAGGTTTGTCCCGCTTTTATGAAACACCCTGTATATTCTTTGCGGGGGTTTTAAATGAGTTCATTGGATTCACTACAACTTTTATTTGAAAAATTTTTTCCTAACTCGAAAAATAAAGAAAATATAAGGGTGAGCCTTTTCGTTGGATAACCCTGTACGTCCAAAGAGATTCATTTTGGCCCATACGATTTTTTTTTCGACATCCTATTTCGACGGAAGTGACCTCAACTTTGGAATTTTAAATGGAACACCCTGTATATTATTGCATTTTTGGAATACTGAGAAAATTTTGAGTACAATATAAATATATTGGGGGCTCTTTAAGCCACTTGATTTTTTTAGAGCCAATTTCATTTTTTAATCTAGAGTGCCATGATTGGTCTAATTTGGTTCAAATGTACTGATATAACTCCCAAAAAATTAAATCGACAAAAAAAATATAAAAATGGCGTCTTGGCATGCATTCAAATTTGACCAAATCACTTTTTGTCTATTTTGACCATTTCCCCAAAAGATATCATAATGGTAAACCGATACCATAAAATAATACATTTTGTATGGAATCCATTGCAAAAATGCAATAATATACAGGGTGTTCCATTTAAAATTCCAAAGTTGAGGTCACTTCCGTTGTTTATAAATTAGTTAAACGTACGGTTGGACACCCTCTCATATGATCTGGGGAGCCTGTCAGCGAGGTTGCTAACAGCTGATGGCGCCCTTTTCGAATACGTTTTGTGACGTGTTTCAAGCTGTCCAAACGTTATAGTAACTTTTCTGAGTTTCTGGAAATTCACGTAGTTAAACGGGATTTTTTGGTAGAAAACATGAAACAAATGCACACGTTGTCATTTAAATCTTGATCCATTTCACTCAAGTTAATAAGCAAGCGCAAAGGAAACAAATACACAGTTTTATTACAACATCCGCGTACTCATACAAAATGTAAAAATAATGCAGCGATTAAATACAACAAACATTTCAAACATCACTTCATACATGAATAAAAACCATTATAAATACGATAAACCACTAATTACCATTTAATATGGTAGGTACTGACCTTGTCAAATTGAATATAAATTTTTCCTATAATAGATATGTTATTATAGGTATGATGAGATTCTATATATAAAATTAAAATTAAATGTTACCAAAGACGCTTAAGGTCGTTGCGAATGACTCGGATGGAAGAAATTATCATCAACTTTTACCACACCGGCAACCTTAATAATCTAAAGGTGAACGTCACCGCAATACGCTCGGCTATTGTTAAAAGTCAAAAGTCGACATCTTTATATGAATAGCATATTTTTTATACATAGCGTACATAACGCATAAGGCGACCAAGTAAAAACGTACATTATTCAACTCTGAATAAATTATTATTTTATTCCTTAAAATAATTATAGTACCTGTACACGTACTCAACTGAGTTACTTATTTTCTACTTTAATTTCTACTTGACGCTGTAACGATGCCCACTTCAAATTTCTGGCTGGCCCTAGTAATTAGCAATTACGGTCCTGGTACCACTATTTTCTATTCGTCTGCTACGTTGACAGCAGATAATTGCATTAAAGCTAGAGCATGATTTTAAAACGCCGCGTTCTGTGATTCTGATTGTGCATTTTATAATACGAGCGGTTAAGATCAAAAGGTGACGTCAAATTACAGTTCTCTAACGCTCGTTCTGTGCAAGCAGGGTAAACACTGCGAATAAATTATTCCAATAAAAACCACTAGTGTCTGAACTTTGGGGAAATATTCAAATAAACTATGCACCATTCCAGCATCAAGAATCACTTGAAAATGTACGCTGTAATGCACTCTAGTTTGTTGCCTTTCGGAAACTTAATCCCTGCAACTTCCTAATTATTTCAAATAAATTGTCGGGTGCACGATCTTTATACTAGCAAATAATTAGAAAGCTTTAATTTAGTTTCCAGTCCTCAGCTTTCGAGGAACGTAAGTAATGCTATTTTATAATCAAAATAAAAAAGATTTTATGCAATTTTAATAATAACTAAATTCGTATTAAATAAAAAATAAATCCGCAAAATTTGTTGGTAAATGGAAAGACGGCTTTAACCTGGGCATTGATCAAATTTTAGAGCCCGGCTCTCATATTGTATATTTTAAGTTGACGGAGATAACCTACACACACACGGAATAGACGTCGAAAAAGGAGTGATCTTCATGGAACAAAAAGTTTGAAACAATGTTTTAACTTTAAATTTCTTGCCATATCGGAAAAATATTTTGGTAGACACTGTCTGTGTTCGAAAAAAACGGGGAATTAACTGACTATAGAGTTTGACATCAAATCAAATCGATTTAACGACTTAACTCCCTAATTTTTGAAATAGCGTTTGCTACAAAAAATTTTGGAAAATTTTTGGAAAATATACGCCTACTTTCAAAAGCAATTTTGGATTTAGAGGAAGCTAAAAAGGAAGGTTTTGGGGCACAGGCACTGATAAAACCTATTATGAACGTTGAATTTGATAGATTGGAAATGGTTTGTTCGAAATAAAAATTTCGACTTTTTCAATTTATCTGACATTATATTTGTATAATTAAAACTTTATTTTATTCCTTATCACTTTTCAATAATAAAATTTAAATTTAATATTGATTAACATTTAGTCTAGCGCCCAACCCGTTTTCAGAGGCCAAAAATCGACAAAATTCTTAGCAAATATTTTCAATTTATTTTTGTCCATGAAGCAAAAAATTTTTTCTTGCACAAAAACAGTAATTTTTAGCAATATTTTTTTTGTAAAATTACTGCTTAAACAGTTTGTTTTTCACCATCCCTAACCTTAATCGGGTAATCAAAGTTCCCTTATTTGATATTTCATTTCAATAAACAATGAGGAATTCGTGACATTTACGGAATTCATCTCGATCTTGAAAAGATCTTTGTTTAGGTTCTTCCCATTTTTGACACTGTTTTTCCATAGTAACAGTATGATTTTTCTACACCATCCTAAAGTAGAGCTTTCAACGAAAAAAATTCCGTCATGAAATTTTCAAAAAACAAAATTTTGTTAATCAACGTTTTTTATTGAAAATCAGGCCTTTTTTAAATAAAATGCGCAAAATCAAAAAATATTTCGCTTCAAAAAAAATTACAGCTTATTTGAGATATAAAAATGTACATTTTTACCAAATTTTATTAAAATCGAATCATTTTTGTGGGAGATAAAAATAAAAAATCAAAAAACTGGTTTTTGGCGTTTTTCTCAATAGTTTTGAGGTTATATTGAAAATTGGTTGAAATAAAAGTTGTAGATCTTCCAATTATCTACAACTTTTGCATTTAACTTTTTCGACAGGAGGTCTAGTTTTGCCGGAAATCGTAAAAAACCACGTTTCACCCCTACATTTTTTCCCCATTTATATACCATTAATCTTCCCGCCATCCATATACTGCTAAGAATTTTTTTTTAAAAGAAATTATTGGCACTTGACTAATTGCGATGATGTCGTGGTAGTTTTTATCAAGAATTTAAATATCAAAAGAAGTAAAGAGAAAAGTTAACGATAACGTTCGGACAGCGTAAGACACGTCATAAAAAGGGCTAGCTCAGCTCCAGTCGGCGAGCGGGGTAAGTTCAAGTTATACTACCAACTATACATAAAAAAGTGCGCCACCAGCTGTTAGCAACGTCGCTGACAGGCTCCCAAGATAATATGAGAGGGTGTCCAAACGTTTAACTACTTTATAAATAAATTAACTACTTGATAAACAAATACTTAACCGATTAGTTGTATCGCATACTGTGGGTTGACTGCCACCCTAAAGTTAAAAGAAAACACTATAACGTAATAAGAAAAAGGCACTTCAACCGTACCGAGGGTATGACTTAATGAGAATACATAAAACAACGTAATCGAGAAGAAGGTACTTGAATACCCAACATAAAAAGTCCTGAAAACAGAAGAGATTGTTTAATCTCGCTTTCTCAGGTAGTTTCTCGAAGATTTTTCCAAAGGTTCTGGTTAAATATTAAATATTTAGTCACTTACTAGGTTGCAAAGGTAGCTCTTCAGAAATTCCAGGGTCAATCTCACCAAACCTGGACGTTTTCTTGGGCGAGTTAGGTCTTTAAACCTTTAAGAGGAAATAAGGCGCCCTTATCACAAAAAAATTGCCAAACTTACAAGATTTGGTTCAATATCCGAAACTTATCGAGGATTGCGTTCTTTCTACACCAAACTACCATAAACCAATTAAGCGAAACCCAGGCGAATTTTCCGAGATCCAATAACAAAAGTGGACTACAAGTCTACAAGAGCAATAAAATTAAAAATTCATCATTAAACACCAATCTTGTTAACTAACCATGGCCATCTTATTCCTTCTCTCAGGAACTCATTCATCAATAGGATTAAATCGGCCAGAAGCCTCTAAATCGCATAGCCTAAGAGTAGGTAAACAAATATACACCTGCGAAAAGCCGATTGTTAATTTTACCCTAAGGTATGCAACCCATTTAACATATAAGAGAGGATGGAGGTAGAATATGGATATACCTATGATGTTACAACATTAACTTATTCAAGTTAACTTATTCGACTGACCTCGTATATTCCTGTAAACAAAAATGATAATCCAGCTACGATTTGGTTATCTAATGTTCCAACATTGACTTTTCTTCGAATAGTACTTCTTGCAATTTTAGTTTTCAGTCTACTTATTTAACGTATTTTATTCTTGCAAAATTCCAATCCTATTATTTCTATCATATTTCTAAGTTATCACCTTATAAAATTTGTATGGACTAATAAAGTAATAACTTTATTAGTGTTTTGTAGTATTTTTATAATACGTACACGAACAATTAACGCAGAGCAATACATAACGTGAATATAGGAGCCCCAACGGTGTGGAACTTTTGTTCCACGGGGAATTGTGTGAGATACTGTATCCCCAAACAGATATCGCGGATTCATAGAAAATTAGAAAATCAGTTGATTTAATTTTAACTTGCACAGAATGTGTAACATTGAAATTTATTTTACCAGGAGATATAATAAGTATTAATTTATTAATATTTTATTTTAATTTATTCTAGTAAAAGAATTTTAGACGTTGCCACGTATGGACATAATTCAACATGAATTTTTTCCTACAGTGGTAGTTTAGGAGGTAAAATAAGAGAATCTGGGATTAAAAGTTGATTAACAAACTAGTAGGATTATTTCTGCTGATTACGATAGTAGCTTTAGAAAAACAATAGAATCCGGTTTTCCAGTTGCTTCCAAAAATGCATATTTTTTGTATTTTCGAATATGTACTCATATTTTTCCATCAATTCAGTTAAAATCAACTTATCAATTTTTGTTTGTATTATAAGTTTGTCTGACACATTTTGGAAAGCAATTTTAAGCGTATTTTTGACATAAATCGTGAAAAATCATTTTGAAGGCAAAATAATATTATATAACCCATTCCTAAGTCGCCTCCTAATAAAAAAAAGAATTCAGAACAGGCTTTTTAAATATATGTGGAATGTGTATCATTTCATAATTCTAGTTCTTTATATGTGATTAGCAGGTATAACTTAAATTAGTTATTTATATAAATATCGCTTGAGTATCTCTGTATGTATAATTAATTCTCGCTTGAGGCAGGGCCCAAAATAAAGTCAATGACAAGTCAAGGATCATTTACGAATTGATTGCGGCTGCAGAAGTTGATGTGGATTCAAAACCAGTCGGAAGGTATTTGGTGAAAAAACAAACTGCTATTCTCATAAAATACACGACGGCTACTTTTTCCCTACTTGAGTATCTAACGAGTGTCTTCTGGTCCTTTTCACTTCCTGATATAATGAAACTAAAAAGAAAGTTTTGTGATTGTACAAAAATTTAAATGAATTGAATATACACCCTCGACACTTATATGGTTTTCAAAATTATGTGTTTATTATTTGTAGATATATTTTGTTTTTAAAGTCTTATTTATTTTCTATGTATATTGTTTAAATTTTTTCGTTCTTTTATTCTCTAGCATGCACTTTAGCTCGTCCATATTCGAGCAACTAATATAATAGAATGAACGGCTTTTTGCAGAAAGGAACCAACCCCAAAAAACAATTATTGAGAAACTAATGGTTAAAGTTGGACAATAAATAAAAAATTACCAATATATTATAATGATACTTTGACTGATAACATATTTTGACTAAAAATTTGTACATACAATATATTTACAAACAAATTACGAAAAATTAATATTTCATTATAAATTATTATATTAAAATCTCAATTCTAAGAATTTGTGGGTTGGTTCCTTTCTGCAAAAAGCTGTCCAAATTAGGTACTGTTTTTATCTGAAAAGAATTAAAGGATAACTTAAAAAAGAAATCGTTATACCTAAATAACTAATTTATTATTTTTCATTACCCGCGCATCATTCATTCCAATATACTTTTGCAAAGAGTAAACGGTGCCAAAGCATTACTAGATATTTACTAACATTACATGTCAAAACAATTAATTGTTAACGAAACTAATTAAAAGCAAACGCGTACATAATATAATTGTTTTCTGTAAATAACAAATATGCAATTGGCAGATCATTTAGTAAACATTTTGCACAAATATTTATTTGCTTATTTGCAAATTTATTTACTTACGCATACGCTGGTTCATGTGACTTGTCCTAATTTTAATTGAAGCCTATGTGGGACATCCATAACGAATTTCAATTATTTTTCCTTTAATTAAATAAGTTTTAGACCCGACTCGTGATCGGTTATCGTCACCTTTCTTCTAAATCCGTAAATTGTTAATTTTTTTTTAAGTAAACATTTCAAATCTCCAACTACATGGTGCTCGTTTTTCGACCCGCAGCATGGGGACCTCGCTTATCTTAAGAGATACGAAGTCGGTTAAATTAGAGCAAAGTTGTGTATTTTTATGCTGATGAAAAAAATCTATGGTTTTTAGTTCTGAAGATATTAGAAAAAAATCGTGATTCTCGTTTTTAATTTTTAATTTGAAAACTAATAAAATTACGTATTTTAAACAAAAATATTCTTAAGACACTTTTTTCCGAGGAATCCGAATATGCTATTTCATTTGTCATGACTTCTAAGATGGCAAAGAAACAGCAGTCAACTTTATTTTTTCTTACGGGCGTCATATTGGATTTTCACATTTTTGTATACTTACTTCTTTTTTTCTGATTACAGTGATGTATAACTCAGGATAGTTTAGTTTTATATATTTCGACCGACATTGAACATTATTCAGTTTTGGCTTTGGAAACAAAAGCATAATCTTAGTTTTAGACAAAATATTGAGAGTTCAGCTAAATTTTATACGATTTACAAGTAAAAAACAAGCGATTAGGTATGCCGAGAATTTATTCTTTACATTTGTGATAGACTAGGTTTATTTTTTCAAATTCGAATCTTTAGAAGCAAATCATATTACTTTTTGCCAACCTACGTTTTTGGGGTAATTCGACCCTACTGATTCCGAAAATTGCGGTTGTCATCTCGAAATAAGGGTTGAACTACCCCAAAACCACCCCTAAAGGTACATTTTTTTAGTTTATCGAGAATATCTCCGTAAGAAGTGAATTGAGAGAAAAAAGTCAAGACGGCTGAAATGTAGCCTATAAATTTTTTTTTAAGATGGTGTATATAAAGTGATAACCCCACTAGCCCATTGGCGTACAATGGGGGTCCAAAATGAGATAATTTAAAAAAATTAGCGAAATAGTTAACCATAGTTGTTCAGAAGGTTATTACTTCACGTTACGTGCGAAATATATTCAGATTTTCATCACCTGTAATGTTACGAATGTCATGGGCGTAGAAAAGGGGTACTCGTCTCGGCTTGATTTTCAGGGAAGACTTCCGAAATGACTCCTAGAAGCAAATCATATCAGTTTTTGACAACCTATGGTTTAGGGGTAATTCTTTAAAATTATGTATATAAACTGATAATCTCACTAGCCCATTGGCGTGCAATGAGGGTCTAAAATGAGATAATTTATAAAAAAATCAGCGAAACAGTTATCCATAGTTGTTCAGAAGGTTATTATTTCACATTACGTGCGAAATATAAATATATTCAGATTTTCATTACCTGTAATGTTGCTAATATCATGGGCGTAGAAAGAGGTAGTCGCTCTTATTGATTTTCAGTAATCCCTTCTTAAATACCCCTAGAAGCAAATCATATCAGTCTTTGACAACCTATGGTTTAAGGGTAATTCGACCTAACCGATTTAAAAAATTTCGGTTAAGAGTTCAAGATGGCGATAAAAAAGTACTATAAATTGAAAAAAGAAATAGAGTTTTTAAATGTGAAATGTTAAAAAAAAATTGTAAATAATTGGATTGAGAATCATCAGAATCATCAGTTTCATCTGCATCCGGATATTCGTGTAGCTGATTTAGCTCTACATTCAAGCAACCAGGTGAACATGAGCACATGCTGGTTTCAAACCAGATTTGCGACATTTGCATAATCTGTTCGAGCAGACACTAGTTTTGCATCAGCACGTGACTATTTCTATACGAGCGCTGGTTACCGGTGGGAAGGTGGTGAGAACTGGCTTTAACCCTTAAAAATAACGTTAAAATGTACAAATAAATACGATACCAATATCGAGTCTCCAACCATTATCCGTCGGAGATATGGATACTTCGGGAAAGTGGGCACTTTCCCAAATAAACACTTGATAACGTGCTCTTCTTATGTGGAGATGTAAAGCATCAGATGTAGGTGGCATTTGCTCAGGTTGCTTCAGCTTTTCAAAAAGCAAGATGTACTTGCTGCGTCCGCTGATTCAGCATCAATGTTATACAGTTTCAGTACAAACATTTCAGCTGAATCTATCGCTGATGTCAGCGGAATTTTATCTAAGTCACTGAGCAGTTCTGTATGTCTGATGTAGATGTTCCAAGCTCGGTTTGATGTTACATCACATCCGGTAAGCGCATGAAATGCCAGCAAATTGAATTTCAGAAGAGCTGCAAGTTTTTGACAAATGCTATGAATTAGAATGTACTTCTTCGAATGTGATGTACCAGCTATCATACGTAACTCATAGTAATTAATTTTCTCAAAATGATAAATTAATTAAAGCAGAACATCAGTATCCCTGCACATAACAAATGATTTTTCAGCTGAACTGTTGACAGCGTGGAGAATCAGACGGGTATCAGCTTCTACATGAGAAGCTTCTAGTTAAGTAAATAACATAGACTGGTTATTAGATGCTACTTTTCTTTCACTTTCAAAACCTCCTGCAGTGATAACCCCAAATTGGTTAAAAATTGTGAGCTATAAGCTCACAAGAAAGAAATGCAAGGTCTGCCTTATTTTTCCAAACAGCTAGAAAATTAGCCCAACCCGACCTGATTTGCTGCACTTGTTGACTTTTGCGTAAGAGCTCCTCTACTATAGTTAACTATTTTGTTGATTTTTTAAAATAATAAATAAATAACACATCATAAATTAGACAACCTCCAAATTCAAAGTCAGAGCTGTTCGGGAGGGGGTTATATTTAGAAAAACTCAGACACACAACCAACCCATTCGGCATTGCCAGTGCCGAAGCTAGGATTCGAACCCGGTTGTGCGGTTGCCACACGCGCTTTAACCAACTGTGCCACCGTGCTAGGACCTCATTTTAAACCCACCTTACACGCCAATGACTTAGTGGAATTATAACTTTATATACATAACAATTTTAAACAGTTACCCCTAAACCATAGATTGTCAAAAACTGATATGATTTACTTCTAGGAGTTTCAGAAGTCTTTCCTGAAAATCAAGCCGAGACGAGTACCCCTTTTCTACACCCATGCCATTCGTAATATTACAGGTGTTGATAATCTGAATATATTTCGCACATAATGTGAAGTAATAAACCTTCTGATTAATTATAATTAACTATTTCGCTGATTTTTTATAAATTATCTCATTTTAAACCCCCATTGCACGCCAATGGGCCAGTGGGGTTATCGCTTTATATACATCATCTTAAAGAAAATTTTATAAGCTACATTTTTAGCTCTCTTGACTTTTTTCTCTCAAGTCACTACTTACGGAGATACTCTCAATAAACTGAAAAAATGTACCTTTAGGGGTGGTTTTGGGGTAGTTCGACCCTTATTTCGAGATGACAACGTAGGTTGGCAAAAAGTAATACGATTTGCTTCTAACAGTGATGTTCGAAGGCTTTTTAGAGAATTAGTTGTAAGTAGTATGGTAATGAGAACAATAACGGAGCAACGGAGCATGATCAGTGATCAAGGTCAAGGTAGGGGGTAATGACATGTGTTTCGTTAGTAATACGATATATGAACATGTTGCATCTAAAAATAGATTTATGAGTGGTTAACACGTGTACAGTTGAATGGCCCGTGACAGGGGGTATGTGTATACCATATGACATACATCTGGCAATGTCAGACATCTGGCAGTGTAAAGGTGGGGGACTTAAAATATAAGTACAGATTTGAATCAGATTTTATTAATATGTTTAGAGAGTGTGATAGAGCAGTTCAGCAAGAGCTAGATGTAATAGAGACAAAGGAGTGTTGTGTTTGCCGCAGAATTATAAGTACGCGATATCTTCCTAGTGATTTATGGATAAGTAAACCTAAACTAATACTAGGTTTATGTACGCGTATGTGTAGCCAAACAAGACCAATTAAAGTATTTCGGTCATATGAATGGGATAAGTGCCAAATCCTAAATTCACCTATACGTGAATATGGAGTGCACAAGATCAAAAGAAGAAAAATGGGATACTAAATATTCTCCAAGCCATAATCCTGAGGAATTTAAAAAAGATAAGGACATGATTAGACATCCGCCTATTGGGAAGAATAAGATGCAAAACGCAGAACTGAATATGTGGAATGTGAAAGTGTTTAAAAATAAGCAAAGGTTTGCTAACATATGAATTGTATCTTTATGAAAATTTTATAATGTCATAATAAAAATGAAACATATTTATTGTGTTATTTATTATCAAGTCTAGACATTTAACGAAACCAGACGAGAGTCATTAACCTCGACGTCACCATCTGTTCACCAGATGTTATCACGTGCAACATTTATGTGCATGTCGCCGGATATATCTATGTTATGAGTCATCATTCATTTGCTCGCCAGATGTTACAGTGAGAAGATCATAATTATAATTAGAAGCATGGGTTACTCATTCTTTATTGTAATCAAGTTTTATGATGAAAACGATAAACTTGTTGGTCAAGAATGTATGGAGAGTTATAAGCTTCAATGTGTTAAAGAAACATTTAATCTAAAAGATAACTATTCTTACATTAAAATATTAGGATGTTACGGGGATTGTGATTGTGGCGATGGGGAAGAAGAATGGTATATACGCTCCTGTTTCGGAATCAAATCTTAAGTTTGATGCCTTAACCTGACTTATAGATTCAGTAAAAACTTTTTATATTAAATATATATGCCCCTCTCCTTTTCCACAGGGAATCAGATGTATAGTTATGAAATAAGAAAAAAAAATGTCAGGTGTGGGATTCGAACCCACGCTCCCGTTTGGGAATCATAGTTTAACTTAGACGCCTTAGACCGCTCGGCCAACCTGACTTATAGATTCAGTGAAAACTTTTTATATTAAATATATATGCCCCTCTCCTTCTCCACAGGGAATCAGATGTATAAATCAGTTATGGGATAAGAAAAATGTCAGGTGTGGGATTCGAACCCACGCTCCTTATAGGAATCAAATCTTAAGTTTGACGCCTTAACCACTCGGCCAACCTGACTCATTCATTGATTCAGTAAAACACTATACATTAAATGTATACCCCCTCTCCCTCATCAATAATAGAATATAAATTCATAACAATTTAAAAATACATTAGTGTGTTTATAGATATTACGATGATAGCTTCACAATTCATAGCTTTACAAGCAATTTTTCAAAGTTTTCTTTTTATACAATACCCTCACAGCGCAAAAGAAGTGTTTATATGCTTCGATAGTAATGGAAGCCGAAATGAGAGTTGGCCTTCTAAATGGAATAGAATGGAACCATATGCAGCCACTAATGCAGCAACCCTCAGATATCCAATACCCACCAACAGTACTATGTATAAACTAAAACTAAGAAAAGGCAATGATCTCACTCAAGATTCGGAATGGTTGGAACTCTATAGCAAACCCCCCACCACTGTTAATAATAGTACAAATACTGAAATGAATCATGACACAAATCAATTTGTAATTTGGTATATAGCAGTTTGTTGTTCATCGCTCGTGCTTAAATTAATACTTACAAGTGTTTTAAAATGTCTCAAGGTCTGACTTGTTCGAATTGTCTAACGAGGGAGTTGATAGATAAGCATAGGAATGGTAAAAATTTGTATGATTTTACTAAGGAAGAACTCCGGAATTTTCCACTGCAGTATCTAATTGAAAAAGCTGGCCCAGTTGAGCTTCTTTATACATGGCATAAACTACCACGGGAGCACACACAAAATTTTGAACTTGAAATTCAACTACCTTGTTTTGTACATCACAATCGTCCCGAATGGCATAACCATGTAGATGGTCCTCCATGCCGGCAATCTAGATGTCATGTATGTAAATGGGGATTGGAAAGATGTGGTTAATATTTATTTCAATGTTACATTAAATAATTATATTTTATATATGAATATGTGGTGAAACAATAAAACAATAATTCATAATGTATATGTTTTTTATTTATAAATTACAAATCCAATAAATACAAATCAAAACTATCACAACTTAATTCGGGTTCATCCAAATCAACACTATCCCATCCTTCTTCAGGCTCTTCCATTTCCATCAAACGGTCAGCATATTTTAGTAAAATCTCTAATTTTTTATCACTACTATCTTCAGTAATTAGATGATGCCCCCACGCCAAGGTATTTACATCTCCAGGTATAACATACCTTTTGTCATCTGCTGATGATAGGGCTACTTTATTTTTTAATTCGGTGTGAATGGTGTGTAAATTGGAGGTAAATATAGATATTTTACGAAATATTATACCACCGTTTTCAACAATCTGGACATAATCAGAAAAATCTATTTGATGTTTAACAACACTTTTGGAAACACCTTTTGCCTTTTTCATGACCTCACCAGCTTTAACACAGTAAGCTTTAGCACCGGTACCATAAAACGCCTCAATAGGTCTTCCAGCATACTCATCCTTCATTTTTCCGACTACAGACTTTGTTTTGGGTATGTTATGGATGTTGTCAATACTATAATTTGACGTATCAAAATATTGAATATTTTTCTTGATGTCATCATAAACATTGTCGGTGAATATCTCCAAAATTAGTGAGTCGGTGTCAGTAAACAAAACAGTTGCTTTATTCCCATACATGGATTTGATGTAACCATATAGAAATTCATAGATGATAGTCTTTGAAATATCCAAAATTGAAAATCCGACGTAGAGTGGTTTATCATAAACAACCTTTAATTTTTTCAATTGAACTGCTACTAAGTTTTCATCAAATATTGAACAGGATTTAAAATGTGGTAGGGCTATTAACGCTCTTGCACCCAACAGACCTTTTTTATTTTCCCAGCACGAGCACAGTTTAATGTTTTGTCTTTTATCAACGTTTTCCATTGTTTTTCCAAATATTGAATTAATAAACAATTTGAAGAGATCTCTCTCAAATTCGTTCTTAGCAGAATTTCGAAGATTTGAATTTAATTCAATATATGATCCAAGCCATGACGATTGGGAAAATTCTATTATCCTATAGATTTTTTTCAATTTTAATCCATATTTTAAACACTGCTTTAAATTTTTGTAGTAAATGATATATTTATATTTATTACATAAATTGGGGATTAATTTGGAAGTCTTACTTTTTGGAGGAGCCATTTGCTCTGGACAAAACGGTAAATCGTTGTGGTCATCATGCAAGTGTGGTGGATATTCCAAGTCAACTTCTAGAACATAACCTTTTGGTGAATCATCTTCAATGGTCGAACAGTCAAAATTTTTAATTTCATCTTTTTCAAGCCACCTAAAATCACCGGTGGGTAGGTATTCTTTCATTGCTGCTCCGTATAAATTGGTTGCATCTAGGTACATAATATATGATGTTGGTTTCGTAGGATCATAGTTTGGTACAAGTTGATTATTGGCCACAGCTTTTCTTTTACTGCATTGAGCCACTCCACCTCGAATCCCCTTTCTAAAGAAATGTAGAGAATCCACGTCAGTCAAAAGTTCGAGTTCAACTTGGGTATAACGCAACATTGCGTCCCAACTCAAAGATGGTGCTGTCAAATAATGGGCTGGATCTAATTTGTAATGTTCCAAACACACTTTTCTAAAGTTCTCAAAAACATCGGCTAATAATAAAATATCCGATTTTAGATATATATCTGCATACTCTCCCATTGTTTTACATTTGAAGGTATTCCATGTTTTATTAGCTCGCTCATAATCCTCATCAGGGATATACTCATTTGTTAAGTCATTGTAAAATTTATCTTTTGAGGGTAATTCTGGTTCTTCTAGTTTTTCAAACGAGTCCACATAATTATATGGAAAGACCCCTTTCCGCCTGATTAAACTAAACTCTTCATCCTTTTCAAAGTATTTTCTGGTTTCAACACATTGAGGAGACTCTAAACTTTGACTTAGTTTGTCGAGGGACCTAGATAAAAATCTAAAAGAGTCTACAAATTTCAATCTCAGATATGTATCAGGTACCTTAGGATTTATAGATTTTTCAACAAGAATTGATTTGGAGAATGAAATGTATTTTTCTTTGGTTTGCGCTATGACGGAAACAGTCTCCTTTTTGCATGCCAGCTTTTTTATGAATAGATGGCTGTCGTAATTTGTCAGGTTGTGGAAGAACACTGGTATGAATTTCGGAACTTTATAGTTCAAATTGCAAATAGAATGTGCAGGCCCACGGAAGCGACCTGTTAAATGACAGTGATCACGTACTTTTATATCACCAAGCTTAAAGTCTTTCTTACAAATGTGACAGCATACAGCATTTTCGTATTCGATTTTCTCTTGGTCTGAAAGGGGGAGCATCTCTTTAATATGTTTCAAGTGTGTGTTATATAAATCCAGAGCTGTTTCATCCAACTTTTTAGAGAATACTTCAGCAGCATCGGAACCTCGATATGTTATAATTTTCGAATATTTATCATCAAAATTACATTTCACGTAAAATGCGAAAGAATATGGTACATGTTCACATAATTTCACTGTGAATGATTTTTCATCAGAAGGTTCATTATGATGGATGGGTTTCAACAAACTTTCGAAATCTGCATATATGACGAATGGGACCGGTAATTGTTTCTCAAAATTTATAAATTTAAGAATGTTTTCAGGCACCGATTCTCCATATTTATTTATCTTCAAATCGGTAGTTGGTATTTTCGTGCATGTATGGTTACAGTCATTTTTCTCATGTGCTTTTAGCTGTTCTATTTTTCCAAATGATTGTAGACATCCATCACAAATATGTAACCTTCCATTATGTTTTGATTTTTGGCTTGACACTAATTTTGATAAGTCTTTTATGAGAGTATAATGGCTTCTACCTGTATTATCTGATACAAGTAGCAAATTAACATGTGTAGCTTGACGACATGAAGTAAAATGTAAAGGTCCAACTACTTCAGTAATTGTTTTTCCATCCTTAAATTCTGTTTCAATACCAAACACATTAACGGAGATGTTGTTCATTTTTTCGAATTTGGGGATGTCTTTCAATTTCATAGGAAACTCTAAACCATAAAAATTTAATAAAGTTTCATAATGTGGATATGAACTTATTTTCACTGGATCGGCTTTTGGTGGGAAAATAGATGCATTAATTGACCAAGCAAAACAAGCATTGTCTTGGTTTTGTATGTTTAAAACCGCTTTCTTTAATCCTATAGCTTTAGGTAGCTTAATATATGATGAAGCTGCTACTGGAGTAAACCTATTAATGTTTACATCAAGAAACATTATATGTTTCAATGTCCAGCCAGAATCCTTTTCTTGAAATTCGAATGATTGTGAAATCATCTCTTCTTTAAATTCTTTGAAAATCTGCTGCAAGTCTGTTGAAATAGTTATTATTTTATTCTTTGTATTGAATGACTTTATGTCAGACATCTCCTTTTCGGGTATAACATAAAGCCCAAACACTTCCAAATTAATTTTAAGGGTATAGTGTTTCAGCAAGTATTCATTAATTATATCAAATACTTTTAGTTTTATTTCTTCTAGAAAATCAGAATAATCGATGTGTGTTTTAGGACTAGTAAACCGATAACTAGCAATTCTATTTTTGAATGCGTGATGAAGTTTGTCTACACCATTTCCCAAATTACTAATAATAGGCCTATTAATTTTTTTATAGCTTGATGGATTGTCTATTTTTTTATTAATCGAATTTTTATTATATAAATCATGACAGTTTTTATTAATATGCCGTGATAAGTTAAAAGATGATGAAAACATTTTTCCACATTGACCGCAAATGTTTCTATTAAAACCACTTGTAGAAGGTACACTATTTCCACCATTTGTAGAAGGCATACTATCAGTCTTTTGTTTTTTGTTTTCATCACTTATTAGTACATTATCACTTTTTCGTTTGTTATTATGAAGAATGAGACAGTATTGACGAATATGTCGAACTAAATTGCTCTTAGACGAAAACTCCTTTTTACAATGTTCACACTTCATTATTGTGTTCGCAATAAAACTAGACTGAAAAAATATGTTTTATCGTTTGTTATATATTATAAAATCTCACAGGGAGAAGGGATACAATTATTTCTATTGGTAAGCCGGTGATTAGATGTAAACATGTGTGGATATAAGTTACACATGTGGTAAAATCTGGTGAGCAGATTGCGACTTTGAGGCCAATGACTCACATTAACATCTGGTAAACAGATAGTGACTTTGGGGTCATCGACTAACATCTGGTTTCGCTTAAATGTCTAGACTTGTTAAAAATAAATAGACTTTAAATGTGTTTCATTTTTTATTATGACATTATAAAATTTTCATAAAGATAAAATACATTTGACAAAGAACACATACATTTAGATTTTAAATGATAAAAACATCGAGGTTCGGAAAACTGAAGCGGTGGATGGTCTTCTAACTCGTATACAGGTTTAGATGAATATTTTCTTATGTACGAGGCCTTTTCTCCTCCCTTTACATGAATTATTTCTTCAGTATCGGTTAACTCTCGGACAATTTTCCCAAACTTGAAAAATGGTGTACACCCTTCATTCCAATTAATACAGTGATAATTATGTGTTAACCACTTCACTTGCTTCTCCAAATCTGGGGGTAGGAGCTTTATAGAAAATGGAGGTTTAAAAATATAATGTGCTGTTTTATAGCCATTGTAGGCTGCCAGCTCCTTGACAATAAACTTATTTTTTTCTACTTTGAATCCTTGCACATCCAAAATTAATGGCATATTTTTATGTTTGCTAGTCTTCTCACTAGAGAAACTTTTAAACTATATATTTCAACTGCTTTTTTTAAATCTCTAAGTTTTTGCTGGTATTCTTCTAACGCCTTTCTGTACTTAGAGATCATCATGAACTAACTTGGTAGTTTACATTATTTTCCTTAAATGAATTAAGCCTGTCTAACTATCTTTGTCATTGGATTATACCGGAATACACGATCATGCAAAATTAAGCAGTATGCGGTAGTGTCTTTTGGAATATTTTCGCTTGTTTCAAATTCGATGCGCATGACAACTGATCCTGACTGCACAGTCTCCTTTTGACGAGAACAGTCGATGTGAGTTATGGGTGAAATAGATTTGAATTCTTTAGGTGTAAATATAGGTTCGTTTCCAGTTTCATAGTACGAGTGGCGGAAATTTGAAAACATTTCATATAAAGTCGCATATTTGTTATTTTTGAAATCCAAATATAAATCACTGTAAGGATATCTCTCCGAATTTAAGAAAACTCTAGCGTTAGTAATATTACAATTATCAAATGTACTCATGTTGGAAGTTAGTTTATTTTTTTTATCAGTTTGTAACCCGAGAATTAAGTGTCGTGCAGTTTCTAACTTTATACTACTCTTCAAAGTATAATTATGTCTGGTGGTTTGTGGAAGTAAGGTGTATTCTATAATTTCCCAACTTCTAAATGCAATAAAAATTTCCAAGTTTTTATCTAATATTTTCGTTAGCGCCAATTGTTGTGGTATTCCTACGGAAACATGTGGCACTCTCCAATAAAGCTTATCGATAGTAATTTTGGGTTTTTCCGTATCATCGACACTAGTTACCGCATCTAAGTCGTTACTACTCCGAATTAAAACTAATTCTTGCTTCATATTTAATATAATTTTTCTGTAATCCTCAAAAAATCCCATTAACATTTTAAGTGGGATGCAAACATTAAATTTATCAGTATCGGGTATAATACTATCTTTAGGAAACCATCCGGCATTTTGAAGTTTGATGCTTTCGCTTTCATTGAAAGACAAATATCCTTTAAGAGTAGAAGTCACTCCTACATTTCGAACCGAATCAAGTACAATACCGCTGAGTTCATATCGAATTTCTCTAAAGAGAAAACTGAAGGCATTATTTATTAATTTTAACTTTGTAACTGGTTTCCCATCATCTTTCCTTAGATTTCCCTCTAAATATAGAATACTTTCACTTGGTAAGGTGTAGGCGTCCAGTTCTTGGATTGGAATTCTAATTTCATCATTATAATTAAATTCAGTGGCTACGAAAGGCTGATAGTTGTGGTATTCGAAGTCAATAATTGAATTATCGACTAGAGGTTGCTGCGTGACATTTAAAATGTCCATTATATGAGTACTTCAAAACCAAGAGACTGCAGAAAAATTTTGTTCTGAGGTGTTACTGGGCTAACGCTCTTCTTATTACTGAGTAAAAATTCATCCTTAGATTTTCTTTTATAACTCCGTTTAGATATTTTTGGAATATTGTATTTAGAATTATAGCGGACTACCATCGTTTAGGATTTCTTCAAATGCAGTCTGACTGTAACGGTCTCTTGGCGGAAATTGACGACATTCGAATCTTGATCGACTATTTTAACGGTAATCGAGTTGATTGTCTTAACGCTTACTGGAAAATATAGGACGTTTAAAGGTGATTCTACTATTTTATAGCCTGGAGCCACCGTTGGAAAGAACTGGTGAATTATGTGAACAGGGCTACCATTAGAATAAGATCCAGTAGCAATATTGCAATCAATACATAAAGCATTCACCTTAATTATTTGTACTGGAAAGTCGGATTCATTTAGTTCATTAGCTATAAGAACCCTTTTCTCAAATCCCAAGAGATGCCCTATGGAATTTTCAGATGAGAAATCAATATCAACATTTGCTTTTATTTTAACCGTTGATGTATTACGATTAGCAATAATATGAATATTATTGGGATGTTCAATGACTTTTTGAAGATAATCGTTAAGGTCATCAATTTCATAAGCCCCAACAGGAATAGTTGTGGTTATATCCCCGTAAGTAAATTTGTTGTTTGTTTCATCAATGTTTGGTATTACATTGAAAGTTTCAAAATTCACCAAGCCAATAACGTAATCAAAATCGTCCTCTAAATATATTGGTGGATTGAAATCGGCGCTCAAGATGGAGGAATTTCCAGTAAGTGAAAATGTTAAAGACATGTTACACAATTCAAATGTATTTACGTAATAAACGGATTTTCCTTATTTACATACATTATATAAAAATTTTATACATAAATGTCCACAATTATTTGAATTATATGTTTGCATCTGATCATGATTATAGTTAACTTTATTCAAGCTACCATCACTAAAGAAATAACTTGTTACTTCATTTGGTGGTCTTAAGTTTCCATAACTATCAAAATAGATTATTGAGTTATTATTCTTCACATATGCTGTCCAGTGAGTACCGGGGCCTGATGATATATCCAAATTAATAATACCACATTCATTTTTTCTTATCTTTACTGGTAAAGTATTTCTCATGTATATTCCACGAAAATTTGGTATATGTAATTTTTTTACGTATCTCATTAAATCTATGTTTGTTAGTGCTCGACGAGGTAGCTTTATAGGGAGTTTTTTGAATATGGGGCTAGATATAATCCCATGCCTTTTTTGTATGGTCTTAAGTATAAACCTTTTCCTACTGCAACTTGCTCCATAGCTAAGTTATGTCTTTTATCCTCCTCAAGCTTTTGTTTTGCAGCCTTTGCGTCGTTAACAGCCTTCGCAATTCCCGCTGCGCCTCCACCAATACTTCCAAGAGCTCCTAATGCAGCAAATAAAGGAATAAGGAAAGGTAGAAAACCACCTGTTTTTGGAATGGGAATTATTCGTTTCCTTGGTGAAGAGAGTTTCTTTGTTCCTATTGATGATAAAGCTTGTTGTGCGACTTTAATAAGATTATTAGAATTACTTCCTTGAATACCACGTCGTGCTCGTTGTACTGCGTTATTAAAACTTATCTTACGTAGCCCTCTACCACGTCTCTGTCTGGAATGCTTTTTTCTACGCATACCCATTCCCAGTTTAGTTTTAGCCTTCATAATGCCTGTTATACCTAAGGCGGCAATTTTTTCTCCAACTGAAGAATCACCCGCTTTTAGCCGCTGATATGCTTTTTCTGCTAATACTTTATCAGCTTGATGTCTATTGCTTATATCTTTTGAACGGGAATAAGCAATGTCGTGCTCTTTGCAATATTCGTCTAATGGATTAACACCAATATCACCTCTCGCAATTCTCTTAGATAGTTTTGTTCCTGGGCCACAATAATTGTAGCCTGGTATATGCAATTCAAAAGGGAGTTTATCAATAAGCTTATTAATAAATCCTGACCCTCTCTTTGCAGACTTTAGTTTATGATTAACTAAGGATGGGTTGTGTACAATCATTATATAACTTGTTGAAAGTCTTATACAGAACTAAGTTTTTAGCGATGTACAATCTTATATATAGTCAAGATAATGATTTATAACACAGTTCGTTAGATTTAGTTTTACAATGAAGATCGAAAAACAAAATGTTACATTACCTGTTATTAACCAAGATGAGTGTTTGTTAGAAAATAATTATCAAAAACATGGCGAACTATTTGGGGGTTCATCCAAGCGTGCATTGATTGTTGGATGTTCGGGTTGTGGCAAGACTAATTTACTTGTCACGCTACTAATACACCCTAATGGACTCAGATTTGAGAATGTTTACCTCTACTCAAAGTCCCTATACCAACCAAAATATGAATATCTAAGAAAGTTATTTAAACCAATGAAAGAAATAGGTTATTTTGAATTTAGTGATGGAGAATATGTTATACCAGCTCAAGAGATCAGACCCAATTCAATTATTATCTTCGATGATGTAGCTTCATGTAATCAAAATATTATGCGAGATTATTTTTGTTTTGGGCGTCACAAAAATACAGACTGTTTTTATTTATGTCAAACGTACTCATCGATCCAAAAGCAACTCATCCGAGACAATAGTAATTTAATAGTAATTTTTCAACAGGATAATACAAATCTGAAACATATTTATAATGACCATGTAAATGTCGATATGTCGTTTCAATTATTCAAAGATCTTTGCTCTCTGTGTTGGAAAGACTCATTCGGATTTGTTGTTATAGATAAAGATTGTACAATAAATAATGGAAGGTATAGGAAAGGTTTTGATAATTACATCAAGTTGTAATAGTATATTAATACATAATGAGCTGAGCGAAATGTAGTGCTTATTAATAATCCGAAGCGTAAAGATGGATAAAAAGTTAGCTAAGGAACTAATAAAAACCAGAAAATCAGTGAGGCATAAATATCAGTCTCTAAAATCCGATGTCGCACAATCACAAGTTCATTTGGAGAAAAGCTTCAAACCCATTACTGAGCCATTGCAAAAATTATTACGAAACATAAAATCAGAGGTCTCAATTAAAAAAGAACCTGATGAATTTAAGTCAGAGCAAAGTAGAACTTCTACCCCTAGAAAATCCCCAGTAAATATTTTAGACAAATATATGCCCACATTGCCTATGACTGGACTTAGTTTCTTGGAGGATACTTATCAATTTGACCCAACCCAACATTCAATCGTGGATGAGCAGAATAGTAGCGATTTAGTTAATGAAGAAGTTGATAAAAGTCGTGCGTATATGCAAGAATTATCAAAATCAAGGGCTTACACAGATTATTTGGAAGCATATGAACCTTTACCAAGAACGTATATTGATGAATCTATAACAGGGGATGAATCAGAATATGATCGTACATATGGCATAACACACGATGTTGAAACTGAAAAATTTAAAATAGGTGATTCCGAATTAAAAATTGTTGGTAAAGACGTAAAAGTGAAGGACATAGTATATCCTGGTACCGTTGGGCTGTATGAATTACTGTTTAAGAAAAATCCTAAAGCTTATAATAAATCAGAATTAGATCATTATATGGATATATTAAAACGTACTAATACCTATCGCAGAAATTTTGATTCTACAGAGCAAA
Organism: Rhagium mordax; assembly: GCA_963680705.1. Taxonomy (NCBI): domain Eukaryota; kingdom Metazoa; phylum Arthropoda; class Insecta; order Coleoptera; family Cerambycidae; genus Rhagium; species Rhagium mordax. The sequence continues at coordinate 49,662,571 of OY796662.1, forward strand.
TTCAAAGCAATAATACTATAAAGTATAGAAGTATCATAAGACCCTATTTAATAGATAAAGGTTTATTGAAATCTACTACGGTTCCAAGATCATCTTCATTTAGTAAACCACTACCACCCAATACTAGATCTCAAACTAGTATTCGCCCCAGATCTCAATCATTTAAGCAAAGTGGTGGAATGTTGAACTTATCTAACAACAAAATTGATTATGTATATTTTGATAATCCGAATGAGCTCGTGAATAGATTAAGGCTTTTAGTAGCTTCCCAAATGGCTGGAAATAATGGACACAATAATGAAATTGCCTCAATACTCGAAGAATTGAGAGAATTAAAAATTATTAAATAATGGTCACACATCTATTTTCCTCACAGTATACATCTAGTGCTCATCATGCCTATTGATAAATTTGGTAGACATATGCTTGCTTATCGGTCAACACCTTACCCAATAACATCACCTCTTTTAACTGCAACTGAAGATTTTGCTACCAGTCTATCCAGTCTTTGTCTTATACAAATTCGAGGTGTGGCAAAGAAAACATTAAACCATAAAACGTTAATTTATTACGTGTTAGATAGTGGTACTACAACATATACATTACCTATTTCAGGTACAATTGAAAGCATAAACTTACCTTTGAATGTCACAATGTTTTTAAACAATGGTAATTATGATCAGGATAATAAAACGCTCAGTAAAGGAGATAATCTATCATTTCCACTTCCAAGTGTAGACCCAAAACCACCTCTTTTTGTTGAAATTGTACTGCGTTGCCCCTTAGTAAGAAATGAGTAATATTAAAGAGGAAGTAGTTAATGAATTACATAAATCAGCCAGGAAAAATTTTCGAAGGAGACATGTCATTGTTAAAGGCTTAAACGACCTTATACAAGCGGACCTTGTAGAAATGATCCCATATTCTAAAATCAACAAGGGATACAAGTATATTCTGGTTGTTATTAATGTATTTTCAAAGTTTGTTTGGTGTGAAGCTGTGAAAAATAAAACTGGGAAAGAAGTAACTCACGCAATGGAAAAAATTTTATCCCAGAATAAAATAAAGCCTAAAAATTTACAAACCGATATGGGTAAAGAATTTTACAACAAAGATTTTAAAGAACTAATGAATAAATTTAAAATTAACCATTACAGTACATATTCCAATTTGAAAGCAAGTGTAGTGGAACGTGTAAATCGTACTCTAAAAAACTTAATGTGGCGACAATTTAGTTTACAAGGAAACTACAAATGGATAAATATTTTATCGGACATTGTAGAAAAATATAATAACACTACACACAAAACTACTGGTTTGAAACCAAAAAGCGTAACGAAGAAAGATGAACAGCGTTTGCTGCGACATGTATATAGTCATCTGAAGACAGTAGATCCACAGAAACAAAAATTTATAGAAGGCGACTCGGTAAGAATAAGTAAATACCGAGAAGCTTTTTCAAAGGGCTATACTCCCAATTGGTCAAATGAAGTTTTTAAGATACGTAAAGTACGAAATACAAATCCCACTACTTTTATTTTAGAAGATCAGGAAGGTAATGAAATTCAAGGAGGATTTTATGGATATGAAATTCAGAAAGTAAAACATCCTGATATATATCTTGTGGAGAAGGTTTTACGAAGAAAACAGAACAAACTCTACGTCAAGTGGCTGGGCTTAAGCGGAAAATTTAATTCCTGGATTAATAAAAATGAATTAGTATAACACATGTAAAACTTATTCTAATTAAATAAAAAAATTATTTGTTATATGTTGTTTTTATTTCAAATCTTTCATTAAATATATTACATCTGTGATTTGTATCTAAAATAGGATCAAGTAACTTTGAGGCTGCCTCGATTCTTCTACAAAAGCGAAATCTGTTCACTGCCAAAAATTCCCAATATTTCTTCCTAGTCATACTATAAGCAAAACTCCATGTAATTAGATGATGCAGTTCATTATACTTTTCATTAAACGTTACTTTCTTCATTACACTGTTGTACTACATACGCTTTCAAAGACATCAGGATAAGTATAAATTAATTCCAGAATCATGCAGATATTTTCACTTTTTGGATTATCTTCTGGTTTAAGTATATTTAGAGCATTTTCAATAATATTACCGCTTTGACTTTGTAATCCTCTACGTAAAATCTTGAAATAGTTTTCAAATTGTAGATTTTTTATCATTTCGATTCTGTAGTTCACTAGGGGTAGTATTTCTATTAAACAACATACTGTTTCATATGCCAAATATATGTAGTTATCTTCTTTTGAAATTCTAATCACTCGAGCATTTGAAAACTGATCGAAATGTATGCAAATGTTTCCCTCGTGTATTGTATCTGGTTTTTCATTGTAATACAGGAAATTCATGATTACTCCTTGATGAGTTAAAAATTTCTTCCAATCAGCTTCATTGAAAACCACTTGATCACCTTTGTTTCCAGATAACGTTACACAAGGTACATAACCAAAATCACATGAAATTCCCACCGAAACAAACTTGCACTTGGATTTATTTAACTTATATTTTCTCTCACCGATTACTTTTGGAGTATTATCTTCTTTCTTGAACTCAGGTAAACTTGATGGAGTATCCAGCTGAGTCACATAATGAGCGAAGAAATTTAATGGTCTAGACATTTTTGACGACTAATACATGCTAGGAATATGTCATGAGTTATATATGCACTCCCCCCCACCAGTTTAGTCACTTCTGGACAGATGTTCTAAACCTGATAAACAAATGTTACATCTGTTCCTTAAATATATACATCTAGCCGGATATATGACCTGACTTGTCTAGACAAGTTTTAACCATATGTGGAAACATCTGTTCCTCAAATGCTTACTTCTAGCCAGATGTAAATGTCTAGACAAAAAAATTAAAGCATATGTGCACCAGATGTACACTATGTGGTCACTAGACAAAAAATTAAAGCACATGTGCACCAGATGTACACCATGTGGTCATTAGATGAGCTTAACTGTGGGAATAGTACGTTGGATTGATCCCCACGACGCATGTTACTACCTCCCACCTTTTATCGTACTTGAAACGTCTCCAGATGTAGATTGCAGATGATTCACTGCTTCCGTTTGTGGTGGGGGATTTGCTTTTAAATAGAGATTAAATGAGATTCTTTGAGTAATACTTACTATCTGTTATATCACCGTGAACAGTTATGACTGATATTAGATGCGAATCTTGGGACAGTGATAATTTTTCAAGTTATGCTCCTTTGCAAGACATACAAACCAAAAATATTTTGAGAAGTGCTTATTCTGTAATTGGGAAGTCTAAGAAAGTCAAAAAGGATTTCCGACTTGCGGAACGAGAAAGACTACGTAAGCTTGACGAAGAAAAGAAAAAATTTGAAATAGACAGTGCAGAAGAGAACTTAATTTCCGAAGACAAATAAAAGTGACTGTCAAAGTCCATCATGGAGATCGAACAAGTTTTTTTTTCTGATGATGACGGCATACAAGAAGACAGTACAGAAATTGATGATAAAATAAATAGAAGTGTCTCAATGAACAGTTTTAAATTTTTGAATTATAATGCTTTTCAGAAAGTGTGCGTAACTCAGTACATTTTAGTTTTGGATGAAAACAATCTATGTTTAACATGTTTTTATGAAGCAGTTTCAGGGTTAGACTTTGATATTGATGGACGGCACAAAACTGAACATTTAACTGGTAGTGTTAACGAACTTATTCCAAAATGTGTTTCTTGCATTATTTGTGGATTAAATTTATACCAATTCTGTCTGATTGAATTTTGTAATATGTGTAATAATATATAATCAATAAAATAGTTATACTTCTAAACTCTATTTAAACTTTATACCTTTCTCTTCCCACCTATAAGCAAAAAATAATATATGTATTTCATACATATTATTTTTAAAAATATCTCTGTGTTTAAATTATTAAGAACTGAAGTCTTACGCCATCTGTATTATATTAAATTTATGAAATAAATCAGTAGCTAAATGTATGTGGACATCTGGCTTTGTAAATTGAATAAGTTGTGTATAACTTAATAATGCCACAGATGGCAATGTATGTTTCAATTTCGTTCAAAGGCGTGCTATTTATAGCCTTTGGTGTTGACTCGATGTAAGGCGTTATAATATTTCTAAAAGCCTCTATTTTCGAAGCCTGTACTTAATTTAATTTAATAGGTATATTGTGTTCTATTTACTGTGAAATCAAGTGATTAATATACCTCTATTTCACAGAAATTATATGAGTGAAGTTATTCTGTTAAACTAAGGTGATTTTGTGAAATTTAAATGTGTTCACCTGCATCCTATAGGTACATTCTACAGGTGTTTTCTGTGAAATTTAAATGTGTGTATATTGGATTACCTTAAATGGATTACTTTATATGATTTTTCGTAAGTAGACCACTTTTTTTAGTATTATATTGAAGAAGAATTAGACCATTCTTCAGAAAGGTAAATTAATTAAAAAAATATCAGTGATTTGAATTTACTGTAATTTAAAATAGACTTTTTCGACATTTATCACTCTATGGTTTTAGTATAAGGTAGATAATAATAGAAAATTCAAGAACCCAAATAAATTTATTAGCGAAATATACAATTAAAAAAATGAAATATGTTTTTTTCACAAACAATTCAATCAATTTCGAATTTACAATAATAATTAACACTTTTAATCTAATATAAAACTAAGTAGCACATTATTATATGTATATATATTTTAGTTAAGCATGTTCAACATAATGGAAGCAATAATTTAAACAATTAAACAATTAAAGTTCGTCAATGTTGTGTGCTACTTTAGAACCAATTAAAATAGCCTGATTTATATTGTCTAATGCCTGTTGAACTCTTGCAATTTTCTTCTGGTACTTCTTTAATTTCTTAAGAATGTCTAATTTTTTTCGCTGTTTTTTTTGCACAAAACCATTACTCCTTTTAATGAACTGCTTTAATTCGGTTATGTATTCATTACAAGATTCTTTCTCCGCTGCCACGTCTGTAAAATGATTAAATGTAACGTCACTTTCATTTTCGTCGCTATCGGTAATGTCCTCATATTTTTGGGTGGAGATTGTGATAGGAGGTACCTCCAATTTCATGGCGGTGTCTTCATGGTCACTTTCTTCGTATTGGCTAATATTCTCATATTTCGGCGTAGACGTTGCAATGGGATTAGGTAATTTTCTTGATGTGCCGATGGGCTTTATTTTAGAAAAGGATCCATTTGTAATAACAAAATCGCTTTCACAACTTGTATTTGAATTGTCACAATGTTTGGACGTACTAGGCATTTCTTCAAAATTTGTATGGTTCGCTAATAATCTTAAATGTTGTAAGATTTTCATTGATTTCCCCTGTTGAGAAACTGCTGTCTGCTTCGAGGAACCGGCAATAACTTTCATTATTCTAATTGTATATCTCTCTAATAAATTTATTTGAACTGAGCTCTGAATATTGTTGGGGATATTTATTATATCGTAGTTTGATAAAAATGTTACCCCTACTAAGAAGCTCCCCCAGTATTAGATTTTTATGCAATATTAATTCCCGGTCATACAGCAGTAATGTTGAATTTTTTCACTAGAATGTGTAACCGCGTTGGTAGCTTCTAGTTCGCGGATATTTATTTATATATTTATTTCAAGCAACTGTTAAACCCCCTGGACTCAATTATTTCTAGGCGTGTGGGATTTGAACTTTATAAACTTTGCGAATCTGTTTTTTGATCATGTCTCATAGACAGATATTTTAACTTGCAATATACATATTTTATTGTCCTATAAACTCTTGGAAATATGAAAACTTGTTGGTAACTTTAGAGAGCCATATGTCATGCCTTTTACACATCCTATATTTCCCAATCGTATTAAATATATCGTGTGTAATATATTTGTTTAAATACATCAAATCGCCCACCTCTGAGATATATAGGTCATTACCCCCTACCTTGACCTTGATCACTGATCATGCTCCGTTGCTCCGTTATTGTTCTCATTACCTTACTACTGTTGTAGTCTATGACGACGTCTACTTACGTAACCTGTACTGTTTGTACTGGCTACTTACAAACAGAACTCTCTGGCAATCAAGAGTATATACGCGTGAATATGATTTTATTTCGGAAGACGGTGAGTTTTGATAACCGGTGTCTGTTTTCGCGGCTTGAAACGATTTCGGACGGCAAGCAAACGGAATTTCCAACAGAATATAGTATGAACGGCGGGCATTTACAATACGGCGAACTACTGCCACAAACGTAGAGCTATTTACCAATGACTATTTTTCGTAAGTTAAGTTTTCCGGTAAAACTTTATGCACTGAAGCCTTAAAGATTGCCCGAGCGAGCAAATCTAACCAGCCGATGCATATTTTATAAAACAAAAGACCAACGGAGGAATTACTAATTAGCTCTAGTTTGATTTAGTAGTATAATACAGCGGTACTCTCTGAATATCTATACTTAACTGAAGGCGGTACGGACGGATAGTAGCGGACCACGGTGTATTCTTACCAATATTATTTTCAAGAAAATTTATTACTATAATTCGGAGCGGCGCTTACGTACGGAAGTGAAAGCGGTGACGGTTTCGGATTGATGCGGACTGCTTCGGATTGATCTTGGACTGATCTTCAACTGATGCGGACTGAACGTTCCTCCGGCGTTTCATTACTTTTATGACATATCCGGACGGCGCGTTAAAGGGGCGTACTAACTTGAAACGAAGGACTCGTACTCACAACGTTACTTACGGAGGTCGAGCGTAATATGTAATTAGCAACATTGACTCGGAGTATCAATAACCGGAAATGGGTTACTTGCAATTTCTAGACTATATTGCAAAAAGAGACGGATTAAAACGGACACGGATTAATATTTTAACCGGTTTTAGTAACTAATGATTTTTGTTTCCGACTCGGTCATTATTTATAATAATTCACGGATTTTAATTATACCGGGGATTGTCGAAAATTAATCAATTAATTACTTGACTGCTTGTTTACCAGCGGGCTTTTCACAACTCATTACTAACTTAACTAACCCAAGTGACGGTAATATTTAAAGCAAAAAAGGACATTCCTTGATTGGAAAAAATCACTTCGTTACATCATGCGCCGAACTTCACCGTAATCAGAGAAAAAATATGTATTCGAAAATTTAAATATACAATATGGCGCCTATAAGAAAAAATAAAATTGACCGTTGTCTCTCTGTCATCTTAGACGTCATGGAAAATGCAATGGCATATTCGGATTCCGAAGTGCCTTAAGAATGTCTTTGTTTAAAATATGTAGTTTTATTAGTTTTCAATTTAAAAATTAAAAATGAGCTACATGATTTTTTGTTTTTTTTTCTAATGTCTTCAAATCTAAAAACGGTAGATAAAATTTCTTTTCAGATTATTGATCAGCAGAAAAATGTGCAACTTTGTTCTAATTTGACAGACTTCGTATCTCTTAAGATAAGCCAGATCCACATGCTGCGACTCGAAAAAACGGGCACCCCGTATATGTATAAAAACTACATGGGAAACGATAGAGGACGATTTTGGGAGCCTCTTGTTGTACAAAAATATTTCGACTCTATTTAACCTGGTTTTGGGGTAGCAAATCGTGGGAGTGAAGATAGATTTTAATTTGGGAATTTCATATTTTGTTCAGTATTTTGTAATATGTTGTAATAAAAAAAGATAAACAAAAAATACGTTGTAAAAAAATTCTCGTGTATTATTGCTCACTGCATTTTTTCGTAACGTTAAGAACGTAGTCTAGGCGACACTACTCGAATTTTGCCGCAAAATTTGGCTTCAAGCTTCACTTCACTTAATCGTACTTAAAACAAAATACAATGATTTTCACTAACTGTTAACAAAAAATTATATTGCTTAAACTTATAAGAGAGGTAAATTTCATAAATCTCTACCAGTACACACCCTGTACGATCCGTAATGATCTTCTGGGTACAGCATCTCGAGCGCAATACCGGATACAGCAAATACGGCGTAACTAACGGCTCGTGAAGAATTTGTAATACTTTCCTACGAACACTGTTTCTCGATCCCCCTTACAAGGAGCTATATGGGTTGTCGTATTTGGAAAACCGTAATAACGTGTTTACTATAATAATAACCGAAGTGCAAAGATGCACAGGGTGATTCAAACTACTTTCCTGTTCGGGCTTCATCAGTAGGACCGGAATGGAAAATGTGCGTTTAAAGATTTCTATCTATGTTTTCTAAATTTGTGAAATCAAATATGAGCGGCAGGGCAGGATGAAAATAAAATTAAAAAAATATACAACTGAATTTCCTAACTAAAAACATGTTTTTAAAAAATCCAATTTTTTTTCTTCTTTTTATTTGGGATTTATTACCATAATTTTTGAAATTCCTATCCAAAAAAATATTTAAATTAACCAGTTTAAAACTGGGAAATAATGCTTAATCAATATTTGGAAAATTTGCATAAACTGATAAAGCCCTAAGTTTTACGTATATCAAATGTTAGGGTTTTCTCTCAATCATTGTGGAGATGAGTATCCTTTTACCATTAAAAACAAGTATTGTTTTTCCGTGCTGCTTTTTATCCTGTGGGGAGATACGTCACGTCAAGTTTGCTATTTATGGGGATAAAATATTTATTTTTAGAGATACCTGAGCTTTTTAAAAAATACTTACGTAGCAAGCCTGCAAACGACGAACCACCACTCACATGATATAAATGTAAGTAAGACATACAGAAAGACAATATAAATGTCATGTCATGGAGTAATCTGCAGAGAAATCATATATTATTCGTTCTATTGTTAGACGTTTCATTCGAAAGTTGTTGCTTCTCGAGATCTTTATAGTATTATTTAGTATCTTCCATTTTGTTGATTAAAAAATAACATATGTTTAGCCCACAAAATATAAATCGACTTTCATATTCATTTGTAATATATGTATATTATAATTATTTTCATATTTTGATGTATCAAATTATTAAATAAATAAATAATAATATTCCTTTTAAGGATTCAAAAAACCAGAAGTGGTAGAAATTGTTCAATAGATGAAATTGATGTAAAATTAATTTATCAAGGCGCCCAAACTGGAGATAAAGCATTCTTAATATTAATATGCTATTTCTAATTTATATTTACGTGATAATGTCGATTATTGACCTAAAACATTTCCATTATCCGAACCAATTATTCTCGAATTCATCAGTAATTATCCTCTGAGAAAAATACGTATTCGATTTAAATGAAAGATCTCTTCAAAGCTACCGAAAAAGTCCCTTTTAAATAGTATTGATTCATCGACTACCAGCTCAAATAAACTTAATTCGACGTTACCTCATGAAACTCGAGATATTCATCTAATATAATAAGAGCATAATAAAGAAAATTTCTTTTCAAATACTTTTAATTATAAAAATAATTTAAGGGTTCCATATTGATTATACATCAAAAGGGTGGAGATTTAATTCATTGGTGGAATTTGTTTTCAAATCGCAGAAGTTAAAAGGACGATGATTTTTTTCAGTATTTTAATTTGTTAAATAACATAAATCATTTCAGTCATGATTAGAACTTCTGATACTGAGTTTTGCATTGAGCAAACGGTAATTACAGTATCAGTGATACCAGGGTTTGTAGAAATATGCAAGAAAATTAATATTTTTGAACAAAAGAAAAAAAAAGGACCACGCACCAAATACCTGGGTAAAAGGACATTGTCTAGTCTAGTAAAAGGAGATTTTAAATGGATCCCATCTCGACTTGGTACATCTCCTAATGCTAATGAATCTGCATTTCTCCACGAACTAATAATATGATCTCAGAAAGTTGATGGACCATCTCAATTTGAAATTAACTTTTAAGAGTTTTTAAGCGTTGCGTAAGTCGAAGAGTGACCACCAATATCTGCAGACCCAAACAACAGTACAGTCAATGAACTCAATTCGAATGAAATACATCTTTATTAAATCAAAATTAACAGAATATTGAGTAAGGTAATTTTCCTCACTAGCAGATCCCTGGAACGCCCTAAAAAGGAAAAGGAGGGGTTTACAGCAAACCCATCAGCAAGTCTTTCGCCTCAAAGTACACACGGTCGTTTATAGAAATAATGATTGGAGGTTACACCAGGGGTGAACAAATTCGTATACTGTAAATGTAATGTGGGTGGATAATTAAAGGCAATAAGTATTACATTAGAATATATTTAAGCTCGAAAGGCTTAGTTAATTTATAGTAAAAGAAGCATCAGTAAACCACATTTTACCTTCCAACAATTTCTAGCCATCCTGTAACACGAAGAATTTGAATATGTTCTAGAACAGACGAATTAATTCTAGTTACACAGTCAAACTTGTCTTTCTAGGGTTAGAAGCTAATTGCTCAATGTAATCTGAATGTTTTCACATAGTTAACTCGATTAGATGGGCGCTATGGTGTGCATTAAAAGATAGAGGGGTGCGAATAGGCTAGACGTCTAATTTTAATTTTTAAAGAGAAGTCGTTGCAGTTTAAAACTAGTCCTTAAGAAGAGGAAATTTCAATATGGTGTTCAGATGAAACATTAGATACCTTTCAAGACTTCTACGAATATTTTATTTTTAAAACTTAACTTACAATATTAAAAGGTAGCACAAAAATCAAATGTTACCTATTAAATTGAAACTGCCATATAAATTATGCACACATGCATAAATTATACACGCTCAATTAAAAAAAATTGCCTGACCAACACGAATCGACAAATCCGTATGAATGAAACTAGGTCATGCTTCGTTTCTGATGCTTGCATTTAATTTTCCGTACTACACAGTTTTACATGTACAAAAATTAAGCATAAAATGTGGTACAACGCAACCACCCTCCTATAAGAATTATTTAAAAAGTCTGCACAAAACTAGCAAATAATGAAAATTTTCAAAAAGGCTATTATGCAAAAAACAATTGTTTTTATATGAACTTAGGACGTTATCCTTTTTTACAAATAATATAATAAAATTTATATACAGTGTTTCCCCTGATTGAGTTCTCAATATGAAAAACTTTTTTATTTTCGATTTTTCGACAAAAAGTCTCTCTTGCTTACTTTGAAAGTAGCATTTCTGCTAAGAGTGTTAATATTTTCTGTACAGGGTGATCGGAAAAGTCCATAATCTGGAAAAACCTTTTTAATTTTCGATTTATTTATAAAAACACTCGTTCACGAATAACGCAACTTTTATTTTTATTTAAAGGCAGAATAACAAATAAAGTGGTTTGAAATAATAAATTAGACTCAACTGTTTTTATTTTGTTGATAATTTTTTGAAAACCCTGTGTGTCAGATTCATTTGTTTCTTTTTTAATGCCACTTTACTTTATATTAAATCCAAATAAAAGTTACATTATTCTTGAGCGAACAATAAATCGAAAACAAAAAAGTTTTCAGATTATGGACTTTTCCGGTCACCTTGTACAGAAATTGTTAACATTCTTAGCAGAAATGCTATTTTAAAGTAAGCAGGAGTTTTTATTAAGAGACTTTTTGTTGAAAAATCGAAAATAAAAAAGTATTTCCTATTGTGAACTCAATACGGGAATACACTGTAGATTTACCACGCTAGGTGTTTATCCTAAGTAAATTATTTTTTCTCCAGGTTTACAACGAAGTCTTGCTTATTTGTTTTTATTTCTAGGTGCTGGAAATCTGGTAAGGCATTATCATCTGCAAGCACAATAATAGTTTCGTTGGTCTCTATTTTGAGCAAATCATTAACATATATGTTGAATAACACTGGCCCTAAGAGAGTGCCTTGCGGTACGTCGCGATTTTTTTCAAAGCTGCTTGTAGGTAGTATCGCCTACTTGGTCATATTGTTTTCTTCCAAAGAGATAAGCTTTTTTTAATTCAAGATATCCCTCTAATTCCAGTATGATTTAATTTTTCCAATAATCGAGGATGAGACAGTGCATAAATGGCTTTTTGAATGCCAACGAAGATATATAATGATTTTGTTCTTTCACCCAAGCTATTCTGAATTAATATACTGATGGCATCTTGCCCTTTCCAGAATCCAAACTGATTTTTTGACATCAACTTTTATTAAGATATCTTATTTTATTTTTTAAAATTTTTTCAAATATGTTCGATTAGAAATTAATGAAATTGGTCTATAATTCTCCATATCTAACTCATCCCCCTTTTTATTAAATATTGATTTGGCTTCAGAGATTTTCTTCTTGGGCATTCTTCTGTTCAAAATATTTTATTTATCATAAGTGAGTAGAATAGCTATTTCGTCTGTATTCTTTTTCAGAATTACAGCAGTTATAACATCAGATCCACTAGATTTTTATTTTTTAGGGAATAACAGTCCTGCTTGATTCTATGTACGAAATAAAATTGATTAACCTCAGTTTGTTCAAATAAAAAATGTCTTTTTGAAGTATTTTTCGCGGTAACTTCTTTTTGTTCGGAAATTTTTCACAATATTGCAAGGAAGCACAAATAACGAATTTAATTCTAAACAAAAAAGTTACATATTATGGAAACTGCGCCTCGTTAAGAGGTATTGAACGTTTACGAAAACGTGTTGATGAGGTGAATGGAGGGCATATGGAACGTTTATTATGAATAATATTATATACTTTTTCTTTTGTTTTTTGATTGTGTAAAGCTATGATCATATTACGTTATTTTCCCATTTGAGCAAAATGAGTTACATCATTTTATTTGTTCCTTAGAAATCAAACATTGAATTAAATATTAGTTTCAGAACAAGCTGTATAAGAAAATATATCGACTTTTAATTTCGCAGCGAAAGTTTTATTTCAATAAATGAATCTATTTTCATCCATGAAAACAGCAGTGCACGCTTCTTTTATTGGTATTTATAAATTATTTAAATTAATTGCAGAAACCAACTAGCGAACTGGTCATGCAATATTTATTAAGTAAAATAATGCCTTGAAAATTAAAAGTAATAAAACGAGAAATGCAAATAACTTTTGGCTGCTGTTTGTGCAGTGGTCGTTTAAATTTTTTACTTTATTATTGATATCGTGAAACATACAGAGCTGTTTAAGCAGTGATTGCATTCAATTAATGAAGAAAACTATTTTTTGTTTGTTATTAAATTTGTTCGTTAGTAATTTATCGGAAAAAGCATCAGAATTGCTTTGCGATATATTTTTTAAAATTATGTTTGGCATTTTTGTCATTTTTCTACGAGTTTTTGTTACTTTACGAATAAACTGATTTTACAAAAAAACTAGTGCAAATATTCCAATATTATTTTAAATTGAAATAATGCTTGATAAATAATTTTAAGGATACTAACTGCATATTACTAAAGGAAAAACTTTTTTATTTGTACGAAACTTTTTTGACAAAAACGATTGCTGAAAAAATTGGACAGGTATAAAATTCCTTTCTATTTGTTTAAATCGAAAAATTGTAAAGAAAAATGTAACTGATATGTTATCAAACCAAATATGAAACAATATATAGGGTATCTATTTCACTTAAATCTTGTTCAAATAAGAACGGTTTCCGTTGAGACATTACGCCAAGCCCTAGTCAAAGAACAATGGTAGGTACTGTCATGTATTTTAAACTAAAACCCCACTAATAAATAAATAAAATTAAAAAAATAAATTCAGTTCAAACCAGGGTAAAATGAAAATTCCTCCAAATAAAACTTGAGCGAGAAACTTACGTATAGTATACTCATTAGATAAATATAAGTTCAAAAAAAGGATATTATATCCTAGAACCATCTGATAAATCAGCTGTAGGACACCTCAGAGGATGAACGATTGTCAACTACGGTTAAACAAAGATGGACTTTATTTATATAAATTTGATAAAATTTGTAATTAATTAGCTTAAGACAAACCTGTAAAACTTCCAGTCTAGTCAAATGACCAGACACAATGTAAATTAGTTCTTAAGAAGTGAGTGCAGTGATCTTCGATACGGTTCTGTGATACCTCGTTCGAGTCAACGGCAGATCCAAAGTTTATCTCACGTAATATCAACACATGGGTATCCACGGATTCATTTTCGAATAAGGCTAAATATATCATAATTTCATAGTAAAATTACATAACAAAGTGAAAAAAGGCGAAAATACCAACCATCATGACAGTTGAAAATCTAGAAATCCATGGTTTGGAAAATTTTCAGCATGTCCTTAGAAACGAAACAAAAAGTTGTTATTGGGTCGTAAAAGAAGCAATCCCACGTCCGGATCGCTCCTGAAATAAATAGAGAAATATTAAATTTAAATCGGAGATTTATATTCCCAGTACATTGAATAATGGTTCAAGGCCAAATACAAAAAGGAACCAGAAAAACAGCGTCAACTTACCAGGAATAAAGGTAAAATTTATCCTAAATTATAAGCAGCCGCCTGATTGGTCGAAATCCGAATGGGCATCCAAGGCCTATTTAGTTGCAAATCCAGTAAATGGGGCACTAAATTATAGAACTGCCAGCTACCATATTCAGACCACAAACCACAAGTGTCAAAATTTTAAAAACAGGTCTGCCAATTCAAGAGTAAATAACGCGACACGGTAACTTTAGTGTGCCGAGAGTACTCGGAACTGAAAATTGAAACCTTAACTTTATTAAATTTGTCATTATCAACAAGGACACCGTCCTATATTTGTTGTAGATTAGATTAGTTTAAGTTAGAGCAGGGACATAGTTTAAGAAACATTTATGCTCTTAACTGTTTCATACAGATAATAAACCATCTATGTTTAATTCAAGTAATTAAAGCATTTACATTCTTCACAGCTGAATATCTAAAATACAGCAAAAGCAGAGACATCTAGCTGTCTAATGACAAAATAATATTCATTCTGATAAAGATCTCTAACATTTCAAGATCCTTACTAATCAAATAATAAATAAAACCAGCACAAAATTTAAATAATCTTTATTCAAAACTTGTACAACAGCAGATTTATAGGTAAGATATTTCTTCGATGGTAGAAGGGAACCCCCAAAGGCCCTGAAAGGTAAAAGAGTAATTATAGCAAACCTATAGTAAGTTTCACGTAAAATTATCTTAAAATCATACGCACTGTCGCTTATTGTTCAGAACGTTGGAAAATCCAGCCCAGTGGCGGACTGATCGTATGTTATAAAGTTGATAATTCAAAAAAACTATATACAACTACTTTAAAAAAATTAAATTTAAATTTAAAAACTAAACAACTTACCGAATTACTAGTGCATTCAAAAAAATATATATGAGTATAAAACTTAAATATCTAAACGTGCAAAAATAAATATAAAATATAAAAATCTTAACTTAAAAAAAACTTACCTTGTAATAATAAATTAAAAATAGAATTCAAAAATAAAAAAAAATTGTTTCCCCAAAAGTCCTCATAACATTACATTTATTGGCGCATTTATTGCTGGGTCTCGAAAAGAAAGAACAACAATTAAAATAATAAAGAATGAACGAAATCAAAGCTATCACTACAGTACACTTGATTTCAAAAAAAAGTAGTACAGCTCTTAGATAAGGAAATGGGAAATGGCCTATTTCTAGTTGTCTAAATTGTTCTTTTGACAGAACCTATAAATTATTGAAAATTAACTTAATAATGAAAATATAGATGTCAGTCAGTTGTAATTACGTAAGTTTATACTGATAAATAAATAAATAATCCTATTTTTAGTAGAAATATAACATTTTGAATAAAAATTTAAAACACAAATAAACAACAACATAAATAACAGTAATTAATATTTAGTCATTGCTCCATCCCCATCGATCTAAAATTGCTTGTAGCCTCCATTGATAAAACTAAATTTTCTGCAATTTGGGTATTACATAAACTTTCCCATTCATCTTCAATTATGGCACGAAGTTGTTCCGCATTTTGATGACGATAGATAATAAGATAATAGTTATATGTCCATCATTACACGACTGGAAAACTTTTGCGTCAGAAAATATGACTTTTGACCAAAAGTCTTCATTGTTCAACAATAATATTATGGTTGAGTGCAAAAATGATCAGTCCTTGTTTTTCCTCCGTTAATTTGTATTTTCTAGCAGCGCACTTCAGAATACTATTTTTAATTCTTCTACAGGCAGTAGATCTTGATACAGGAAAATCTGTTTCCAAAACTGCATTCACTAATTTATAAGGGTTTCATCTTGTTGCTCATTACTTCGTTTAGGCCTACCAGATCCATGCTTGGGGGATATAGTTTCTTTCATTTTCCCATATTTTTTTAACTTTCATCAGAGTGGATTTATTTATGTTATATTCAGAAGCAATCCATTTTCCAATTTGGAGACAATACCTAATCTTCTGAATTTCTGTTAGTTGTCTAACCATTATTAAAAATTGACAAATATTTAAAATTTTCAAGAATGGTTCAATCAAACTTGAATATTAATAAACTTCAACTTGAAAAAAATGTGACAGTTGACTTTTAGATGACTTATAAATATTTTTGCAAAAGTCATGTTTACATTGCTAAAATAAAGTGTACTACTTTTTTTTGAAATCAAGTGTACCTACTTAATCCTGAACACTGTTTTGCATATTTTTTTGATACCTAAATCGGTGAATCTTTATTTAGAGTTACAGGGTTGGATTTGAACGCACTTGATCATATCAATACTACATGCTATAAACCGTACATTCATTGTCACATATACGATAATATATTTACCCTTGTAATTGTATTTAGTGAATTCCGTAACGTTCAACGTAAATAACGGTGGAAGGACTCTATCTAAATCATATGAGGTGTGGTGTAACGCTAATACAAATACCTTCACATGGCAACTACTACAATGTTTGCGAGTTTAACTGCATTTAAAAATTGTCCATTTGTATCTGAAAAGGCTGTCCAACGTCTGCTGATGTAACGAACGTATATTGAACCGACTTAAATATAAAAAAAACCAATTGATAACATTTCAATCACACTGTATTTTGTGCACATAAAAATCATAACTATTTACAATATTTTACCCCCATTCCACTCGTTTGGAATCAAAACTGAACAAGATATCTATTAGAAATTATACACTGCATTAACTCATGAATTTTGAATGCATCAGTCATCCTACGCATTCTGGCCATCTTCATTCGAATGGCCACATTTGCAATGCAGTCCACTCCAGGTAATTTTCAACTCGGCGAATTCCTGTACGTGCAAATTTTTAAGTCTGGCGTTGATGATATTGCGGTGGCTGGCGTGCTCTTTAAGTGAAACTGAAGGTTGCATCAATTTGTAATTGTCTACTTTCAATTTTAAAAGAGCATGCAGTTTTTCTATGGACTCATCCGTTTCCTCTGTAAATATAACTTCATCAAAGAGTCCTGGGTTGGACCAATGAAGGTCGAGTAATACTGTTCGAGAATCAATGATCTCCTTAAAAAATATTTTCATAGTTTCGCTTTGTATTAGATGAAATTCTTCTATTTTCGTGAGGACGACCTCCTCATTTGTACTCTCATCTTCATTTTTGCTTGGAACACTTAAAACAGGATCGTCGTAGGTAATTTGTCTTTTAACGCATACAACGATATTTGACATTACATTGTCATTAACACCTTTTACCTCAATATCGATTATATCTTTTGTATAATCGGATTTGTCTGTCAGTAACAAAAACTGGGTATTTTCATTAAATGACACTGGAATACACTTATCGCCTGCCGCCATTCTTCGTTGAATTTCAGATGAACTTTCCGTTGGTTCAATCCCGCAATAACAGTCTGGACCATCTTCAATATTACCCTCGACCATCATAAGAACAGAGTCGCCAATTTCAGTGCTTCCACTTCGTGTAATCGATTTATCTTGCGGAATGATCTCGCTATCCATCAATTCAAATACTTTAAGAATAATCTGTTCTATGATAGACCAATTATCGCCAGTTAAGCTATTTAAACTTGCATTTTTAGGGTCAGAAATTATTTTTTCAATGCAATCTGGACAATTTCTTATGCGACCTATACCTTGAACAGTATCATCGTAGTAATATTTCATTTTGAGCATATTCAAATGAACGTTTTCGTTTCTTGGCATGGCCAACACGAATTTAGGGCTTACACCGATAAATTTAAATGACATGGCAGTATCTAAATTACTGTGGAAAAATAAAGCTCCTTCCTCACATTTGCTAAGTTCGTCTTGTATGATTCCATAAGAATGTCCATTAAATTCAGACACAGCAATAAACTCCCCTTTGCGAGTCAAATTGACAAACTCTTCATTACTAACAAAGTAATAGTCTTGACCCTCAACTTCATTTTCTGCTCTGGGCCTTGTGGTGTGATTCACACCAAGAATGCATTTTTTGTTTGCGTTACAAATCATTTGCAGAATACTTTTTTTTCTGGATCCAGGTGGCCCCACTAATATGAAAACTATTGGAGGAGGCTGATCAAACGGTATTATATGAGCACCTATAGAGGGGTAATTTATTTGTTGAAGTAACGTGATTTGAATGTGCGATTCTCCTGCATGAAGTAATGGATTTATTTCACGGTCAGTTCTTGTGGCAATGCGACTTTCCGCGTTTATTTCATTTCCATCCAAAACCATTAGATTCTTTATCATTCTAAGGCATACTTTAGCATAAAAATTCTTCTTGGTGATAGGATTATGACTTAGATTTAACTTGGAGAGGTACATCAGGTTCTGTAGATAGTACAATTCCAGCAAGCTCGATACACGATTTGCAGACAAGTTTATATTTTCCAGATTTCCAACATTTTTAAAAAATTTCAGAGAACTTATGTTGTTAGTAGATAAGTCCACGAGTCTTATATAATCCAAAGATTTTAAAACCGTGTTATCACCGGCATTATTAATGATATTGTGGTGCATAATTAAAAATTGAATTCGCATGTTATTGAGGTGTTCAAGGGTAACTATTTTGTTGTGAGATAAATTCAAATAATTCAAATATCTTAAGCTTTCCAGGCCGGAGATTTCGGTAATTCTGTTATTTGATATATCTAAATGGGTTACAGACCAAAACTCCGTCAGATCTGGAATAGATTCAATTAAATTGTAAGAGAAATTGACGAAACTTAAGTAAAACGATGCCTTGAAATCCAATAACACTGCCAAATTATTATGGGAGGCATCCAGGTGTTGCAAAAACGGAAGTTGTCCAAGTGGTGATAAGGTTGTCAATTCATTCCAAGACAGGTCCAAGTATTGTATGTAATGATAATACATTAATTCACTAATATCGTTCAGATTTTTACGTGCCAATACACATTTACAAAGTACATAGTTTAAATCGTAAGGCGATCTCTCCAGATAAGAGAGGCAAGAGCTGATAACAGAGTCAGTTAATAAACCTAGTTCTTCATCCTCATCAAGCGATAAGCTTTCGTATTCCTCCAATTTGACGCAGGGCCGGCAATCGTCCGACCAGGGATCGTTTTCAAATCTATGAGTTCCCCAAGCACCAGAAGGTTCTTTGAGGCTCTCGAAAATAGCTGAACACTCACGATGTGAAGAATCGGAACTCCTCGATGATCTATCTTCGTCTTCATGGATGGATAGATGATCTTCATCGGTATCTTCTTCGTCATCACTGACCTCATCCAATATAACGAAATTCGCTAACGATTCTATAAAATCAGAGGGAATGAAGTTCCTTGTAGGATTCATGTTACGAAATGTGACACTGACAAAATAATGTTACTTGACGCGTAAAATGTCAACATTGTTGGTTGATTGTTTAAAGGAAATGTGTTCTCGAAAATCAAGCAGATTATTAAAAACAAAATGTTTGATTTGGTTATATCCAAGCACATCTAAAGAAAAGCGTATTTTATAAATTTTCAGTGAAACATTTAGACCCGAAACCAATTAATCACGAACGCTCTATCGATAAGAAATTTGCCCGAAAAGCGGCAACGTCAGATATAATCGAAAACATGACACTTCATTAATTCATATATTTGAGGTGGATGACTACGAGATGATCCTATACTTATATGAGGACGTAATTGCCGTTCCATAATAATTTCTTTGTGGCATATTAATATTTTCCTACTCCTTCAAGTAATGAACGCACTGACGTGCTGCAAAATAATTGAAGCTCTATATAAGAGACATAAATATTTTCATTTTATTATAGAATATCGTTGCTCAAACACGAACGAAGATTATTTTCACACGAAATGTTAAATATTCATTAGTTACCCAGTGTGGTCGAAGCGTAGTTTACTTTCTAGCGTCCTAATCCAAACAACTTTCATTAAAATACGGCATCTAGAGATGCTTCCGAATATAAATTTGCAGTTAATTAAAGAAATAAATTGTTCAAACGTAATCTGATACCGTACAGGGTGAATAGGGGAAGGTAAAAAAAAGTTAAATGTTGTTTTATGTGATTAAGGGCCGATCTTTTCACCTCCGATTAAATTTATTCGGCAGTTATTTACCTAGGATACAATTGTTACAACAATGAAAATCAACAACTTTAACTGCCGGATAAAGTTAACGGGAAGATGAAAAGATTGGGCCTTAGTGTATAAACAGTGAGATTATAGGAAGGTTTTAGCAAAAAAAAAACAATATTTATTTAATGAAATTAAGCTCAAATTACTGTACAAAGTGAGCATAACTTACACATACCGTGCAAAATGCGCTGGCAAGATATACCTACATACACTGACCTACCATACCATTCATAGAAACTACAACAAATTCTTGTGTAAAAACTGTGGCAATTGCAGCCTATCCCATAAATATCTCCTCCCTGGAGACTACCTGTCTGATAATTGTATTTTATTTACAATGTCATATTAGTTTGCGACAATAATATAACAGCAATTAACCGTTTTTTCATACTTCAGACAAGCTTCTCACAATATTCGGGTAGAATTTTTTTGCCACTGTTCTTGTACACGCCTCATAGAACACGCAAATTTGAGGGGGGTGAATCATATTCATTCACAAGTGCATTTTAAACATTTCCAAGAAATGACTAAAACTTTTCAACAGGGTTAAAATCGGGACTTTAAGCTGGCCACTCTAATATTTGAAAACATAGTTCACTCCAACACACCTTTTTTTATTCAATCATAATAGTGGAGGAGTACTAAAATGAATCGACTCTGCACTCTGCCACAGGAAAGTGGATTAACATCTCTTTATGTCTAAGAGTTAATTTGGTATGGACATCAGATATTAGGGACCTGAAGCTAATGAGGAAGCTGACACGCTAGCAAGAAAGGAGGTGAAAAGGTCTTTAGAATCCAAGATTGCCTCAAGGTCTAGTGACTTTGACAGAAAGGGAGAGTTAATTCGGAATGAATATCATGAATATCAGGACACCAGGGATTTAAAGCTAATGAGGTAGTTGACACTCTAGCAAAGAAAGAAGGTGAAGAGGTCTTTAGAATCCATGATTGCCTCAAGGCCTAGTGGCTTTGGTAGAAAGGAAGAGTTAATCTGGAATTGGTATCAGGACACCAATGATTTGAAGCTAATGAGGCAACTGTTGCTCTAGCAAGGAAAGGAGAGGAAAAGGTCTTCAAGACCCAAGACTGTTTCAAGATCTAGTGGCTGTGACCTTAGAGAGGAGGGATATTTCCCTCCTTTCTTTGTCTTCACAACCCAAGATTGCTTCAATACCTAGTGGCTTTGGCAGACAGGAAGAGTTAGTTTGGAATGGATATCAGGGCACCAGGGATTTAAAGCTAATGAGGTAGTTGACACTCTAGCAAAGAAAGAAGGTGAAGAGGTCTTTAGAATCCAAGATTGCCTCAAGGCCTAGTGACTTTGGTTGAAAGGAAGAGTTAATTCGGAATGAATATCATGAATATTAGGAAACTAGAGATTTGAACCTAATGAGCTGCCAAGCTAGCAATTATAGAAGGGAAAAAGGTCTTCAGAACCCAAAGTTGCCTCAAGATCTAGTGGCTTTGGTGTACAAAAAAAGTTAATCTGAAAGGATTTAAAGCAAATGAGGTAACCGACGCTCTAACAAGGAAAAGAGCAAAAACGTATTCGAAACACACGTGTGCGATAACGTATCAGATCGCAAAGAGGGCAGTAAAGGGCCGACTAAACAAACAATACAGTATTTTCTGGTTGGGGCTCCCGGTCAATTGTGGAGGTTCTTTGGGACATCATTTAGGATGGGAGCCCAAAGATGGCCACAATTAAACAAGAAACGAATAAAAATTAGCACAAAACTCCTAACCAGATACTAAATCATGAAAAAGCACCTCGATATCATGATAGCAAAAGAGTCTAGCTGTAGTGTATTTGGAAAGGAGGGTGAAACTCCTCACCACATTTTAAGAGTCAGTACCTGTCCATAAATGGCATCGATAGCTTGGGAAGGCATTTCCAGAACATGAAGAAATTGCTCCCGTTGCGACACCAGTATTTTGAATTTCGTCAAGGATACTCACCAGAAGAAGTGAGAAACAGAAGAGGGAGGCAAAGGAAGGAATAGTCTTCTGAACCTAAGATTGCCTCAAGACCCATTTGGGACGGATATCAGACATCAGGGACTTGAAGCTAATGAAGAAGCTGTCATGTTAGCAAGAAACGAGGGAAAATATCTTCAGAACCCAAAATTGCCTCAAAACCTAGTGGCTTTGGTAGAAAGGAAGAGTTAATCTGGAATGGGTATCAGGACATCAATGATTTGGAGTTTTTGAGGTAACTGTTGCTCTAGCTAGGAGAGGAAGTCTTCAGGACCCAAGATTGTTCCAAGATCTAGTGGCTTTGACCTTGGAGAGGAGGGATATTTTCTCAAGGTCTAGTGACTGGCAAAAAGGAAGAGTTAATTTGCAATGAATATCATGAATATCAGGATACCAGAGATTTGAAGCTAATGAGGTAGCTGACAAACTAGCAAAGATAGAAGGGAAAAAGGTCTTCAGAACCCAAGATTGCCTCAAGAACTAGTGACTTTGGTGTAGAAAAAGAGTTAATCTGGAAGGATTTAAAGCTAATGGGGTTAATGGCCCTCTAGCAAAGAAAGGGGAAAAGATCTTTAGAACCCTAGATTGCCTCAAGGCCTAGTGACTTTGGCAGAAAAGAGGTCATTCGGAATGAATATCAGGACATCAGGGATTAAAGCTAATAAAGTAGTTGACACTCTAGCAAAGAAAGAAGGTGAAAAGGCCTTTAGAATCTAAGATTGTCTCAAGGCCTAGTGACTTTGGCAGAAAGGAAGAGTTAATTCGGAATGAATATCATGAATAACAGGACACCAGAGATTTAAAGCTAATGAGGTGACGAGCTAGCAAAGATAGGAGGGGAAAAAGGTCTTCAGAAGTCAGAATTCACGATTGCTTCAAGACCTAGTGACTTTGGTGTAGAAAAAGAGTTAATCCCGAAGGATTTCACGCTAATGAGGTAGTTGACACTCTAGCAAAAAAGAAGCGGAAGAGATCTTCAGGACCCAAGATTGTCTCAAGGCCTAGTGACTTTGGTTGAAAGGAAGAGTTAATTCGGAATGAATATCATGAATATTAGGAAACTAGAGATTTGAACCTAATGAGCTGCCAAGCTAGCAAAGATAGAAGGAAAAAAGGTCTTCAGAACCCAAAGTTGCCTCAAGATCTAGTGGCTTTGGTGTAAAAAAAGAGTTAATCTGGAAGGATTTAAAGCAAATGAGGTAACCGACGCTCTAACAAGGAAAAGAGCAAAAACATCTTCGGAACACACATGTGCGATAACGTATCAGATCGCAAAGAGGGCAGTAAAGGGCCGACTAAACAAACAATACAGTATTTTCTGGTTGGGGCTCCCGGTCATTTGTGGAGGTTCTTTAGGACATCATTTAGGATGGGAGCCCAAAGATAGCTACAATTAAACAAGAAACGAATAAAAATTAGCACAAAACTCCTAACCAAATACTAAATCATGAAAAAGCACCTCGATATCATGATAGCAAAAGAGTCCAGCTGTAGTGTATTTGGAAAGGAGGGTGAAACTCCTCACCACATTTTAAGAGTCAGTACCTGTCCATAAATGGCATCGATAGCTTGGGAAGGCATTTCCAGAACATGAAGAAATTGCTCCCGTTGCGACACCAGTATTTTGAATTTCGTCAAGGATACTCACCAGAAGAAGTGAGAAACACCAGAGATTTGAAGCTAATGAGGTAGCTGACAAGCTAGCAAAGATAGAAGGGAAAAAGGTCTTCAGAACCCAAGATTGCCTCAAGAACTATAGTGACTTTGGTGTAGAAAAAGAGTTAATCTGGAAGGATTTCAAGCTAATGGGGTAGCAAAGAAAGGGGAAAAGATCTTTAGAACCCAAGATTGCCTCAGAAAAGAGTTCATTCGGAATGAATATCAGGACATCAGGGATTTGAAGCTAATGAGATAGCTGAGAAGCTAGCAAAAATAGGAGGGAAAAAGGTCTTCAGAACCAAAGATTGCCCCAAGACCTAGTGACTTTGGTGTAGAAAAAGAGTTAATCTGGAAGGATTTCAAACTAATTAGGTAACTGACGCTCTAACAAGGAAAAGAGCAAAAATGTCGTCGGAACCCACGTGTGTGATCACAAAGAAGGCAGTAAAGGACTGTCTAAACAAACAATACAGTACTCTCTGGTTGGGGCTCCCAGTCAATTGTGGAGGTTCTTTGGGACATCATTTAGGATGGGAGCCCAAAGATAGATACAATTAAACAAGAAACGAATAAGAATTATCACAAAACTCCTAATCTCCTATCATGGAAAAGCACCCCAATACCATGGTAGCAAAAGAGTCTAGCTGTAGTGCATTTGGACAAGAGGGAGAAATTCCTCACCACATTCTAGGAGTCAGTACTCGTCCAGAACATGAAGAAATTGCTCCAGTTGCGACGGCAGTATCTTGAATTTCGTCAACCTGGGAGGAGTAAGAAACAGAAGGAGGAGTTTCGGTACATTAAGGTTAATAATTACTACAACTCTAGCGAGATAAAACCATTATCACCATCTCTATCTCCAATTTTTCCCAAAGGTATAAATCCAATCTTGTGGTTTCCTCTTCAAAATATTAAACCAGTTTGAATTTATTAGTAAAAAACTCATTCATGTAGTATTTTAACTATGTCAGTATGTTGGTCGCATAGCAAAATTATTATTTCATCTACCTTACCTAATTTAAGGAATATTTTGACTTAAATTGTTGCAATATTCCAATTCTGATAACAAATGATTAATAACATGTCTTCCAGAGTTACTGCACGTCTACTGACGATGTAAAATAACTATGAATGTCGAGCGTGTAAGGCTGAAATATATAATTCACCTCATAATGTGACAGTTATTACTCCAATTACCATAAAATTTTGTAATTCAATGCAGTATGGTGTCATACGTCGGATATATTTGTTGATAAATAAATTCTTCTACAAACCTTACACTTACGTATAAAAGACAGTGTAGGATATTTATACAATGGTTTAAGAAAAGGCATGTGCGTTATTATAATTCACTTTTCGTTGAATATATTTCGACGATATTCGAAAGTTTAATACTATTAATTATTCTGATATAATTTAATTTTCAAAGTTTTATATAAGAAAGGCGTAAAATATTCTTTATTTTTGCTATATTTAGGAACGAATTGAAGTTTAATAATTTTAATAAACTTATCCACAATGAGCTGATTTTAAAATATTCTAAACGTGTCACCAAAGAAATGACCCAAAACACCTCAAATGAAATTTTTAGAACCTTCAAGAGAACGTATTGCGAATTTCTAGGGAACAAAATAACTCTCCTGCAAGACTGCGTTCCTCTACCTTATGTCACCCAAATTGAATTTCCTCTTGAATTTATTTTTATGGTGTTACCTCAAAAAGAAATTTACTTGTGCCAAAAGATTTCCAATAGATTGTAATTTCCAACAAATCTTTCTGCCAAAATATTTTTGACTTATTATTGTTTTAACTTATTTAAAACAACGTTAAGAACTAGAGAATGGATAATTACATTTTCATTTTCAAAACTGCGTGTATGGAGAACTGAAGTACCCTTCAAATGAGATGCAACATAACCCCCTTTGAATTTTAAAAATTGGTGTTATTTTCAAAAACCAATTCATCATCAAAAAACAGTGATACGATTCAACTTCAAATTCGTCCGGACTCTTTCACACAATTCATTCAAAATTTAGAAGGGGGACTTTAGACAGGGACTCTTTATGTGTTTATAATACCAAAGACATAAAAACGAATGACATAAATATTACGTTATTTCAAGTTCAAGGTTTCATATATGTTAACGCTCGCATCTCGTACGAGTTCTATCCGAGATAATGGTTGAAAATTGTGTTCTATTCAAACTCCGACGCAATTTTGTCATATGTCGCATGTAATTTATTTTTCAATCTGGATACACACTGAAATCTCAAAAGACGAACGGGCTTACTTTGTAAAATATAGTAATAGAGACGTTAGACTATATAATGTCGTTCGGAAATTGGACGATATAATATTAAAATTAGTATTTAAGTTTATGAAATGGCTCAAGCGAACGTGCTTAGTCTTCTCTTTAATAAGTAGTATCAGGGATAGTGAATATTGATTTTGTATGGCGCTGGCACCTCCAAAGATCCAGGAAATTTAATTCTAAAACAAATATTACAATTATTTACAAAAAAATAAAGAAAGAGTTGATTAATTAATATCTTTACCTCAGATAATATATGAAGTTCTTAAAACTTCGCAACAAGTATGTACACAAACAAGTATATCTAGATCATTAAAAAACTGCAGCAAAAATGTTTTTAATTAATTAACTGCTGATGTTTACCAGCTTTTGGGCCAATGAAAGAACTGAAACTATTTTAAAGCGGTTGCAATTTCTAATTAGATTAACCAATGAACTGTTATACCAAATCATGGGTGAAACGAAATCAAAAGGTTTCAAATCAACGATTTAGTTTGCTCGAATTTTGTAATTAGTTAATAAGTCTAGATTTATACTACTGTTCGTGATTTACTGCTAGTAATAATAATTAAACAACTATGTATGCAGCGCACAATTGCAATTTATGAATTGCCGTATAGCCGGTTTGAAACCTTCATTGCATACATATAATGCGTGTCCTATAAATGTTATTTTGATATGCTTAATTAAAAAAATTTTCCGTTTGCACGGTGTAATGACTGGTCTTTTGGTGTGACCAATTAAGCATAATATATGAGACGTTATTTTGATTACTTGAAGTTATTTATTTTTACTTTGAATACACTATATAATAGTTTTAAATCTAATCGTATACAATACGTTTTACCCGCTCCATTACCAATATTACCATCGTACACTCTGCCGTGTTGCCATGTCTTCATTAATACAGTAGAATACATGACACGCCCCTCTTAAAAAAGAAAACAAAAACAAAATAAATGTAATTTCTAACAAATATAACTTTTATAAACAATGCTGAGCTTATAAATCTAATCTAGACGGGGGTTTAATTATTCTACCACTTCTACTTCTAAACGCCAAAATTGAGTCTTTATCTCGGTCTTTATTATAACCAGAACTTGTGGTAGGGTGCAAACTAGGACCAATAGTTGGGAGGAAACTTTGAGAGCTCATGCTGGGTTCTTCCTGAAGGTTAAGCTGTAACTTCTCCTGCTCTCCAACTATTTCAGGAACCGGTGATCTATTTTCCTTCGGAAAAGTCTCTATATTAGGTGAAGGTATACGGAAATGCCTAAGCTGCTGCCTATTTCTCCTATACCTGGTGTCATCGACTAACACATTATAATCATTAGGTCCAGACTTGTTAATGACTGTACCTGGTTTCCAGTTACGAACTTTTTCTTGAACTAATACAGGTTGATTGGGTGCTAATTCAGGCAGACTTTTCGTAGTCACATTATAATATTTTTTCTGGTTAGACTGATTCGCCTTTAATTTAGCCTGTACTCCTTCAGTAGGAAAATTTGGAATTAATATATCTTTACTTACTGGAAGTTTTGTGCGTAATCTTCTCCCCATTAACAACTGACAAGGTGCTGGTAAATTATGTTTAGGTGTTGAGTTGTAGCTTAAAATAGCTAAAAATGGGTCTTCTTTATTTTGATACGCTTTGGTTAATAAGGCTTTAACTGTTTGAATCATCCGCTCCACCATACCATTTGAACGTGGATAGTGAGGGCTCGAAGTAGTCAATTGGATATCATATAGCTTTGCAAAGTTGTTGAAATCAGTTGAATTAAATGGAGGTCCATTGTCAGAAAAGATCTCTAACGGCAAGCCATGGATTGCAAAAATATTCCTTAAGGTAGATATTACACTATCTGCTGTTTTGGTGGTTACTTTATTGACAACAGCGAATTTGCTGTAATAGTCCACAACGACTAAAAAGTCCATAGTTCCTAATGATTTGAAATCTATCCCTATTTTTTGCCAAGGTAGCTGGGGAACTTCATGTGGCATTAATGGTTCTCTTGGATTACTTTTAGAATACTTCTGACACGTATGGCAATTTAGAACCATATTTTCAATATCGATTGACAAACCCGGGTAATATATAGCTTCTTGAGCTTGTTTCTTGCACGACACTACACCTTGATGCGATTGATGAATAATGTTCAAGAGTTCAACCTTCAAGGACTCAGGGACAATTAATCGTTTTTTATAAAATAGAATGTCTTTGTGAAGGTATATATCATCTTTTACAGGCCAAAATTTTTTGACATCACTTCGAACTGCATTTTTATGCTTCGGCCAGTCATTGAGTACATAAAATTTTATCGTTTGAAGTGTTTCATCTTCATTAATAGCTTGAATAAGTCTTTCTTCATTTTCTTTTGTTGTTGCTAGTATCGAAAACACTTTTAAATTACTGTCCAGATAATCAGTATCAATTACGTCTGAAATTGGATCACGACTTAAAGTATCTGGAACGACATGAAGTTTTCCAGGAACGTACTCAAGTTGAAATTGGTATCTAAGTAGCCTAATAGCTAATCTTTGAATTCTGGGGGACAATTCATCCAGAGGCTTTTTTAGTAAACTCAACAGTGGTCTATGATCAGTCTGAATTTTGAAATGCTGTCCGAATAGGTAATAATGATGTCGTTCACATCCGAACACTAGAGCAAGTAACTCCTTCTCTATGTGATTGTATCTCTGCTGAGTTGGGGTGAGTGAAACTGATGCAAATTCTACAGGATTGTTATCTTGGTTGATTGCTGATCCTAGTCCATATGGGCTCGCATCAACTGACAATACTGTTTCTTTATTGGGATCAAAATATGTCAGTGTTGTAGCTGCAGAAACGAGTTGTTTTAATCGGTCAAAACACTTAACTTCATTTTCTGTCCAAGCCCAGTCAACTTTCTCACTTAATAGCTTCCTAAGCTGACTAGTTTCTTGTGACAGGTTAGGTATAAATTTTGCTAGATAAACTATCACACCCAAAAATCGCTGAAGTTCTTTTTTATTTTTCGGGGGTTTCATTTCTCGGATTGCTTGAGTTTTTCCCTCATCTGGTGACAATCCCTGTTCACTGATTACATGTCCAAGAAATTTAACTTTATTAACACAAAATTTGGATTTTTCTAAATTCAACGTTAACCCACTTTCTTTAATTTTTGATAAAACTGCATTCAAATTCTTATTATGTTCTTCAACTGTCCGACCAAATACTAGGATATCATCGAAGTACGAAATAACACCTTGTATACCATCTAACGTGTCATGGATAAATCGCAGAAAAATCTCCGGTGCCGATGATATACCATATGGTAGTCTTAAATAACGATATCTACCAAAACTCGTAGTAATAGTACACATTAAAGAGCTTTAGTAGATAGGCAAAGCCGCTCCGGGACCACTTTCGAGGTCGATGGCGTCTGTCCATCCGGAGTGACCATGGAGAGGATGAAGAAGTCTTCGGAGAGGGTCGAGGGTATGTACAAGAAGTAAATCGTCAAAGACCGGAAGGTGGAGGGCGAAGAAGTCTTCGAGGGGTGATCTTCGGCGAGGGGGTGTACAAGAAGTAATCGTCAATGACCAGAAGGTATTGCATCATCGTTAAAGCGTATTGCGCAATATTACGTAATCTTACGCAATATTGCGCAATATCATCAAGTTCTGAGAATGCCTGCGTTCAAGGTTAGCGACTTGTCGAGACTTGTCTGTAGGCGGCTAGATCAAAGGAGTGATTAATGTAGCGTAATCGATATGCACACGTGCGCGTTCAAGGTTATTGCGCAACATCATCAAGTTCTGAGAATGCCTGCGTTCAAGGTTAGCGACTTGTCGAGACTTGTCTGTAGGCGGCTAGATCAAAGGAGTGATTAATGGCGAGTACGTGACTAAAAGAGCAACATCCAGTTCTGAGAATCGTGCGCGTTCAAGGTTATTGCGCAACATCATTCAGTTCTGAGAATGCCTGCGTTCAAGGCTAGCGACTTGTCGAGACTTGTCTGTAGGCGGCTAGATCAAAGGAGTGATGCCGGTGGTGAGTACGTGACTAAAAGAGCAACATCCATTTCTGAGAATGATGGAACACCTGCGTTCAAGGTTAAAGCGCTCTAGAACAAAGAAGTCTTTGATGGTGTGTGATTAATGGCTTCCGACCCCGACCGCTAGCGTTCAAGGTTAAAGCGTTCTCACGGTTCCGTTTTTGCTGACTCGCAATGAAGTATGGGGGGAGGGGGAAAGGATATAATCGATGAGTCATCCTGCGTTCAAGATTAAAGCGCTCGTCTTTTTTTAATTCTTAGTCTTTAACATTTAGTGTTAGAACTGTCTCGTTACATTACAGTGTGCTCTCTCCTAATAAAATAATAATAATAATAAACAGAAAAATGTGGATGTTTTACAGTGAACAGAATTGGAGCAAAGCTGAAGACTTGCAGAGCGCAGTAGAATGTTTATGTGATGAAATTTCAGCGCTAATATTTAGCGAGCGCCACGATAATGTGTACGATTTCCAGTCCATCCAAGACGATGAAATTCGTAATAAAGAATGTGAAAAACAGATTCAGAAGTACAATGGAGCTCTGGAATTGTGTCACAAATTTCTCGAGGGGAACGTTAGCATTCAACGATTTTGTAGAGAAATGATTGCAGCCGATATGAAAACATTTCTATTTAAAATTAAACTGTATTTACCTGTAAAATATATTATTCAATTTGATATTTATGACGAAGATGATAGTGATGTAAATGAATAAATATAAAGTTTTCATTTTTTCAAATTTTTTTTTTTTTTCAAATTTTTTTTTCAAAATTTTTTTTTTCAAATTTTTTTTTTTTATTTTTTAATTTTTTAATTTTTTAATTTTTTTAATTTTTTAATTTTTTATTTTTTTATTTTTATTTTTTTTTCAAAAATCTTTTTTAATCTTTTTTTAAATTTTCGATTTTTGGGAATGCATAAAGGCGTAAAGAGATTTTTAAATAAAAGAGAACAACATATTTAAAATAATATATTAATAGAAATAAAAATATAATACTAATTAAAATACTGATTAAAATATATGACAGATTCCTCCAGGGGTGTGATGACATCATATTCATTCTGTAACAAAAAGAAAATACATGATGTATGTATAAAAATTATATTTACTTTACTTACTGCTGAGAATCTCAACACCTCCATCACAATTTGAGGTGATAGTCGTGGTGGAGGTGATGGTGAAGGGGGTGGCGGGATCATGGGCGATGTCATAGGGGGTGGCGATGTCATAGCGGGTGGAGGCATCAGGGGCGATGTCATAGCGGGTGGAGGCACCATGAACAACGTCATAGCGGGTGGAGGCATTATGAACGACGTCATAGGGGGTGGCGTCATCATGGGCGATGTCATAGGGGGTGGAGGCACCATGAACGACGTCATGGGCTGCGGGTGATATGAGAGCGGTGAAGACATCACGTGACCCTCCTCCTCCTCACTCTCTAATTCTGACTTTATATTCGTAAAACTGTAACAAAGAGAAATATCAGTATTTATTTATGTTAAAATTTTTCTATAATAATTACCATATTTGCATCTGGGGGGACGACGACACCCATCGGTGTGGCCATTTCATGAACGGGTTCTTGTCACAACTAGATGTTGAGACCCGTTCGTCGTCGTAACCGTTTGGAGGAGGAGAAGAACTGTCGCCTAAACCAATGCTTACGAAACTATGAAAAAAAAAAATAAATCCAATTTAAAAAAACTAAGCACAGAAATAAAAAGATTAAAATGTACTCACTTTTCTCTAAGATAAGCCTCCAGATACTGGGGCGGGGTGTACTGGTACTCGCACATGATCAAGTTATGTTCACGACTCACAGTAGCTGAATGACAATTAAATAAAAGCGTATACCCATAAACCCCTCCGCCGAAAAAACGAAAATCTTTTAATGCACATTAACGAAACACTAAAAAAATAAACAATATCCCTTTTTGCCAACGTGTATCAGACTAGCAAGTTCTGTTACTTTTAAATCAGACGTCAGCAAAATAATAAAAGGCAATTGAGCACGTTCATAACATAAACGATCCTTTTTTACGTCTGAATTCATACTCCACATAAATAAAACAAATGTTAATTTGGTAAAAAATATTTAATAATCAATAATAATTAATTCATCGATATGATACATTTTTTTCTTATAATAATTCTAACTATACACTTTAACAATAAAATCGAAATACACAGAGTAATGTAGCATAGTAATTGTAAAATTGGATCGCTGTTGCCGCTTATGTCTTCGTGTTCTTGAGTCCCATTAAAAGTGGGGTAGGATGTAACAGCATGTAAAAGAATAAAGTATGTAACCACCGCCGCCGCCGCCGCCATGATGATTGCTGATACACTAATGAGATTTATCCTCAAATAATGTCTATTTATTGTCTGATATTCTAAGTAGTAGTACTGGCACAATTACGGGGATTAAATTGGAAATTCTTCGTTGAAATCTTTGACGATCGACCGATGCCTCAATCCAACATTGACCATTTCTGGACATTCTGTACGCATAAGACCAATGTATGATGTACCTAACTTGAATCTTATCGTCAAATCTCACCCTCTTTTTAGCAGCAGCAGTTTCCATTTCTTTTTTTTTTTTTTTTTTTCATGGATTATTTATACGAACTGCAGCATGTAAACGTATTCGACATATTACGCATGATTTCTGAGAAAAACTACAGTCTGCGCATATCGCAATATGTCCACACGGTACGAATATCATATCACAATCATTTTTGTAGCAAACTTTACACTTTTTACGAATCTCGCAAACTTTACAAAGACTGTTTATAGAATTAGCGATATGACCACAAGATAAAAATACTGGAGACTGCATTTTGTTTTCAGAGAGCAATTCTTCTTGCTGCTGAGGCATGTGAAAATGTTCCACACCGTCTTTTATCGCTGAATACACCACTGCCAGCGATGACACTTAATTTTTGAAACTGTGAAAACATACGCTGTTTCTCTGCATACAAGTTTATTAGTTTTTTCAACTCGTGCAATTTAAATAAATGATCTTCTAACATGAAGTTAAATGATGATGACATCTTACTCTTATAACGTCTAACTGGATAATGAGTAACTGGTGCTTGTGCATAGAGGATAATAGCAAAAGAGGTGGGGGGAGGGGATGAATAAAAAAAACATTAATAAAATACATATTTATTTAGGTAAACTAGAATATAACCAATTATAAAGGGTAAATACATTTCTTAAGCTACATATTTTATTATTATTATTACAATGATTTAAACAATAAGGTAAATCTTTAGTGAACTTTGGAACCTCTTCATTGAGCAGCTGTTCCACATTGATGATAGATGGCACAGTTTGTCCCAATGCATGTAAACGTTTTTCCAGAAATTCTTTTTTCTGATAACCTTTTACGTACACAGTAGTAGTAGCTCCATTAAGTAGATGATTACGTAATATTTCATTTAGGTCATTATCGCTTACGTAGCCACCACTATACCTCAATCCATGATGATGTAATTCCAAGTAATTTATTTGCTTCTTCAGGTCATAACTTAAAGAATCGTACGGTATGAGAGGCTTAAGTAAATAATGGGCATGCTGATCTCCACTAACAAACGAGATTTCCTTAGGATAGAATTCGGGCAGGTTAAAGCCTTGAATATCTACGACAATCAATTTCATGTTTACTCTTCGATAGTTCTTCACATACTAAATTATCCCTTCTGTCTCTCTCTCTTTTACATAATGTTTCTTATGACTCCACTGAGAGGTAAATACTCCAAAACGCGGTCGTGTATGAGAATGCAGTAGGCCTTGGTATTTGGGGGGAAGGGGGTCAAACTTTCAATTTCCATTTTTATGTCTACAATCGAAGGTTTAACAGGAGCCCTCCTCTTCGAGCAGTCTATAACGAATAGCGTGTGATTCTTGAAAGCGGCAAAATCTAGCATAGGTTTATTATTTGAAGCGAACGATTTGGTAAAGTCAGTATACATATGATAGGCCTCAGAGTATTTTTTAGCTTTAAAGTCCAACCTCATATCTTCGTGAGGGTAACGATCGTTGTTCAACAATAATTTCACATTAAATATATCAATATTATCGAATTGCGTAGAGTCCTTCGTCTTGGCATCTTTCTTATCGGTTTGTAGAGCAAGGATGGCAGCTTGGGGGCTTTGAGTGCCATTTTTAACAACTATAATTTCTTTTGTAGCACCTGCCACTAGGGAGGGTATCTCATGAATTTCATATTGTCTATACGTTAATATGATTGGCGTATCGGCATTAACTTTAGCTAGAAAATTCAGTTTTGGAATATCGTTCAAATACACATGTTTCACTTTTAATTCAATATTGGTGATGGTTAGTTCGCCCACTGTATCATCTTCAGATACTTTAAAACAATTATTATCGCTACGAGCCCGTATCAAACGTAGAACCTGTTTACCGAAAACGTATCTCCTGTAATCGTAAAAGAATCCCAGTAAATGTCTCAAGGGTATTCTTAAGAAAAAGGTGAAATTTGTAGCGTCATATGTAATCAGGCTACCGCTAGGATAATTCCAACCTGCGATGCTATGAGAAAAATCATCTTTTTCATAACATATATAACTTTTTATCGTGCTCACAATTCCAGGATCGCGTACTTTATCTATTTCCATGCCATTTAATTCATAACTTATGGAATCAAATAAAAAGGCGCCCGCGTTATTGGTGAATTCAACGGTGCCCGTACCAGTAGCATTTTTCTTTAAAGTTCCCTCGATTGATAGCGCCCCCTCACCTATTTCAATCAAAGCGTCATGCTGATAAATGGCAATTTCAATTTCATCATTATTCCCATAGGCTTTAACGTACGGATGGTACGTTCGAACTTCGACTCGTTCAATTGAATCGTCGTAGTGGGGGTCTTGGAACAGCTGCAGTTCTTCTAACATGATAACCCAAAGATAATAAATATAAATAATTTGAATAAGTTAACTTGGTAGGTTCTGATGACGGTGGTGGTGACCTTGCACTTGTACGATTAGATACAGAATGAGGATGATGTAAGCTTCCTCCGTATATATTAGGTTTACTACGGTTAAATATTAATCTCATGTTCTTTTAAGTTCTAACCTCACAATCAGCTTCTCTCCTCGCAGATTAACAAGCTCAGAATTTTGATCGAGTATTTTCAAAGTGATATTCTGTATCTCTCGAATGCTGGGGTTTACAGGTAGATAAGTTAAATTCCTAGGTTCAATGTTTATAGCGTATCCGGGATCAACATTCAAGCCGCATTCAAAAATCGTATGTGTAGGGCTATTATTGGAATATGCTCCCACAGTAATGTTACAGTCCACGTGGATCGTTATAACTCTGACTATATTAACAGGTAAATCAGACTCATATAATGTATCCGGTTTTAATGTTCTGCTGGCACTGTAACCCAACAGGGTGGCCAAGCTATCCTTGTGATTAAAGTTAATTTCGTGTTTACTTTTAATTTCACACTTGAGCGTATTATTGTTAGGTTTCAGCGAGAAGTATTCGTCAGCCTGCTGCTGTGATGTTACGCCGCTACCTACTAGTAATCTCTTTTGCAGATAGGATTCAATGTCACTTATTTCATAAGATCCTGTAGGTATAGTTATGACGCTTTCTTTGAGACTTCTATCGCCGCCTAGCTCCCAATAATAAAACTTGTTATTCACACCTTCCTCGATGTTAGGTATCGTATTATAGGTGTCGAGACCGGTCAACGCTATCGAATAATCGTATCGGGGATCTAGTTCTATGGGATTATAAAAGTCTACGGAGAGAACAGACTTGCGACCACTTAACTGGAAAGTGTTCGATGACATACTGATTACACATCACGCGTGTTTATTATTTTTATAGAGAAATTGCAAACATAAATGTCCACAATTTACCGTGTTATATGTTTGATATGCATCGGGATTATATTTAATTTTAAATTTCCCGCCAAAGTATCGAACTAATTCCATTGGAGGTTTAAGAGATCCAAAGCTGTCAAAATATAGTACTGAATTGCCTGTTTTCTTATATGCTACCCAATGAGTTCCAGGCCCCTTTACGCTGTCCAAGTTAATGATGGCGCTCTCGTTTCCTTTAAGTGGATGTGAGGGTAAAGAGTCTCTCATATAGACGCCTCTGAAATGGGGAATTTTTAACTTTTTAGCATACTTTAAGATGTCTAGGTCAGAGAGCGGTCTATCGGGTAGCTTCAATGGTAGTTTTTTGTCAAATATAAACCGTATCCTTTCTTATAGGGTTTCATGTACAGTCCGGAACCTTTTTTCCCCAAAGCCACATCCTCCACGGCTCTATTGTGGCGGTGAGCTTCTTCCAATGTTTTCCTAGCATTCTTGGCGTCTATAACAGTTTTAGCAATGGCCGCAGCGCCACCTGACAGAGCTCCAAGAGCTGAGAGACCTGCAAAGATCGGTATTAGAGGTAAGAAGCCTCCGGTCTTTGGCAGCGGTAGAATACGGGGAACAGTGATTTTCTTCCTTCCACCTGCTTTTCTGATGGCAATTCGCGCCGTTTTAACACCCATAGCCATATCCTTTTTCACATCATGACTTGCGTGCTTTTTCAACGCTTTCACAATGTTCGATAGGATGGCCTTACGGAAGGGAATTTTCTTCTTTCCTTTCCTTTTATTACAGCCTCCTGCTACACCCATACCTAATTTACGTTTAACCTTCATGGCGTTAGTGACTGCCCAAGCTGCTGCTTTCTCCCCCAATTTAGCGTC
The DNA here is from genome assembly GCA_963680705.1 of Rhagium mordax. Classification (NCBI taxonomy): domain Eukaryota; kingdom Metazoa; phylum Arthropoda; class Insecta; order Coleoptera; family Cerambycidae; genus Rhagium; species Rhagium mordax. The sequence continues at coordinate 49,699,781 of OY796662.1, forward strand.
TTTAGATTTAACGCGTTCCCAAGCTCTTTGTTCCAGTAAGTAATCGGCTTTATGTCTGTCTTCCAAGTTCGCGTTTTCGCTATACGCAATATCGTGTTCACGGCACGCTTGATCTAAAATGTTAACACCTGGATCCCCTCGAGCTAAACGTTTACGTAACTTTGTGCCGGGTCCGCAGTACTGATAACCAGGTAAATGCAGTTCGAAAGGTAGCTTGTTGATAAGAGTGTTAACTACACCTCTGCCGTGTTTCCTCGACGTCATCAAAACTAGAACTGATGATGTACGAGGTGGAAACTTCTATATATAGGAATGTACAGAGTGAAAAGTTTAGAGTTCATGATGCGCGTTCAAAGACAAAAGACGTCTCTACCCGTGGAGAATTTAGATTTATTAACTTCTGATCGTTCTGTAGAAGGATGTGTTAATAAACATGGTGAGTTATTTCCTAGCGCTTTAAGAACGATCGTATGTGGACCTAGTGGGGCGGGGAAGACAAATATTCTACTAAGTCTATTATTCGACTCTAACGGTCTATGGTTTGAGAATGTGTACGTGTACTCCAAGTCCCTGTATCAACCTAAATATAAATTATTGGAAGATGTGCTGAAGAAGGTAAAAGGCGTAGGCTACTTTCCATACACCTCCAACGAAAACATCATCGATCCTTCGGAAGCTAAAATGAATTCCATATTTATATTTGATGACGTAGCATGTGACAAGCAAGACAAGATACGCGCCTTTTTCTCCATGGGGAGACATAAGCTTGTAGATTGTTTCTATCTCTGTCAGACTTACACCCATATACCGAAACATCTCATTCGAGATAACTGTAACTGCCTAATATTATTTAAACAGGATAAAATGAATTTACGCCATGTTTTTGACGATCACGTGACTCCCGATATGAGCTTTGAACAATTTGAACATTTATGCAGAGAATGCTGGAACGATAAATTCGGAGTGCTGGTTATCGTAAAGGATTTTGAATTACATAAAGGACGCTATAGAAAAGGCTTTGATCAGTATATAAGTATATGAGATTTCAATAACACCAAGCATTATCAGTTAGACGCTCAAACTGAACAGACCTGTTTTGAGAAACCCTGGATCTGTTTACAGACCTGTTTAAAATAGCTGTTTACCTGTTTAAAATACCTGCTTACCTGTTTAACATACCTGTTTACCTGTTTAACAATGAAGGTTACTAAAAAATTTACTCTCGCGGCATATAAACCACCTAGGGAGAAGGTCTATGACTTGGCGAAAGACTTGGCGCTCAAGAAGAAGATAAAAAAAGCTTCAGATTCTATTCGAAGGAAGTACTTGGCTTTAAAATTAGGTAGAGCTGAGGAGGACGATACAATTAGGCGTTTATTGAAACCGGTCATTGAACCATTGCGAGAACTCGGTGCTGTTAAGAATTCACCCAAGCAGCAGCAGCAGACTCCAAAAGTAGAGAATACCATTAAATCTGAAATAAAGAAAAAAATAAAAGTGAAAGAAGAAGTGGAAGAAGAAGACGAAGATGATGAAATATTTGAAGATTCTAGTAGTACGATTGACCCTGATGCCTCCGCCGCGGAACAGTATCCTACGTTAGCTAAGCAATATTTAACAGGTCTCTATGATAAAAGTAAGGATTACGATGAAACCTATGGCGTGAGATTTAATGGCGAAATGAATAAATTATACATCGGATCTATGGAACTAAATATCGGTTCTAATGCCGGCTTAAGTATCGGTGATAAAATGTTTGCCGGAAGACGGGGCTTATATGAACTGCTATTTATGAAGAAGCCTCAAGGTTACAGCAAACAAGATCTGGATGATTACAGGGAAATTCTAGAAACCTCTAACGCACATAAACGAAATTATGATCCTGCAAGTCAATTAAATGGCACTCGATCACATAAATATACCAAAGTGATAAAACCATTATTTAAAAAAAACAATAGTGGTGATGGCACTCCCAAAATAAAACATACTCAACCTCATAGTAGTAGTGGACAGGGTATGAATATGGTTTACAACGAAAAACCGGTAGAATACATCTTCTGGGACGACATAAACGAATTAGTTGACAGGCTAAGACTTTTAAATGCATCCAAGGCGGCAGGAAATACTGATTCCCACGACAACGAAATCTTGGCTATTTTAAATGAATTGAAAGAAGCAGGAATTATATATTAGTATGTAACAGCTCTCTACACACACTTCATATTCGCAATGAGTCTCGATAAGTTCGGTCGTTCAGCACGAGGTGGCGTTAGCAAGAACATCAGTCTATTACCACAAGGTCGAGGTTTTAATTTCACCAAAGATGGAAACATTGATGTGGAAAAATTGAAATTGTGTAATGTTCAACCGCCCACTGAAGATGGCGATGCTGTCAATAAAAAGTACATGGATGATAATGTGACTGCTATTGCTACGACTCTAGCGACGAACTCGAACAATTACCAAAGGGATACTTCCACTCGTTTAGATAAACAGAGAGGCTCCATCCAAGACCTTAGAAAATCTATAAAAAAATTAAATGATGAAGTAATTGTTCTAATGCAAGCGAATCTCACCTCTCTGTCTAACACAGTGAAAACTGTCGAGATGGCGGTTAATAAATTAAAAGCGAGCAAAAGAGTATAAATTATAAAAGTCTAACATATATATTCATTTAATTTGATGCCATCGATCAGTTATGTCTAATTCTAAAGAAAAAATTCAATTGGTTAATGAGCTACATAAACCCGCCCGTAGAAATATTAAGCGGCGCAGGCGCATAGTCATAAAGGGAATAGATGACTTGTGGCAGGCAGATTTGGCTGAGATGGGGAACTACTCCAAGGATAACAATAATTGTAGATACATTCTGATGGTAATTGATTGTTTTTCCAAGTTTCTATGGGTTAAGCCGATAAAAAATAAGAGCGGACCCGAAGTCACTCAGGCTATGGAGAACGTCTTCAGGGAGAGCAAGAGATCTTGTAATCATTTAAATACAGATCAGGGTACGGAATTTTATAATGTACACTTTCAACGCTTGATGAAACAATTTAAGGTTAACCACTACAGCACATATACTGTTAAGAAAGCCGCCATAGTTGAACGTGTTATTAGAACGATAAAGGAGCGCTTATACAAGTATTTCAGTTTAAACGGCTCATACCGATGGCTAGAGGTGCTTCCTCACATTGTTAAAGAGTATAATAACCGAAAACATAGGACTATCGGGGTAAAGCCGGTGGATGTGAACGCGAAGAATGAAAAGCAAATTTTACGTTCAGTTTACAATCACATAAAGATAGCAGCATCGCGACGCTACAAGGTTGGAGATATTGTGCGAGTCAGTAAGAGTAAGCATGTGTTTAGCAAAGGATACACCCCAAACTGGAGTACAGAGTTATTTAAAATATCCGAGGTTCGAATCACCAATCCTACAACCTATTTACTTGAAGATATGCAAGGTAGACCTATTAGAGGAGGGTTCTACGAAGAGGAGCTGCAAAAAACGAAAACACCCGATGTGTACCTCGTGGAAAAGGTGTTACGTAAGCGAGGCGAGAAGTCTTACGTGAAATGGCTGGGCTTTGATTCCACGCACAACAGCTGGATTGATTCAGATAACATTCTTTAACCTGCATGTGTGTTCGCCGATTTACAAGCGTTCTTATGAGAAAATGTGTCATACCCCTATGAGAAGTGCGAATTTATATTATATCTTATGAGAGAATAGCACACATTTATGAAACTTGGAGGCCTTTTTAAATTAGTACTCTCCCTCCCTTCCTCTACCTAATGCATAAACAGATAGATTATGATTTGAAAGCTTAGTTGTCTGTTAGTCTTTGAGTGCAATGGAATCACCTGCTGCTGCTAGTCCTTCATTTTCCTCTGAAGATTCCTCCGGTTATTGGAGTGAAATTGATCGAGTTAGTGATATTTATCAAGACGCTATACTTACTGAAGAACGATATATTTGTGAAAATGTGTTTTACGTTAAAGACTCTAATTATAAAATAATTACTGGACTTTCTCCTGCAAGAGGTTATGTTCCTGCTGTAAGAATATTGCTGAACGTATCACACCCTATATTCACGAAACCAGATAATATTTCCTTCATAAGAGAAGACTGGAACGATTTTATTACTTACCTTCAACAATTTACCTCTGATTATTTTAATGATGAGATCAAAGATGGAGAAGAAGAAGAAGAAGAAGAAGTGGAGGAAGAAATTCATTTCTCTGGTTATGCCCTAATAAAGGCCCCTTTTATCGGGAACAAGATGTTAAAATTGTCTGCCGCTGGAGTTTCAAGTTTATTTTATTTTTCAAGAAACACTGTATACGATATTATAAATATTAACAAACTCGTATCGTCTCATATGGATTTGCTGCATAGTTTAAGTTTTCCAGAGTTCTATGATAACTTTTTAAATGTCACAAATAACATATTAAGTGAATCTCAATATGAATTATCCTCTTATAATGTACTATTAAAATTAAGTGAAATATATCCTTGTAACATTCACACATACTGTATTCGTGAATGCTTAGCTTATAATTTGAATAAAGTTCTAAATGATTTAGATAGAAAAATGTTTCTTATAAAAAAATGATTGAATAAAGAAATATTAATAATACGTTTTTTTATTTCTAGGTTAGGTATATGGAATAAAAATCAAGTCAACATTTAAATACATAATATATTGAAATACAGTGTAATAAAAGAGAAAAATACAGTAATAATAAAAAATTATTAATTACATATATATAATAATATTGATTACATTTATACATTGATTACATATATTATAAAAAAAGAATACATAAAATGATCGATATTGAAATCTTAGGTATTATCATCAGGTATAATAATTGAATAATGACCCCACGGGAGAGTGTCATGAGTCTCAGAAAGTAATTTACGTTTATCATCGAAGGGGTTTAACGAGATTTTCGTTTGCTCAATGCTGTACACATCATGCAATCTAGATTGTATACAACGCTGAGTATTGTGCAATAGCCCTACGTCTCGAGTAGGATTTTTCAAAAATTTCTCCAAACACTGTAAATAATCCTCAAAAGTAATTTTTCTCTTAACGACGTTAGTCTTTACGCCTTTGGATTTTTTCACCACTTTACCTTGCGCCACCTTATACGTATATTGTTTGGAGCGTAACCCGATAAAATGAGTCATCAATTTGCCGTTATTCTCATCCTTCATAAGACCGGGGATTTTTTTGTTCACTAACGGGATATCCCAACGATTATCAGAGGGATAGTCGCTGGTATCGAATCTTTGAATGTCTTTTTTGATGACCTCTTCGTACACGTCATCACACTGAAGTTCGTAGACCAAACTATCTGTATCGGTGTATAACAGTTTACAATTTTCCACCGGGAATTTAGTTAACATGTAGTCGTAATGGAATTCATACACGCAAGTTTTTGAAATATCTAAAATTGCCATTCCTATGTATAGGGGTTTATCGAATACAATGCGATTTTTTCTAAGTTCGATAGCCATTAGCGTATCACTAAAAACGGATCTACTATCAAAATTTGGACTTGAAATTAAATTTTTCGCCCCGTAACGCCCCTCCCACTTCCTAACCAGTTTTACTATACGGTGTTTCCTTACATTCTGCATTGTTTTCCCAAACACTGCGTTGTTCATCAGTTTGTAATTTGTTTTCTCAAATTCGGACTTTGCTTGCGCTCTTAACGATGTGTTTAGCTCTATGTACGATTTCAGCCAAGTAGACTGTTTGAATTTCAGCACTTTATGGATGCGAACTAAACGCAATCCGTGCTGCAAGACCTGCTTTAAATTTCTGTAATGTAAAACATAATTTTGCTTAGTGTACAGGGTGGTCATTAATTTGGAAAATTTGGAATTTGGAGCCGTTCGATGTTCTGCGCAAAAGGGTAAATCTTTGTGTAAATCGTGTAGATCATCCGGATACTCGAGATCCACATCAAGAACGTAACCGATTTCGGCATCATCGGGTACCGTGGTGACGTCGATGTTTGTATCGGTCCATTCGAAGCTGCCATATGGAAGGGGTTGATTCATAGCCCAGCCATATAAGTTATTTACATCATAATAAATCAGATACGTTGATGGTTTGGTGTTGTCATAATTTTCCGAGTACTTATTGTTAGCCTCCCCATACCGATTACAGCATTGACTCACGCCGCCACGAATACCACGTTCGAAGAACATCAGCATATCTACGTCTTGAAGTGTTTCGAGTTTACACCCCGTATATTTGAGCATACAGTCCCACGTGTAGCCCGGAATAGTGTAATAGTGAGCGGGATCCAGACCGTATGTCTTGTGACAAGTGATGCGGAAAGTCTCGAACACGCACGTTAACAGCATGATGTCAGTTTTCATATAGAGATCTGAATACTCGCCTAAATTTTGACAGTTAAATTTCGTCCAAACGATTTGAGCATGTCTGTATTCGTCCTCGTCAATGTCTGCATCGTTAAGTTTATTGTGAAATTTAGTCAGGTCTGGTAATTCGGTGTCGTCAAGTCGTTCTATTGTGTCTATGTAGTCGTATGGAAAAACGCCCTTCTTTTTCAATAATTTCAATTTCTCTTCGTCTAAATTCGGAAATTCTCGTTTAAGATTTACGAAATTCTCCGCTTTTAATGTGGAAGCTAACTCTTGTAATGAGCATCCCATAAATCTAAAGGAATCTATGAATCTGAATTTTAAGTTAGTTTCATCATCGTATACCGTAAAACTAATATATTTTTCCTTATTTACCGGTAGCAGAGTGACGTGATATCTTTCGGCGAGCTGTTTAATTACGAAATGTGCGTCATAGCCCCCCAGGTTGTGGAACACCACTGGAATTACGAAGGATTTTTTATAATTTAAATTGCACTTATTATGCGCAAACCCCCTGAAATCGCCGGTGAGGTGGCAATGATCACGAACGATTTTATCTTTATCATTGAACGCCACCTCGCAAATGTGACATTTTTTACCGACCGCATCCTGTAAACTAACTTCCGTATTCATGGGTTCGATATTTTTCAATTTGGAAGAAACGAATTTTGCGATGGCGCTCAACTCGTCCACAAACCAAGACATACAATCTGTTCCACGATTACTTTTGAAAAAAGACCAATCGTCATTATAGTCACATTTAAAATAGTACCCGGCACTGTATGCTCTGTGTTTTTGATAGCGAGAACTTTTCGTTGCTGGTTCTGCGCCATAGCGATCTCTGTACTCTGATTGTTTATTTGCAGCTTCCGCATCGTTAAAGGGCTCAAGCAAAGATTCGAAATCCGCGTAAATCACAAAATGAACCTTTTCCTTATAGACGAAATTTTTAAACTTAACGTACAGTTCTTTTGGAAACTCAATTTTACATTCGTTAACTTTCTCGCAATCCCCCGTATGACCATCTAATTTAACCTGCGAAGAGAAATAATTGAGACACCTATCACAGAAAAATACTTTATGTTTATGTTTAGAAATTTGACTATTCAAAAGCCTTGATAAATCTTTGATGTACACGTAATGATATTTAATATTTTCATCTTGTTCCTCATCCTCGTTATCTGACTTGGGTGCCGGATCAAATTCAGATATTTTTGGATAATATTTATCTTGGATTAATAATAAATTTACGTGTTTTTCACGCTTTTGCTTAGTCAAGCGAACGGGGACTACTGAAAAATTTAATTTCGAGTCCATCTCCAGGACAAACACATTAACAGAAATATCAGCATTATTCTTTTCAAATTTAGAAATATATGGTATTTTCATAGGAAATTCAATTCCTTTTAAATTTAACACTTCAGTGTAATGAGGATATGTAGAGGTTCTGTCTGAATGTACATCCGTAGGATAAAGACCGCTGACGATGCTCCAGGCAAATGCCTGTTTTTTTAAAATTTTTTCCGGCAGTCTAATGTAGGATGAGCCGGTACCATTCCCCACTTCGAACTTATTAATGTTAACTTCCAAGCTAAGAATTTTATCTAGGGCCCAGCCAGATCCGGATTCGGAGAATTCAGATAAGGAATTGAGAATTTCATCTTTAATATTAATTTGGAAAAAATGTAACAAGTCCGTTCCGGCGTCGACTATTTGATTTTTTGTGTTGAAGTACTTTCGTTCAACGATTTCAACATCTCCGGATTTTCTCAGAAATTCACCACAGAAACAGGTATTCACTTTAAGAGTACGCATTTTTTTCAATACATTCATAACCCTATTTTTAAATAAGTAAAAAGCATCATCTAAAAATTGGGTAACATCTTTGTGTGTTAAATTTATTATTATTCCCGTACGTACTCGACCCTGAAAAACTGAAATTATCTCTTCCCATTTCACCCTATCACTGCGATTTTCTTTCACTGGCGCGGCTCCTACTCTTCCCCCAATACGATTTAAATGTTCAATTACTTTCTTAAACCGTTTAAGATGACCGAGATTAGTTTGTAGTTTTCTCAGAGTACCTACGGCTAAATCTGAATCGCGAATCGCCTTATTAAAAAGCCTAATATGCTGCTTTAGTTGCTTAAGCCAGGTGTCTCTCTCCCGCGGTGTAAAATTTCTTTTTTGAGCTAAAATTACCTCGACTGATTTAAATTTCGCCACAATTTCATCACTGAGACTAGCAATTTCTAATGAACTCATTTTTATTTATTTAAATGCACTTCACAATGTTTAAGAAAAATTTATACATACAGATTTTTCAATATCGATCCTGTTCCCTACGTATTTTTATCTTAATTAGTAGTGCTGCCGTCTTGCAATGATTCAGCTAAAAAAAACATACAAACATTAGAAAAAAATAAATAAAAAATAAAAAAATAAAAAATAAAAAAAATCAAAAAATTTAAAAATAAAAAAAATAAAAAAATTAAAAATAAAAAAAATCAAAATTTTATAAAAAAAGTTAAAAAATTAAAATTGATAAAAAATTAAAAAAATTAAAAAATTAAAAATTTATAAAAAAATAAAAAAAATAAAAAAATTAAAATTAATAAAAAAAAATAAAAAATTTAAAAATAATAAAAAAATTAAAAAATTAAAAAAATTAAAAAAATTAAAATTATAAAAAAATTAAGAAAATAAAAGAATTTAATTGTCCTTACTTTTCACAAATTGAAAGCTTATCCCCATAGACGGCTTCTTAACGTCCTTCAAGCCTCCAAATATAATGCTGTGTTTGCCTTCGGTGAAATCAGCTAAATTGTTTCTCATTAAAGGTGTCACCCTCTTCGGCAGAAAAGCCTTATTATCCTCCAGTTCAATCAATATGCTATCACCAAATTTTGTGGTCACTACTTGAGCTGATAATATTGGCTGGGGACTGTTTATTGGTAAGTCGGACACCTTAACGAGTGGTTTCGTTTCTAAAAGCGCAATTTTATTCAGTTCTTGTAAATTGGCCATCTAAAAATATTATATATTCATGATTTGAAATTTAAACAAAAAAGATTAAAATGTACTCACTTTGTAATTAATAGCGCACACTAAAACACCAAAAAGTATTGTACTGCTGAACTATGAAGTGTACAGACTTATTAACTTCTGAACTATTAAGATTATAATAGCGATAATCACACTTAAACACCAATGGTACTATTGTACTGCTGAACTATGAAGTGTAGAGACTGCTGAACTATTAAGCCTAGAATAACGATACGCCGACTTTTATATCCTTTCCCCCTCCCCTCCATACTTCATTGCGAGTCAGCAAAAACCGTGAGAACGCTTTAACCTTGAACGCAAGTGTTCCATCTTAGAACTGAATGTTACTCTTTTAGTCACGTACTTATGATTCACCACCAGCATTAATCACTTATATCTGACAGCTCTTCTTCATCAAAGACTTCTTTGTTCTAAAACTAGAGCGCTTTAACCTTGAACGCAGGTGTTCCATCATTCTTAGAATTGGATGTTGCTCTTTTAGTCACGTACTCACCACCGGCATCACTCCTTTGATCTAGCCGCCTACAGACAAGTCTCGACAAGTCGCTAGCCTTGAACGCAGGCATTCTCAGAACTGGATGATGTTGCGCAATAACCTTGAACGCGCACGATTCTCAGAACTGGATGTTGCTCTTTTAGTCACGTACTCGCCATTAATCACTCCTTTGATCTAGCCGCCTACAGACAAGTCTCGACAAGTCGCTAACCTTGAACGCAGGCATTCTCAGAACTTGATGATGTTGCGCAATAACCTTGAACGCGCACGTGTGCATATCGATTACGCTACATTAATCACTCCTTTGATCTAGCCGCCTACAGACAAGTCTCGACAAGTCGCTAACCTTGAACGCAGGCATTCTCAGAACTTGATGATATTGCGCAATATTGCGTAAGATTACGTAATATTGCGCAATACGCTTTAACGATGATGCAATACCTTCTGGTCATTGACGATTACTTCTTGTATACCCCCTCGCCGAAGACCACCCCCTCGAAGACTTCTTCGCCCTCCACCTTCCGGTCTTTGACGATTTACTTCTTGTACATACCCTCGACCCTCTCCGAAGACTTCTTCATCCTCTCCATGGTCACTCCGGATGGACAGACGCCATCGACCTCGAAAGTGGTCCCGGAGCGGCTTTGCCTATCTACTAGCTTTCATATGTCAAAGGAATTTGCAAAAATCCTGATGAGGCATCTAGTAAACTGAAATATCTTGCCCCAGATAATTCAGAAAATAAACAGTCTTGTGTAGGTATTTGAAAACGTTCACGTTTAATATATTTATTTAAATTTCGTGGATCCATACAAATTCTTATATCCCCATTTGATTTTGGCACGACAACAATAGGATGAATCCAATTCGTTGGCTCAGTCACAGGAATTATTAAATTCTCAGAAACCATAAGGTCAAGTTTTTCCTTGACTTTATTTTTTAAAGCTATCGGTATTTTCCTAGGTGCACAAACACTTGGAGTAGCATCATCTTTTAGTGTAATATTATATTGTCTATTTACTTTACCTATACCCAAAAACACTGACCTATTCAGATTTAATATGTCCTGCAGGTTACTTTTATTAACCGAATCAATACTATAAGTGTCTAAAATTTTTAACTCGCACACTGCATTAAGTCCTAGAATTGAAGATGGAGTTCCACTATTTAACACATAAAATGAGAGTTTTTTATCAGTCACCATTTTATAGCTACAATTCAAATATAGCTGACCTAACACACCTATTTTATGTCCTGAATATGACAATAACGTAGAAGACACAGGGCAAAGTCTATCTACATCCATATTTAGTTTTTTAAAATCACTCAAATTCAAAATATTTACTTGACTGCCAGTATCTATTTTTAAACTTATATTATGACCAGATATATTAATTTTTTCAAACCATTCTATTGCATTAACGTCAGAGCTTGTTATAGACCAAACAATTATATCTTCAGAGTCAGTATTTTTATTACCAAGATCGTCCTCACTTGCATCACTATTAGAGTCCCGCACAATTTCATGCACATTTGATTTATTTCTACAGTACTTTCGATAGTGCCCCTTTTTCTTGCAAGAGCTACAGATTCTGTTAAAAGCTGGACACCTGCCTTTTGGGTGTTGCAAACCACAACGCGAACAATTTATATCAAAACTGTCATTTGTTTCTACGCCTTTTTTCACTACAGTAGTTGAGCCTGCACTTGTTCCACCCCTGTGCTGTCTATATTGTCCCGATGAATATTCACCAACGTCACTTTTTACCGAGTGCCTATTTTTCATAAACTGTCTGTTTATTGCGCTCACATTCACAGTGTCTTTTGTAATTTCCTTTTGTGTTGCTACACTATTTTCCATAGACCTACAGATATTTATTGCCTCTATCAATTCAAGATTGGGGTACTGCAACAGTTTTTCCTGTATTCTAGCATCTCGGATACCTAGAACAATTCTGTCCCGTATTAACATCTTTCTCTTTAAATTCGCATGTAGATGCTAGCTGCCTTAAAGCCGTAATAAATCTGTCAACTGATTCTCCTGGGAGCTGGTCTCGTTTAAAAAACTTAAAATGTTCATATACCAAGTTCTTGATGGGGTTGCAATATTTATTGAATTTACCCAATACGACATCTATTTTATTTTTATCCTCCCCATCTTCATACTCAAACGTATTATAAATTTGGATACCTTCATCACCTAACAGGTTTAACAGAATGGCTATTTTCACTTCTTCACTCTTATTTGTCTTTCCACTTGCTAAAAGATACAGATCAAATTTTTGTCTCCACAAACGCCAGTTATTAGCAACATTCCCCTTAAAAATGAATTCTTCTGGAGCTCTACTTTGTTCAGCCATTTTCCAACCAGTATGTACGTTTTTTTTTCAGAATTAGAATATTTTCATTCACTTTCTTTACATAACCTCAAGCACGCATTTTCCCGCTGCCACCATGTAATGTCTGGTCTTTTGGTGTGACCAATTAAGCATAATATATGAGACGTTATTTTGATTACTTGAAGTTATTTATTTTTACTTTGAATACACTATATAATAGTTTTAAATCTAATCGTATACAATACGTTTTACCCGCTCCATTACCAATATTACCATCGTACACTCTGCCGTGTTGCCATGTCTTCATTAATACAGTAGAATACATGACACACGGTACAAAATTGTAATACTATTAAAAATGGTAACATATTTTTTTGGTATGTGTATATAAACTAGAGCTAGTAATCCATTTCGCCGTTTGCATTTTGTTCTATAAACTATTCACCGGCTGAGTCGACATTTCCCGGTTGGGTGGTCAACACAGTCCCAGTGAATATCTTTGATTCACAATGCGGACTTATCATACGCCGTCGAAAGTTGCATTCCCGGTTGGGTGGCAGCCTGCGCACCTGCGTATGTTCTAAGTCAGGGTTGTTGTTTAAGCAGGAAAATATCGTCCTGTGTAGAATAGCCGTAGTTCTCGCCCTAGCCGTTTGCTTTTCCTCGCGTTGGCATATCTCGATCCGTTCCCACTTCAATTCAACCGCCGCCGTCCAAATTAAAATAATATTCACTCGTACTCTTGCTTTCCGACTGTAAATTAGAACGTTGCTTTATTCTGTTCAGTTCTCAATTGATTATTAACTGTCGATTTTAGTAATAAATATTTTTTAAAATTTACGAGTTATTATGTCCGTTGTTTATCACTAATTAAACCGTTTGAGAAATTGTCCAGTCCGATTGACAAGACAATCATTTTAGAACCCTTGGCAAAAAACCGCTTCTCCACTGTTGAGCATTAAGCGCCATTACAAGCTAAAAATTTGGAAATTTAGGAAAAGAAATTGGTAGATTTGGTTCTTCTGTTATTGGATTTTAAAACTAAGAGTTATCTAATAGCAGTTTTAAGATGTTGGGCAAGCTGGTCTGAAGAGGATTCATCAATTTCAATTTGGATAGGATTTCCTTGAAGGATCTGATGGGACTTTAATAGAAACTGTTAAAAAAATAAAATAAGGATCCAAGTTTTAATACCAGCCAATTACTGTCATCTTATAGACTTCATATCGGTCATTATTGTGGCTACTTTTTAGGTCATGGTGGTTAAGCAATAATGGGTATTCAGTGCCGAATCAGGTTTCTATTTGTAGACTAGCGATGGATGAAGATAATAAGACGATCCAATAACGTAGGAATTCTTTTTTTTTACTCTAACCCCACAAGAAGTAATATTGGTTAAAGCTGCCACTCACATAATATAGGAAAAAATGCCCCGTTGAAATTTGATCATCGAAAGCTTTTTTAATCTGTCGAACATTTTTACCACTTGTTTTTCCAAACTTCTGCACTAGTCTAGAAACGTTATGTAATAGGAACTCTACCTAGTAAAGGATTAATTCCAAACTAACGAGTCTCATGTTTTCACTTGAATTTTTTTTTACTATTTACCTCTTTGTTTATATGACATATATCATAAGGAAGTGATAAAAGGACAACCATACGTATGTAGAATATTAATTATTAGGCGATAAACTATATAAAAACAAACGTTGTGTACTAAAGCGTAATGCTCACACATTAGCAGTGTTTTCTGGTTCTATTTTCTCACATAATTGTTATCATTATTGCCCCATTCCCTGGGTAGTAGTTATCTTTTATGTTCGCTTTGTTAATTATATCAAACAAATTATATAGCCAAGTAGAGTGGAAGAACAGGAAGCTAGAACGTTGGCCATTACGAGTTATGTTTTTATTTGTTTTTTTTTATGTTTTTAATGTTTTTAAAAAAGATAACGTGGACGTCAAGGCTCATCACATTCGTCGTTGGTATACAGGGTGTTAAGAAAAAGTAGGTCAAGCCGTTAACCACAGGTCCTTCGGACCAAAATAATGCAACTGTTATGGTGCGATTTTTAAATTTTGAAAATTATTTTTATTAATAATTCTGTTATTTTTTAAGATTTGTACCTGAAATTTTGCTCCTGCTTAGTTTTGGTAAAAAGCCAAAGCACAAACGCCACAAACGGGGAAGTTAAAGGGTACCACCCTTTAACTTTTTCATGCGTACGCCTCTGGTCTGTAGATATTTATTTTTTACTTTTCTTACTTTTTAAATTTCTTTAATTTTTAATTAAATTCAGATGCATTTTTAATATCTTAGTTTCGGAATTTATTACACAGGGTGTTTCAAATAACATGGGCCAACGCTCGGGGGCAGATTGCTCACCTAAAAACAGAGCTACAGGGTGTCAAAGATTAAAAAAAATATTTTTTTCCTAAGACTAGATTTCTACTTGAATTTGGACAACTAACTATTTACAACCAAATATACTTTCTTAGGTATTATTATGTTAAACATGAGTTACAGGACCGGAGTTACTTGCAAGCCCTTGGATTTAACCAAAGAAAAAATTGGTTCCCCTAATTTATAATTACATGGGTTAAAATATATTTTAATTTTGATAAAAAATTGCTTCTTACTATTTTTTCGTTTTTCCTCGAGTTTTCGAAATAAGGGTATTTTAACGTTGACAGCCAGTAGCTAAGGAACGAAGCAAAATCGGACTCATGTTGATATCAAAAATTAATTTCCTCAGGTGAGGAATCTGTCCCCGAGCATTGGTCCATGTTGTTTATGAAAAATGTATATAATATATATATTATTTTTATTATTGTCTTTTATAGTGACCATTGGTCTTCTTTAAATCGATTACTTTTAGACAAAAAATACTAGAGACTTTTTGTTGTGCATATAATTAGAAAAGTTCGATAAAATAGAAAATATAAAAACCCAGTGGTGTACACATTTTTGCTTTGAAAACCTAAATTAAGTCTTATTTAACTAATGCCATTGACGTAGGTAAAAGATGCAAATAAAAACACTAATTTAAAGAAAATATTTTTGCTTAAATTGCCTTGCACCTCACAACTCTCCAAAAACTAAAAATAAAAAATATTTTTTAACCTGAATTTAAGTGCTAATTTAGAGATGTAACGTTACGAACAAACATAATTACTTCAACTGAAATCATTTCAGAGCCGTTTTTTTGAAATACGTATCACTAGCAAAAATTTGCACAGGGTGTCCCACGTAAAAGGCTCGATTCCCTGGCTTTATTATTGGGCTAAAATGAAAAACCAAAATCTACTCCAATGTATTTTTCTATAAGGAATCCGATTGTAAGCTCGAATAAGCGATTAGAACCTCTAATATACGAGGTATTGCCAAAAAAACAATTTTTCAATTTTTCTTTTTCACCCTGTATATTAGTAAGGAAATTGATATGGTCTATTATTGTGATTATAATGGCATATGACATTCATACATCTAACTTCCTGTTTAGCCGGAAATAGCTAAAATTCAACAAAATTTTGGCGACCACCTGTATATTATGAAATAATTGAAAAGTAGCTAATCTCTTGATTTAAAAAATATATAACACATGTCCATTAAAAAATTCATGAGATTAGATTTTGGTTTTTAATTTTAGCCCAATGATAAACGCAGGGGATCGAGTAGGCCTCTTACGTGGGACACCCTGTACACCGAGTGCCGGTAGTGAAAACCCTCGGGTTAATATCACTCGTCTAAACTTATTGGAAAATCTCGTTAATCAAGTCCTAAATTAAAATTTTATAGGAGTAAGAAACGTTAGGGAAATAAGTATTTAACCTAAAAATAAATATCTATATACCATAGGCGTATGCATGAAGAAGTTGGGAGGGTTAATGGGTACCACAACCCTTCTATTCGTTTGCGCCTCGACTTTTTTTTACCAAAATTGCACAAAAAGTGTATCTGTGCAAAATATCAGGTAAAAATCTTAAAAAAACAACAGAATTATTAATTAATTAATTTTCAAAATTTAAATTCCAACACTCTGTATAAGAAAAACTACGTGCCAAAATAAAAAATCATACCATAAATGTCGCATTATTTTCATCCAAAGAATCTATGGTCAAAGGCTTGACCTACTTTTCCTTAACACCCTGTATAATGTTAAAATTTATAAAAAATGTATATTAATGAAGTCTTATTCTCACGAAATTATTTTCAACGCAACCAATTTCATGATCAAAGTTATATTATCAAGACACAAAAATTTCTATAAAATATCCAGAAATTCTTGTGGCAAATTGAAAACTTCTATTGGCGGCTTATTACAATGCATTTTCATACATTTGCCTCTACTTTTAACTTCTTTATTTCCTTAAAGCACTTTTTTAGTTTCTTACAAGACAGAAAAGTAATGAACGTTAACAGTTTTATCTGCTGATCGCATGGAACTAGACGAAGTTTTAGTACATGCTCGTGATCTTATATCGTAATACTACACTTAATAATAACGGCTATATTCTCTAAAATATTGTACCGCACCTACAGGTTGTTCAGTATCTTTATAACAAGCAAAAACTGTATTTAAGAACCCAGTTATTTTATAAAATATATTAAATTTATAATTTTAGGCTATCATTGTCAGGTAATTTATTTAACAAAAGATAATAAGGATTATTACCTTTTTGAACCTTAATCTTATTAAATAGTTAGGATTATATGGGATCAAATATTAATCTCTGCGGGGGTTAATACCCATATAATGAAATCCCGATAAAGTCTAGGGTATTAATTCTAATCTAATTTATATTAAATCAGTTTACGTTCATTTAATGCCAGTTGAAGTTAATTACAATATGTAAAATCCTTTTTACTGGTGAAGGGAGGATAAGACAGTATAATGCAAATTACATCGCTTACAGTATATTTATTTTTAAAAATTTATATTTAACTGACAATGAAAAGAAAAATTTGATGTTATTTTTGTGAAATAGGTAGATGATTTAACTTTATTATTTGTCTCTTTCTTGTGGTTAATTATCGACATTTTTATACCCCACAAAATGATGTATCGCAATCTAGGGGATTAAAATTTAAAATTAGGTTAGAGACTTACATTTTTCAACAGCCTCTTACAATTATTATTTTCCTTGTACATTTTTTCCTCTCAAGTCTCTATATCACAATCATTAAGCCATTCTACTTTTACAGTTACTGTTTAATAAATCATAATAACGATCATTCATTTCTCGATTGTCTTCTGTTGTACAAGAAACTATAAACAATTTTTTAACAGTCCAAACAAAACAGTGCCATCCATCATCAATTAACTTGTAACGTAAATCGCACTGTAGTTGTTCAAGACTCGGTTCGAGCTACTTAAAACAATCTCTATCTATTCCGCGGGCGTATATCTGCGAGATACAAACAAGCGAAGTGAAATATAATAATTATAGTAACGGTAGATGTAGATCGTCTTCGGTCACGAAATCCATAACACTTTCTCTTGATCCATTTATTATGCAAGGAATCTTAGTTTGCGTGGAATTAAATTGAAATATGTGCCATAAATATTTAAATATTACGTAATATGTCATAAAGGTGAACTGGATTATTATTATTACATAGATTCGTCATTTCAAAAAATGTCGTCACTATATCTTCACAATATTTTGTTGAGTTGAGGTAAACTCAACCACTGAATTCAGTCAGTAGTTACCTTCCATTTGGTGCAAAATAATTATTAATATCAATAAAACAAGTGGAATAATCCTCTTTCATTAATATTTAAAGATGATAAAAAGTCACAATAAGTTTCTTCATATCAAGAGTCACTCAAGTAATTCCCTGAAAATCTAAGATTTTGTGCTAGGTAAAGAGGTTCGACTCTTATCCCTATTGTTGAAGATTTAATAATAACTATTGATAGTAGACCACCTCAATTGACCGTCAAAATCGTCTGTTTATAGGTGAACGAACAGAACCTCAAACAGATTTTCTCAAGAACGATTCACAAAATCTTTGCTGACTTGAATCCTTTTGTAAATGGTCATATTATTTCTGCCCTCCATTAAATTAAAGCCTCGCAATACCATTCTGTCGTTTTTGCCAGAACACTAAGATGACATCAACATCGAGGTTGCCTTCGAAAACACCTCATTCTCCTCCATAATTGCCAGAGAACGTGGGATCAAGGGTGGTGGTATACACACTAATGCTTAATGAGACTCAGGAGTTCAAGTGACCAAGGGGAGTCCGCAGAGGGAAGGTTAATATCTCTAAAACTTCTAAAACTGGAAGATGAAGAAAGAAGGTTAGTTTAAGTACTTTGCAATTTCGATCGACTTCAAATTTGTATGGAACCAGATAGAACCTCAAATTTCCAAGGTGCCCCTAAAGAAACAACTTAGATACAAAGACTAGCATGCTTGGTTATGAAGGGAACAATGAAACATAGAGCTAAGGTGGAACTCAGGCAGCAAAATTTTGGGGAGCTGATTTTTCGATGTTGTCAGACCATACAATGTTCCCCAAATATTCCTTTTACACATCTTTTGATATGATAATACTAAATCGAGAGCTATGGAAGGTAGGCACACCAGATTTCCTCGACTGACTTAGTACACAGATAGGTTTTGAAAGAGGATCTGACATACATGGTGAAAACCTCAGTGCAAATCTTAGCTATGCATTTAGGAATCACATCATTCGAAATTGTAATTGCGGAAACTTACACAAACAAGCCACATTGCCTAAAGGTACTGATATGCTGTAAAGTTACTGGTATGGGATGTCTAGAAGAACTCAAGGCACTGGCAGAAAGGAATAGAATAAAGCTGATTCTTGTTTGGCACTTACAGTATGTTGCAAAGGGATGCGTGAAGGAAGAACATAATAAATACTAACAGAACATACCAGGAGCTTTGCTCACGGCACAGCATAACGAAATCGTCCACAAAAGAGCTCAGTCACTGCTTACGCTAGACAGGAGCCAACTGAGACTCATAAGGTTAGGTACCCATATGTCAATATGACGCACTGGATCACAAAAGACAAAATATCTCTGGGTAAATAAAAACGTATCTGAAAACAGTTGCACATCGGTACTAGATCTGTAATAGCTAATTACCAATACAGGAATCATCGAAAAGTAAAGGATAACCAGAAAATGATCCATTAAATCATTTAGTCATTATGCCTGCACTGTAAGTACTGTAATGGTAATGGGGATGGGGATAGTCGTGTAAATGTTTATTTTTTCTCTATTTTTTTGATTATATTATTGTTGTTTTTTTTTGTTTCCTTTGGCCCCACGTTGGGCGCCAATTTATTTGTTATGGTAGGAGAAATTTTTGTATATTTTTTTTTTATTTATTGAATAGTTTTGAAATTAATTTTTGTTTGATTTGATTCTTTTGAAATTATTTGAAAAATGTAGGTGGTATTTACTTGATCCACCTGTACTACGGATGCAAAATACTAATACCTACGTTTTATGCGGAACGACCAGTGATAAACGACCGTGTGTATCGTGCGTAGCGAATAGCTTACTTTCAGGTTTCTGTAATTCTTGTTTTATTTTTCAGGGTCTCCTTGGGATCGTTCTTAGTAAGAAACTTACCTTTCGAATTCTTTATCTTATGTAAATTTTATTAATAAATGAAAAATAAGTTATTTATGTGCTTTGTATTATTTTAAAGTGATTCTAATGAAAGTTGGTATTGCATGAAGTGCAGGGACCTGTAATTATTGAATTTGAATTGGTTAAGCCTCAATCGTACAGTTCTTTAGCTAGGCTTGCAGATGTCGCCCTCACTAAAGCACGGATACTGTATATAATGGTAGATTGAGCAGACTCTGTTGTTTTTTTTATTAAACTAGACGTATGTAGAATTCAATTTAACAACTTTTATTCATTTTTATCAACAAAATTGGATGAAAATTACTTAAGCTAGAAGCCTGCGATAACTTATTTCTATTTTAAAACTATTAACAATGAAATTCTTAAATTTTATGATCCAAAAGAAAATGTCTCCCTTTATTTGTCTGATCAGGGATGAGCAGTCTATTTATTTTTATATTCTATGGATTTTAACGAATTTTTAGACCAACGGCCTTCACTAAAGTTCATTAACCGTGGTAAAATGGCCGTCTTATTCGTTATTGTGTGCTTTTCCACAAATAATCAAGACTATTTTCAGTGATTAAGTCCTCAAATATATAATATGTAAATACCTGATTTTTCTATCTTCTGTTTATTGAATTCTGGAGTAGCCAGGGTATAATCTCGTCCAACCCTTGTTAAATTATTTATTTTTGTTGGTAAGTAGTGACTTACCTCCACTTTGTTCGATTTTAACACAATTTTCTATTTTATTTTCAGATACGTGACGCCTCTCTGGAGCTTTTCAACAACTTTATTTTTTGTTCCTGTATCCATGGTGATCTTGAATTCTTTTTTCTTTGAGGATACTAGATGCCAAACTGTCATTTTGGGTTTGTATTTTTAGAAATATTTTTCTTATATGTAATTTTGCTGTGGAACTCATGTCATTTTTGAACTCTGGGATTCCTAACCGATCCATACATATCCAATATGCCATATTTCGTTAAAACACAATTTCACTTGCCGTTGTTGGCTACTTTGAAGCACTGGATTTTAAGATTTCACTTCACTACACCATTCCACTATTATAAATTACAATGTGTCTATCTTTGTGGCATAGACAATCAGTTTAACATAAAATTAAATCTTAATTAACCTCAATATATTATTACAGTTTTCTACGTTAGGCTTTTTGCTAGATAAAACTACAATCTTGCTCATTCTTTATTAATTTTTGCTTATTTGACACTAGAGATTGATTAACTTGTTTAATATTATCTTTCTAATAGTGAATGTTATTTTATTTATCATTTTTGTGGTTCTTATTTACTGTTTTAGGTGGTACGAGCCACATCTGGTGGACCTCACTGCTATCCCGTAACAGGTGTTTCTGCAACGAAGATAAGTTTCCTCGGAGTGGTATCCTTTTACTATGTGGTTAAACCTTTTTATTTTATTTAAAGTAAGTTATTTGCTGTGTTTACTTGGGGTGAGGTTCTATATAAACAATTTTGACTTTTTAGTTTCTTTTTAAAGTATTGAATTTAATTTTTTATTTATTAAAATACATGACAGTACATACCAAGAATTATTTCCCAAGGCTATACATATATGGTATTTCTTCTTCTTCTACTAGCTGTGATATATATCTTAAATTTGTCAGTGAAACAATTGCAGATGTTCAGTTGCGATGCGCAGAAGAGTTGGATTGGGGTCGGAACGAGCTGACTGGATCATCATTATGATGAGTAAATTTTAGGTATGAATTTTATAAATAAGAGAAACTAGTAATTTGCTGTCAGTTAATCTTGCTGCTACTAGGCATGCAAAGCTTTCAAGAAGCTCACAGTCTCATTAGCTGACAATGCTGATTATTTTAGGGTTGTTGCATGACCATAGAATAAATGCTAGCACCTTAAGCACTCTAAATCCATTTGAAAGCTTAGAAATCTCCAAACGTACAAGTAGAATTGATTATTGGCAAAGGGTGGATCTCATGAAGCTCCAATAAACCTAAAATAATTTAGGTGTGAATAGATTAAGTTCTTCATTTTATTTTAATTCTATTCACCTCAAATGTGGCATTATCATCTCCTTTGAGCAAGAAAATACCGATAAGAGGCCAGACAGGCTTTTCAAACAGTTCACTTGGACTCACGGATTTTACAAAAGCTTTGTGTATAATACAACCCATATAAATATTTTATCTAAGCTTGATTACTACAGCGTCTGTTCATCTCTCATGTAACTTTTCCATTCTCATTAATTCATGGTTTTAAATTCGCATCTAACTGGAAATACAATTGTATAATGTTTGCAGTAGTCCTCTTGTTCCAATAACGTTATCTTCGACGAATTTACTTTGTTTTCGTAGAATAAATAAACACGTTAAACAACATGTTATAAATTCATGAACGCCACAAATATACTAATAGATATGGTTAAATATAATCTTGAATAAAAGGCAAGCACCCCACACATCATTTTAAGCGTATTTAATTTGTAATACAACGATACTGTGTTTTTTTTAAATCTGTTGAATTTTAGGGAAATTTTGGACAAAATAACAGTTTTTATTTATGTTTATTAATTGCTAATAAGGCATTATAGTAGGTACAGTTACTTGGTGATTTCACTTCGAACTGATTCTATAGCTGTTTTAAACTCAATTATTTTTTGATAGTTTGATTCAAAATGGGTCAAATAACAAATATTGAAAAGGAATAAGGGTGCTTTTTCGTTGAGGGTGAGTTTCACCCCAACTCAGGCGTTTCGAAAAAAAGTGACTATTGGAACGTGTAGATCGTGGAATTCTACGCCAAAAAACCCCCCTATATCGTTATTTTTACTCTAATTAAATTAAATAGGGAATAGGATTAGTAAATTAAATTTTAATTTAATTTCCCAAAATAAAAAAAATATATTAATTCATTTATTTTACCTCATCAGCCATATTGAGGGTGCATAATAAAATTTTTAATTTCTGACTTCACATTCGTGATCAGTGATCCAAAAACATAAATAATACAAGTTTCAATAATTTATTCTCAGTACTTCGTTAATTATTGATTTTTTTATTTTAGGGGTGGTTTTTACCCTCTTAAGGGTAAGGGCAAAGCAAAGATTGTATCGCTGTCTTCCTACAAATGATGCACACTTCGAAAATTTAATCAAATAAATGAACAGTATCTTAATTTTAGATCAAATACACTTTAATAATAACTTATTAGCAATAAGGTATGCGCATGATTTTTGAATTAAATGTAATTTTGTAAATTGACTTACTAAATGGCTATCGCAATAATAAAAAACGGCTAAAATGTAACCCATTATCCAAAAAAAAATTAACAAAAATTGATTATTCGAAAAATGACGGTGACATCATGCAAATGGCTGCTGTGGTGTTGTGACGTCAGACACTGGCATTTCCATTTAATGTTTGATGTTGTGTAAAACTTAAAATAGCGTTTAATGCAGCATTTTACAATGGAAAACAAGGATATTATTGATGTTAAGCATCCAAGGTACTGTTAAATACCTCAGTGCCAGTCGTCCGTAAGAAAAACACCAGAAAAAAGATTTGTCTCATTACCAATATACGATCAAGAGCTAAATTAAAGAAAAAACCAAAATTATGGTTACGTACCATGAGAAGGAGTGAAACTGATATATCAAAAAACACTAACACTTGTATGTGAGGATCATTTCAACGTAAGTGCGATTTTGTACCTTTTTAAAATCATACAATTTTAGGTTATGTATTTTACTTTTTTTTTCAATTAGAGGAAGATTAAGAAAACTATATGATATTTAAATTAATGGGTAGTTACATACATTTAAAAGATCATGTATTTTGATTGTCAAACTGGTAGAAAAAGGCGCCTTCCACTTAAAAGTAGTACAGCAACAAAGAGAGCAATATTAGCCAAATTATCTCTCTGGGCTTTTACAAAATCTGTTCCACTCACTTATCCGTGAAAAATGTTAATATTTAACACCGAAATCGCACATTGAATCTACACGTAAACAGTATGACATATTGCACAACGGCGAACATAAAAGATTATCTAAAGTTCTGTCAAAAAAGCCAGTGATTGACGTCACACCCAGCACGGTGAGATTCGAATTCCATCGTTTGTTCTCGGCCAGTGGTCGTAAACTTAAAAATAAGATAAATTTTAATTAACAAATACATAAATATAGGGTAAATTGTTGATAAAATTTTATTGTTATTCATTTTTTTATAGCATTAACTATCTTTTATAACCAATTTTGCCGAAAAATCTCGCATATGCGCATACCCTATTATTAAAATATAAATAAAAGATTTGTTATTTTGGTCAGAATTTCCCTAAAATTCAACTGATTTAAAAAAACACAGTATCGTTGTATATAATTATATATACGCTTTAAAATGGTGTATTACAAGAGGAGTGGTCGTATTTAAGATTTGAAAGTAGGGGTTGCTGGGAGTTAGGGGGATGAACCTATCATGATTCTGTTTGAGCCAAAAAAAGTTAAATTTTTCGTAGGGTAAAAATACTAGGGGTTAAATGAACACAATGTATGAGATTCATAATACCCGTGTTGTTTAAAAAGGATGCTAGTTTCCGAAGGTGACGTCACTTATAGAGGTAAAAAATGGCACGTTCAGAGGCAAAAATATTATGTTTGAACACAATACCCAAAGTTTCGTTTGTTAAATAGGAGCAGTCAAAGTCTACAACAACGCCCATCCATTTTATATTACTCATTTTGTTACATTCAGAGACGCTACTGGTTTGATGCAAATTTTAGTGGTGAATACATGCTCATTAAACTTTGCTAATTAATGGAACGCCCGCGGAAAATAAGCTAAAAATGCCTGTTTATTATAAAATACCTCGCCTATATTACGAAATTGTGAGAAACTTAAATACAGGCAAGCAGATTTCATGACTTACTTTAATGTATAATATTATTATTAAAAGGCCTCGTCCGTAATCGAATAACGGGCAATATCTTACAAACAAAACTCGCAATATTTAATTTAAATGCGGGGTGTGTCTTATAAATTACGTTTCAATATTAGATGGGCCAATTTTATTGTGATCGTTGATTAGCATCGCTAAAGGCGTATCAAGCACTTGATGGCTACAACCATAAAATATATACAGCGTGGTCTTCAGAGACTCAATAATAATAAACCGTTTTCTGATCTATTTTTTTTTTTTAATTATTTAATAGTCAATTTCCGCCAAGACCAATAATTTACGCAAGAAACCCACAGTTTGGCGTCCTTTCCTGACTCCAACAAGGTGCTTTAGTCATATTGAAATGTTCTCCTGATGATCATTTTAATGAAAGTTTCGAGTACAAATTGACAAATATGTATTTCAAGTCCGGTCCTGTTCACTGGGAAGTTCAGTAATTTAGTTGAAACTTGCATACTATCCTAGGTCGTGTTTTTGACATGTCGATAGCTTAAGTACTGATGCCACATATTTATAAACAATGATGTCAACAGAAGGCTGCTGCAGCGAGCAGATCATATGAAGAACGTCTTTAATTCTTGATGTTTTACTTTACGTGATTGACCAGATCGCTCAATTATGTTTTCCATAAACAACTATGGACCATGTGAAACGCTTTCACGGAACTCCTTTTTGTAAATACCACTTTAGGTCTATTTGGGTTTCTTTTCATGACTTTTCCTAGTTCCTTCGTCATGCTGTCCTGTTATGTGCAGCCCTTCACTAATTCCTTGCTCTGGTCTCATTGACATCCTTTTCCAGAACATTTGAGGTGTGGTCTAAGATCTTCTTTTACCCAATGGTGTTATTAATTCCAACACAGTTTTTATTAACAATTTTCAGTAGTATACTATGTATTTCTAAATATCATATTCAATGACCCACTCTATATAAATTTAAGAAAATAGATATTAAAATAATTACCTCCGTGACATACTTCATTCCATTTAAAAAATTTAATATTTATTTATTTATTATAATGAGGCAATACAAGAATGCGTTTTCTCTTATTATGTTTGTAGGTGTGATTGTTGTCTTTTTTTTACTTACATTTTATGCAAATTGTTCAGAGGTGATGCAAAAACGTGACGTAAACGTTGACAAATATTTAAAAAATATTAAAGTAAACAATTCGGTTTATTTTCCAAACCAGTTTCGTTTAATTTTGTATTAAATTTTCTATTCAGAATTTCTATGGCTTGAGGGTGCCTTTTCGACAATTTTTTTATTGGAATCATTATGTATTTGCACTTGTGTGTGTGTCGCTATATTTTATATGTTTTTCACTGACCATCCTTTTCTAATATTCTAAATATGCCCCCTGCCATGCTTCGCAGGTGAAAATATTCCAGGAATTTCAGGAGGAATGAGTTTAATATCATTTTTATCATTTTTTATTCCGAGAAACATCGTTATTTTATAAAAATAAATTATTATTCCGAGTCAGTTCCTAACGTGTCACACTATACATCTGTAGTTTTAATTACATACGATCATATTACGGGAATAAAACAAAAGCAAGGGGCCTTTCAGCCACCGCTCAGTCGACGGTCCGATCAGAATTCACTTATACGCAGGCAATAAATGCAGAAGAGATTACTGCATCACTGCAGTCACCACCCGGCTCTCACGCTGTACCGCTCCAGCAATTCAATTCAACTATATCAACTCAACCTAACTTAAATCTAATAAACTCTAAACAAATAAAAAAACTCGCGACGCGTGTGAGAGTATCAGTGATAAAAAACTTTACAAAAGGAAACAGTATTTAAAATTCAGTGCTTAAGTGAAATTAGTATTTATGACCTCAAGAAATATATTTGCGTGACTGATCGTCACATTTCTCTTTCATAGTCATTATCCATGGACATTGTGGCCAGCAAAAAATAAATGAATCAACAGAGTTTTATTTATACCTGTAACCAGGTGCTCTCTACTATTCACTATCGCCCCGAAGAATAAGTAGTTAGCCCAAACCGACTATTTTAAAACTCTTTTTATAAGAAAAAGAGCGAAGGTGATTGCAGGACGTTCAGGATAATTTGTGTTGTGTCGAGTCTCCTTCCTCTATACAGGGTGGTCCAAAATTATTCGGCCAAACTCTTAGAGCGTGTAGAGGGGCTAAAAACAAAACGAAAATTATCTATAAACATTTTATCAATACTGCATATTAAAGGAGTTGTAACCTTCCAAAGATGAAGAGAATCAATTTTATTAATGCAGTAACCGAGGTTGTAACTCCAAAAAAAGTAGGCACATCAAAATTTAGATGTTACTTTTTACTTAGGTTCTCAACCGTGTCCAACATTCAATTTTGAAAGAACTGCTCAGGGGCGGCGCGTTTGAGGCTTAAGGTATATTAATAAATATTTTTTGAATCTCTTGACACTATTAAAAATTTAACTTTAAAATTTGATTTTTCAGTAATTATTACACAAAATGATAAAAATTTGATTGATTAAAACCTACTATAATTATTATTATAATATTATTCTGGTACACTACTTGAGGTTTGAAGTGCAATTAAAATTTAAAAGTGGATTTTCTCGAAAACGGCGCATCCTATTAAAATGTGAAAGGTATACCATTTTTCTGTAATAATGACTGAAAAATCAAATTTTAAAGTAAAACTTTTAATAACTCCAACAAATTCAAAAATATTTACTAATATACCTAACCTAATCCCCAAGTGCACCGCCCCTCCCTGAGCAGTTTTTTCAAAAATGAATTTAGGATATCGTCGAGAACCTAAATAAAAGGTAACGTCTAAATTTTGATGTACCTACCTTTTTCGGATATCGGATTCTCTTCATCTTTGGAAGGTCATAACTCCCTTAATATGCAGTATTGACAAAATGTTTATAGATAATTTTTGTTTTGTTTTTAGCCCCTCTACACGCTCTAAGAGTTTGGTCGCATAATTTTGGAACACCCTGTATAATGAGAATATAATGAGTTTAGTATAATAAGTTTGATATCATGATTCTGATATAATAAGTTTGATATCATGACTTTGATGTAATAAGTTAGATATCACAAGTTTCATATAACAAAATTAACATAATGAGTTTGATATAATGGGTTTAATATCATAACTCTGATATCATGAATCTGATATAATGGGTTTGTTTAGTGAGTTGGATATAATGAGTTTAATAAAATAAGTTTGATATCATGATTTTGATATAACAAGTTTGATAACACGAGTTTCAAGTAATGGGATGTATCCCATGTCTGATATAATGATTAGTATAATGAGTTTGATATGGCTTTGATATAAGTTAGATATCACAAGTTTCATATAATGAGATTAACTTGAGTGTGATATAATGAGTTTAATATCATAAGTTTGATGTAATAAGTTTGATATCATGACTTTGATGTAATAAGATATCACAAGTTTCATATAATGGATTAACATAATGAGTTCGATATACCTAATGAGTTTAATATCAAAACTTTGATATCATGAATCATGAAAATAAGTTTGATATCATGATTTTGATATAACAAGTTTGATAATACGAGTTTAAAATAATGGGATTGATATCCTAAGTCTGATATAGTGATTGGTATAATGAGTTCGGTATAAATAAGTTTGATGTGGCTTTGATATAAGTTAGATATCACAGGTTTCATATAATGAGATTAACATGAGTGTGATATGAATTTAATATCATTATATGATATCATGAGTCTGATATAATGAGTTTGTTATAGAGGGTATAATATCATGAATTTGATATCATGTCTTTGATATAACAAATGTGATATCACGAGTTTCATATAGAGATTGATATCATAAGTCAGATATAATGAGTGGTATAATGACTTTGATGATGAGTTTTAATATACAAAGTGTTAAATGTACTTGATGATAAGATCTCTAAGAGATATGTGAAACGGATCATGACCAAACATTTATTTCACTTTTCCTTTTTAGTGAAATGTTTTAAGCAACATTATTGGCCGCAAGTTTTCGAGCATTCATCTTCTAAAATTTTCAGTTCAGTTCAGTTCTATTTTTTTATTGTTGATTATATTGAAGTTCAACGATTCAAATTAGTATTTCTGGTCCTTTATTAAATATTAATAGATAGTTAGAAATTGGTCTAGAATTTATCTTTATACAGTATTATTAAATCTATTTTAATTCTACTTCAAATGCTTCCACCCACATTATTCTGATGAGCTGTAAATTAGAAACCAATATTTCACAGTCTCATACGATTATTAAATTATTAAATTATAGAGCCAAAATGGGAAAAACCATTTACCATTACCATTACCATTACTATAATGTTCGTTTCTTATAAGTTCTTGTCACAATGCAAGGACGAGGGGCTCACATATTAAAAGTTGCAATTCTTTAATCACTGTACTTTAAACCCCTCTCATTTTCGAATGGATGAGATATTTAGGCTGTCGCACTCCTTAAAATTTTAACAGTGTGTTCGTTACACTTATTACTTTTAATTATATCCCGATGATGCCGACTTGGTTCACGAAGCGTGTGTTGAGTTTAGGTATTTAGTCATCAAGTATTTAATCGGCATGAAAACACACAAATAACTTGGAGATATCAATTATTGCCTTTAATGATATTAAAACAGATTCCAATCCCGTTATATTGGGCAGTTACCCTCCATCGCTTTTCATTGTACATTTGCATATAATACGTCATAAAATCAACATCTATCTGTGACTGTAACGGACTATAAATTACGGACACATGCCGCCTTCCATGGTCGTCTCGCGTACGGGGATTATGTTGAAATTAATGTTTTGCCGACAGTTATTCGACGCTGCAGTAAATCACAAAATATTAAGGGGTCTCGTCTATAATTCAAGGTATTAAGTGTGTTATTCAAAATTAATGGCGAAATATTCAACACCGATCAATTGAAATTAGAAATTTCGTATTAATCCAATGAAATGTATATGTGGCCTTTGCATATGGTTACCATTTGTCGATTATTTTATTGTTATTAGTAATAAATGTATGCAGAATATCCTCGCATCGTGCAAATTAATAAATGGAAATGTGATTTTAAATACTGATAATTACCATTAAATTGCTGTTATGCAATGAACAACTTTTGCAATATGAATAAACGGGCAAATAATGAATATTTCTGAAATGCCTTATTGTAGGTATAAAAATATAAACTTGTGTTATTAGGCCTGTAACTTGTAAATCAGTTAATAATAATTAAAAAAAAAATTATTTTAAATATTTTTCTAGTTTCTTTATTGTATGGATAAATATTTAAAAGTAACATTCCCTGGCGGTTAAATTTAATGTTGTTTTTTCGGCATACCGTGTAATTATTACAATTTATTGTAATTGTAATTTAATGGCAACACAAACAGTCTATCGTGAGTCTTACATATCCATATATTATAGTTTCATCGCTATTAGGAAATACATGGATATATAATTGTTATGAACTGGTTAATTTTTTTTTCGCAGAGGTCATCGCAATTACCAATTAAGTTGGTAGTACCGCTTGAGTGCCTTTCTCGGTTTCACACCGACCGACGAACAGGAAATAGACATAATGAGCCGTTTGTTTACTAAAACCTATTTTACCACATAATTGCCTAATTTGATTCTATGTAATTGATTAATATCCTATTGTCTTTTACGGTCCACATAATAGTAAGCTTACACATGAGTTTGTGTTGTGTTAATTATTGTGTGCAAGTTTCATCCTCAACCTTTGTTAGAAGTTGCATCATTCAGGGACGTACTTGAATTTTGCATAAAGTGGTTAAAGACACAGGCAGGGTGTCGAGAATCTATTGTTAATGTAATTATTGTCAAAAAAGTTAATTTTAATATTGATTAGCTTACAACATTTTTTTAGGATAATTAGATCAGTTCAATCGTAGCCTCCGGTATTAAGAGGCCGCGAACCAGAATCAGTGACGTCACAATAGCCGGCTGCCCAGCATAACTTATTTATAATACACCATATCATATTTCTATGAGCAAAACTAAATATTTTTCAAAACAAACTCTTATTTATGGTAAAATACCACATATAGATATGTTAAATTTTTAATATATTAGCTAACTTCAACACAGTCGTGTTCAGAAGAGTTAGTACATTTTATAGAAATGAATTGGTAGAATTTATATTAAACAATTTTTACAACAAATTTGATGACGAAATGTACACAATATTCGGAAATGTAAAATAGAGATGGTCTATATCTTCCGAAACGTCCCTCCAATATGTCGGTTTGGAACTTTCCTAACAACGAGTATTTAATTTCATAGAATTCAGACAACTATTGAACTAGATCAATTGATGTTTTTGTAGTATGCTGTAAAGTAAAAAATGTATCGACAAATAGGTAATCAACGGAATTCTAATGTAAATTACAAAATCTATCGCATTATTTTATCTATTAAAACTTTCTGAAATAGAGATTTAATTTACTAAAGTAATTTTTGTCACTTATCGTACCTAATGCATTTGTGAGAAATATCATGCAAACGAATTTTGTTGCTATTTAGAGTTAGGGGCGAAATGCCTGGTTGTGCAGCAGTAAATTGCAGTAACTCTGCAAAAAAGGACTTTTTAATGAAACACTTATCCAGAGACACAGCAAGGAGAAAATAATGGTTTATCAAAATGGGAAGAGATAATTGGAAACCAACAGATTATACTTGTTTATGTGAGGTAGATATATTTTGTGCACCTACAGTTTATTTTTATAATTAAATGAATATTTAAACTTTGCTCTTAGTAAAGGAAATGGCGTGCAAATTCGACGATGAAAGGTTCCCGTTTAACGGCCGGTAAATCGTAGAGACCATATAAATACAAAAGTTTTTTTTCTTTGGAAATTTTAACATTGGAAATGTGTTTGGTTTCCTAGTAGGGGGTCGAAAATCAGTTTCGTGTTGCATATTATGAAGCATGACGCAGGCAGAATGACATAGGCAGAATGACGTAACGCGTGAGATTTGAGCGGTTTCAGAACGATAGACGTCAAAATTACACTTTTTACTAATTATAAAAATTGCTTAAATAATGATCGACTTTACAAAAAAACATATATATTTTTTTAAATCGGCATTAAAGTACCTCAAAATCGTCATTAAAGTGATAGAAATAGTCATTAAAGTAATCCATTATTCTACGATTTTTGTAGTTGGCCGAGGTGACAGATAAACGTAAACAATAATTTTGTATTGCTTGTGATAATTATTGTGTTGTAACAAAAGGTAAATAAATACAGTTTTTTAAATTCAGAATTGTATTATCACTATTATAATTGCTAAAAATAACTGTTTTCTTATAAAAAATTATTCCGACTTGACATTTTAAAATAATTACGACATTTCCTAAGGTCACTTAAAATTTTAAATAATTATGACATTTCTTAATGTCGCTGAAAATTATTTAAAAAATAGAGTTAATTAATCTTAATTTCATAGTTTTTGGATTTAAAAAAAAATGTAATATGCACGTCTCAGCATTAAAGTTCCTTTTTATCACTCATGTGGTTTATTCCACATTCATGATAAAAAGTTTAACTTTAATGCCTTAATACATAAATAACTATTTTTTAAATTCCCTATTTCACGACGGTAAATGTATCTAAGAGTAGTAAAAATATGGTGGTTATAATATAAACTTAGCTTTAATGGACACATCAATGAAGAAGATGCCTAAATTGATAACTAAAAGTTTTAGTTTTCATACAATTCATTGAAAGAGGTTAGTTAACAACAAGTGAAGTATTAATTTAATTTTGTGCCTACAGTTTCTCCGAAAAATTATTTAAAAAAATCAATCAAAGTTTCCTCGTTAATAAACAAATTTATATAAGCTATAGAGAAAAGAATGTCTTACTTTGCATTTCTTCACTCAATATGGTTCACAAACAAAAGAAAATCTGTTCACCCGAGCTCTGTTGGCTATATTTGTGCAATCAGCAGGAGGCGTGGATTCGTTTCGATGACATTGCGTGGTGGATCACACGCGCTTGAGATCCAAGTCGTTGGTAGGCGTGGGCGTGGCTAGGCTCCACCAATTTCGCGTGGTCAGTCACAAAGAGGCGTGGCTTTGTTCCTCTGCTAACGCGTGGCCAGTCATACGCTCTTAAGTGCCAACATCGAATTCTTTTGTTAATAATATAGTTTTATTGAATATTCTCTTTTCGATGTCA
Source organism: Rhagium mordax (assembly GCA_963680705.1). NCBI lineage: Eukaryota > Metazoa > Arthropoda > Insecta > Coleoptera > Cerambycidae > Rhagium > Rhagium mordax. The sequence continues at coordinate 49,732,888 of OY796662.1, forward strand.
CGGATGGAACGCATAAGTAAATGTGTACTAAATGCAGTGGGTCGAAAGCTTGCGGAATCTGATTGGAATCAAACTTCCCTCTGGGAGCATAAGTTCAAATCTTATTGACTGCTTAGATATTAAAAGGTTAGAGAATAGTATGCTCAAAGCATTTTTCTGTTAATTACAGAAGAATGTTGTGGCAGCGTCATCGGATTCTTCCACTCTCAACTGCTGAATTTTGTTCTTTTATTTTATTTTAAAATGTTCTCGTTTTATATGATTTAATTAAATAGGCACTTATTTCTTAATTTATTCATTTGGTTGACATTCCTACAAACATTTAAAATTCTTATAGTACATTATCAAATACCTTGGAAATTTTTACAGATATAGTCTGGAATCTTCCAGGCATCGTTCCAGGGTATTCTTTGATTTACGCCAAATTTTCAAACAAACAATTTATTAGCAGTGACCTGCATTTTTTGACGTAAGACTTGATTAATTTAATGCCGATTACAGGAGTTCAGACCTGAATTCCAACATCAAATAGGTATGTTAAAATATGTGATACCGTACTTTTATCGCCCATCTGCTAAACATTTAAACTACTTATTGCGGCAGCATTTTTTTACCTAAACAAACAAGTTCACTGTCGAACTGGTATGGTGGTTCATAAGATAAGACGAATAAACATATGTAAATTATTATTAATGGCTTTGCTAAAGGTATTCGTTATCATAATCTTTATGAAAGCGATGTAGTCAGGCGGAGGTAATTTATATTGATCAATAACATAAAGAGATTATTATGAAGTCGTCCAATTTCAGGTTGAATTAAGGATATAATATGTCATCATAATCTTGTTAAGATGGATATATGGAATTCTCACATACGTATTTAACAAATTGTAGAATTGTTCCTATTATATAATTTTTTTCCTCATAATTTATTAGTAGCAGTTAACAATTTCCGCTTATAAAATGCTTTATTATTACTACTATTGTAAATTAGTATAGTAATAAATTTACATATTTTTCACATATCTACTTTCGGTTTCTGCTTTCTCTTCGCAGATTAACAATACCCAGGAATTGTGTTGTTTTAAGATCAAAATTATTAGTTTTTATAAAATTGCCACTACATACACATTGGATGATTTCCAAAACAAAATGATGCTATAAAAAAGATTACTATAAATACATATAACAACTTTCCAATATTACTTAATATTTAAACAAAATATGACCATTTATCATAACACACAATAATTAATAAAAATATTTGAAAACCAATAAACTGATAATATAATAAATAAACATATATCTGAATACTTAAGACTATTCTGACCTTTTCTAAAATTATCATAATAATGACGATGAACAGCGAATAACATTTTCAATTATAATTTAAAGTTAAGATTCAAATACGAAAATGTCGTTTTGTAATGATGAAATATATACATATAAATACGATATTATTAAAATTTAAAACGGCGCTTGGTAAACAAATTTAAATAATGTATAAACATAAATTTAAATATTTTAGAATTAATAATGAATCGGGCAAATTTTAAAGTAGGTAATATTTTTTATGTTTTTTCACATTCTAGATTTTTTCACAAAAAAATTATTGGTTGGTTGCCATTCGAATTGCCTACTTTTCCAACCTCTTCACTATTACTTCAAAGCAAATTTACATATATTAAAGGTGTCAAATTACACGGCGGTTATAAATAAAATGACAAAATGGGTATACCCTACAAATAAAAAATATTCATCTTTAATTCGTATACACAATGTACCGCACCTAAAGATATAAGCCTACGTCTTTTTATGGGACGAAATAACTGTTCATAAAATTCCCATAATATACTTTTAAGTAGGTAGTAATGTACTACAATTCTTGTTTAAGATATAAATTTTCGTAATACTTAAAGAGGACAATAAAAACTGCGGGGGTGATCTGTTTGATAACACCGTAATCGAAATGTGTTGTACAGTTCGGTTCTTTCAAAACAACAAGGTCTACAGCAACGGCGTGAAAGTACTTTTATTTCGGTATTTGGATGATAAGATATTTACTGTACTGGTGTAATTTTCTGTAATATTTTGCCGAATGAATCAGTCAAAGCTCTCATAAAAAAAGGTAAACGATTCTGAAGGAATTAAGGCTCAAGACAGGAAACATTATTACGCAATAAATTTTGAGTCAGTCACTTACGACAATTGACACTTTCTTGGTACCTACGTGAGGGAGCATATATTTATGCACTTTTATGCAAAAAGTGCATTTTTCGTAATTTTTGCTTTTTTTTTCGTTGCTTTCAAATGTGTTCACGGTTCAAAAAAGTTTAGATTTGATAAAAATGTTCTTGAGGTCGCAGATTACGAATCTGGTCTCAAAAACCAGTCTAAAAACAAAATGGCGTCGAAAGTTCAATTTTTTATTTTCAATTTTATTAAATTTCTATTAGGTGTATGGAGGTTTTGGGGGTCGTTGGAAACTGCTGGAAACAAATGATAGTAGAAATTGTATTAGTATTTTCTATAAATTTTTTCCGAAAAAAAAAAAAAAAAAAATGAAAATCGGTTTTGAGTCAACGAATTTTTTGCGTTTAGAAAATGGACTATTATTATTTAAATTTTTTTATCATATATTAGTAGTTTATTCCACAAGCAGATAATGGCCTATATTATTCGCGAGGGTGAAAGATTACGGCACGAGCCGAAGGCGAGTGTCATAAGTCACCCAAGTGAATAATAGCCATTATATGCGAGTAGAATACCCTATTTTATCCACGACTATTAAATACTTTTGACTAAATCGTTTTCTAAAGAAATTTATAAGTACTATTTATTTTTAAAATTTTTTATGAGCAGGCCATTATGTGTCAAAAGTGTAATAAATAAGTGGTCCTTATTATTTTGTTAAATTTTAATTTGTAAGAATTTGAAATCAATCTTCTAAATGTTTGGGACGCCCTGTAGGTACCTATAGAAAACCAATGGTTTAAAATATGAAATTATAAGAGTAACTTATCAAATGAAACGGAAATCTGAGGGAAATGAGTTATTGTGTTAATATATACATCGCATCCGGGAGATATCGCTGGTGGGTACCCCAATTGATCTACGGTCCCACGGTCAAACCGCACGTTCGAGAATTTTTTAGAAAGAAATTAAAAGGTTAATACCTTGGGCGGAAGATTCGCGAGCTAGAGAAGGATAGGGCTTAACGCCGTAGCTTCCGAAGTTTTGCTTATTTAGCAAAAATCAAGGGACGAGCGACGTACAGCGTCCACAAAGAGTCCACGTCGAGTCGTCGACAGCGAGCGGTCGTGTGTTTTGGAACATCGCGACCCCGGGCGGAATTTGGTTAAGTGTTGAATAATTAGCGTCGAGTACCAAGAATTAATTTCGTTAAGTGTTAAACCACGAGCGTCGCACAGAGAGTCCACATTGGGGTCCATCGCGAGCCGCCGAGAACGTCGGAACGTCGCGACCACGGAATTTGGGGAATTTGGTTAAGTGTTGAATAATTAGCGTCGAGTACCAAGAATTAATTTCGTTAAGTGTAAAACCACGAGCGTCGCACAGAGAGTCCAAATTGGGGTCCATCGCGAGCCGCCGAGAACGTCGGAACGTCGCGACCACGGAATTTGGGGAATTTGGTGAAGTGTTGAATATTAGTGTCGAGTCCTAAGAGAGGAATTAATTTTGTTAAGTGAAAATAGGAGCGTTGAAAAAGATTCGAGAGCAAGCTCGTTTTGTTTGTGTTGCGTTACGTTGATCGGCAACGTCGGGACGCCGACGCCTTATTTCGCGCCGAGTGTGCAATTAGTAATTATAAGGATTTAATCGAGCAGCCTAAGCAGTAAGTTTGATTTTAAAGTTCTACTAACCAATTAAATGTTGATGTGGTCAGAGTAATGTAGTCAGTCAACTTAGGTGCTTAATTTTTGCGGGTTTCAGGTTCTGGGGACATAACCGTTTCCCTCAGCGGGGGCACGGAAATATTTAGTTTCATTACTATTTTGGGGAGGTCGGCCCATACATTAGAAGGTTAATTTGGGAATCATTTTTCTTATGATTTTCTAGGGCATGATTTTGGGTAGCTTATTTTTCAAACAAATATAATTAGTCGCACTTTTGGAGGGTCACTAGGCCCGTGTTTTGTTTGCTTTATTGTACTTTATCACTCAATATATATCATTTGTTGTAAAACGCGTTTTAAATTATACACCCACCTATAGAAAGACCAACCTACATAATCCATTCCGGGTTTGGTTGGCCGGACTCACCGCCGAAGAGGTTAGTTAGACCAGTTAGAAAAATTTACTAATAAAAAGAAACCAGTAGCCGAATGGTAGAAATTTGCGGAAAATTAGGATATTTAGGATAATCCCGAGGGTTAACGGGATAGGCACTCAAGCCTACGTATTAACTCTGGTGGCAGCATACGCTACCCCGTGGGTGACACTCGTCACCTGCACCGAAATTTAAAATAATAAAAATAATAGTACACCCGCACTATACTAGGTAGGGTAGAAGACCCAGTATATAGTGATACATAGAGTATAGAGCAGTACGAGGGTTACAAAAGTCATAAACTAAATTTAAACGTCAATGTTGTTTACAATTAATTTCATGCTTTGACTCACATATCATGGCCACTTTTATAACATTTTTAACAAATATCCGATACGTTGTCATAGAAACTTTGTTCACTATTCACTGCAGTGAATAATGAAAAACTTTGGGTAGGTACATTATTCCATTATTGAAATTTTAAATTCTACTTTCAATACCATTACCGCACCTAACTAGAACTACCAGAGATACTAGCTACCAGTTACCAAAACCAAAGTCGAATTTTTACGTTTATATTCAACCAATCAGCATTAGTGGTTAATAACCATGTTCCGCTCGCCACGCAAAAATATGCCTCATGTTCATTAGTTGGGACAATAGAAAGAATAAAACGTCTCGTCGTAAGCAGGTAAAATTCTTGCGTTCAAGGTCATCTTTACAACTCTTTGCTATTACAACGCACTATTGCCAAATCGCTTAGAATTATCGTTTCCACATTACACATTCGAAAAAATTTCTCAAATACGACATCTAATTACCATAGTGAACCGTCGAGTGATATAATTTCTTCACGAGACGAAGGAGTTTTACTTATTACTGGATATGTGAATTTTAGCGAAATATTTCTGATCCAGCGATGTTACATTTAACGGTAAATTACAAAGATATCACTATTCCGTCTGCTTAACTGAACTCATAAAATTAGGTTTAAGTTGCTCTGCGGGTTTAATTCCTTTGTGTATGTAACAGTGGTTGTCGAGCAGGAAAAATAAAAGAATGGGAAATCCCTCGGCTATTTGTGATTCTAAAGTGTGCAAAAAAATACTATTAATCTCTAGTTTATACTGAATAAATGATTCAGTATTCTATGAGCAGAGAATAGAAATGGGATTATTAAATTTGGGTGTCAGTAATATGTTACCTTCGCAACACATTTATACAGGATGTATAGAAATGATTTTATCTTTAAGTTTCGGTTTCTTAAAAAAATAATATAGGTCTAAAAGTTATTATAAAGAAACGTGCATATTGAATTACCGTCCATTATAAACCCGATATAGAAAACTGTTAAATAAACATGACAATCCTGATAATAAAAATTATAATCCTTTTAATTGCATTAATGTACTTAACGCTGAAATTTATAAATTAAATGTTCATATGCATTCATTTATTGAATTCCTTAGAAAGTATATTAGTCGAAGAACATGAAAATGTTAGAAAGTAATTGCCAATTGAAATAAATACATTAACTTTTACTTCAATCAGTCATAATTTGGGTCACCCTGTCTTATATTTATGAACGCTGACCGGATATGAAAGCGTCATTCCAGAGACGGTTTTTATTTCGGTGTATAAAATAAAATTAATTTACCTTTACAATAATCAAGGCAACCTACTGATAGATGCCGAATAACATAAGACACGTTGATATGCTTATCTCCTGACGATATTCTGTGTACTGGCACTGCTGAAGTGATCAAATCAGTCAAGGTCGAAATATTTTACCTGCGAACAGCCGGTCTATAAAATCTGCTATTGTTCCTTTGTCGTCGTTGCGAATATTTACTATGCTCGTGATAGATACACATGTATCGTTATTCGTTAAAAATATTGCGACCTGTTCTTTTTAAATACAATTTAACGACATATAACTTTTCTGCACAAACCGTAAAAAACACTTTTATGGTCATTGTGCATAGAAATTGTCGTATTGTATCTAAAGTTAAATTTTGACATCGTTATTAATGTATTAAAATTCAGTGGATTAAAAATGCATAATGGAACTAAACGAAAAGAAAATATAGTTACCTTAAAATCAAAGCGAATGATGTGGACGTGTCATACCTGTAACAAAATAGAGGATTATAACATAAAATATGGCCATGTCTTTTTTTAATATTTATTTTAAACAATGATGCAAGATAAACAAACGTTTTGTTAACAACAATATCTTCGGTAAATTAAATAATTTTATCAATTAATTTCTCTGCAAAATCGGCGTCCTAGTTTTCGAAATACTGAAAAATTATATCTGCTAATGATATTAGGCGTAGCACCTGCCTTATTTTGCAGTTTATTTTAATATTACGCTTATTTATTAGATCAATATAGGAAAGGCAACAAAAATTGGTCGAAAAGTTATTTGTGGCATCGTTTAATTTGCTTTCTTTTCCTGTTTGGGATTTATCAGCACATATTCTTGAATATTTTGAATTCCAGATAAAAATAGTTCTTTATAAAATATAGTTTAAAAATAGGGAGCAACATATCGGGTGGTCCAAAAAAAAACCAGAATTTCCATTTTATTTTTTCAGCGATTTTCAACTTTTTGAAATCGTTCGACAGCTAAAGCTTTCAGCTAAATGATTCTCTGTCAGAAGCTGATATTATGATCATAAATGTCAAGGCAGACGTATTTTTAAACTTGAGCATTTTTTAATAACTGCTGGAATTTTGTTGAAATGCCGAATTTACAAACGGTTTGTTTCATCATCATGACTGGTCTTGTGGCAATATTTTGATGGGTAGTTTTAAAAAATCGGTCAAAGAATTACGGCGCTGTACCAAAAAATGTAGAGGTGTGTTATCAACGTCTCAGCAGCAATGGTAAAAACAGAAATTTTTATTTTCCTTTATAATTTTTTTGATTCCTTACCGATTTTAATTTTTTTTGGATCATTTAAAACCCAAAGTCTTCCACTATAATATTGAATGTCAGAAATTGACATGAATCATAAATCCAATAAGGCGGAAGTGGTAAAATTTACCTAATATTTAAAAGCCGCTGGGATTTTTTTTAAATGGCGAATTAAATGGCTTTTCTTTTTATCTGGAAGCCTTATCTTCTAAAAACATTTTCACGCATAGATCACGAAAATCGGTTAAGAACTTACAAAGATGTGAATAATAAAGAAAATCTAATTAAATAACGTGCTGAACCAGAAACATAATTTAATTACAAATCAGTTAACTAAATAATAACTATTGTCAAAATTAATACTTAAACAATGGAATATGACCTCCATTAGCGTTCACAACGAGCTGAACCTGCCTGCGCCAAACGTCTATTGCTTTATTAATTGTCTGCTGGTCAGTTTCCTCCCAACAGTCTAAAATTCTTTGTCGCAATTCGCCTAAATTATTGAAATGACGACCGTTCTTATACAACCTTTCTTGTAAATCACCCCATAAGTAATAATCACAGGGATTAAGATCTGGACTATTAGGACGCCAGTGTTCTGGTTCAATAAAATTTGCTGCATGTTCTCTTAGAAATCCAAGTGTATAGTTGATTGTGTGAGATCTAGCTCCATCCTAAAATTTAAAATATGCTATTAGACAATTTCATTGCAGTTACCAACACCGACTAACCTGCATGAGTATGAAATCGGGCATAACGTCCCTAATTTGAGGCAACATTTGACTCAGAACATCTTCACAATACCGTTGAGAATTAAGCCGTATTCCCTGTTCAATGAAAATTATGATAGTTTTAAAACCTCTACAAATTAATAAATTCTTATTGAAAATCTTGTCTTCATTTGACAACACCATTTTAACAAAACTAGGTGCCACAAAACACTTTTTAAAAACAGCCGAAGTGACAGTTAAGTATCAATATTCATTTGTTTTGTAACCATGACGATAAGTGTATAGGTAACTCTGTTAAGAATTAATTTAATACTGTTGTTATGGGGCACATGATTACGTTATTAACTACATCTTTGTAAGTTCTTAACCGATTTTCGTGATCTATGCGTGAAAATGTTTTTAGAAGATAAGGCTTCCAGATAAAAAGAAAAGCAATTTAATTTGCCATTTAAAAAAAATCCCAGCGGCTTTTAAATATTAGGTAAATTTGACCACTTCCGCCATATTGGATTTATGATTCATGTCAATTTCTCACATTCAATATTGTAATGGAAGGCTTTGGGTTTTAAATGATCCAAAAATAATTAAAATCGGTAAGGAAACAAAAAAGTTATAAAGGAAAATAAAAATTTCTGTTTTTACCATTGCTGCCGAGACGTTGATAACACGCCTCTACATTTTTTGGTACAGCTCCGTAGTTCTTTGACCGATTTTTTAAAACTACCCATCAAAATATTGCCACAAGGCCAGTCATGATGATGAAACAAACCGTTTGTAAATTGGGCGTTTCAACAAAATTCCAGCAGTTATTAAAAATTGCTCAAGTTTAAATACGTCTGCTTTGACATTTATGATCATAATATCAGCTTCTGACAGATAATCGTTTAGCTGAAAGCTTTAGCTGTCGAACGAATCCAAAAAGTTGAAAATCGCTGAAAAAATAAAAAAGTTATAAGGTAAAATGAAAATTCCGGTTTTTTTTGGACCACCCGATATATCCGTTTTCAGATATACCGAGTAACCGTTGTAAATTATGTAACGCGCTAGGGCTTGGTAGGAAACACATCTAAGCCGAGGTACTTGTGTAAGCCAGTCGGTAACCCCAACGAGCAAGAACCGAATCCTATACCATCGTGACCGAAGGATACGCCAAAGACAATTTGTAATAAATTCATCGGGCGCGGGCAATAAAGGATCTTATCCGTCGGCGTCGAGTCGTCGTCGATCTAATCAGTACCAGTCTGTTTTACTGTCACGCTGTACTCGTGTGATTGCATACCGAAATTACACGTTGGTAAGACAACGAAATTTGTTCCTAGCAAATTCGGCATTCTTTATGTTACCACTGAACAGGACTATCTAATCAAAACAGAACTAGAAGAATTCGGATTTTGCATGAGAATATAATGTAGTGTAATAGATGACAACCCCAGACTTTCGTTACCCCTACGCTGAGATTTCCATAAAATTGTAATGTTCTATTATGTTCGTGGCAGTGGGTGCTTGGTACTTAATTGTTAATTTATTTTAAAATTTAGTTACTTCTACCACTACACAATATCTCTGATTACATTTGACTTAAGTGCTTACCTGCGTCCCATAGTTAATCGTCTTTTAGGTGACAAAACATAGTGTACTGGTCCAAATAATATTTACTGGGGTTTACATTAAACCCTTTATTTTTGTGTTTCAGGGAGTTCATGGATTCATCTGCATGGATTGGAGAACTTACCTTTGAGACTTCTGCAGCTTGTATTGTTTTATTTTAATCAAAAAATTAAATTTTTGAAATCTCTACCCTTACTTAACAGGGGTCATCAGAGAGATGCCCTTTTTTGATACTTAATTGAGACCGTATTTCCGCCTTCTCACCTTATACATGTAACTCATTTAAATTATATTCGGTTCTTCAACATCATACAATAAGAATTGTGAACAATTTTTCAAATTAATGTAGCTACTCCTGTACAAAATATTTAGTAAAACAACATATCATTTCGTCATTGGCCCTGCTAGATCCGTAGGAAAGCATTTGTCTTTTGCACTTTCTACCGTTATTCACGACAATCATTCAACTGCCCCACTCGGAGCGATGTCAAACGGAAAGGTCGTGAACGCATTCCTGTTTGTTGATGCATATGGTTTTCTGTTTTCTCTCGACATCTTCCACAGGCCGATGGAGAGTAAAGGTCGTGGGTGTTAGTCTTTTTTTAATGTATACAACGCTTGTATCTGCTGCGGGATATCTGCAGTGATTTATCGGAATCGTGAGGAAAATATGTCTCTGTGATCTTCAATTGCTAATTATGTATTGGAAGTTCCTATTGTTGGCAGTGGCGTGGTCACAAATTATATGTGAAATTATGGGCACACACGCATTTGTACTTGCAAGGGAACTAATTCGACGAAAATATATTAGTGGCATTCCAGCTTGAATATTTTGTTATATTTGTATTTATAGAATACAGGTGGGTGTATGTCAGAGAAAGAGATTGGCAGTTTTGGGATGACGGGGTTGAATGTTCTTTAGGTTTAGGGAAATAAGTGAGAAGTATTTTAATTGAAGATTGCAATCAGACGCGGGGCCCCAGATTGATAAGAAGTAGTTAGAATAGGCGTTAGTGGTGAGTGGAACTGAAGACAACGTCTACTATGTTGCTGCCTATATGTACAATGAATAATAGTAGTTTATTTCACAAGCATATAATGGCCTGTTATTCACTAGGGTGAAAGTTTAAGGCACGAGCCGAAGGCGAGTGTCGTAAATCACCCGAGTGAATAATAGCCATTATAGCGAGTAGTGTACCGTATCTTATCCACGACTATTAAATATTTTTTGCGAAATCTTTTACTGGAGAGATTTATAAGTACTATTTATTTTTTTAACATTTTTTTATGAGCAGGCTGTTATGTGTCAAAAGAGCGGCCTGTCATAAATTAAATTTAAACGTCGTTTAACTGCAGTGAATAATAAAATCCTTATTCACTGCAGGGAATAATGGATAGCATTATGCTTGAGGAAATACATAGGTACATAATGCGTACATTATTTAGTAGTCGTGGATAAAATAGATTAAATATCAGGTGTCATTTTTATACCCCTCTTATAAACGTTAAAAAGTCTGCGCGGGAATTAAAGATTTTACAGGGAAATCGATTCAGTTGAACTTTATGCACTTCCTATTCATAATCGATTAGTTTATTTATAATTCATTTGTCACGATACGGTCGGAAATTGCTGGCCATATTGTTAAGAGAATCGTGAGCCGTAATCGTGAGTCAAAGTGATAATCAAAAAAACGACAGAGCAAAGCAATGGCGGAAATACTGCATTTGGTCCACCATATTATTTACCTCAATATATTTTAACTTTGGAAATGTTTCTGGTTTCGCAGTTTCATGTTGCATATTATGAAGCATGACGTAGTAGGCAGGATGACGTTTCAGAATGATAGACGTCAAAATTACACTTTATCGTTCACTCCTTCTGAGCCTAAAATCAAAGCGGGGCTGTGCAATTCACGATGTAGTTCTAAATTCGACCTTCTACCTTGGATTTCTTACCAGAACGGTCTGTCGGCGGCGTTTTTTCATTTGGAAATAATGTTTGAAGTTTTCGTGTTTTTGCAGTGTTTTCAATTTTGTCAAAGGCATTAAGACTGGTTTACGTTGGAAGAAAAAATGGGAAAGTAAGCAGAGCCCAGTAGCAAACTAGAGTAACTCGATATTTACACATATTTTCAGTTAAAATATTGATAACGATGACTAGGATATATAAAACAATATTATTGTGGCGAGCTGCTGTCATGAACTGACGTTCCTCACTCTTCCCCTCGACTGTACTGCAAATTCTTCAAACCATTTACGGCTAACGTCTCCGTACTCGCATAATTGTACGCACCTACAAAGCGGGACCTGCTGGACGTTGCCCGACGCCACGACGCCACTATCAAATGAGTTCCAACGACATGAAAGATAAGCTCAGCGTTCCTAATCTTGGTACTCCTTGAAACTTTGCTGAATCACCAGAATAATAATAATCATAGGTTTTTTTGTGTGTTACTGCTTGCAACTCAAACGATAGGATTGAACTTAATATTTATTTTAGTTGATGACATGTAATAACTAATAATAACTGTGTCAGCCTATTTGTATCGTTATCAGATTATTGCGACTTTGACTGGTCCCGAGCCATCAATGTTGGGACCTGAAAAATCCCCTAGTAATCGCTTTTCGTGTTAATTATGTATTGAACTTGGTCAGTTTAAAATTAGTGAGTCTAGAAGTTCGTAAAGTAAGTATTTAACCGATAAAATTTGTTTGTAATACATTTATGTTTTATTCCTCCAAAGCAATTTGTTTATGTGCCTAATTGATACTGTCGAAGTTGACTGCTACATGGCCATTAATCAAAAAGTTTTGTCTGAAAAGGGGTTACTGATCCGTTCAATGAATGTTTGAGTAATAATTTTTTGTGCGAGAAATAATTAAGACCCCTTTATTATTCGTCGATCTATATTATCGACCTCTATTACACCTATACACATATATAAATTACACAATTTCAGTATTACGAGACCTTAGCTTTTCCTAATTTTCATATTCAATAATTATAGTAATGAAAAAGGAAATGTAGCTACTTATTATCCACTTAGGCTAATAGCTAACAGGTTTGTTGAATTGTCGGAAAAATATATCTCAGTAAAGCAGTAGATTGCTCAAGGTACCAGTTACACCTCCAGGTTAAGTGATTCCAAAGGGTTAAGTGGAAAAAATTATTGACATCAGTTAGGATTTTTTACAAAATGGCAAATTACAGAATTCGTTCCAGTTAAAGTTATCTCACTGAATAATTTAATGCATGTTAATTAACGTCAACGTTTTCCATTATCATTTGAATTGAATTAAATAAATTTCTTTGATATCGGATTAATAATTTTTCGTAGAAGTACAAAAATGCCAGTAACTAATGAATAAAGACAATAGGCAAGTAAATAGCCAGACATTGTTAGGTTTATTATAAATATAAAGTCAAGCTCAAAGGCGAACTGCATTGTAGAAATCATTAATAAACAAATAAATATTGTATTTAAATGAAGAGAGGTCACGAAAACACCTAATAAAGTCGGTGCACTTAATTATATCACACAGAAATTTTCATTAGCTGTGTAAATATGAATGCGCCCAGAAATTATACTTGCAAATTTTTATAGAATTTGGATCTTGTAATTGTAAAAGAGGATATTATTGTCTGTTATATATTTTTGAAAAAGCTGTTTGCTTATTTGCTAACGAGGGCATTTTTTTGTTATTCACATGTGTACAGGGTGGACCAAATTCGATGGGATTTGGGGGTTTTTCTGAAAGTATGAGAGTTTTATCACTATCTATCCCCCACTTTTGCTCATGTAATCTACCTAGCACTTGATGAATATAAACATGTTGAGTGGAGTAGATTACTTTGACTGGAAAGGATAGTACCTCCTTACTATAACTATATTCGCGGAAAAGAGGCAGTCGAAACAGTTTGCGCTCGTCGGACGGCGACGTTTGATAAAATAGAAACCGATCTTCAGATAGTATTGGGAAAGTTCACTATTAACACTTCGACAATAGATGTATTTCACAACATTGAACATTGTATAAATATAATTGTTTAAACAATTATTTGTATTACAGCGATTTCGCAAGAGTATATTTTATATTAACTGAAGTTCGTATAAGTAAATATTAACAATATTGATTGTCGTAAGGAGCCGCTAATTAAACAGTGATTAATAAACAAAGCGGATATTTTATAAGGCAACCGAAAACATATAAAAGCGTTAGAGAAATTAACTTTTTGTTTGAGGATCGACTTAAAAAAATCTAGTATTACTTTTCCTTTTACACAATAAGTAAACAAAGTTTCTAAGTAATAAATGAAGTCACGATCTCGACGAAAAAACTATAACATTTAAGTATCGATCAGGTAAATATTTATAAAAGAAAGTACTTACGTCACTTCATTGTACCTTATATATTCAATAAATTATCATTTTTTATGCTGGACCCACTTGAAACTCGCAAAGTATAAAACTTTGGTGCTTAGGAAGATATCGAGATAGAATTGTTAGGTATTTTTAGTGGGTGAATAGGTCTTTAAGAGCAGTAACTTTCGTATTTTCCTGTTGTATATTAAAATTGGATTACTACTTTTAAAATGAATAAAAAATATTACATTCAAGGGTTCTTTTTAGATAACGATTCACAAGAAGAGTTTCCTCAAAAGCGTTATTAAAATTAGGTTAGCCAAAGGGTATATAGTCTAGTGCCGAACCGGTAGTATGATTTTTTACACCATCTTAGAGTAGAGAAATTTGAAAAAATAAAAATTTTGTTAATCAACTTTTTTTATTAAAAATTAGGCCTTTTTCAAATTAAATTCGCAACAAATTCAAAAAATAATTATTTCGCTTCAAAAAAATTACAGCCTATTTGAGACACAAAAATGTACATTTTTACCAAATTTCATTAAAATCGAATAATTTTTTGTGGGAGATAAAAATAAAAAATCAAAGATTGGTTTTTGGCGCTTATCTCAATAGTTTTGAGGTTATGTTGAAACATGATTGAAATAAAAGTTGTAAATCTTTCAATTATCTACAACTTTTGCATTTAACTTTTTTGATAGGAGGCCTAGTTTTGCGGGAAATCGTAAAAAATCAGGTTTCACCCCTAAAAACACCCCTTTTCCCACCCCCACCCTACTTCTGGTTAATTGTTGGGGTCCAATCGACATTTCCCCATTTACATACCATTAATTCTGAATTTTCCGACCATTCATATACCTACCGCTAAGGATTTTTTTTGAAAAAAAAATTATTGGCACTGGACTAATTATAATTACCTATTACTACTATTCCGTTTAATTGGGTTGTTTGATATGGCCTGTTAGTTTTAAAGTTTTTCTCTCAGAGAAAAAAAATTTAACTATTGTTATGTAAAGGGGACTTTAGGGAAATAATAATTTTTGGTTTTTAATTTTTGAAATTTAAGGTTTGTTTTGAAGTTATTTATTTTTATTTTGTGATAGTTTTTCTTTCTTTTGGACCCCACGTTGGGCGCCAAGATATTGTTATGTAATGGAGGATTTTGGGGAAACAATAATTTTTGATTTTTGATTTCTAATTTAATTTATTGTTACAAGGTAAGTTTTAATTTTTAAGATTTTATATTTTATATTAGCACGTTCTAGATATTAATTTTACTTATATATTTTTCTAAATTAGTTGTAAATAGTTTTTTTAAAAGAAATATTTTTAGTTCTTGTATATAGTTTTTGGAATTATCGACTTTATAGCATACGATCACTCCGCCACTGGGCAGAATAAGCGACAGTGCGTATGATTTTAAGATAATTTAACGTGAAACTTACTATAGGTTTGCTATAATTACTCTTTTACCTTTCAGGGCTTTTGGGGGTTCCCTTCTACCATCGAAGAAATCTTAACTATAAATCTGCTGTTGTACTGTTTTGAATAAAGGTTATTTAAATTTCGTGCAGGTTTATTTCTTATTTGATTTGTAAGGAGTTAGAAAAGTTAGAGATCTTTATCAGGATGAATATTACTTTGTCATTTGATAGCTAGATGTCTCTGATTCTGCTGTAATTTAGATATCCAGCTGAGATAAATTTAAATGCTTTAGTTACTTCAATTAAATATAGATGGGACTCAAAATTAAAGATTTATTGTCAACATCAGATAATCAAAAGCAAAAACGTTTCTTAACCTATGTCCCTGCTCTAATTAAAACTACTTAAATCTACAACAAATATAGGACAGTGTCCTTGTAGATAATAACAAAATTAATAAAGTTAAGGTTTCAAATTTCGGTTCAGAGTACTCTCTGCACTCTCGAGATACCTTGTCACGTTATTTACACTTGAATTGGCAGACCTGTTTTAAGTTTTTGACACTTGTGGTTTGTGGTCCAGATATGATGGCTGGCTGTTCTAGAATTTAGTGCACCGTTTACTGGATTTTCATAAACTAAATAGGCCTTGGATGCACTTTTGGATTTCGACCAATCAGGTGGCTGCTCATTAATTAGGATAAATTTTTTTATTCCTGGTAAGTTGAAACTGCTTTTCTGTTACCTTTTCGTATTTGGCCTTGAACCATCATTCGAACGTACTGGGAATATAAATTTTCAATTTAAATTGTATTTTTCTCTATTTATTTCAGGAGCGGTCTGGACGTGGGTTTGCTTCTTTCACAACCCAATAACAACTCTCTTTTGGCTTGTTGACCTCTCTCACATCAACAGGTGTTCTACAGCTGATTTATCAGATGGTTCTTCGATTATTATATCCTTGTTTTGAACTTGTATTTATCTAATGAGTATACCATACGTAAGTTTCTCGTTATTGTTTTATTAGGATTATTTCATTTTACCCTGGTTTGATCTGAATTTATTTATTTTTTTTAATTTTATTTATTTACTAATCGGGTTTTGGTTTAAAATACATGACACTAATATCCACGAATATCTTAAATAATTCGTCGCAGAGCGGGGTGAAATCTCAATGGAAAACGATCTCCGCATAATCTTTCTGGTAACATTATAAACTATACAATCACACTTCAAATTACAACTCAATTTAACAAAGCAGAAATAATAGCCGTCCGTGGGTAGTTGAACGTAAGAACTGCTTTAAGGGGTGCTACCAAGTTGAAGAAATTGCAAACATTATCCAGTACTTGAAAAAATTACGGTCATTATCACTCGATTAGCGTATAAATGTACCATTTAAGTTCGAATTCTAATTGACTGGAAAATTGGCGAAGTATATAAATGAAATTAATACAACTAGGGTAACTTTTGTAACAATCTCACTTGACCTTGAGAATTTCTTCAAGCAGTCCATTAAGCTAATTACAAACAATTAGCAATTTGTAACTGTTCCCCCTCGCGCAGCAGTCTCATCGCCTGTTTATTTTCCATCGGTGCCTCGACGAAGTAGTTTTTACATCTCCCAGGCTATTCGAATGAATAACTCTAATACTGATCCGAGTTAACTGCTCTGTAATCCGTTTTTCTTTTGTTTATTGCTACGGTTGGAAACTAGGGTGCGTCCGGCATGGCTCTGAGTACATGGTGTTTCGCTTTTAACGGAGATGGACGATAATGTCGCGTAATGTATTTTATGGGTTCAGCTTTTATCCTGCAACTGGTAATGCATTTAAGCGGTATCTTTAAAGCCCGTAAAGATAAAAAAGTTAATTACTGGGATTAGAATGCGTTAATGGCGCGTTTGTCGGCTGGAGAGTTTTGCAATATATTTCAAGTAGCAGGTGTACCGGATTCATATTTCAAAGGCGACAGTATCGATGCTCTTGTTCGCACTTTCGTGAACTGTATTGTGGCTGGCTGTGGCTGAAAGGCCTCTTGCTTGTGCTTTACTCCCTATATGATCGTATGTAATTAACTACACATGTCTCATTTGTTGATGATACAGATCGTACCAATTGCACAAAAGAAGCATTTAGCATTTGTCTTAAAATAGAACTCTTAAACATAAACGACAAATGGGATCCAGCTAGGAATCATTGAATAATTTAAGCGTCTGTTTTTTTTTATTTCTTTGGGATGGTTCATCAGATTTACAAGACCTTTCATGAGTAAGGAAATCCAAATACACCTACCGTAGACAACTTCACTTAGAGGAGACAAATCAGCAACCATTCATTTATGTCAGGATGAGATTTTATAACTAGATACGGACAACTATATTTCTTCAGAGAAAGGGAGCAGTTCATCCACCTCTAGTATTTTTAGAGAGTATATAATTTCAAAGTGGCCTACTGTACAAAGCATTGCGTACACATGTGAATAACTGAGAAAAATCTCCTCATTAGTAAATAAGCTATTTCAACTATATAATATTCTTTTCTGCAACACAAGTTCCAAATTCTGTAAATAAACCTAATTTGCAAGTATAATTCCTTGCGCATTCACATTTACACAGCTAATGAAAATTTCTGTGTGATATAATTAGGTGCACTGAATTTATTAGGTGTTTTGGTGACCTCTCTTCATTTAAATACAATATTTATTTGCTTATTAATGATTTTTACAATGCAGTTCGCCTTTGAGCTTGCCTTAATGTTTTACTAATAAATCCAACAATGTCTGGCTATTTATTTGCCTATTGTCTTTATTCATTAGCTACTGGTATTTTTATGCTTCTACGAAAAATTATTAATCAGATATCAAACAAATTATTTATTTGATTCAATTCAAATGATAATTGAAACGTTGAAACTGAATAACGTTTCGCTATATGCATTAAATTATTCAGTGAGAAAACTTCAACTGGAGTAAACTGTGTAATTTGGAGCATTTTTGTAAAACATCTAATTCATGTCAATAATGTTTTCCACTTAATCCTATGGAATATTTATAAAAAAAAAATGGATTGTATTCCTCTAAATGAGATTGCAAACTGTGTTTTGACATACTCTTACATTTGAAAAAAAAGTAAGGATATAAAAGGTATAAGAATACTGTCGCTGAAATGAATAAGTAACTTATGAAAATGTAAAATTTAAATCATTTAAGCTCAAGGTGTAACTGGAACCTTGAGCCATACATTTTAAATTTCATCTGTGTTAAGATTTTTCCTGACCATTCAACAAATCTGTTAGTTGAATAATGGGAAGCTTTTAGCCTAAGTGGATAATATAAATAAGTAGCTACTGTTATGTAATGGAGACTTTAGGGATACTGTTATTTTTTTGATTTTATTATATTTTATTTGTAGATTTTTAATTTCTTTATTATTGTTTTAAGGGTAAGTTTAAATATTAATTTTTGAGCATGCACTAGTATTTAGTTTTGAAGTTTAATTTTTATTTGCCTATAGTAGTTGTAATTAGTTTTTTCAGAAGAGACATTTTTAGTTCTTGTATATAGTTTTTGAATTATCGACCTTATATACGATCAGTCCGCCACTTATTTCTGTTTTATTAATAAGCGACAGTGCGTACGATTTTATGATAATTTAACGTGAAACTTACTGTAGGTTTGCTACAATTACTCTTTTATTTTTCAGGGCCTTTTAGGGGTTCCCTTCCATCATCGAAGAAATATCTTACCTATAAATCTGCTGTTATGCTATTTTTAAATAAAGGTTATTTGAAATTCGTGCTGGTTTATTTCATTAGATTTCTATGGACTTAGAAAATTAGAGATCTTTATAGAATTGAATGTCACTTAACTATTTGACAGCTAGATGTCGCTGAGACTACTGTATGTTTGATATCCAGCTGAGATGAATTTAAATGCTTTGGTTATTACAATTAAACATAGATGGCACTCAAAATATAACGTTTATTATAATATCACTCGATCAAAAAGAGATAACGCTCCTAATTATATCTAAATGCGATAATTAGAACTAATTAAATCTATAACAAATTAAGGACTGTGTCCTGTTGGATGTTAACAAAATTAAATAAACTTATAGTTTTAAAAATTTAGTTCTACACTCTCTGGTTACAGAGTCGTTTTAACTGTCCTTAAATTGGCAGTCCTGCTTTTGACACTTGTGGTGCAGATATGATGGCTGATTGTTCTAGAATTTCTTGCACCGTTTACTGGATTTGATTAAACCAAATAGGCCTTGGATGCAATTTTGTAATTCGACCAATCAGATAGGATTACTAATTAGGATAATTATTACCTTTATTCCTGGTAAGTTGGAGTTGCGCTTCCGTTACTTTTTCGTATTTGCCCTTGACTCACCCTTGGAAAGTCCTGGGTATATAAATTTCCAATTTAAATAATAATTATACCAATATTTTTCAGGAGTGACTTGGACGTGGGTTTGCTTCATTCACTACCCAATAACAACTCAACTTTTGTTTCGTTTCTAAGGAACATGCAGAAAATTTGCAAATCAAGGATTTCTAGATTGCTATCTGTTATTTATGGTTTGTATTTTTACCTATTTTTTCTTTATTCTATATTTTTCCTATGAAATTATCTTATTTTCAGCATCCTTATTTCATGACGAATCTGTGGATACCCATTTGTTGATATTGCGTTATATGAAATTTTGACCTGCCGTTGACTTCGACGAAGCATCACTGAACTATTCGAATTTTACTACACAAGCACTTCTTAGGATCTGCTTTACATTGTGTCTCGTCATATGACTAGACTGGTGGTTTTACAAGTAAGTCTTACACTATTTATTTACATTTTTATAGAATTTTACAGAAATAAAGTGCATCTTAGTTTAATTGTTGTGTTGAAAGTCGTTTACACTTTGTTCAAGGCATGTAAATAACATCTGTTCTGTTATTGATTATTTTAAAGAAACATTGTACAATACATTTAGTTTATTTACGCCTATAATTTGTTTACGTTTGTTTTATTTTAGCGTAGCTGTCCCTTTGTTTATGTGTGGCTCGTTGGCCTCTTTTGCATCAACAGGTGTTCTACAGCTGATTTGGGAAGATTGTTCTCCAATATGATATCCTTTTTAAATTTGTATTTATCTATTCAGTATACCATACGTAAATTTCTCGTTATTAGTTTTATTGTGAGGATAATTTCATTAATTCCTAGTTTTCCCTTATTTCTAATTTTATTTATTTAATAATCGGGTTTTAATTTGTTTTGTAGTTTAAAATACATGACACTACATTTCTTTTTTCATTAGTAATTATTGAATAGGAAATTTAGGAAAAGCTAAGGTCGCGTAATATTGAATTGTGTATTTATACATGTGTAAGGGTGTAATAGAGGTTGATAATATATCGACGAATAATAAAGGGGTCTTAATTATTTCTCGCATAAAAAAATTATTACTCAAACATTCATTGAACGGGTCAGTAACTCCTTTTCAGGCAAAACTTTTTGATTAATGGCCATGTAGCAGTCAACTTCGATAGTATCAATTAGGCACATAAACAAATTGCTTTGGAGGAATAAAACATAAATGTATTACAAACAAATTTTATCGGTTAAATACTACTTGCCTCATGAACTTTTAGACTCCCATTAATTTTTAACTGAATTCAATACATAATAAACACGAAAAGCGATTACTATAGGGGATATTTCAGGTACCGACGTTGATGGCTCGGGACCTGTCAAAGTACCAAGATTTGAATGTCCTATAGGGCAGGTCTCGCTACTAAAATAAGTTCGTCTTTGGGAAATGGCTGTTTAAACGCGCTAGTACCTTAAAATGTTCGAATCATCAGTAAAACTATCCTTTACATTTAGGCATAATATAATTCATTACGTGTTATATTTCCATTTTCATCTTCGTTCTATTTATATTAAAATAAATTTAAATCTAAAAGTCTGAAACCGATTTACAGATGACATTACTTTATTCTGCGTGAAAATTCTATACTCGTGAATAATTTTATTTTGGTGGTTTCCTGTTGCAAATTTTGCATCTTGTAGTAAACATTTTATTTACTTACATGCATTATTTTTAAATATGCCGCTGCATAGGAGGCCTTTGTGATCCTTTTTGTTTTACAAAAAAATAAATCATGGAATCATCATACTTTTCTAGCATCGCACTACATAAACTCACACTGAAAAAAGTATATTTGCGCTACCTCCTAAAATAAATGACAATCCATATCTTCGAGAAATGGTAAAATTATTGACAGGTAAAATAATTTCCATACTTGGTTCACCTCCGCCGGGAACAATAACGAGGCAATTTAATGATACTAATTACGAATGGTCTCCAATTAAATTCAATAATTACTGTTTTAAGCATTCGCGTTTAATCAACGTAATAGCGTTTAATTAATTTGTTAACCGTTAATTAATTGTTATAGTAAACAGAACAACACCACGGGCAGAAAATTTCATATATCAATTAAGTTATTGGTGCTTCATTTATTCAAGGAATTTAAATATGTATACTGTACACCACTGTAATTAGATCACCAGTAGTTATTAATACACCACATCAATAACAAATGTATTCTAAGGCTTCAGCTATTGGAATGGAGCAAATAATAATTTTAGTCCCCATTCAGTCGGTGCCTATGAGACTGAACATGTTTGCAGTTATACCCTAAATGCATTTGGTTTCATATTAAATATATTTCTTACTTCTTCAACTGGAGTAAATATAAGTTTAAAGGAAGTTTCGTATCGTAACAAGCTGCAAGTTACCAACTTAATGTCAGTCTAATGTGCCTTAAGTTTACGAATAAATTCATGAAAAAATTATAATTTTAAATTACACCAACAAGAGAAAATTACTACCTATGTTAACATTTAATATTGGTAATTGTTTCTATAGACAAAGTTTCTTCAAATCAAATGCCAGATGACAATCAATGCAACAATAAATTTCAAAGTAATTTAAAAACAATAATATACTGTTGAGTAAACCGCTGATATGAACTTAATATTACGTGTAAACAAATAAAAATAAAAATGCTGAAATTTTTAATTATTACACTGGTATCCTTGATGTCGTGTCGAAGCACACAATGGAAGGTTGCAAAAAACTGATGATATGAATAACTTCAACTTTACCATCTTTAATATACTGGAAATGTATGTTTATATTTTATATGTTTTAAATGAAAATGTCAAGCTCACCGGTGTTGACTGTGTTTTTAATTAATTAAATGGCAGTTAATGAGATAGATGTTAAGGTTAGATGCTAGATAATAATAGCGACATTATTTATTATTAAATGTTATTCGACAGCATAAAATTCGCTGTCCCATTTACATCTAATTAAATATAGATATAGTTATTTTCCTAACAAGTGCGGAAAGTCGTACTTTTCCGCACGCGACTGCCGTTGACCGAAAGAATGTCATGTCGAAAAGGAAATATAGCTTATCGGGAATTAGCTGGGTTGGCGAGAAACGATTTGGAAACTGTCTAACATATTTTCTCTGAGTATGTAAATTTAAACGCGCAGGTACCTATTTTTTATTACTCATTAATAGATTTTTGCCCCATTTTGTAAACAAGAGCATAAAATTATCTTAAAATGTATTTTCAATGAATTGATTATTTAAAAAATTGATTCTTTCATATCACGCAAAATCAAATGAATGTCAAAAATTGTATCAAATATAAAATCATTGGATTCCAACAAACACTTCCCCATTCCAGCCAGATAACTGCATTTTACGACAAAAGTTTGATCATTGCATTCGATCGTACCAGTTTGCCATTTGTTGGCAGAGCAAAGACAAATTGCATAAAGATTTTGAATATCCGGCGTTAAAGATATCAGACACCTCAACTTTACTCATCTGTTCAGAAATAAAAATTCAATAAAGATTCCGGGAATGGCTTACAAAAGTTTAAAATAAAGTTTTATTTATATTGATGACACATGACTCGCCTTAAAGTGGTCTACGTCAACTTAGTTTAAAAGTACTCTTCACAGGATTACAGTGGAGAAGGTAAATTTACGAAATTATATTTGTGTGGGTTGGAATATAAATTAGGCTTTTTATTAAAATCAAATATGACATGAATTTTTGCTATCCTCAACAAAGGCATAAGTGCCTGCCAGTGCCCACTACATATTAAGTGACTATACTGGGTGTAATAGAATCACGGTACACCCTCCTTTTTTCCTCTTGTTTTGATTATAAATTTAAGTAGATATTTCCTTTACATTACTAAAAATGTGCTTTATTATTATAAAAACAAAATAGGACACTAATATAAAGAACGTCCCGGAAAAGGTAGAAAATCTCTGAGAGTAGGTACCTATAAATTGAAAATAACGTTTCAAGTTCATATAAAATTTTCTCACACGATCAACTCTTGTAGTCGGTAAACAAAACATCGCAGAGAAAAATAAGGAAATAATTTATGATAGACACTCAAAACAATAATAAATAATGAAATTTTATATGAACTTATTTTTTTATTACCCGAGAGAATTTCCACCTCGTTTCAAATATTTATGTACCTCACCGGCGCCTCCGGCAGAATTTTAACAACAAAATTATATAGTATTTTTAAATTTATATTATTAATTCTAATTTTTAAATACATAATATATGCAATTAACATTACGTCAACCTGTTCGTTGTATTACCTCAATAAGGATTCTACATTGCCCCAACGTTAATAATGAAACCAATCGTCAATTGAGTAATAATACCTATAACACGAAGGCAGAATAACTGGCCGAAAATTGTGGTACAGGGTGTAAGAGGCTCACTCGATCCCTTGCCTTGATTATTGGGCTAAAATGAAAATCCAAAATTTATTCTCATATATTTGTTTATGAGGAATTCGATTGTAAGATCGAATAAGCGATAGAACCTCTAATATACGAGTTATTGTCAAAAAAACTAATTTTCCAAAATTTTGTAACCTTATTACAAAAATCAATATATATTTTTAATAAATAGGATTATAGGAAACAACTACTGGACGGGCAAAGGCCCCGACTCCCATTGAATTATACCTATAAATCCAAAATTGGTAGCCAAATTTGTTATTTGTCTTTTCTCCACCAGACACAGACCGGTTTCGAACTCTTTATGTTCTCATCAGTGTGCCACAGGTAGCTGAAAAGACAAATAACAAAGGCAAACCAAACTGGTCTATGGCAGACCCAGCACATAGTAACTGTGAGAGATAAGTACATCCCTCTGGTGGTCAGTTGCTACTACCAGTCAAGACATCGAAGATGTCTCGTGACCGGTGTCTGGTGGAGAAAAGACAAATAACAAATTTGGCTACCAATTTTGGATTTATAGGTATAATTCAATGGGAGTCGGGGCCTTTGCCCGTCCAGTAGTTGTTTCCTATAATCCTATTTATTAAGCATGTTTTAGTCCATCAGGGCTAGAGGTCGCCGCTCTTGGTGCTTGCTTGGCAAGCCGCTATCGGTCACGAGACATCTTCGATGTCTTGACTGGTAGTAGCAACTGACCACCAGAGGGATGTACTTATCTCTCACAGTCAATATATATTGTTGTTTAATGGGGAAATTTTTGTATTTATATTTTTTTATAATTTATTGATTGAATTTTTGTTTCTTTCTGGCCCCACGTTGGACGCCAATTAATTTGTTATGTAATGGGAGAATTTTTGTAAAACTATTTTATTTTATTTTTATTTATTGATGGTTTTTTGTGTCTTGCTGGCCCCACGTTGGGCGCCAATTCATTTGTTATGTATGGGGGAATTTTTGTGGTACTATATATTGTTGGATTTTGGATTTTATTTTTGTTTTTAATTTATTGATTTTTTATGGATTTGTTAACTTTTAATTTTTTATTTTAAGGTAAGTTTAAATTTTTACATTTATGCATGCACTAGTACTTAGTTTTGAATTTTATTTTAATTATCCGATAGTAGTTGTATATAGTTTTTTCAAAAGAGATATTTTAGTTCTTGTATATAATTTTTGAATTAACGACCTTATGGTATATGATTAGTCCGCCACTGGCCTGAATTATCGCAGTGTTTTATTAATAACCGACAGTGCGTATGATTTTATAACAATTTAACGTGAAACTTACTGTAGGTTTGCTACAATCACTCTTTTTGTTTTCAGGGCCTATTGGGGGTTCCCTTCTACCATTGAAGAAATATCTTACCTATAAATTTGCTGTTATGCTATTTTTAAATAAAGGTTGTTTGAATTTCGTGCTGGTTTATTTTATTAGACTTGTATGGACTTTGAAAATTAGAGATCTTTTTAAAATGAATGTCACTTGACTAGTCGACAGCTAGATGTGGCTCAGACTGCTGTCTGCTTGATATGCAACTGTGATGAATTTAAATGCTTTGGTTGATACAATTAAACATAGATGTCACTCAAAATATAACGTTTATTACATATATCAGATGATCAAGAAGAAATAACGTTTCTTAATCTAAATCCCTGCGATAATTAAAACTAATTAAATCTATAAAAAACTGAGGACTGTGTCCTGTTGGATGTTTACAAAATTAAAGAAACTTAAGTGTTTTAAAAATTTAGTTCAGGGTAAGTTTTACACTCTCTGGTTACAGAGACGTTTTACCTGCACTTAAATTGGCAGTCCTGCTTTTGACACTTGTGATGCAGTTATGATGGCAGATTATTCTAGAATTTCTTGCACCGTTTACTGGATGTGATTAAACCAAATAGGCCTTGGATGCAATTTTGGAATTCGACCAATCAGATGGGTGCTTACTAATTAGGATAATTATTACCTTTATTTCTGGTAAGTTGGAGTTGCTTTTCCGTTACTTTTTCGTATTTGTCCTTGACTCACCCATGGAATGTCCTGGGTATATAAATTTCCAATAATTTCCAGTAATTTTATAAATATTTTCAGGAGCAATCCGGACGAGGGTTTGCTGCATTTACTACCCAATAACAACTCTCCTTTTGTTTTCGTTAATAAGGAACATGCAGAAAATTTGCAAATCAAGGATTTCTAGATTGCTATCTGTCATTTATGGTTTGTTAAATACAACATGCCTATTTTTCTTTATTCTATACTTTTCCTATGAAATTATGTTATTTTCAGCCACCTTATTTCATGACGAATCTGTGGATACCCATTTGTTGATATTGCGTTAGATGAAATTTTGACCTGCCGTTGACTTCGACGAAGCATCACTGAACTTTTTAAATTGCACTACACAATCACTTCTCAAGATATAATTTACATTGTGTCTCGTCATTTGACTAGATTGGTGGTTTTACAAGTAAGTCTTACACTATTTGTTTACATTTTTATAGAATTTTACAGAAATAAAGTGCATCTTAAACTGTTGCGTTGAAAGTCGTTTAAACTTTGTTCAAAGCATGTAACTAACAGCTGTTCTGTTATTGTTTATTTAAAAGAAACATTCTGCAATACATTTACTTTATTTACGCTTGTTTTATTTTAGCGTAGCTGACCCTTTGTTTATGTATGGTCCGTTGACCTCTATTACTACAACAGGTGTTCTACAGCTGATCTAGGAAGATTATTCTCCAATATGATATGCCTTTATAACCACAATAATATACCGACAATATATCGATTTTCGTAATAAGGTAAAAAATTTTGGAAAATAGTTTTTTTGACAATACCTCGTATATTTTGGTTTTTCATTTTAGCCCAATAATAAAGCCAGGAAATGAAGTGAGCCTCTTACGTGGGTGTAATGAAAAAATGTGATCACAGCTTCTTTTAGTTAATGATGACGACCTTTCCTTGAGGTATTTTTATACAATCTCCTTGAAAATAAATCAGATGGTAGAAAATCGACATCTGCATATGCATTAGGGTCATCGCGATGTATTTATTTATTTATGTCTCTAAAAAGAGGAATTTATTTCTATCTCCGATATTTAGTTATAATTTATTGAAACAACATTCCATTCCATGAATTTAATTTGCCGCAAAATTATATAATTGCCTTTACATTTGTAGATGAGTTTCAAGTTATTTTCCGCGTTGAATGTTTTAAGTTTTTAACGTTTCAACCACGATAAGAAGATGATCGGCGAAATGCCAAGAATTCAAAATATTTAACCCCGAAAATTTGCAAATCATCAATTCCAAGATAGCCTTAGAATCAAAATTGTTTTTATACACATATCACGCTTTCATAAGTTAACGTACTTTTTTCATGTAGAGAAATATGTTTATTGGCACCAAAGTGTGGTGTCCATTAAAAAATGGGCCAAACACTGCGGCAGTAGGATCCTTGAATAAAAGTAAAACGTTTTAGCTGAACATACTTTAGTATCATTTTGCTTCCTTAAAAAGTAATGGGAGACGTCAAAAGCGAATAACCTAGAGGGCGCTGTGAACGTCCAGTTTTTTCTTTTGTTTTGGTCATTCATTTTTTTAGCATCAATTTTTTTTTAAAGTAGGTAATATTTGTTTTTAATGCACCATTAAACTCTACATAAAAACGGAATACCTATTTCATGTACCTAATGATAATTGGAACATTTTATTTTAGTTTCAGATTAATGCACTCTATTTAAAACCACCCTGTATAACATTACTTTTCTATCGTTCGATTAAGAACACATCTGCTAATAAGGATCAAGAAGCGAGATTATATTTATGGGTGGTAGACATCACCTGTGCGCCTTTCCACGGGGGCATCGCCGTTATTTCTTACGAACAGGGTTCCTAATGGATTGCCTAAATAAAGAATGCTATAAGTAAAGTTTTGGGCGCATTAAAAATGTTCGGCAACTTTTACAGTTTGAAATGACACAAGAATAATGATTAATCTTTAAATAATGTAATCTACCTACGTTGTTTTTGTCACTACCTGCCTTACCACTGACGTTGAGAAATGTAATTATAAATATATAATACAAAAAGTAAAGAGGCTCAGGTATTAACTTAAACTGTATAATGAATGATTGATTATTATTAGATGGATCCATATCTTAACGAAAACACTTCAAGTGCACCATAAATTTCCTCTGGCAATGAATTTGGCATCATTGCCTCCTTATCTGAAGCACTGAATTGAATTTTAACAAAAACTTGGTGTAAAATGAAATTTATTGTTAAGGACACTTTATGAGAACTAATAGGATTTGTAGAACATTTACTACATCGCCATCGCATGTTCTAGGATTTAAAGAAAAACGACTGCTGAATACTAATCGGCGCTAGTGGCAGTGACAAAACGACCGAACAAAGCAATAAAGATACTCAAACAAGCAGTGGCGTAACTTTGGGATACATTCATGCAGTCTACGTAAGATTTACTGCCTAAAAATAACGGCAATGCATAGTTTCGTTGAACATGAATAATTTTGGTCACACAGACGTATTTTAACTTCTCTTTTACACCAATATATTGAATTCTTTACTAGGCGCATGTTTTTGCAACATCATCAGCAGATGAATAAAAGTTCAGTTTTATTTTATACAAAAGGAATGTGTCACTGTCAAGATTAATCATTTGTTAAGGGTTAATAAACAATAATAAAAAATATGTACAAAACTTTACTACTAACTATAATCTATTTTACTATTTTACTAGCACAGTAGATTTATTTGCAAAATTGCATTGTTGAGTATTCTTTATTACCTACTGTGGGTTTCCTATTTAAAAGACAATTCCATGACACTCACATCTCATCGATATTTATTATCTAACAAATTCCGACCGTGACTAACGTTACTATACATTAGACAGTGCCACGACTCTCCAAGGCGATACTTCAAAACATCAGCTATGCCACAGATAACCAACGACTAAATCCGACAGAAATTCTGTACTATCAACTGACAGTTCGAAAAGCACAAATATATACAAACGAATGTTCCAAATATTCAATTAATTCCCATAACTTCTGTCTTTATGACTAGGTAAGTAGTAAAACAATTTTATGCGAGTTATTTGGGAAATTACCGATTTAATTTCGTTATGTATCGTCTGAGGGTCATGTCTTCTTGTTTCAGCTTTGTTTACAAGCCAGCTGTTTTATGCACAATACCTTAGCAGTAACAATAAAAATGTGCCTAGAATTTATTAACTATTGTAATACTGAGGTGGAGAATGCCGTGTGTCAAATGGAAAGCCAATGGTCAATATAATACATATAGTGCTAACAAGAGTTGTTTCCGAATATTTTGGAGACTAATGCATAAGGGCTCAGTGTTGAAAATACTTGTTTCCACGACAAAGTGAGGTGGGAGGTTCGGTAAGATTCTAAATGTCAGGGGTTGAGCTCATCTAACGTCGGTGAATAATTAGGTTTGCTAGCGGCAATAGGCCAACAAAAAATTTAAAACTTATTGTATGGAATTTGTACCCAGTAAAAACCTAATCTCGCCTTAACAAACGCCTACGAGAATTGTGGTAAAAATACAGGATATTATAATAGAATATCATGCACAAGAAAAATGTCCTGTTCTTTCCCGAGTCCTTTGTATCGATCACCCCTTGTGCGCGATGCTATTTAGGATCAGTTTCACCTAACTTTAATCAACTTGCTTATCCTACAGAGGCGAATCAAAGAGAGCTAGCTCTATTAAATGGAAAACAAAGGGACCCTACTTACTCCGATTCGAATAAATCAAGGGATGTAATTGCCAGAGCTAATCAGAGATGTTTTTATTCCCATCACAAGCCCCGGTTGTAAATTTCGAAAAAAGGAATAAATAGGTATTAGTTGGATTGTTTTGGTAGTAAAAGGGGTTTAAGTTTACATCGGATTTCGCGGGAGGGCGAAAAAGAGACAGGTCTTCGGTTTATACGGATTTATTGGTTATTATACCGACTCGTGTTTGCGAGATACACATAAGCAGAGTATGAATTCGCATATTTCTTTGTTTAGCAGCTCGGGTGGATTACGATTATTTTTTTGATACTGTATACATTTTTAAACAAAAAAAATTTCACAGGTCAGCTCCAGTGGTATTGTTCCATGAGTTAATAAAACAAACTTGCCAGCTTAAAATTTTAAGAATATTTGGTACTATTATAAACTTTATTAAGATTTGTATGGTGATCCAATGAATAATTACAATAATTTTTTTAGTGGGTGATGGGATCATAAAAATTAAAACAAAATTTCTTTTTTCAAACTTGTCGACGTTTCGTCAAATATATTGACTTCTTCAGGACACTAAATAGTAATATTAGATATAATGAGATTTTTTTTAAAAAAACACAAACGAAACGTTAAAAATTAAAAATAAATTACACAATTAAACACATTAAAAAAAACAAGTTATTTACAATATTCTATAGTGTCCTGAAGAAGTCAATATATTTGACGAAACGTCGACAAGTTTGAAAAAAGAAATTTTGTTTTAATTTTTTTGATCCCATCACCCACTAAAAAAATTATTGTAATTATAAACTTTGTTGTTTAAAAGTTATCACAGTACAAAGTACACAATTCAACACTTCAAGTGTTGGGAAGTATATATTTCGAGTATTAAAGTTTTATTTTGGGTTGAATAGCGAAATGTTTTTGCACCATGAGCGACAGCCGGAAATCTTGGCAGCTTGTGCGCTTTAACTTTTATAAATGTCCATGTACTAAATATTTCATGCATTTACTCTATGTGGATCTTTGCATTTCGATATATATTGCCACGTCCGAGCTATTGTCCAACTTTGATTGCAGTAAGGTATCAGTGGATGGAAACTTGAAACTTGAGATACAACTTATGAACCACTATTTTTGAAGAGAATGTAAAACTGTCGGTTTCATTTACCTGCGCTGTTAAAAATCCTACCCACATGGCAATGTGTATTATTGCCAAAAACTCCGGGTTATAGGGGTGTCAGTATTTGCACAAGCACTGACGAGCTTATCTCCTTAGCAGTAGAAGTAGGTCAACGACAAATAAGTATTTTAAAAACCTGCCTGTGTCTACTTAGTGAATGCGATTTGCATTTAAAATAATCAAATTCTTTTATAATTAAAATTTGGTGAATAACTCACCGCGGACTTAATAAATAATTCTTCTGGAATTGACTTGGGTAAATCCTAAAAAATAGATTTCCTCCTCGTGGATTTAATTCTTGCGAAATTAGCCGACGTGACGGTGTAAAAACAAAAGAACCGTTGGGATTTCAGGACTGAAATATTTTTATAGTCTCACTTTTAAAAAGGCACCAGGTGTAATTAACAAAAACGTCTAATCTAAAGCGTGTAGAAAATAATTAAAATTTCCATGCAATACCGCTCCGTTTGTTTTTATAGCAGCCAGCTCAAGATAATTAAACTGAAATTTTCAACGTTAAATTGGACGAGTGCTTTTATATGGACTGAATAATATAATTTATACGAAAGCAGAGTTAAATGCAGAGAAGGCATTTCATTACTATTTTTTGTGGAACTTTACATATATGTAACTAGCACAGAATAAATATGCCATTCACGCTATTCACATTAATCGAGGCAAAGGACATCAAAAAGGATACCTATTCGGGGAAATATTCAAATGGGGAATTATACGTGGCTATTCACTCTCAATTTTGACCGGATTCAATTCATAAAAATTTAGCAGGGCTAAATTATTTGAAACAATAGAAAAAGAGAAATTAATTGTTTTTATTTGTGGTTTAATTCCTTAATTTAATTATTTATTCGCAAAAGTGCAATAGGCTATTATTGCGGTATCGACAAACATTTTGACCCTTTTTCTGTGATAAATGTTTCACAAAAGTCAATATTGTTATGTAAGGTTAATTTTAGGGAAATATTATTAATTTTGGTTTTATTGTTTTATTTGTTAAATTTTGATTTTTGAATTTTAAGGTAATTGTTTATTTTATTTTTATAATTTTTTATGCATGCACTAGTATTTAGTTTGAAAATTAATTTTAATTCTATAGTAGTTGTAAATAGTTTTTTCTAAAGAGATATTTTTTTGTTCTTGTATATAGTTTTGAATTATCGACTATATGGTATACGATCAGTCCGCCACTGGGATGAATTATTTCAGTACTTTATTAATAAGCGACAGTGTGTATGATTTTATAATAATTTAACGTGAAACTTACTAGGTTTGCTATAATTACTCTTTTACTTTTCAGGGTCTTTGGAGGTTCCCTTCCACCATCGAAGAAATATCTTACCTACAACTCTGCTGTTGTGCTATTTTTGAATAAAGGTTATTTGAAATTCGTGCTGGTTTATTTTATTAGATTTTTATGGACTTAGAAAATTAGAGATCTTTATAAGAATGAATGTCACTTAACTATTTGACAGCTAGATGTCTCTGAGACTGCCGTATGTTTGATATCCAGCTGAGATGAATTTAAATGCTTTGGTTATCACAATTAAACATAGATGACACTCAAAATATAACGT
Organism: Rhagium mordax; assembly: GCA_963680705.1. NCBI lineage: Eukaryota > Metazoa > Arthropoda > Insecta > Coleoptera > Cerambycidae > Rhagium > Rhagium mordax. The sequence goes on from OY796662.1 coordinate 49,765,648, forward strand.
TTTATCATAATATCAGATGATCAAATAGAAATAACGTTCCTTAAGTATCTAAATCCCTGCGATAATTAAACAAATTAAATCTACAACAAATTAAGGACTGTGTCCTGTTGGATGTTAACAAAATTAAATAAACTTATGGTTTTAAAAATTTAGTTCAGAATAAGTTCTACACTCTCTGGTTACAGAGTCTTTTTAATTGCGCGTAAATTGGCAGTCCTGCTTTTAATAATAATAATAATAAAGGTCTTTATTAGATACAATAATACAATAATAATTACGTATTTTCACACTTGTGGTGCAGATATGATCGCTGATTGTTCTAGAATTCTTGCACCGTTTACTGGATTTGTTTAAACCAAATAGGCCTTGGATGCAATTTTGGAATTCGACCAATCAGGTGGGTGCTTACTAATTAGGATTATTTTTACCTTAATTCCTGGTAAGTTGGAGTTGCTTTTCCGTTACTTTTTCGTATTTAGCCTTGACTCACCCTAGGAAAGTCCTGGGTATATAAATTTCCAATTTAAATAATAATTTTATCAATATTTTTCAGGAGCGATCTGGGCGAGGGTTTGCTTCTTTCACTACTCAATAACAACTCTCCTTTTGTTTCGTCCCTAAGGCACATGCAGAAGATTTGCTAATCAAGGATTTCTAGATTGCTATCTGTCATTTATGGTTTGCATTTTTGCCTAATCCTTCTTTATTCTATATTTTTCCTGTGGAATTATGTTATTTTCAGCATCCTTATTTCATGACGAATCTGTGGATACCACTTTGTTTATATTGCGTGAGATGAAATTTTGACCTGCCGTTGACTTCGACAAAACATCACTGAACCTTTCGAATATCACTACACAAACACTTCTTAGCATCTAATTTACATTGTGTCTCGTCATTTGACTAGACTGGAGGTTTTACAGGTAAAGTCTTACACTATTTATTTACATTTTTATAGAAATTTACAGAAATAAAGTGCATCTTTGTTTAACTGTTGTGTTGAAAGTCGTTTAAACTTTGTTCCAAGCATGATAATAACATCGGTTCTGTTATTGATTATTTTAAAGAAACATTGTACAATGCATTTACTTTATTTACGCCTTTAATTTATTTACGTTTGGTTTATTTTAGCGTAGCTGACCCTTTGTTTACGTGTGGCTCGTTGACCCCTCTTACTACAACAGGTGTTCTACAGCTGATTTAGGAAGATTGTTCTCCGATATGATATCCTTTTCTTAACTTGTATTTATCTATTCAGTATATCATACGTAAGTTTCTCGTTATTTGATTTATTGTGGGGATTATTTTATTTTATCCTTGTTTTATCTGAGTTTATTTTTAATTTTATTTATTTAATAATCGGGTTTTAATATCTTTTATAGTATAAAATACATAACAATATGTTAGGATTCAGAAAAGAAATCTGCACAATAGTAAATAAAAAAAATTAAAAAATTGCTTTTTGAAGAAAAAAGTTGACTAGCGCTTTTCAAACAAAAAAAAAATAATATTGAAGATATAAGGCGTTTAAATAATAAATACATACTAATATAATATTGACTCTGTTTTATTATGGTATTTCTCAGATATTACAAATATGTAGGTATTATCTTTTTCAGAAATAATTACTAATGGTTCTGCGCCACGTGAATAAGGTGCAAATTTTTTTCATACTTTTTCTCTACCCATTTTGAATGTTTGTTGTTTCCCATTCCATCTCCCACCGAGTTCTATCCCTGTGTACAACAGCACTAACAATAAAATAAAATTTTATTGACGTAAAACCCAGGCTATCAGAGCTAACACTTACACAAAAAGCAGTTACTTTGAGTCTTACTTTGCTGCAATATGACGGCTCCAGCACAGTTTAACTAGCCATTATCGCCACCACTTAGCTATGTGTTATTTCAATGTAGATATTCCTCTTCTATTCCTTTTATTTGTAATTCATTTTTTCGCAAGATTCTTCAATTTAACAACTCTAGTAAAGATAAAATAGTTACTCTCGGCGAGTCAATTTAATAAATCAAACAAACTATCAACGTAATTGTCCAATTGAACCCTATCGGCAACTTCTTTGAAAACGAGCTGATCACTACGAAACGCGATGACGGTAATTGATGGAATAATAAATGATTTTAATTATTATTGATTGTGATCAATTGGGGTTTATTGGAATGGTGAAAATTAATCAAGTTCCGCGTAGCAATAGATAAAGCAATTCGACATATGCATACAACTTTGACAAATGTGTATGTCCATTAATTGTACTGGAACACTAAAACTAGCAAGGTGTGACAATCCAACGGCGAAATCAATCATTTGGGTATTGATGTTCGTTAACGGGAATTATGTAATATCGCGTTTTTTGCATAATGAAACACGTTTTTCTAGTTTTTCCCGAGTGGTAACAGTTGGAAACGAGAAAAAAATTTAGAAAATATTATCAAAGATTTATCTCAAAAACACAAGTAGGTACATACTTTTCTCCAACACCCAGTATGAGTGCATAGTGCTGTTTATAATGTAAATTTATGCGAATCCACTATTCATTGCACTTTTGCATGCGGAATACGTCTGGGCACGCTACGCCGAAAATTTAAATAAATGGCGAAGGCGCTAGTGGTAATCAAAGAAGAAGGATGCTCTCAAGGAAAACTTCAATTATCACGATGAAAATTAATATACAACGTATTTTAAAATAATATTCTGGGAAGGTAGGTTGGAATAATCGAAGTAAAATATTCATTATTATAATAAGATTCCTTCTATAGGAACTAATAGATAATTTACCATCGGGAAATTATATTCATGTAAAATACTCGAATAAGCGAACAGTTACAATTTATACAAAGAGACTTTTTAAACCCTCAACTTTATTTCATAGTTTAAATAAAGGTAAATAGTTGTTCCCAACCATTTCTACTAAATATATTAGGTACTTAAGTACATTAAATTGGGAGACGTTCCTAAATCATTTTTAATGGCTTGGTATTCGACGGCATGAAATTAAAAATAATCGAATAAATATTAACTCTATGAAATGAATATATTTCTTGTGCTAGTGCAATACAAAGGAGCCAAATAATTTAACATTTTTTAATTAACAGGCATAGTTTCGTATCACAAAGCGTATTCTAATATTTGAAAAATGTTAATTAGACTGAAATACAGCCAAAGAAGAAAACTAGAATAAGAGAAACTGCACAGTTGAAAACAAAACACCACTGAAAGATAAAACACTAAATTTAATTAAAGTTGCAGCAGAAAGCACAGTACTCAGAATTGAGATGATAAAAAAGCGCATAATTGCCAAGTATTTATGTTAGATTGAATAAATTCAACTCTTTACAGACATCAAGTAAACTAAAGAAACGGAAGGAAAGCTATGCGCATAAATGAGCCTAGAAAATTAATTTACTATTTAAAACATTGTGTACTCTGAATGCAGAAAATTTGCCAAACCAAGGATTTCTTGATTCCCATCTGTCATTATGGTTAGTATTTTTGCCTTTTTTAACTTTATTATATAATTTTTCTATAAAATTATGTTATTTTTAGCATCCTTATTTGAAAACGACTCTGTTGATATTACGTAAGATGAATTTTTGACCTGCCGTTCACTTTGACGAAACACCACTGAACCTTTCAAAGATCACTACACAACACTTCTTTGGATCTAATTTACATTGTGTCTTGTCATTTGACTAGACTGGTGGTTTGACAGGTTAGTCTTACACTATTTAATTATAATTTTAAAAGAAATTTACAGAAATAAAGTCCATCTTTGTTTAACTGTTGTGTTGAAAATCGTTCAAACTTTGTTTAAAGCATGTAACTAACAGCTGTTCTGTTATTGATTATTTTAAAGGAACATAGTACAATGCATTTACTCTATTTACGCCTATAATTTGTTTACGTAAGTTTTATTTTAGCGTAGCTGACCCTTTGTTTATGTGTGGCTCGTTGACCCCTATTACTACAACAGGTGTTCTACAGCTGATTTAGGAAGATTGTTCTCCAATATGATATCCTTTTTTAACTTGTATTTATCTATTCAGTATACCATACGTAAGTTTCTCGTTATTTGTTTTATTGTGAGGATAATTTCATTTCATAATGTTTACGTTCGGTTTGTTTTAGCGTAGCTGACCCTTTGTTTACGTGTGGCTCGTTGACCTCTTTCGCATCAACAAGTGTTCTACAACTGATTTATCAAGATGGTTCTCCGACATGATATCCTTTTTTTTTAACTTGTATTTATCTATTGAGTATACCATACGTAAGTTTCTCGTTAGTTGTTTTATTAAGAGGATTATTTTATTTTACCCTGGTTTGATCTAAGTTTATTTTTAATTTTATTTATTTAATAGTCGGGTTTTAATTTCTTTTATAGTTTAAAATACATGACAATACATACTATTCCAATTTCAAGAAAGGAAAAAAGTTTCAAGTGCAACTGGTGCTACACTACTCTCAAGTACCTAGCTGAAATCAAAATGAGCTATTTCCTTGCAATAAATTAGTCGTGGAGGATTTCTCTTCCTCCCTTAAGGGCAACGTAAAACAAAAGGCTACACTAAAAATAACATTTCATTGTGTATCACACGTGATACTGAAAACGACAAAGGCACTAAAGCCGAAGCAGAAGATACTATAAAAATGATGAGAAAAGAATTGGATTTATATTTCTTTGAAGGCACATTTTTTGAATTCCTATAAATATTAGGAATAAAAAGAAACGAAATAAACATTCAGATTAAGAAATATGGAGAATTACTGCCACAAACGTAGAGCCATTTCAACAAGGAAAATATTTTCCAACCGGGAAATGCAAAATTCGTCGGCGTATAGTCCACATTATGAATTGAAACATTCACTGGGATTGTGTTGACCACCCAGGCGGGAAATGTCGACTCAGCCGGTGAATGTTTTACAGAACAAAATACAAATAGCGAAATGAATTATTAGCTCTGGTTTGGTTTAGTGGTAGATACCTAACCTCGGTACTTACAAATGATATGAATCCCAAATATCTACTTAATTGAAGGTGGTACGGACAGCTAGTGGCAGATTACGTTGTATTCTTACCAATATACTTTTCAAGGAAATTATAATCTTTATCAGAAATTAAAAAATCTGATGAAATAATATATTAATCTGGTTATGGGGATCATTATTTCAATGACTGCAACCCCCATAGATTAAAAATTCAACAGCAGAAACTATGAAGGTTTCGGATCAGGTGATCAAAGAGGCTATTCACGTGCTTCAACGTATGCAGACACCAGATAGACTCCTGACGTTCTGACACCCAATAAATTTGCAGACACCAGATAGACTCCTGACGTTCTGACACCCAATAAATTTGCTGACAAGTGTTTATCTACAACTTACCTAATTCCCAATTATTTGAGACCCACGAATAACATTTTATTTATGCTAATTTAGCACCAATCAATTTCATCCTGGCATTATTTGACAAAAATATTGTATTGTACCTACCGAGGTAAATTATTTATCTACAACTTTAATCTTAGTCAGTCATAGTTAAATTTATTGGCACCGTATCGTTTTAATTAGCAGTACGCCAAATGCACCTAATGTAATTAGGTTTCATGCTGTGGTGGTCGTAACTATCGGGAATGTACAAGACTGTCATTTTTCGTTAATTATGAAATCTCGCTATTAGATAATTATAACATTTACTATTTATAGTATTTATGCACGCAACACGACACTGACATGTTCACGAATGATTGTCATTGCTTTGAAATTGGGGTAGCAGAGCAGGGTTAGTAGCGATAAATATTTAATTAATTAATTTTGACTTTGAAAGAACCTGCAGATAGTTTATTAATTGTTTCTTTAGATAAAAATTTCGCAGGGGGACACAAAAAATAAGTGTTATGTTCGGTAGCTAGCTATTTTGATGCACATTTTTTTTTAACCTCAAAAAATAGCTAGAAATTCCCCAAAAAAATCCGTTATTTATCTACTTAGTAAAATGAACGAGACATTATGTATTTTGAATCTTGTGGCTAAATTACTCTATCAAATACTAACTAACTCATTTTTGCCTGGGGTAACGCATTCCTTTACTTTCAAAAGATCTGTGAAGTGCTTTTGTTTTTTCCTCTCTCTGATGTTTCACCATCCGACAAAAGTTAGCCAAAATTGAAGAAAGGAATATTTGACGGACCTCAAATTCGTGCGATGTTGAGGGATAAAATTTTCGATACCAAAATGGATGATATTAAAAAGCAACAAAAAGGAGGATAGTATTAGTTCTTAAATACTTTGTTGTTAAGTAAATTCAACTATTGTTTAATATAAATACATTCGTTACGAAACTACGTACACAATTGACTGAAATGCTTGAATTTTGGCTGTTATTGTTCTTCCAAACTTTAATGATTTATTTACTAATTATTTAAATTATAATATTATATGGTAACGGTATATTATACAATTAATTGTTTACATGAGAAGTAGATTCTCTTTAGTTATGGTGAAAGCAATGATGCGCAATAGTGACATTTAAAATTTAAAAATTATTTAAAATACGTACGAGTGTGAGAGAATAACGAATAGGTCAAATTAGTCAATATGCGACAAGCCCAACTGGATTATTGTGTAATACTTGTAATTAGGTTGGATTCGCCTGATTCCACAGAAATAAATTATTTAGTAAATGACAATCAAATTATTAATTAGAAACATCGTCATATTTAAATAAATACGACCGTATTCAAAGGTTTAGTGATGTGAAATATACAGAGTAAATCAAATTAGTGAGAAAGCGTTAATTATTAGAAAATTTTATTCGATATTCATGAGCAAAGAGATTTTTTCTAAAAAATTAGATGAAATGGATTTTTCTGAATCTCTTTTAAATTTATTCGGATGGATTTATTATCACTTTCCAGTCATTCACATAGCCAGTGTGGTTGATCTTGTATCATTTCCGATAACCTGAGCCCACGTGCTCAATAGTTCAATCAATAGGTGTAAGGTTTCTCCGAAAATGTTAACAGAAAACAAAAAATATGGTAGTATAGAATAAAAAATTCTAAGGTAGCGTTTTTTTCCAGTGGATCCTTAATGTCTTTCATAACCTAAAAAATTTGTAAATTTGAAAAAAACGGTTTTTCACAAATAAAAAAAAAACTAAAGCTCGTAGAGAAAAAAGTTAAATCAGAAAGTTGTAGGTATTAAAAAGATCTTTCGATTCATTTTTTGTTGATATCGATCGGTGCATTACTTCGAGATATATCGAAAAAAACCGTCGAAAATCGACTATTTTTGTTTTTGCCGTATTTCTTGCGGATAGTCCTAGAGAAACGAATTTGGGCTCATTTTTTTTCTTAAAGAATTGTACTATTACGTTAAAAAAGAATGTAAACGATTTTATTAATTTTAAGTGTCCGAAAATGACATTGAAAAAATTAAAGCTAAGATAAACAGGAATATAATAATTATATTTTTGTCTGGTAAGTAAAATAGAGTCCGAAAAATAAATTTTTAATTTTTTTTTAATTAACTGCCATTTTTCTGTATTTTAATAATATAGTAAAACAACTAAGATTGGATTAAATGCAATTTATTATTGTTTAATTACAAAAGTGGTTACAGTGTTTAGACAGTTATTGTATGTTCAATATTTAATTTACAAATCACACTTGTGTTTTTATATACAGGGTGTTCTGAAAAACACTAGCAAAAATTCAGGGGCTGATAAAATTTAAAAAAATATTACAATTTGTTCCTATGAAACATGGGCGTATCTTTTTCCGTTTTCAAGATACAGGGCGTTGAAAATAATTTTTTTAAATCTAGTTTCGGTCCTATCTTCCACAAAATTCGACCAAATGAGCTGAAATTTTGCTGTGTGGGGTTTCTGGGGATGCGAAATGCTCTGGTGTTATTAATTTTTGGCTATATCATACAGGGCGTTAAGTACAGTACTCCGTGGGAACATTTTAGGTCCTAACTTTTTTGAGATTAATCTTTTTGCCCCTTTTGTCACTTGTATGGCAAATTTCATTCTAAACAAAAAATGTGCTCTTGTAAGAAGTGCTAAAATTTGCCCGTTTTCGAGAAAAACTGGGTATAGTGCACCAAAGTCAAGCAGCTGATATCCCAAATTGTTGGATTTTACTTCAAGTAGGCTTTGGCACCTATTTGTTATTACTATTAGTTTCATTAATAAAACTCAAAATCAAAGTTATTATTTGAATGGTAATGATAAAAAGTAGTAAAAAATTATTTTCCTTAAATTTTAATTTTCTGTTAGTAATAATTAGTTATTCTTTTTTTCAATTGTATTCAGTATGTGTTAAACTTTTCCAGAAATAAACTAACTATTACTTTTTATCATTATCATTTTTTGAATCAGCCCCTGAATTTTTGCTAGTGTTTTTCAGAACACCCTGTATAACAATGCTACTCGTGAGCAATGCTTGTATTTAACTTTTCATACCAATAAATAATATTTAACTTGTAAATTCAAGTTAATTTTTTTTATAAGCAGCATAAAACGAATTCGTTAAAATCTGTCCTTCTGTCTGTTCCTTATGTACAGTCAAGATAAGTAGCTGGAAAATTAATCAACACTTAATGTATCTAGTAATATTAAAAATGAATTTAAGACCACGTGAAAATGCTGCGTATTATACTTACGCTATAACGATATAAGGAAGCCTTAAAATAAGGCGGAAAAATGCTGTGGTTAACGTAGACACTCACTACGCAGTCAATTATTCCAAATTAATACGATGTCAAACAAATCAAATAAAAATTGTACTCAAAAACACTTTTTCCTACGAGCGTGCGGAAAATACCACTTTTCCGCGAGTAGATAGGCAAAGCCGCTCCGGGACCACTTTCGAGGTCGATGGCGTCTGTCCATCCGGAGTGACCATGGAGAGGATGAAGAAGTCTTCGGAGAGGGTCGAGGGTATGTACAAGAAGTAAATCGTCAAAGACCGGAAGGTGGAGGGCGAAGAAGTCTTCGAGGGGGTGGTCTTCGGCGAGGGGGTATACAAGAAGTAATCGTCAATGACCAGAAGGTATTGCATCATCGTTAAAGCGTATTGCGCAATATTACGTAATCTTACGCAATATTGCGCAATATCATCAAGTTCTGAGAATGCCTGCGTTCAAGGTTAGCGACTTGTCGAGACTTGTCTGTAGGCGGCTAGATCAAAGGAGTGATTAATGTGGCGTAATCGATATGCACACGTGCGCGTTCAAGGTTATTGCGCAATATTGCATCATTTAGTTCTGAGAATGGCGCACCTGCGTTCAAGTTAAAGCGCTCTAGCGACTTGTCGAGACTTGTCTGTAGGCGGTTAGATCAAAGGAGTGATTAATGGCGAGTACGTGACTAAAAGAGCAACATCCAATTCTAAGAATGCGTTCAAGGTTAAAGCGCTCTAGAACAAAGAAGTCTTTGATGGTGTGTGATTAATGGCTTCCGACCCCGACCGCTAGCGTTCAAGGTTAAAGCGTTCTCACGGTTCCGTTTTTGCTGACTCGCAATGAAGTATGGGGGGAGGGGGAAAGGATATAATCGATGAGTCATCCTGCGTTCAAGATTAAAGCGCTCGTCTTTTTTTAATTCTTAGTCTTTAACATTTAGTGTTAGAACTGTCTCGTTACATTACAGTGTGCTCTCTCCTAATAAAATAATAATAATAATAAACAGAAAAATGTGGATGTTTTATAGTGAACAGAATTGGAGCAAAGCTGAAGACTTGCAGAGCGCAGTAGAATGTTTATGTGATGAAATTTCACCGCTAATATTTAGCGAGCGCCACGATAATGTGTACGATTTCCAGTCCATCCAAGACGATGAAATTCGTAATAAAGAATGTGAAAAACAGATTCAGAAGTACAATGGAGCTCTGGAATTGTGTCACAAATTTCTCGAGGGGAACGTTAGCATTCAACGATTTTGTAGAGAAATGATTGCAGCCGACATGAAAACATTTCTATTTAAAATTAAACTGTATTTACCTGTAAAATATATTATTCAATTTGATATTTATGACGAAGATGATAGCGATGTAAATGAATAAATATAAAGTTTTTATTTTTTCAAATTTTTTTTTTTTTCAAATTTTTTTTTCAAAATTTTTTTTTTTTTCAAAATTTTTTTTTATTTTTTAATTTTTTTATTTTTTTATTTTTTTAATTTTTTAATTTTTTAATTTTTTTATTTTTATTTTTTTTTCAAAAATCTTTTTTAATCTTTTTTTAAATTTTCGATTTTTGGGAATGCATAAAGGCGTAAAGAGATTTTTAAATAAAAGAGAACAACATATTTAAAATAATATATTAATAGAAATAAAAATATAATACTAATTAAAATACTAATTAAAATATATGACAGATTCCTCCAGGGGTGTGATGACATCATATTCATTCTGTAACAAAAGAAAATACATGATGTATGTATAAAAATTATATTTACTTTACTTACTGCTGAGAATCTCAACACCTCCATCACAATTTGAGGTGATAGTCGTGGTGGAGGTGATGGTGAAGGGGGTGGCGGGATCATGGGCGATGTCATAGGGGGTGGCGATGTCATAGCGGGTGGAGGCATCAGGGGCGATGTCATAGCGGGTGGAGGCACCATGAACGACGTCATAGCGGGTGGAGGCATTATGAACGACGTCATAGGGGGTGGCGTCATCATGGGCGATGTCATAGGGGGTGGAGGCACCATGAACGACGTCATGGGCTGCGGGTGATATGAGAGCGGTGAAGACATCACGTGATCCTCCTCCTCCTCACTCTCTATTTCTGACTTTATATTCGTAAAACTGTAACAAAGAGAAATATCAGTATTTATTTATGTTAAAATGTTTCTATAATAATTACCATATTTGCATCTGGGGGGACGACGACACCCATCGGTGTGGCCATTTCATGAACGGGTTTTTGTCACAACTAGATGTTGAGACCCGTTCGTCGTCGTAACCGTTTGGAGGAGGAGAAGAACTGTCGCCTAAACCAATGCTTACGAAACTATGAAAAAAAAAAAAAAAATCCAATTTAAAAAAACTAAGCACAGAAATAAAAAGATTAAAATGTACTCACTTTTCTCTAAGATAAGCCTCCAGATACTGGGGCGGGGTGTACTGGTACTCGCACATGATCAAGTTATGTTCACGACTCACAGTAGCTGAATGACAATTAAATAAAAGCGTATACCCATAAACCCCTCCGCCGAAAAAACGAAAATCTTTTAATGCACATTAACGAAACACTAAAAAAATAAACAATATCCCTTTTTGCCAACGTGTATCAGACTAGCAAGTTCTGTTACTTTTTAAATCAGACTGTCAGCAAAATAATAAAAGGCAATTGAGCACGTTCATAACATAAACGATCCTTTTTTACGTCTGAATTCATACTCCACATAAATAAAACAAATGTTAATTTGGCAAAAAAATATTTAATAATCAATAATAATTAATTCATCGATATGATACATTTTTTTCTTATAATAATTCTAACTATACACTTTAACAATAAAATCGAAATACACAGAGTAATGTAGCATAGTAATTGTAAAATTGGATCGCTGTTGCCGCTTATGTCTTCGTGTTCTTGAGTCCCATTAAAAGTGGGGTAGGATGTAACAGCATGTAAAAGAATAAAGTATGTAACCACCGCCGCCGCCGCCGCCGCCATGATGATTGCTGATACACTAATGAGATTTATCCTCAAATAATGTCTATTTATTGTCTGATATTCTAAGTAGTAGTACTGGCACAATTACGGGGATTAAATTGGAAATTCTTCGTTGAAATCTTTGACGATCGACCGATGCCTCAATCCAACATTGACCATTTCTGGACATTCTGTACGCATAAGACCAATGTATGATGTACCTAACTTGAATCTTATCGTCAAATCTCACCCTCTTTTTAGCAGCAGCAGTTTCCATTTCTTTTTTTTTTTCATGGATTATTTATACGAACTGCAGCATGTAAACGTATTCGACATATTACGCATGTTTTCTGAGAAAAACTACAGTCTGCGCATATCGCAATATGTCCACACGGTACGAATATCATATCACAATCATTTTTGTAGCAAACTTTACACTTTTTACGAATCTCGCAAACTTTACAAAGACTGTTTATAGAATTAGCGATATGACCACAAGATAAAAATACTGGAGACTGCATTTTGTTTTCAGAGAGCAATTCTTCTTGCTGCTGTGGCACGTGAAAATGTTCCACACCGTCTTCTATCGCTGAATACACCACTGCCAGCGATGACACTTAATTTTTGAAACTGTGAAAACATACGCTGTTTCTCTGCATACAAGTTTATTAGTTTTTTCAACTCGTGCAATTTAAATAAATGATCTTCTAACATGAAGTTAAATGATGATGATGACATCTTACTCTTATAACGTCTAACTGGATAATGAGTAACTGGTGCTTGTACATAGAGGATAATAGCAAAAGAGGTGGGGGAAGGGGATGAATAAAAAAAAACATTAATAAAATACATATTTATTTAGGTAAACTAGAATATAACCAATTATAAAGGGTAAATACATTTCTTAAGCTACATATTTTATTATTATTATTACAATGATTTAAACAATAAGGTAAATCTTTAGTGAACTTTGGAACCTCTTCATTAAGCAGCTGTTCCACATTGATGATAGATGGCACAGTTTGTCCCAATGCATGTAAACGTTTTTCCAGAAATTCTTTTTTCTGATAACCTTTTACGTACACAGTAGTAGTAGCTCCATTAAGTAGATGATTACGTAATATTTCATTTAGGTCATTATCGCTTACGTAGCCACCACTATACCTCAATCCATGATGATGTAATTCCAAGTAATTTATTTGCTTCTTCAGGTCATAACTTAAAGAATCGTACGGTATGAGAGGCTTAAGTAAATAATGGGCATGCTGGTCTCCACTAACAAACGAGATTTCCTTAGGATAGAATTCGGGCAGGTTAAAGCCTTGAATATCTACGACAATCAATTTCATGTTTACTCTTCGATAGTTCTTCGCATACTAAATTATTTCTACATTACATAATGTTTCTTATAACTCCACTGAGAGGTAAATACTCCAAAACGCGGTCGTGTATGAGAATGCAGTAGGCCTTGGTATTTGGGGGGAAGGGGGTCAAACTTTCAATTTCCATTTTTATGTCTACAATCGAAGGTTTAACAGGAGCCCTCCTCTTCGAGCAGTCTATAACGAATAGCGTGTGATTCTTGAAAGCGGCAAAATCTAGCATAGGTTTATTATTTGAAGCGAACGATTTGGTAAAATCAGTATACATATGATAGGCCTCAGAGTATTTTTTAGCTTTAAAGTCCAACCTCATATCTTCGTGAGGGTAACGATCATTGTTTAGCAATAATTTCACATTAAATATATCAATATTATCGAATTGCGTAGAGTCCTTCGTCTTGGCATCTTTCTTATCGGTTTGTAGAGCAAGGATGGCAGCTTGGGGGCTTTGAGTGCCATTTTTAACAACTATAATTTCTTTTGTAGCACCTGCCACTAGGGAGGGTATCTCATGAATTTCATATTGTCTATACGTTAATATGATTGGCGTATCGGCATTAACTTTAGCTAGAAAATTCAGTTTTGGAATATCGTTCAAATACACATGTTTCACTTTTAATTCAATATTGGTGATGGTTAGTTCGCCAACTGTATCATCTTCAGATACTTTAAAACAATTATTATCGCTACGAGCCCGTATCAAACGTAGAACCTGTTTACCGAAAACGTATCTCCTGTAATCGTAAAAGAATCCCAGTAAATGTCTCAAGGGTATTCTTAAGAAAAAGGTGAAATTTGTAGCGTCATATGTAATCAGGCTACCGCTAGGATAATTCCAACCTGCGATGCTATGAGAAAAATCATCTTTTTCATAACATATATAACTTTTTATCGTGCTCACAATTCCAGGATCGCGTACTTTATCTATTTCCATGCCATTTAATTCATAACTTATGGAATCAAATAAAAAGGCGCCCGCGTTATTGGTGAATTCAACGGTGCCCGTACCAGTAGCATTTTTCTTTAAAGTTCCCTCGATTGATAGCGCCCCCTCACCTATTTCAATCAAAGCGTCATGCTGATAAATGGCAATTTCAATTTCATCATTATTCCCATAGGCTTTAACGTACGGATGGTACGTTCGAACTTCGACTCGTTCAATTGAATCGTCGTAGTGGGGGTCTTGGAACAGCTGCAGTTCTTCTAACATGATAACCCAAAGATAATAAATATAAATAATTTGAATAAGTTAACTTGGTAGGTTCTGATGACGGTGGTGGTGGTGGTGACCTTGCACTTGTACGATTAGATACAGAATGAGGATGATGTAAGCTTCCTCCGTATATATTAGGTTTACTACGGTTAAATATTAATCTCATGTTCTTTTAAGTTCTAACCTCACAATCAACTTCTCTCCTCGCAGATTAACAAGCTCAGAATTTTGATCGAGTATTTTCAAAGTGATATTCTGTATCTCTCGAATGCTGGGGTTTACAGGTAGATAAGTTAAATTCCTAGGTTCAATGTTTATAGCGTATCCGGGATCAACATTCAAACCGCATTCAAAAATCGTATGTGTAGGGCTATTATTGGAATATGCTCCTACAGTAATGTTACAGTCCACGTGGATCGTTATAACTCTGACTATATTAACAGGTAAATCAGACTCATATAATGTATCCGGTTTTAATGTTCTGCTGGCACTGTAACCCAACAGGGTGGCCAAGCTATCCTTGTGATTAAAGTTAATTTCGTGTTTACTTTTAATTTCACACTTGAGCGTATTATTGTTAGGTTTCAGCGAGAAGTATTCGTCAGCCTGCTGCTGTGATGTTACGCCGCTACCTACTAGTAATCTCTTTTGCAGATAGGATTCAATGTCACTTATTTCATAAGATCCTGTAGGTATAGTTATGACGCTTTCTTTGAGACTTCTATCACCGCCTAGCTCCCAATAATAAAACTTGTTATTCACACCTTCTTCGATGTTAGGTATCGTATTATAGGTGTCGAGACCGGTCAACGCTATCGAATAATCGTATCGGGGATCTAGTTCTATGGGATTATAAAAGTCTACGGAGAGAACAGACTTGCGACCACTTAACTGGAAAGTGTTCGATGACATACTGATTACACATCACGCGTGTTTATTATTTTTATAGAGAAATTGCAAACATAAATGTCCACAATTTACCGTGTTATATGTTTGATATGCATCGGGATTATATTTAATTTTAAATTTCCCGCCAAAGTATCGAACTAATTCCATTGGAGGTTTCAGAGATCCAAAGCTGTCGAAATATACTACGGAATCGCCTGTTTTCTTATATGCTACCCAATGAGTTCCAGCCCCCTTTACGCTGTCCAAGTTAATGATGGCGCTCTCGTTTCCTTTAAGTGGATGTGAAGGTAAAGAGTCTCTCATATAGACGCCTCTGAAATGGGGAATTTTTAACTTTTTCGCATACTTTAAGATGTCGAGGTCAGAGAGCGCTCTATCGGGTAGCTTCAATGGTAGTTTTTTGTCAAATATAAACCGTATCCTTTCTTATAGGGTTTCATGTACAGTCCGGAACCTTTTTTACCCAAAGTCACATCCTCCACGGCTCTATTGTGGCGGTGAGCTTCTTCCAATGTTTTCCTAGCATTCTTAGCGTCTATAACAGTTTTAGCAATGGCCGCAGCGCCACCTGACAGAGCTCCAAGAGCTGAGAGACCTGCAAAGATCGGTATTAGAGGTAAGAAGCCTCCGGTCTTCGGTAGCGGTAGAATACGGGGAACAGTGATTTTCTTCCTTCCACCTGCTTTCCTGATGGCAATTCGCGCCGTTTTAACACCGATAGCCATATCCTTTTTCACATCATGACTTGCGTGCTTTTTCAACGCTTTCACAATGTTCGATAGGATGGCCTTACGGAAGGGAATTTTCTTCTTTCCTTTCCGTTTATTACAGCCTCCTGCTACACCCATACCTAATTTACGTTTAACCTTCATGGCGTTTGTGACAGCCCAAGCTGCTGCTTTTTCACCTAATCTGGCGTCTTTAGATTTAACGCGTTCCCAAGCTCTTTGTTCCAGTATGTAATCGGCTTTATGTCTGTCGTCCAAGTTCGCGTTTTCGCTATAAGCAATATCGTGTTCACGGCACGCTTGATCCAAAGGGTTAACACCTGGATCCCCTCGAGCTAGACGTTTACGTAACTTTGTGCCGGGTCCGCAGTACTGATAACCAGGTAAATGCAGTTCGAAAGGTAGCTTGTTGATAAGAGTGTTAACTACACCTCTGCCGTGTTTCCTCGACGTCATCTAAACTAGAACTGATGATGTACGAGTCCGAAACTTCTATATATAGGAATGTACAGAGTGAAAAGTTTAGAGTTCATGATGCGCGTTCAAAGACAAAAGACGTCTCTACCCGTAGAGAATTTAGATTTATTAACTTCTGATCGTTCTGTAGAAGGATCTGTTAATAAACATGGAGAGTTATTTCCTAGCGCTTTAAGAACTATCGTATGTGGACCTAGTGGGGCGGGGAAGACAAATATTCTACTAAGTCTATTATTCGACTCTAACGGACTATGGTTTGAGAATGTGTACGTGTACTCCAAGTCCCTGTATCAACCTAAATATAAATTATTGGAAGATGTGCTGAAGAAGGTAAAAGGCGTAGGCTACTTTCCATACACCTCCAACGAAAACATCATCGATCCTTCGGAAGCTAAAATGAATTCCATATTTATATTTGATGACGTAGCATGTGACAAGCAAGACAAGATACGCGCCTTTTTCTCCATGGGGAGACATAAGCTTGTAGATTGTTTCTATCTCTGTCAGACTTACACCCATATACCGAAACATCTCATTCGAGATAACTGTAACTGCCTAATATTATTTAAACAGGATAAAATGAATTTACGTCATGTGTTTGACGATCACGTGACTCCCGATATGAGCTTTGAACAATTTGAACATTTATGCAGAGAATGCTGGAACGATAAATTCGGAGTGCTGGTTATCGTAAAGGATTTTGAATTACATAAAGGACGCTATAGAAAAGGCTTTGATCAGTATATAAGTATATGAGATTTCAATAACACCAAGCATTATCAGTTAGACGCTCAAACTGAACAGACCTGTTTTGAAAAACAGGTTATCTGTTTTGAGAAACCCTGTATCTGTTTACAGACCTGTTTAAAATAGCTGTTTACCTGTTTAAAATACCTGCTTACCTGTTTAACATACCTGTTTACCTGTTTAACAATGAAGGTTACTAAAAAATTTACTCTCGCGGCATATAAACCACCTAGGGAGAAGGTCTATGACTTGGCGAAAGACTTGGCGCTCAAGAAGAAGATAAAAAAAGCTTCAGATTCTATTCGAAGGAAGTACTTGGCTTTAAAATTAGGTAGAGCTGAGGAGGACGATACAATTAGACGTTTATTGAAACCGGTCATTGAACCATTACGAGAACTCGGTGCTGTTAAGAATTCACCCAAGCAGAAGCAGACTCCAAAAGTAGAGAATACCATTAAATCTGAAATAAAGAAAAAAATAAAAGTGAAAGAAGAAGTGGAAGAAGAAGAAGAAGATGATGAAATATTTGAAGATTCAAGTAGTACGATTGACCCTGATGCCTCCGCCGCTGAACAGTATCCTACGTTAGCTAAGCAATATTTAACAGGTCTCTATGATAAAAGTAAGGATTACGATGAAACCTATGGCGTGAGATTTAATGGCGAAATGAATAAATTATACATCGGATCTATGGAACTAAATATCGGTTCTAATGCCGGCTTAAGTATCGGCGATAAAATGTTTGCTGGAAGACAAGGCTTATATGAACTGCTATTTATGAAGAAGCCTCAAGGTTACAGCGAACAGGACTTAGCTGATTACAAGGAAATTCTGGAAACCTCTAACGCACATAAACGAAATTATGATCCTGCAAGTCAATTAAATGGCACTCGATCACATAAATATACTAAAGTGATAAAACCATTATTTAAAAAAAACAATAGTGGCGATGGCACTCCCAAAATAAAACATACTCAACCTCATAGTAGTGGACAGGGTATGAATATGGTTTACAATGAAAAACCGGTAGAATACGTCTTCTGGGACGATATAAACGAATTAGTGGACAGGCTAAGACTTTTAAATGCATCCAAGGCGGCAGGAAATACTGATTCCCACGACAACGAAATCTTGGCTATTTTAAATGAATTGAAAGAAGCAGGAATTATATATTAGTATGTAACAGCTCTCTACACACACTTCATATTCGCAATGAGTCTCGATAAGTTCGGTCGTTCAGCACGAGGTGGCGTTAGCAAGAACATCAGTCTATTACCACAAGGTCGAGGTTTTAATTTCACCAAAGATGGAAACATTGATGTGGAAAAATTGAAATTGTGTAATGTTCAACCGCCCACTGAAGATGGCGATGCTGTCAATAAAAAGTACATGGATGATAATGTGACTGCCATTGCTACGGCTCTAGCGACGAACTCGAACAATTACCAAAGGGATACTTCCACTCGTTTAGATAAACAGAGAGGCTCCATACAAGACCTTAGAAAATCTATAAAAAAATTAAATGATGAAGTAATTGTTCTAATGCAAGCGAATCTCACCTCTCTGTCTAACACAGTGAAAACTGTCGAGATGGCGGTTAATAAATTAAAAGCGAGCAAAAGAGTATAAATTATAAAAGTCTGACATATATGTTCATTTAATTTGATACCATCGATCTGTTATGTCTAATTCTAAAGAAAAAATTCAATTGGTTAATGAGCTACATAAACCCGCCCGTAGAAATATTAAGCGGCGCAGGCGCATAGTCATAAAGGGAATAGATGACTTGTGGCAGGCAGATTTGGCTGAGATGGGGAACTACTCCAAGGATAACAATAATTTTAGATACATTCTGATGGTAATTGATTGTTTTTCCAAGTTCCTATGGGTTAAGCCGATAAAAAATAAGAGCGGACCCGAAGTCACTCAGGCTATGGAGAACGTCTTCAGGGAGAGCAAGAGATCTTGTAATCATTTAAATACAGATCAGGGTACGGAATTTTATAATGTACACTTTCAACGCTTGATGAAACAATTTAAGGTTAACCACTACAGCACATATACTGTTAAGAAAGCCGCCATAGTTGAACGTGTTATTAGAACGATAAAGGAGCGCTTGTACAAGTATTTCAGTTTAAACGGCTCATACCGATGGGTGGAGGTGCTTCCCCACATTGTTAAAGAGTATAATAACCGAAAACATAGGACTATCGGGGTAAAGCCGGTGGATGTGAACGCGAAGAATGAAAAGCAAATTTTACGTTCAGTTTACAATCACATAAAGATAGCAGCATCGCGACGCTACAAGGTGGGCGATATTGTGCGAGTCAGTAAGAGTAAGCATGTGTTTAGCAAAGGATACACACCAAACTGGAGTACAGAGTTATTTAAAATATCCGAGGTTCGAATCACCAATCCTACAACCTATTTACTTGAAGATATGCAAGGTAGACCTATAAGAGGGGGGTTCTACGAAGAGGAGCTGCAAAAAACGAAAACACCCGATGTGTACCTCGTGGAAAAGGTGTTACGTAAGCGAGGCGAGAAGTCTTACGTGAAATGGCTGGGCTTTGATTCCACGCACAACAGCTGGATTGATTCAGATAACATTCTTTAACCTGCATGTGTGTGTTCTTATGAGAAAATGTGTCATACCCCCATGAGAAGTGCGAATTTACATTATATCTTATGAGATAATAGCACACATTTATGAAACTTGGGGGCCTTTTTAAATTAGTACCCTCCCTCCCTCCCACTACCTAATGCATAAACAGACAGATTATGATTTGAAAGCTTAGTTGTCTGTTAGTCTTTGAGTGCAATGGAATCACCTGCTGCTGCTAGTCCTTCATTTTCCTCTGAAGATTCCTCCGGTTATTGGAGTGAAATTGATCGAGTTAGTGATATTTATCAAGACGCTATACTTACTGAAGAACGATATATTTGTGAAAATGTGTTTTACGTTAAAGACTCTAATTATAAAATAATTACTGGACTTTCTCCTGCAAGAGGTTATGTTCCTGCTGTACGAATATTGCTGAACGTATCACATCCTATATTCACGAAATCAGATAATATTTCCTTCATAAGAGAAGACTGGAACGATTTTATTACTTACCTTCAACAATTTACCTCTGATTATTTTAATGATGAGATCAAAGATGATGAAGAAGAAGAAGTGGAGGAAGAAATTCATTTCTCTGGTTATGCCCTAATAAAGGCTCCTTTTATCGGGAACAAGATGTTAAAATTGTCTGCTGCTGGAGTTTCAAGTTTATTTTATTTTTCAAGAAACACTGTATACGATATTATAAATATTAACAAACTCGTATCATCTCATATGGATTTACTGCATAGTTTAAGTTTTCCAGAGTTCTATGATAACTTTCTAAATGTCACAAATAACATATTAAGTGAATCTCAATATGAATTATCCTCTTATAATGTACTATTAAAATTAAGTGAAATATATCCTTGTAACATTCACACATACTGTATTCGTGAATGCTTAGCTTATAATTTGAATAAAGTTCTAAATGATTTAGATAGAATAATGTTTCTTATAAAAAAATGATTGAATAAAGAAATATTAATAATACGTTTTTTTTTTATTTCTAGGTTAGGTATATGGAATAAAAATCAAGTCAACATTTAAATAATATATATATTGAAATAAAAGAAAAATACAGTAATAATAAAAAATGATTGATTACATATATATAATAATATTGATTACATATATTATAAAAAAAGAATACATAAAATGATCGATATTGAAATCTTAGGTATTATCCTCAGGTATAATTGAATAATGACCCCACGGGAGAGTGTCATGAGTCTCAGAAAGTAATTTACGTTTATCATCGAAGGGGTTTAACGAGATTTTCGTTTGCTCAATGCTGTACACATCATGCAATCTAGATTGTATACAACGCTGAGTATTGTGCAATAGCCCTACGTCTCGAGTAGGATTTTTCAAAAATTTCTCTAAACACCGTAAATAATCCTCAAAAGTAATTTTTCTCTTAACGACGTTAGTCTTTACGCCTTTGGATTTTTTCACCACTTTACCTTGCGCCACCTTATACGTATATTGTTTGGAGCGTAACCCGATAAAATGAGTCATCAATTTACCGTTATTCTCATCCTTCATAAGACCGGGGATTTTTTTGTTCACTAATGGGATATCCCAACGATTATCGGGGGGATAGTCGCTGGTATCGAATCTTTGAATGTCTTTTTTGATGACCTCTTCGTACACGTCATCACACTGAAGTTCGTAGACCAAACTATCTGTATCGGTGTATAACAGTTTACAATTTTCCACCGGGAATTTAGTTAACATGTAGTCGTAATGGAATTCATACACGCAAGTTTTTGAAATATCTAAAATTGCCATTCCTATGTATAGGGGTTTATCGAATACAATGCGATTTTTTCTAAGTTCGATAGCCATTAGCGTATCACTAAAAACGGATCTACTATCAAAATTTGGACTGGAAATTAAATTTTTCGCCCCGTAACGCCCCTCCCACTTCCTAACCAGTTTTACTATACGGTGTTTCCTCACATTCTGCATTGTTTTCCCGAAAACTGCGTTGTTCATCAGTTTATAATTTGTTTTCTCAAATTCGGACTTTGCTTGCGCTCTTAACGATGTGTTTAGCTCTATGTACGATTTTAGCCAAGTAGACTGTTTGAATTTCAGCACTTTATGGATGCGAACTAAACGCAATCCGTGCTGCAAGACCTGCTTTAAATTTCTGTAATGTAAAACATAATTTTGCTTAGTGTACAGGGTGGTCATTAATTTGGAAAATTTGGAATTTGGAGCCGTTCGATGTTCTGCGCAAAAGGGTAAATCTTTGTGTAAATCGTGTAGATCATCCGGATACTCGAGATCCACATCAAGAACGTAACCGATTTCGGCATCATCGGGTACCGTGGTGACGTCAATGTTTGTATCGGTCCATTCGAAGCTGCCATATGGAAGGGGTTGATTCATAGCCCAGCCATATAAGTTATTTACATCATAATAAATCAGATACGTTGATGGTTTGGTGTTGTCATATTGTTCCGAGTACTTATTGTTAGCCTCACCATACCGATTACAGCATTGACTTACGCCACCACGAATGCCACGTTCGAAGAACATCAGCATATCTACGTCTTGAAGTGTTTCGAGTTTACACCCCGTATATTTGAGCATACAGTCCCACGTGTAGCCCTGAATAGTGTAATAGTGAGCGGGATCCAGACCGTATGTCTTGTGACAAGTGATGCGAAAAGTCTCGAACACGCACGTTAACAGCATGATGTCAGTTTTCATGTACAGATCGCTGTACTCGCCTAAATTTTGACAGTTAAATTTTGTCCAAACGATTTGAGCATGTCTGTATTCGTCCTCGTCAATGTCTGCATCGTTAAGTTTATTGTGAAAGCTGGTCAGGTCTGGTAATTCGGTGTCGTCAAGTCGTTCTATTGTGTCTATGTAGTCGTATGGAAAAACGCCCTTCTTTTTCAATAATTTCAATTTCTCTTCGTCTAAATTCGGAAATTCTCGTTTAAGATTTACGAAATTCTCCGCTTTTAATGTGGAAGCCAGCTCTTGTAATGAGCAGCCCATAAATCTAAAGGAATCTATGAATCTGAATTTTAAGTTAGTTTCATCATCGTATACCGTAAAACTAATATATTTTTCCTTATTTACCGGTAGCAGAGTGACGTGATATCTTTCGGCGAGCTGTTTAATTACGAAATGTGCGTCATAGCCCCCCAGGTTGTGGAACACCACTGGAATTACGAAGGATTTTTTATAATTTAAATTGCACTTATTGTGCGCAAACCCCCTGAAATCGCCGGTGAGGTGACAATGATCACGAACGATTTTATCTTTATCATTGAACGCTACCTCGCAAATGTGACATTTCTTACCGGCCGCATCCTGTAAACTAACTTCCGTATTCATGGGTTCGATATTTTTCAATTTGGAAGAAACGAATTTTGCGATGGCGCTCAACTCGTCCACAAACCAAGACATACAATCTGTTCCGCGATTACTTTTGAAAAAAGACCAATCGTCATTATAGTCACATTTAAAATAGTACCCGGCACTGTATGCTCTGTGTTTTTGATAGCGAGAACTTTTCGTTGCTGGTTCTGCGCCATAGCGATCTCTGTACTCTGACTGTTTATTTGCAGCTTCCGCATCGTTAAAGGGCTCAAGCAAAGA
The DNA here is from genome assembly GCA_963680705.1 of Rhagium mordax. Lineage (NCBI taxonomy): Eukaryota > Metazoa > Arthropoda > Insecta > Coleoptera > Cerambycidae > Rhagium > Rhagium mordax. Next base: position 49,789,021 of record OY796662.1, read on the forward strand.
TTCGAAATCCGCGTAAATCACAAAAGGAACCTTTTCCTTATAGACGAAATTTTTAAACTTAACGTACAGTTCTTTTGGAAACTCAATTTTACATTCGTTAACTTTCTCGCAATCCACCGTATGATCATCTAATTTAACCTGCGAAGAGAAATAATTGAGACACCTATCACAGAAAAATACTTTATGTTTATGTTTAGAAATTTGACTATTCAAAAGCCTTGATAAATCTTTGATGTACACGTAATGATATTTAATATTTTCATCTTGTTCCTCATCCTCGTTATCTGACTTGGGTGCCGGATCAAATTCAGATATTTTTGGATAATATTTATCTTGGATTAATAATAAATTTACGTGTTTTTCACGCTTTTGCTTAGTCAAGCGAACGGGGACTACTGAAAAATTTAATTTCGAGTCCATCTCCAGGACAAACACATTAACAGAAATATCAGCATTATTCTTTTCAAATTTAGAAATATATGGTATTTTCATAGGAAATTCAATTCCTTTTAAATTTAACACTTCAGTGTAATGAGGATATGTAGAGGTTCTGTCTGAATGTACATCCGTAGGATAAAGACCGCTGACGATGCTCCAGGCAAAGCATGCTTCGTCGTTCATATTTTTTACGTTAATACATGCCTGTTTTTTTAAAATTTTTTCCGGCAGTCTAATGTAGGATGAGCCGGTACCATTCCCCACTTCGAACTTATTAATGTTAACTTCCAAGCTAAGAATTTTATCTAGGGCCCAGCCAGATCCGGATTCGGAGAATTCAGATAAGGAATTGAGAATTTCATCTTTAATATTAATTTGGAAAAAATGTAACAAGTCCGTTCCGGCGTCGACTATTTGATTTTTTGTGTTGAAGTACTTTCGTTCAACGATTTCAACATCTCCGGATTTTCTCAGAAATTCACCACAGAAACAGGTATTCACTTTAAGAGTACGCATTTTTTTCAATACATTCATAACCCTATTTTTAAATAAGTAAAAAGCATCATCTAAAAATTGGGTAACATCTTTGTGTGTTAAATTTATTATTATTCCCGTACGTACTCGACCCTGAAAAACTGAAATTATCTCTTCCCATTTCACCCTATCACTGCGATTTTCTTTCACTGGCGCGGCTCCTACTCTTCCCCCAATACGATTTAAATGTTCAATTACTTTCTTAAACCGTTTAAGATGACCGAGATTAGTTTGTAGTTTTCTCAGAGTACCTACGGCTAAATCTGAATCGCGAATCGCCTTATTAAAAAGCCTAATATGCTGCTTTAGTTGCTTAAGCCAGGTGTCTCTCTCCCGCGGTGTAAAATTTCTTTTTTGAGCTAAAATTACCTCGACTGATTTAAATTTCGCCACAATTTCATCACTGAGACTAGCAATTTCTAATGAACTCATTTTTATTTATTTAAATGCACTTCACAATGTTTAAGAAAAATTTATACATACAGATTTTTCAATATCGATCCTGTTCCCTACGTATTTTTATCTTAATTAGTAGTGCTGCCGTCTTGCAATGATTCAGCTAAAAAAAACATACAAACATTAGAAAAAAATAAATAAAAAATAAAAAAATAAAAAATAAAAAAAATCAAAAAATTTAAAAATAAAAAAAATAAAAAAATTAAAAATAAAAAAAATCAAAATTTTATAAAAAAAGTTAAAAAATTAAAATTGATAAAAAATTAAAAAAATTAAAAAATTAAAAATTTATAAAAAAATAAAAAAAATAAAAAAATTAAAATTAATAAAAAAAAATAAAAAATTTAAAAATAATAAAAAAATTAAAAAATTAAAAAAATTAAAAAAATTAAAATTATAAAAAAATTAAGAAAATAAAAGAATTTAATTGTCCTTACTTTTCACAAATTGAAAGCTTATCCCCATAGACGGCTTCTTAACGTCCTTCAAGCCTCCAAATATAATGCTGTGTTTGCCTTCGGTGAAATCAGCTAAATTGTTTCTCATTAAAGGTGTCACCCTCTTCGGCAGAAAAGCCTTATTATCCTCCAGTTCAATCAATATGCTATCACCAAATTTTGTGGTCACTACTTGAGCTGATAATATTGGCTGGGGACTGTTTATTGGTAAGTCGGACACCTTAACGAGTGGTTTCGTTTCTAAAAGCGCAATTTTATTCAGTTCTTGTAAATTGGCCATCTAAAAATATTATATATTCATGATTTGAAATTTAAACAAAAAAGATTAAAATGTACTCACTTTGTAATTAATAGCGCACACTAAAACACCAAAAAGTATTGTACTGCTGAACTATGAAGTGTACAGACTTATTAACTTCTGAACTATTAAGATTATAATAGCGATAATCACACTTAAACACCAATGGTACTATTGTACTGCTGAACTATGAAGTGTAGAGACTGCTGAACTATTAAGCCTAGAATAACGATACGCCGACTTTTATATCCTTTCCCCCTCCCCTCCATACTTCATTGCGAGTCAGCAAAAACCGTGAGAACGCTTTAACCTTGAACGCAAGTGTTCCATCTTAGAACTGAATGTTACTCTTTTAGTCACGTACTTATGATTCACCACCAGCATTAATCACTTATATCTGACAGCTCTTCTTCATCAAAGACTTCTTTGTTCTAAAACTAGAGCGCTTTAACCTTGAACGCAGGTGTTCCATCATTCTTAGAATTGGATGTTGCTCTTTTAGTCACGTACTCACCACCGGCATCACTCCTTTGATCTAGCCGCCTACAGACAAGTCTCGACAAGTCGCTAGCCTTGAACGCAGGCATTCTCAGAACTGGATGATGTTGCGCAATAACCTTGAACGCGCACGATTCTCAGAACTGGATGTTGCTCTTTTAGTCACGTACTCGCCATTAATCACTCCTTTGATCTAGCCGCCTACAGACAAGTCTCGACAAGTCGCTAACCTTGAACGCAGGCATTCTCAGAACTTGATGATGTTGCGCAATAACCTTGAACGCGCACGTGTGCATATCGATTACGCTACATTAATCACTCCTTTGATCTAGCCGCCTACAGACAAGTCTCGACAAGTCGCTAACCTTGAACGCAGGCATTCTCAGAACTTGATGATATTGCGCAATATTGCGTAAGATTACGTAATATTGCGCAATACGCTTTAACGATGATGCAATACCTTCTGGTCATTGACGATTACTTCTTGTATACCCCCTCGCCGAAGACCACCCCCTCGAAGACTTCTTCGCCCTCCACCTTCCGGTCTTTGACGATTTACTTCTTGTACATACCCTCGACCCTCTCCGAAGACTTCTTCATCCTCTCCATGGTCACTCCGGATGGACAGACGCCATCGACCTCGAAAGTGGTCCCGGAGCGGCTTTGCCTATCTACTTCCGCGCGCATTTTAGTTTCGAAAGTTGCACTTTTCCGCACTAGTGCGGAAAAGTGCAACTTTAGAAACTAACATGCGTGCGGAAAAGTAATTATATTTTTATTTGCATTTTGGGTAAGTTATAAACTAATTACATTTTGAAATTGTGATCACGCTCCTAGGAAAAATATTGTTCCTAACACATGCGGAAAGTGTCTCTTCCGAACTCGACAGTAGCGTGCGGAAAAGTACCACTTTCGGCACTTGTTAGGAAAATAACTATTGTCACAGCAAAATTAAACACGAGGCATTTGAAATACAAGACACGCTGCTTTCTTTCAACTCAAAACTTTTCAAAACATTTCGCCTAGACCTTCGATTTTCTGTTACAAACGAATGAAACAATAAGAAGTGTCAACGTAACAAATGAATATGCAGTAAAATTGTGATTAATGAGTTTACAAATGTTAAAGTACCGAAAAATGGCAGTTAATTAAAAAAAAAATAAAAATAAATTTTTCAGAGACTATTTTACTTACCAGACGAATATAATTATTATATTCGTGTTTATCTCGTCGAGCTACCCCAGATTAAGTACAAAAGGATTTTTGTACGTGGTCAAGAAGTCGAGATATTGAAGATATTATAAGCGCACATGCTTTTTTTATTGAAAATATATCTAAGTATAATTTATCTGAAATAGTAAATTGCGCCCTCTGGAATTTTTTGGAAAAAAAAATTAACTCGGCTCCAGAAGGTCGTAGAAAAATATATTTTTTTTAAATTCGTGTAAAAATACCAGCAATTGATTTCCGTAACGATCATTATCGAGAAAAGAAAATTGAAAAAAATATTCAAGAAAAACCTCACCGAAAAATATTTAATTTTTTCATTTTCGGACACTTAAAATTAATAAAATCGTTACCGTTTCTTTTTACAGTGATAGTACAACTCTTTAGGAAAAAAATGAGCTCAAATTTGTTTCTTTAGGACTATCCGTCGAGATGTTACAGCCGATTTTCGAGAATGCCTTTTTTCGAAAAATCGATCTCGAAAATTTTTTAATATTTTTTAATTTCGAAAAAAACGTGCTTTTTTGGCTTGCCGTGGGCTACATTTACAGCAAGTAGCAAGTTACAAAACGTTAATTTGCAAGAAATACGGCAAAAACAAAAATAGTCGATTTTCGACGGTTTTTTTCGATATATCTCGAAAAGTAATGCACCGATCGATATCAACAAAAAATGAATTGAAAGATCTTTTTAATTACAACTTTCTAATTTAACTTTTTTCTCTACGAGCTTCAGTTTTTTTTTTCATTTGTGAAAAACCGTTTTCTTCAACTTTACGAATTTTTTAGGTCATGAAAGACATTAAGGATCCACTGGAAAAAACATTTTTCTTAGAAATATTTTATTCTATACGACATATTTTTTGTTTTCTGTTAACATTTTCGGGAAATTACACATTGGGCCGTTACCTATTGACTGTATTACAAAAGCTTAATTTTTACTTGGCGGAAAGATTTAGGATATATTCTGTTTTATTTATAATCCATATTAATAATGTTAGTAATGACAACTGCGTAATTGCAGTTTTCGTATGTGAAGGAAATGTCTTCAATTATTTTGGTATTTTATCAATTAATGTCAGTATTTGTCGCCGATATGAGGATTTACAGTTGTTTACAAAATTATGCCATTCAACGTTCTGTGACATTTTAATTACAATAATTTGCAGTCAGTTATCGCAATTAATGCTGTAAAATTGTAATTTTCCTAACGAGTCCTCGTATGGTATATAATTATTAGTAAGAATTAAAAATTTAGTATTAAACTCATATTCTTGAGTATAGAATTTTTTTCACGGTGGAATTCAATAACATTGAAGTACTAATCACTCCATTGAAGAATGCGCACTATTGCGCACACATCCCTCAAGACGTAATTATTGTCAACGATATTAGAAGTAAAACTGTTATTTTTATAAGAGCGCAATCTTTCAAAGGACAATAATTGCCTGTGAGAAAACACTTCACGACTAATATACACATGTACCTTTTTCATAAAATGATTTTCTTGATTTTTCAAATATACCTACTCCGTATACCTTGCTCAATCCCAATAATAAATTCATTTAAAGCAACAGACGTATCTTCTGTTCTCTTCCGCATCGGTACATTTAACGCTCGATAAAAATAACATATTGGCTGAAGGGTGCAACCAACAATAGGGCGGAATGGCCATTCAGAATAAAAAGTGTAAAGGAAACGAATAAAATTTAAAGATTGTTTCGGGACCAATTCAAGCGTTATTATTTGGCGCGTGTTAAAAAGCCATTTGAAAAGTACGGGTTCGACGGAAAAACAGCTAATAATCTAACAAGGACAAAAAAGTATTGTAATTGTTTAAAACCCACATTGTGATTTTAAATAATTTCAATAATTTTACCTTTCTCCTTTTTGGTTACTTTTGGGAGGTGATTCGCGATGCACACACATGGATTAAAATGCTTTTATATGCAAAACAACAAAAATAATCAAAGGGAAAATAATACCTAATGGAAATGGGAAAAAATTTTTTTTAACAAATTTACTTTTCTGTCAAACATGGAAAATATTTAATCCCTCTGAGAGCTATTTCGTACAGCTTAAATTACATATCTGCATGTCCTATGTATAGAACATCAATTTATAAAGAGGGTGTATGTTTAACTTCATATTAACTGGTAAAAGCATAGAACGAATTTGTTTAATAAGCCTAAAGAAATATTTCAGCGCCTTCATCAATGACTTATAAGTCAATATATTGTTTCTATAAAGTCACTGACTTACATCGCTCTTATAGTGGCTTCAAAACTCAAACCTTTTTGTTTCATAAGTAACTGTCATTAGGTTTATTTTTGACTTCTCTATACCAGTTTTTACAAGCTGTTCATTACCGCGTAAATTTAAATTTCAGATCCTGCATATCTTATCGTGATTAAAATCTGATCCAGTAAGCAGAAGTCAATAAATAGTTAGACTAAACTCGCATTTTTCATGGGATATTGAAGTTTTATCAGATTTTCGCGTGTCGTTTAGGAAATTTGATATTCATATTTTTTATACACCAAAGACACTATAAGTACGCTATTTCTATACGTAAATGCTTATTCTGTACCCATAAAAAAAAAACGTGTCTAATGATAGCTCATTAAATAAAAATGTTACAAGCTTAAAAAAAATCTTTTAGCGACAACCGTTATTAAGACAATTTTACTCCAACTGCAATAAGAAGTGGTGCTCTTAAAACAAATCATCCTGCACCACCCGGTATAAACTTTCGATATCCATGAGCTTCTGTAGCTTCTAACGCATTCTCCGCTTGAAAGTCAAATCAAGAAGCAATTTATTCGAATTTGCGTTCAATTGTCTTTTTATTGGAGACGAAAAAGGCGGAAATATGACGCGAGATACTGTAATAATAAGGAAATCTTGCATGAATAGTGCTTGTTGAGTTGCTCTCCGGATAACAATGGTTCTTCTGGCACTCCCGAACGTTCCTATGGGCAAACTAAATAAAAATTGAACAGGACAAGCGCCAATATCTTGATATGTAACTGGATATTAATAAACGTGGTAACAGACAATAAACTACTAAATTCGAGATATAGGTATACGATATGTGTTTTGAAGAATATCAATATAAGTTGGTTTTAAATAATCGCAAGACAATGCATATATCATACCGAGTTTTCATTAATTTGAATGAAGAATTTGAATTTCCCATACATCGGTTTTTAAAAATTTAACAGTCACTTAGCCAATTAGTACTTATAATTATCGATATAAATAATACATCGATCAGTATCAGATTTCCGTCGTATTTATCGTGTGACGCAAAATCATTCTTTTGTTTTATAAAAACAAATATTTGACGTTTTCTGTTCTGAAGATTTTTTTATCCGAAATTTCTACAGCTATTTGTTTGCCCCCCCTCCATCGTGAACAATTGAATTCAATTTTGCATCATAATATTGCACCTCCTTTCTCGAATTTTGCACACCCCAACTTTGGAAATGTCAAGAAAAACAAGGTGGGGAATGTAAACTTGACGCTTGCCCCCATTTCCTCCAATTGATTTTCTCTCTATCATTTTTGCACAATTTTGCACATCTTATTTCAAATTTGGCACACACCCACGGCGTCCAGAATAATTTTCCTTAGACCACCCTACCAACAAAAAATCCACCTTATTCTTGTGCCATTTTAATCGCCTAATTTTGCACACCCCATTTCAAATTGTGCAAAAAGAGGCGACTATAATGAGGGAAATCAATTTAATTGGAGCAAGTGAAGGGCAAGCGTCAAGTTTACATCCCCACCTAATTTTCCTCACCATTCCCAAAATTGGGGAGTGCAAAATTCGAGAAGGGGCGTGCAAAATTGTGCAAAACTATGATGCAAACTTCGATTGTTCAGCAGTAGGCTGTTGTAACCTCCTTATTATCAAAATTGACTCCGTCGTATTTATCGTGTCGCGCAAAACCATTCTTGTGTTTCATAAAAACAAATATTTGACGTTTTCTGTTCATATTCCAAATATCTGTTCTGAAGATTTTTTTATCCGAAATTTCTACAGCTATTTGTTTGCCCCCCCCCCCCCCTTCCGTCGTGAAGAATTGATTCAATTTTGCATCATAATATTGCACACCCTTCCTCGAATTTTGCACACCTCAACTTAACTTTAGAAATGTCATGAAAAACAAAGTGGGGAATGTAAACTTGACGCTTGCCCCCATTTGCTCCAATTGATTTTCTCTCTATCAATTTTGCACAATTTTGCACATCTTATTCCAGATTTGGCACACACCCACGGCGTCCAGAATAATTTTCCCTATACCACCCTACCAACAAAAAATATACATTATTTATGTGCCATTTTAATCGTCTAATTTTGCACACCCCATTTCAAATTTTGCACACTCCACTCCTCCCACTAACAAAATTTCTATTACCTATTTTGAGCTGTCTTACCAAAAAAGTTGAAGGAAACGTATTTCTGGGACCACAAAGCACAAAATAATAGGAATTTTGTTAGTGGGAGGAATGGTGTATGCAAAATTTTAAATAGGGTGTGCAAAATTGTGCAAAAGTACGATTAAGATGGCACAAAATAACGGAAATTTTGTTAGTGGGTAAGGTTGAGAAAAATCACGCCGTGGACGCAAACGCCGGCGTGTGCAAAATTTAAAATAAGATGTGCAAAACCGTGCAAAAATAGATGATTAAGATGGCACAAAAATAGTATGGATTATGTTAGTGGAGGGGGCGTTAGGGAAAATTATTCAGGAAGTCAAAGTGTGGTGGGTGTGTGCAAATTTTGAAATAAGATGTACAAAATTGTGCAAAAAGAGGCGACTATAATGAGGGGAAATCAATTTAATTGAAGCAAGTGAAGGGCAAGTGTCAAGTTTACATCCCCACCATTACCAAAATTGGTGCGTGCAAAATTCGAGAAAGGGCGTGCAAAATTGTGCAAAACTACAATGATGCAAATTTCGATTGTTCAGCAGTAGGCTGTTGTAACCTCATTATTATCAAAATTGACTCCGTCGTATCCACTTGATTTTCTCTCTATCGTTTTTGCACATCTTATTATTTGGCACACACACACACGGCGTTCAGAATAATTCTCCCTAGACCGCCCGACCAACATAAAATACACATTATTTTTGTGCCATTTAAATCGCCTAATTTTGCACACCCCATTTCAAATTTTGCGCACCTCATTTCAAATTTTGCACACTTCACTCCTCCCACTAACAAAATTTCTATTACCTATTTTGTGCTGTCTTGCCAAAAAAGTTGAAGGAAACGAAAGAAAAAATAATTGGAATTTTGTTGGTGAGAGAAATGGAGTATGCAAAATTTTAAATAGGGCGTGCAAAATTGTGCAAAATAAACGACTAAGATGACACAAAATAACGAAAATTTTGTTAGTGAGTAACGCTGGGAAAAATCACGCCGTGGACGCCAACGCCGGCGTGTGCAAAATTTAAAATAAGATGTGCAAAACCGTGCAAAAATAGACGATTAAGATACAAGGTACAAAAATGGTATATATTATGTTAGTGAAAACTATTCAGGAAGCTAAAGTAGGTGTGCGAAAAATTTTAAATAAGATGTGCAAAACTGTGTAAAAAGAGGAGGGTATGATGAAGGGAAAATCAATTTAATTAGAGTAGGTGGATGGCAAGCGTCAAGTTTACATCCCCACTTAATTTTCCTCACATCCCCAAAATTGGGGCGTGCAAAATTCGAGAAGGGGCGTGCAAAATTGTGCAAAATGTGTGAAAACTATGATGCGAATTTCGATTTTTCAGCAGTACACTGTTGTAACCTCCTTGCTATCAAAATCGAAAGATAAGAATTTTGATAGCAAGTCTTTAAAATAAATATATTTTTTGAGAACAAAAACACAGAAAATCTCATGAAACTGCTTGATTTTGGCTGTTTCTTCTACTTCTAGACCAGATAGACATATTTCGCCGATATCTCGAAAGCAGTTAGTGGTATTGGAATATGTATGGTTTTCACCTACCTACGTTTCACAAAAATTGAGCTCTAAGCATCTGGTCAGTTCTTGCTATCTGGACTAAAAGCTGTATAGTGTTCACTTTCTCTATACCAACAAAAATATGGTGGTACAGGGTAGTTCCCTATAGTTTTTTTAAATGGAACATCCTGTATATTTTTGCATATTTCAAAAGATAATTTTAGCTGATTCCAAAAATATATTATATTTTGGTCGGCATTTGCATGGGTTGTATTAATAACAGTTTGCTTTTATTAGAAATATTTTGTCAGTTTTTTCATCGTAACCTATATTCTACGCGAACTATTCTACACAAAAATGCATACTGTTTTTTCAAGTTGTCTCTCTTTCTCTTCTTTCCGATGCTATGTTGTTTTATATTTTTTTCGGAAAAAGATATTTGCTACCAAAATATTCAACTTTTGTCTCTACACTTTTTTCATATCTCTAAATATAATATAGGGAACTACCCTGTACATAAAAATAGGTGCAATTTACAACATCCCTTGTATATTTTGCAGAGGAAGTAAATAATTTTTTTTTCGCGAATTCGTTAAAATCATGTAATAACAGTAGCCCAATAACGCGCTTACCATCAATCACCATATCATGAAACTAGACAACCATGTACTTTGCTGTTAACTAGAAAATCGAGTTTTATGTTATACACCTATTATTTGACATTAGATTCAGCGGAACGTGTGATACGTATTACGTCTTTGTGTAACTTTAACTTGTGCAGCAACTTTGTTATACCGGCGCACTATATTCGTTTATGATCAAATGCATCTGATAGGAAAACGATATCAAGTCACGGAACTTGCATTATAGCATCTTAAGACTAGCAGTAGCGGAGTTATATTGGATAGCAAAACTGTTGCAATACTAATAATGGAAGTAAACTACACATCACAATGGTCTATGGATAACACATACCGTAATTAACTTTCATTACATTACTTTTCAATTGAAGACGTGCATTGTCGGGTATAAGGCAACCTAAGTCAAAGAATCATAACTACATACAACGATTCTTTCCAAGCATTTTCAAGAAAATAATAATGAAAACAATTATTTATTTACTCTCCAAATAAAAAAATAATACACGTCACTTTTCACATCAACATTGAACACATTAAATCTTCCCCAACATGATATTTTAAACTCTTTACGTTAATTCGCTTGTATAAAAAATTATTTCTCTGACATTTAAATTTTTTCTCGGCCCGAGCCACTGATAAAAACACGGATAAAATCAGCTGAAACACACATTTCTGACAACTCCAACGTACGTTTTCATGTCAGTTGTTAAAAATATCATTTGACATGATGCATAGCCTGAAGCATAAAATATGCTTCTAATTTGATTGTTCCAGCGTTCGAGTTGGTGTCGCTGAAAACTGTGAATAGACTGTGTGAAATGTTATATCTGCGTGTAAAATTTATTTGCCGTAGTGCAGTCGTATAGGCATAAATTAGTTAAAAAAATGAAAACATGTGACATCTTTTTGTAACAGTAAACACTGTTGGAGTGTTAGTATATGAAAAGTTTCTAACTCGTATCAGGACTGTAAAAAATTGCAACATTAAGGAATTACTTACCTCAATATTACAAATTAATGATCGATTTGAAAAGTGTTAAAGTATGTAAAAATCTGATTTAAAACAATGTACTTTTCTATTAGGGCTATTGTTACAAAAACTGACACGCCTAAACCGAATTAATATTATTATATTATGAATTAAAAATTGACACCGCAAGCGAATTAAAAATATTTTCCTTCCTCCTCTGTTCATTGACTGATGTTGCGCGACTAAAATAGGCCATGAATATACACCTACAAAATTGTATCGAAATATTTAGCATATAGATAACAGTCAGATATTTTTTTAAAACCATATATTTGGAATATAATAAGGTTTAAAACACATATCCCGCATATTCTGTAAACTTGGCAGCTAGCAGCACCACTGGTGCTAATTACGAAACTCTTTTAGTAGTGAAAAAAACGGAGGTGCTAATTGTTTTGCCAAAGTTACTAATAGTTTTACGATTTTGGTGCCAACTTTACACAACAACCGCTAATGCCAATTGCGAAACTCTTACTGCCATTTAAAGTATAATTAACACCATTTAAATACGTGAACAAAGTTACTCATGGTTTTAAAATTTTGGTGCCAACTTCATACCAACACCACAACCACTAGTGCCAACTGCGAAACTCTTCCTGCTGAAGTCTATTTAACACCCTTTAAATATAATAAACAAATGACGGTGCTAATTGTTTTGACAAAGTTACTAATAGTTCTACAATTTTGGTGCCAACTACACACCAACACCAACTGCTAATACTAATTACGAACCACTAGTGCTAATTGCGAAAAAAATGTTCCTACCATTTAAAGTCTATTTAACACCATTTAAATATGTTAAAAAAATGAAGGTGCTAATAGTTTTGCCAAAGTTACTAACAGTTTTAAAATTTTGGTGCCAACTTCACACGAACACCACAACGACACAACTGCGAAACTTTTCCTGCTAAAGTCTATTTAACACCCTTTAAATATAATAAATAAATGAAGGTGCTAATTGTTTCGTCAAAGTTACTAATAAATTTAAAATTTTGATGCCAGCTTTACACCAACACCCCAACCACTAGCGCTAACTGCGAAACTTTGCCTGCTAAAGTCTATTTAACACCCTTTAAATATAATAAACAAATGAAGGTGCTAATTGTTTCGTCAAAGTTACTAATACCTAGTTCTACAATTTTGGTGCCAACTTCACACCAACACCAACTACTAGTACTCAGTACGAACCACTAGTGCTAATTGCGAAACTCTTCCTGCCATTTAAAGTCTATTTAACACCCATTAAATATGTTAAGGATATGAAGGTGCTAATGGTTTTGTCAAAATTACTAATAGTTTTACAATTTTGGTGCCAACTTTACACCAACACCACAACTACTAGTACTAATTGCGAAACTTTTACCGCCATTTATAATTTATTTAACGGCCTTTAAATATGTTAACGAAACGGAGGTGCTAATTGTTTTGCTAAAGTTACTAATAGTTTTAAAATTTTGGTGCCAATTTCATATCAACACCACAACCTAGTGCTAATTAAGAAACTCTTCCTGTTAAAGTCCATTTAACACCATTTAAATATGACAAACAAATGAAGGTGCTAATTATTTTGTCAAAGTTATTAATAGTTTTACAATTTTGGTGCCAACTTTACACCAACACCACAACTACTAGTGTCAATTGCGAATCTTTTACCGCCATTTAAAAAATTCATTTAACACCCTTTCAATATGCTAAGAAAACGGAGGTGCTAATTATTTTGCCAAAATTATTAACAGTTTTACAATTTTGGTGTCAATTTCACACCAACACCGCTAATTGCGAAATTTTTTTCGCCATTTAAAATACATTTAGCACCCTTTAAATATGTTAAACAAACGAAGGTGCTAATTGTATTGTCAAAGTTACTAACAGTTTTACAATTTATATGCCAACTTCCCTTCAACGCCACAATAACTTAACTAGTGCTAATTGCGAAACTTTTACCATCACCCAACTTTCATTTAACACCTTTTAAATATGTAAAGGAAACAGAGGTGTTAATTGCTTTAAACATTAATAACTTTGTTTACGCAATTAGCACGACTCGATTTTCTACATATTTGGAAAAATGGGTATAAATTTAAATTATTAATTAAACTACCAACTATTGCCAATCCACAACTATGGGTGCTAAATTCGTCATGTAAAATCCATTTAAAGCTTTTAAATATGTTAAAAAACAGAGGTGCTAATTATTTTAACAAAATTATTACAAATTTTATACTGTGGTGCCAACTTTACACCAACACCACAATTACCGGTGCTAATTGCTAAACATTTACCACCATTTAGTACCCTCCAAATATGTGAAGAAAACAGAGGTGCTAGTTGTTTTAAAGTCAATATTATTAACTCTGTTTAGGCGATATTCTTGACCAGTATAAAATTCACATAGACGTTCAGACGTATTTAATATGAAATGTTCTTTTCCTATTACAAAATGGCCAAAATGAACACGTTTAATATATGTGCGTCAAAAAAACGTTGTATTTCTTACACCTACCTCGACTGCACTACTACAAGAGTGACACATTCGTTGTAGGAAATATAGCAGCTTTAAATCGGGTCACAAATAACAACTTGGATGATGCACACAAACTTTTAGGAAAAAGGAAAATATAGACCAAGTTACGAAAGGTAATTAAGTTAGCTATAATAGTCAGTAACGTTATTATCCCGGGAAGAGTTTATTTACGTATATTTGGAAATAGGATCATTTATTTCACTAAAATGTGTCTCCCTTAATGCAGTTATGTCGTAGTGGAGTAAATTCAAAACAATTAACATCAGCTCTGCAAAGTTGCCAACTAGAAATATTAAGCGATTGATTATGAGAAGGTGCCTAAGGTATAAACAAAATTGATAATGAAATAGACTTGGTCGGTCCACGAGAAAAATCATATTGGTTACGAAAAAATTCGATAACTTTAAAAAAAAATCTAAACAGTTCAATAAAAATAGATACAAAAAGACAACTGTCGCATTTCAATGTCAATATATTTTGTGATTAATATAATTTAAATTTAACTTATAGGTACTTACATTGGAATCTGAAATCGATTTTTTTAAACCATAGGACTCCCCCGTTTATTGAAAGAAGACACAAAAATAGCATTGAAAAAATTACCTTTCGAGATGATTTAAACTTTTATTTATCAACCAAAATTGCAATACACTGGAAAGTAACATTTGTTATTTAAGAATGTTAATAAAACAATTTAAAGAGGTAGAAAGGATTTATAATTAATAAGCAGAAATTACTATGATTTATAATTTTCTATATTGCGTTACTAGAAATATTAATCATTTTAATTATTAATGTGATCATATTAATGAGATGAAATTGCAAAATATACAATAAAATCCATTACTTTATTAATAAACTATCATTAATATTGAATGTATTAGATTTAGGTTTTAATTACATTTGACTTTATTAATTACATTGTACTACATTTACCTCACTCTAGTCGTGTTTTCCCGCGCACTTTATATAAACATTGCATTGATAAATTTTGATTTTTTATTTTTTTTACTCTACCGGGTTGTTTGCATCTTACTACGTACAAACAGTCCCTGCCAGCTTTTCTAATACTTTCTCGGGCGTCAGTTTGAGTACAAGGAACTACACTTTCTCTCTTAGCAGTTTCGACAGAGGCTGGGATAGCTACAATAAAGACACGGTCTTGCCCAGGAGTCTGTTGGATGATTGTCGGGTTCAGCCGACTGGACAATTTACCATACGGGTCTAATTAGTTATCAACAGACTTAAGAAAACTCGACCACATCAATCCATTAAACAATGCCTTTATTTTGACATAAAAAAGGATATATTGATGCTTAGTTGTTGCTGCATATGACAGGTGCTACAAATACAAAGCGGGCTGGCAAACAAGCGAATGTTAGTTCCGGAATCGAGGAAAATTATGTAATACGTAACAGTGCGTGACTTTCGGTTCAGCGATTTACAGCCGCCAAACGGGGCGTTAAGGCAGGATGCAAAATATCGGGACTTTTGTCTCGAAAATGCATAATTTAAATGCAAATCTCCTTTCTTTACTATTTTTCTCGGAAATGGCTACTCCTACGAGATTAATGCAAGAGATACGAAAGGCTTATTTCACACGTTACTTGCCAAGCACCTAATTTTCTTCTAGAAAAAAAGTTCAGGAGGTGGTAATGCGACCCACCCCCTTTAAAAAGGCATTCCAATTTATATTTATTTTTCATATTGCATCAAATTAACCATAGACAGATCTAGAACTTCCTACCAAATTTAGTTGCTCTGACTTAACACGTCTTGATTCAATTCCGATTTCTTTGTTTTTCTTCTGCAACTTTGACGGGCTATAACTCCTCAGCGAAGCATTTTTGGATAACAAAATATTTAGTCAATCATAATGATTTGTACTCAAGAATTCCCAACTCGGATATTTTGAGGCATTAAAGAGACACCCCTGCCGAAAGGGGTTTTTAGGGTCGGGAAACACGATTCCGTGCATATTTTTGACCGATGACCTAGCTGAAAGCCATCAAACTGCCTGTAGTATGTTGCATGAATGAAGAAATGAATGAAAAATACAGAATATTGTTTCTTATTCTTCCTGTTAAAAACTTGTTTCTTAACGATCTTGCATGTCATCAAAGTAACACCCGGAGAATACTTTCTGTTAGGTAAAGAGGTTTGTGTTCATCAAATCATTCTAATAATTATCAACATGTAAGTGTACGACATTTATCATTAAAATTGAGCAAAGTAAGTAATAATCATCCAGCATCATTCCTTCCAACATCTGGATTCTAATGAACATTTTGATTTCCCGTGGTCTTCATCAGAAGCGAAGAAGAAGACCATGATAAAATGGTCGAAACGTCAAGAAATCAAAACATTCAACGTAAAACTGTTCTGCAAATGCGATCCAATAGTTATCGAAATTTCGTCGAGCTGTTCAGAATGAATTGGAACGATTAGGCCAATATCTGATTGCCAACTGCATTCAAGTTTCATTATTTGGAACAATTTCTCTAACATTTAGTTAGCCTTGTTGACAGCACAATTTATCAGTAACCACAAAAATTGAAAATTTTCAGATTTTTCTATTCAATAATAAAAATAAATGAATATAGGTATACAAAATTAATAAAATATTTTACAATGGTATCTTACCTTTATGATTAATGATTATAAGTCCCGTCACCATCTTTCAGTTCCTGCAAAAAAATAATACTTATAAGTACTTTGCCAACGTACAAATAAATCCTATTTTTGCTATTATTTGTAAAACAGCACGGCAAGTGTTGTGTTTCTATACGCCGCTCGTTTTATATCAAAATTAAAATGTAAAGCGTAAAATATGCTGTTTTCAAACTGTCTATAAATACAGATTTATCATACAACTTTGTTGGGAATTTACATCAAGATTTAAAATTCTGCAACAGAAATAACCCAAATTGAATGCCGAATCCGATGGTATCACATCTGGCGTAGATCCCGAAAGCAGTAAATCCGCCGATAAGACCTTCTAAATGTCGAGCTAAGTGACAATTTATCATGCAACAGAGGATATATCAGACAGGCATCTCTATGGCTGCAAAATACTACAACATTACTACTTGCAGTAAAGATATTTCACCCCGAGATATTTACATAGCGAAGTAATAACTGTAGGCGTCAGATGAATTAAAATGATACAATTTTTCCTTCAGTTATATCTTAGTCGATTATAAGGTCTTGCAACGCAGCCTTAGTGAAAATATACCAAATTCTATATAATATATAATTTAGCTAATATTAGGCAAACACAAGAAACTGCTTTGTCAACTGCCCTGACAATTTATTGGAATTGCGTTAGTATTTCAGTCAAAATTCGCTGTAGACACTCATAAATTTTGTGTCACGATAAGAGATGAAAGCTACTGAAACGAACGTAAGTGACCCCAAGCAGATGATTTTATCGGGATCAACCCTTATATTTTAACTGGCGTAAGCAAATTAGACCGCATCCTCTGGTAGAACAAAGGGGACAGGATGTTAAGAAGTCACATCAAGCTAAGAACGCAGAAGAATTCAAAAGGAAACTTCTTTATATATTCTTAAAAAATATTAGAATGCATACAGGGTTCGACTTGGAATATAATGCTTTTGCGTCCGCGATAAAATGTAAAAGAAAATATAAAGTTTATAGAAAAATCCTTTAAGATCTAGCTAGTTCTGGTCTTATCGGTGGTTCATTAAAATCAATAATAAATTGTCGTTTGTTAAATTAATTTATTACCACGGGAGGAAAAGTGGCACTTTTCTCCTTAGTGGGACAAACAGCCATTTAGTTTCAATAATTTTTTGCTTTAGACGCTATGAGTTTCGTTAATTATAAATCAACGTTTTATTACATATATAATTATTTATGTAGTCGTTTCAATATTTTTTGCATTGGAAGCTATAAATTCTGTTAATTCAACGTTTTATAACTCGTAGTTATGAAAAGCAGTAGGGACAGGATGTTAAGAAGCCACATCAAGCTAAGAACGCAGAAGAATTCAAAAGGAAACTTCTTTATATATCCATAAAAAATATTAGAATGTGTACAGGGTTGGACTTGGGATATAATTCTTTTGCGGCCGCGATAAAATTTAAAAGAAAATATGAAGTTTATAGAAAAATCCTTTAAGATCTAGCTAGTTCTGGTCTTATCGGTGGTTCATTAAAATCAATAATAAATTGTCGTTTGTTAAATTAATTTATTACCACGGGAGGAAAAGTGGCACTTTTCTCCTTAGTGGGACAAACAGCCATTTAGTTTCAATAATTTTTTGCTGTAGACGCTATGAGTTTCGTTAATTATAAATCAACGTTTTATTACATATATAATTATTTATGTAGTCGTTTCAATATTTTTTGCATTGGAAGCTATAAATTCTGTTAATTCAACGTTTTATAACTCGTAGTTATGAAAAGCAGTAGGGACAGGATGTTAAGAAGCCACATCAAGCTAAGAACGCAGAAGAATTCAAAAGGAAACTTCTTTATATATCCATAAAAAATATTAGAATGTGTACAGGGTTGGACTTGGGATATAATTCTTTTGCGGCCGCGATAAAATTTAAAAGAAAATATGAAGTTTATAGAAAAATCCTTTAAGATCTAGCTAGTTCTGGTCTTATCGGTGGTTCATTAAAATCAATAATAAATTGTCGTTTGTTAAATTAATTTATTACCACGGGAGGAAAAGTGGCACTTTTCTCCTTAGTGGGACAAACAGCCATTTAGTTTCAATAATTTTTTGCTGTAGACGCTATGAGTTTCGTTAATTATAAATCAACGTTTTATTACATATATAATTATTTATGTAGTCGTTTCAATATTTTTTGCATTGGAAGCTATAAATTCTGTTAATTCAACGTTTTATAACTCGTAGTTATGAAAAGCAGTAGGGACAGGATGTTAAGAAGCCACATCAAGCTAAGAACGCAGAAGAATTCAAAAGGAAACTTCTTTATATATCCATAAAAAATATTAGAATGTGTACAGGGTTGGACTTGGGATATAATTCTTTTGCGGCCGCGATAAAATTTAAAAGAAAATATGAAGTTTATAGAAAAATCCTTTAAGATCTAGCTAGTTCTGGTCTTATCGGTGGTTCATTAAAATCAATAATAAATTGTCGTTTGTTAAATTAATTTATTACCACGGGAGGAAAAGTGGCACTTTTCTCCTTAGTGGGACAAACAGCCATTTAGTTTCAATAATTTTTTGCTTTAGACGCTATGAGTTTCGTTAATTATAAATCAACGTTTTATTACATATATAATTATTTATGTAGTCGTTTCAATATTTTTTGCATTGGAAGCTATAAATTCTGTTAATTCAACGTTTTATAACTCGTAGTTATGAAAAGCAGTAATTTTTTTTTATTTTTGTTTGAGGTGAATGCCATTACCAGGACCTTCGTGCTAACGCCCACCCTCGTTTAGCATCATGTTATTACGTTGGGCCACCGTTGGCGAAAAAGGGCCTCGCAATTAACTTAAAAATGCAAAGACGACTTGGGTCATCAACGCCGTCTAGCAACTTCTTTTACTGCTACCTGTAGCATTTGGTATGCATAGGTGGTAAATGTGCGTCCAAGGTCGGCTCAGCAGATACCACATTGATTGCGTAGATTCCTGTTTCTCATCGTAAAAATACACTAGTCTTCATGATCCACTTTTATCTGTCGTAAATTATGAGCTAATAAAACCATGGGAGTGTTTACAAGTCTAGAACGTAAGACAAATAAAGAAATAATGATGCTATTTCAGTCGACATGCGGTGCTTATTCTTACCCAACAAATAAAAAGTAATGTGGCAATTTAGTTACGCTAAATAAATCAAATTAGATTATGAAAAATGCGCGCATGGGAGCCGTGTAAACGATTCTGTTTATGTGGGTGTTCGGTATATTTGGAAAAAATCATGACAAATAGGGGTGGAAAGTATGATAATTTGCGGCGTGCTCGATGCGCCTACATGACTAGAACATAAACAAAACGAAGACCAAATACTATTCCTAAAGTGGGCAAATATTTTCTCGCGGGGTGTTTTCGAAAGTGGGACTTTACTTGTCTTATGTATGGACGTAAATGAAAATGGAAATAGAAGTAACTCACCAATAATATTGTTATATTTCAACCGCCAAAGATTTTTACTTATTTTTTATTTTCTTTAGATGGCAAGAGCTTGTCATCATTGGGTTAGGCAACCAAGTTTGCTCTGAAGTGTGTGTGTATCGTACCCAAAGGGGGAGTACTACTTATATGATCTTCGAAGACAAGACGCGCAATATAAATTTTTAGTTCCTACAAAGCCTTAAAAAATTACCAAAATATATCAGAAAACGAATCAAAACAAAACGACGAATAATTACGTTGTACAGACCGTTTGAAAGTTACTGTTAAACTACTCATATATCAATATTTTTGGCGGGCCAGCTCAAAATTTCGAGTTTAGTTATGTGGGCTAATTTCTAATTAAACGTATACGTCGCCCCAATGGAATATTCCGATTATAATTTGTCACGATTATTCACGCGCCACAAGGACCAAACTATATACACTATTATGCAAAAGGATAATTTACAAGGCTTAAATTAAAATCAATAAATTTCGTGCGGGAGGATATTATTCAGGATACGATGGAAGGTTGTTGGAAGATAGATCCAGAAGTATCAAACCGAACAAAAAATGAAGTAAAAAAAGTCTTAAATTAAAAAGTAAATATGAAACAGGAAGCGAGGTAGTTATTCCTACCCCGAATAGCGCCATAAATATCGATTAAAATACTTCGTTTTAAATTTAACCCTCTTACATATTTTTTGCTACGCCTCCATCTCGCTGTGCGGGCGCGTTTGTGGATTACGTTTCTTTTAGAGGGGTGTGCAATTATTATCATTGTTAATTAAGCGTATAGCGTAGATTAGTAATCAACTTTTGGCAAGAATTCTATACAAAGGGGTTACTCAATATTATAATATTAGTTTAAACATACGTTTAGATGCTTTTATTTTAATTTAAATTAACGAGGGAAACGGACTCTTCTCATGAAAGAGACGGTCAGGTACACATACAAAGTTTATGTATATTGAAAGTATTTTCTGACTCTGCTGAACAATTTCAATGAATTTATCGATAAGAAGAGACTGAGCCAGCATCACGACGACACACTTAATTTTACAGTTCTTTCATAATTAGGTCAAAAGAGTTATTTGAAGAAACCTCTTTTTTAAGTTTATTTTTGAATTTTGTAATAAAACGAAATTGGTTGCAATTAGCCACAGGGAAGTATTTACAAAAAATGTTCGTTTTTCATTTCTACATCACATCGTTGAAAAATATACAGGGTGTTGTATTTGAAAAAATTGAGAAAATTCAATTTAAAAAGTTCTTAATTGAAATATAATTTTTGGCCACCCTGTACAGTTTTAGGAAATGAAAATGATTCAAAAACATTAATTAGATGTCTAGTAACTGGTAATCACATAAGTTTTTCTTAAAACCCATAATTGTGACTGTGGTGATTTTTTTAATATCCATTTGCAGATTGCATTATTTCAACAAAAAAATTCATTACATCCAAGTGGTTGGGAGATATTCAATGCTAATATAGGAATGAAGAGAGCCTAGAAAGAGGCTTCAAAAAATGTACTGACATACAGAGCATTCCATTTAAAAAAAAGGCACTTGGTCCTGTAATTTAGCCTTGGCTCGCTCTGTATGTTCGAAAATAATTTCCAGTTATAGACTTTTTTTATCTAGTCTACTTGCAATTTTTTAAAAAATTTCTAGCTATCGTAGAACTCGAGATATCGAGGTTCGACGCACTATTGCCCCACCCTGTATATTGTAAAAAGCGTTAATTTGCTGGGTAAGATATAATTGCGTGGGCACATTAACGGCGTTGGTAGCGGATCTTTTTACTAGTATAAAACGAATAAAATAAACGGTTTTCTTAAAATTTCTGCTTTTTTAAATGGGGTAACTAAACAATAATACAATAAAACAAAAAATATAATAATAACCTTACTACTAACTATAATCTACTTTACTTAATTGCACAGTAGGTATTTATTTGCAAAATTGAATTGTTGAGTATTCTTTATTATGACCTAACTACTGTGGGTTTAACTAAAATTTTATTTTCTTTTTCTTTTTGAAGTAGGGATTAACATGGCAAAGTAACTATAAGAACATGACACTCTCAATTTCTTCATAAACTACTGGTTTGCTCTAATGAATAAAATTGTTTTGATATACAGGGTGCTTCCTAAATGACAAAATATTTAAATAGTAAATAAATAATAATTAAATAGTAGTAATTATGTACTTACATGTGTGGTGTAAACAAGTGGTCTGGCTTTGTGCAAAAAATACTATTTATTGTGAAAAATAATTACACAATATACAGGGTGTCCCAGTTTTAAGGGACGATACTACACAGACTTAAACAAAAAATATTTTTGAGCAGAAAACTTCCAGTTTATATGCCCTTTGTCTCGCTTATTTTAGGAGATAGAGGGCGTTAAAGTTTTAAATTTTTCCAAGTTTTTTTCCTATATCTTTTGAAATATGTTAGATATCAATTTGAAATTTTGTACACTTTCTAACTACCCCAAGCTGAAGATTTTACAGCATTTTCATGAAATATGCTATACGGGGCGACCTTTTTTTAGGCCCACCCAAAATCAAATCCTTCCAGAACTTTTTAGCGCTACGCCACTGTCTCATTTTGATACTGTCACTTCAAAGAGTGGTCTTTTAGCAAAATTTTTGATCTCTTGTAATTTTTTGTGCGATGTCTGGTTCAGGAGTTACAGCTTGATATGCTCATAGAATCTATTGATTTAAAAATTTTTTGTTAAATTTTTTGAAGGAGGCTGAAAGAAATGAATACAAATCAATGACAGTTCTCTGAACATTAATGAGTGTACGTTTTATATTATACTATATATTTCAAAAGATATAGGAAAAAAACTTGGAAAAAAGTTAAAACTATAACGCCCTCTATCTCCTAAACTAAGCGAGATAAAGGGCATATGAATAGGAAGGTTTCTGCTCAAAAATATTTTTTCTTTAAGTCTGTGTAGTTTCGTCTCTTAAAACCGGGACACCCTGTATACACGTTTAGAGTAAGTAGGTAGGTAATACTAATAGACTTAAAATTAGATGAGGTTTTAATTGTATGTATTGTAAAAAGCGTTAATTTGCTGGGCAAGATATAACATGGCGTGGGCACATTAACAGCGTGGGTAGCGAATCTTTTTACTAGTATAAAACGAATAAAATAAACGCTTTTCTTAAAATTTCGTGTTTTTTAAATGGGTTAATTATAAACAATAATAAAAAATATGTACAAAACTTTACTACTAACTATAATCTATTTTACTTAGGTAGGTATTTATTCGCAAAATTGCATTGTTGAGTATTCTTTATTACCTACTGTGAGTTTAACTAAAATTTTTTCTAATATATTATTTTGTATTTCTTTTTGAACTTACGATGTGCAAGAAATGCATGATTTTCTTTTAAATTGTTTCAATCAAAAGGGGATGCACTTTAGGGATTAATGTAGCAAACTTACGTTAAAGTGACTAAAAACATGATTCTTAATTTCTTTATAAACTACTGGTTTGCTGTAATGAATAAAATTGTTTTGATATACAGGGTGCTTCCTAATTAACAAAATATTTAAAGAAGTGATTCTTCAGGTGATTTGGAGTGAAGAAAAGTTCATATGAACATACTTGTTATGTTCTAAAGTTTTTTATTTCTGCGATAAGGGGGCGTTGAATATTTTATGTCATTGCTGATTTTATCTGATTTTCCACAATTTGTGACATATGAAACTGATTTTATGAATCGTCCTATTCTTCAAGTACCAATTGTTTTTTTTTTTTCAATATTTCATTTCGGTTTGTAATTGGGCAAAATGTTCTGGTTTTTTATTAAATAATATCTTTAAAAATTTAAATATTTTAACAAAATTTGATGATTGGGGATTTTTGAGGCGAGGATTCAAATCTAATTATAGTTTGGCTGGTATTTGTAAGGGCACCTCTGCGTATCGTTTAAACGTAATAATGTTTCTGTTTTTTTTTAATTTTTTTATATAAAAATTCCTATTTTCCCGTCATTTTTACGTCAAAAATGTATATCTTCCAAATGTCGCTACGAGTAACCGTTTTCGGGATAATTGATTTTAAAGTATTCAATTTAACCAATTTAAAGTATAATTAAATTTTAGGGTTATTTATTTAAAAGTCATTGATCTTCGTACTTTTTTTGCTAGTGTTGGAATGTAATAAATTTTAAATATCTGAAAAAGAGAATTTAAAAAATTATTTAAATAAAACCAAACCAAAAATTTTACTTGGACAGTCTCTGTTTATATCAACTTTTGGACTAAGGTAAGTTTGGTTAAATCGTAATATTTTTACATAAGGAATCTGCCATTGCTCTGTGTACCATTACTTATGGGACACCCTGTGTATATAGTTTTGAAAACAACGTCTAATATTTTCATTTTGTCTCTAAAAGAAGATAAAAGTCAACATTGCTCCTGTCAACTTTGTACACTTTCGATTTAAACGCAGAGGTCACAGCAGTGAGGGCCGTCCACTGTATTCTTCCTCTGTGCTCATAGATATAAAAAAAACACCAGAAAATCACCGACAAAGTCTGTTATCTGTCTGTTTCTTATCTACTTTGAACGATAAATTATTAAAAAACAATTCACAAAAAGCTCATTCCAACAGACAAAACCGCTTATTGTCAATAAAATTTGCAACAAAATGCCGAAAACCGCAACTCCATAATATTCCTCCCTGTAGAGATCTTATTCCAAAATTTGAAGAAAAAATCCAAAAATGCAGTTCAATTATTGTCCAGTAGTTTATTCCATAACGAGTACTTATATTTCTGAAATGAATCCCTCTTGGAATTACTGATTTCCTTGTCTACCGCTGGTGTTTGCGGTACACGCTCTCAATCCACATTCGCTCGTCACATTGATACGGTTGCGTTGCATTCCCAAGGGCTCCTTTCTCCGCGATTAGAGAACATCCTTGAGGCTCCAATTTACTTGTTACATTTTAACATATATGCTACTCAGCAGATTGCAGTGTTGCTGAAATACCTCTGGATTAACTAAATTAATTAACATCAGATACGCCATATTCTGCAAATTGGACAAGCGGAGCTGTTTACTAACGTTTTGGATCGTTTGGTTATTTCAATTTGATAAAATATTTACACAATTCGTACAAAGGCGATATACAATTAATTTAAATTTACTCATTATTAAATTATAAGCGAAGAGGTATTACAATTTTCCACATTCAAAGGTGGATAATTGACGACCAACTCTCAAGCCGTTATTCCAGGGACGGATTTTCTCAGTGTATACAACTAAATTAATTTGTCTCACATTTTTAGGCACATACTGGTACATGTGCTATAACGTAAGTATTTGATAGTCGAAGGTTACTTTTCCATTTGTATTAGGTTGCACCTCATATTATTGCAGTTTAGATACCAGGCAGGGGAAAAGGACATTTGGATAAGGGATAATATTTATTAAGATACAATTTTCATAACAAAGCGTTGTGCAAAACATAAAAGCAAAGAAAGTGTTTCAATCTAAACAGGGTGTCAGGAGATATACATCACGACGAGTCACAAAACAGAGCTTCCCATGCTCTTAAGAGATATCCAAGCTGCGCCCGCGGAAGGAAGGATTGCGGAAGCATGGAAACGTCTCGTTTCTCGTTTAAACTCTGCAGTAAAGATTTTGAAATTAAAGTATGATTTGTACTGAAATTAAGTGGTTTGATATTCAGTTAAAATGGAGGAATATCTCAGATAATTCCAAAAGAAATCGAAGTAACATACTTTTTCAGCTCTACTGTTCCAGAATAATTCAAAATAGGACAAGCATTTTTCTTGAACAATTAGGAAAAGTATATGCAGTAACTTTACGGATTCCAGCTTGCTCGTTACCGAATAAAGACACAATTTTTTCATATTTCAATAAAGCCAGGCATTAGCAATAGCAATACCAATTGCGTAAACTATTTAAAAATATTTGTTAAAAAAACTTAACGTAAAAAAATCTAAAATTCCTATATTAAATGACAAATATTTAAAATTTGTGAACATGAGACAAACAGTTTCGTGTGTCGCTTATTTATCGCGGCAGCGGGATGGGCTTTTTTATAAAGAAAAGAACTGACTTTCCGCTACGTTTTGCTGGCTGGAAACTTTATACAAAAGAAAGTAAATACTTTGAATTAACTCTGGAGCAGACAGAAAAAATGTTTGTTCCATTTATTTTAAGTATCAAGAGCTGCTGGCAAGAGGAAGAATAGAAAGAAAAAGTAAAGTGTCAGGCATCCTGCGACTTCATGAACTTTAATAATTCAGTTTTTGGTAGAAAGCTTAAAGAATTAGACTCAGCTTTACGTGAGTAAGCATATTTAACTAAATAGTGGAGGGAAATTAGTCAAAATAATTGATGAAAAGTGATGTAATCGGGAAGTTGAATTTTTTTCTTTGTTTTTTTTTTATACAAGCAAATGAGTCGAAAACCGATAAAATTAGCAACATCGGACTGGGGCTTCTTGAGAAAAGCGCACAAAAGTGCATTTTTGATGCATTTCGAGTATGCATCGCTACACTATTTTTTTTTAAATATCTCCGGCTCTATTGGTCGTAGAAAAATTAAATAAAAATTAAAGTACTCGTAAATGAATAGCCTATCAAACTGTTGGGAATAGTTACATTAAAAGGGCATCCTAACCTAAAAAAAATCCAAGTTTCTTAGTTTATTTTTTTTTTTACTAATAATCCAATAAGTGGGGTAAAATTGTCTGATCTTTACGCAAATTGATCCGCGATTTATTAATTATTTTTTCAAAAAATGTAGGATGTTATTTAATAATGATGTATTTACTGAGAAACATTTTTGAAATAAATTATTATTAGACCAGGTGTCCAAAATATTTGTTTACATTTCTTGATATTTAATTATATTTTCTCAAATTTTTTTAAATGGAATGCCTATAATTTGTATACATGGATGATTAACGCATACAATTTTTCACATTTTGATATCATACACTTTCTTTTAATAACTATGAACAGTTTTTGAAAAACATTTTTTTTTGTTTTTCAAAAATTAAAACTATACCATTAGCCTATACTTGGTCGAGTATAATTACGCATTTAAGACTTGTCCTATATTTATCAGCTATCTGGGGGTTTTTGGGGTCGTTGAATACGAATTTGGCATTAAAACTAAAATAAAATAAAAATCGGCGGATCCAAAATGGCGGAAAATAGTCAAAACAGAACCTATTTATGTGAATCACAGCCACCTAATTCCATTTTTAAAAATTAATTAAAACGTAGTTATTTATCTAGTTGTTTAGAAAGATTACCATTTAATATACCGTTCTTTTTCCTATGTGTGGATGACATTTTATTAGCAGCACCTGAAAGTAGTATTGATGTGATTGTAAATGAATTTAATTCAGTTAATAACGATAATCAATTTACTGTAGAGATAGAAGACAATAATAGGTTGCCATTTTTAGATGTCATGCTTATCAGAGAAGGTGAAAATATATTAACAGAATGGTGTAGAAAACACATTAATTCCAACAAAATTTTAAATTTTTATTCAAGTCACCCATTAAATTAAAAAATCGCGATTATAAAGTCAATAAAATTTAAGATTGATAAGTTATGTAGTAATGGATACAAACAAAGAAACTATGATATAGCTAAAAACATCTTAATTAATAATAACTATCCCGATAGTTTAATTCAAACTTTCTTCTCAGATAATAGGTCAAGAATTACTAATGGAGCTAGTGTTAATAACAATACGACATATTATAAAATTTCGTATGTGAATGGTTTGTCACAAAATTTAAAAAGAATTTTGGAAAATGATAACATTAAAGTGGTGTTTTATAATGAAAAATCACTCGGACCTTTATTCAATAAAAATAAAGATAAAATTCCATCGTTGTTAAAAAGTAATGTTGTATATCAAATTCCGTGTAATTGTGGGAAACAATATACCTATAGGCCAAACTAAACAGTGGTTAAGTTCGAGAGTTAAAAACCACCAATATGATGTAAAAAACAAAAAAACTTCAACGGCTTTGGCTAACCATGTAGTAGAACAGAACTGTGCATTTAATTTTGAGGAAATAAAAATTAAAGATACTGAGGAAAATTTAGGTAAAAGACTTTTGCTAGAAATGATGCATATAAATGGTAATAGAGATTGTGTTAATATAAGAACAGATGTTGATAATTTAAGTGTGATCTATAAATCTTTGTTAAATAAGTTTAATTAGTAAGAATTTTGTTAGTTAGGGTATTTTTCATGCTCTCTTCTTCTTCTAATTTACGTTTGTACTTGTAGGTAGTTTATATTAGTGAGGTTAGAATTATGGATACAAAAATTATTTTATAGAAGAAGAAGTTTTATCAAATCTTAACCTATATAATCATAAGAACTGCCACGTGTGAAAATATTATAATTGTGTTTTTTAGAAAATTTTTAAATTGTTTAATGTGGTGTGTGATTATTATTTGTTTTCTTTTGACGTCTTTAACGTATTGTTTAGTAATTTTGTATTTGACGAATCCAATTATGAAATTAATTGGAATTGATAGTTTTTACTTGTAGATTGGTAAGTGTCTTTAATATTTCTTGTAATTCCTATATTCTTTACATGTTTAATAAATTATAGATTCTGAGGAAAGCAGGTTATTCTGCAGAAACAGGTCAATCTAAATACCGAAGGAGTAGTTTTTATTTGTCCTACATCCCACGAAAGTTGTATGTAAAGTAGTTATTTATAAAAAATAATCCAAAAAAGGTACTAAGTATTATACGGAAAATGATCCGCTGATTTAAAAAAATGTCAAAAAAACAATGTTCCATTTGAAAATCATAAGTTCTGGTCAATTCCGGTCAAACCGGAAAGTACCTTGATATTCAAAATTATCCTAAAAAATGTATAATATTGTTTAATTCACGTCCCTCAAATTAAAAATATGTATCTGAAGTAAACAAGAAATTACAGGTGTGTTACTTTTAGTTGCGACCCGGTATCATCGGATTTTTTGGGTTTTATTATTTGTTTCCACCGTTTTTTAGACACCGTTTTCCATTTTTGATAAATTGTAAGATAAAATTTGAGATCAGCGACCCAAGAAACTCCAATACCGGGTGAAAACTAAAGTGACGTGAATTAGATACACATTTTTTAGGATAATTTTGAATTTCAAAGTACTTGACCAGAACTTTTAATTTTCAAGTGGAACATCCTATTTATTGACATTTTTAAGAACAGCGGATCATTTTACGTATAATAGTTCCCTTTTGGGTTTTTACTTAATTTTTAAAAAACAGAATTAGGTGACTGTGATTCACACAAATGGCTTTTGTTTTGATTTGTAATTATTGTAGTTGTCACCAGGTATAAGAAATTAAATACCAATAAAAAAATTGTCCCTTTTCCACCATTTTGGATCCGCCATTTTTTATTATATTTTAGTTTAAATGCTAAATTCGTAATCAGCGACCCCAAAAACCCCCATATATCTAATAAATATAATAGAAAAAAGAAAATAAAAAATTATACATTCGACGCCATTTTGTTTTTAGACCGATTTTGTGGCCAAATTCGTAATCTGTAACCCCAAAAACATTTTAGGCAATTGTTTAAATCTCGGTTTAAATAAATAAAAGGGTTATACATTTTTTAATTAAGAGCGTGTTAAAAAACACTTATTGGTTAATAACAATTGAAAAAATAAAAAGCACATCTTCTCACCTATGGGGAACTTTTCTATGAACTTTGTCCACTTCAAAAATAATATATCAAAATCGGTTTTGAGTCAACGAAGTGAGAACTTTTTTTCTTTAGTAAATAAACTAAGATATTAGTAAATTAGTAAATTATCTGTATTATTCTAAAAAAAATAATAATAGAAAATAAAGTCAAAAGAATTATTACAGAAACTTTATACAGTGAAATATACTATGTTAAATGATATGCCTCTAATTCGTCCACTCTTTCAGTGTTTGGATAATTAGCTATTGTTACACAGCACTGTATAAAATAACCACCAAATATGCACAATACTATGAGATAACACAGTTATTTGTAGGAAAATCGACAGGTGAACAGCTGACAGTAGATCAGACAGACCTTAATGTAAATATGAAATAGGTTAGTGTTCGTTGTATATTTCGGATTTGATATTTCTGGAAACATTGCGTTGCATGCAGCTGCAGTCATTAATAAACTAATGAACCACCAATAGGTGATTTCTTCGAGTACCTACGATTATTTTTTATAAATAGTTTTTGAAAAATATTTTTTTTTTGTTTTTCAAAAATTAAAACTATACCATTAGCCTATACTTCGCCGAGTATAATTACGCATTTAAGACTTGTCCTATATATTCATGCCGAGTTGCCCATCAAATTAATTTAAAGGTTAATTAAAAAGCAAGATGACTATAACGTTTCATCATATTACTAACTCCAATCATAAATCTTGATTAACATATCACGCTATACCCTGTGCCCACAAAGATATAAAAATAACCGGACCGCGACTCCTACATCAGATATTCCTACATACTTATTTCTCCTTCTATGACCCTGTTACCTCAGTTGAATCAATACAACTTAGTGTCTTTTTTTAACCAAGGTTAATTAATAATCATGCTAAGGAAAGTTTATACAGGTTCCTTGCTCAAATAAAATTAGTACTGAAATATTTCAATTAAACGCAATAAAAATGGAAACTTCAGAAAATAAATAGTCAAAAATTCACTTACTTAAACGCCTAAAAATAGGTGCATATCGAACAATTTCCACTGCTTCCCAATGAGCGAGGTTACCAGTGAACAAATCCAGACTAAAATTTAAAATAAGAATATATCCTTTATAAAATACCATAAAATTTTAACTATGGCGATTTTCAAGCAAAGTTTAATATTATAAGTACAGTTGAATATTAAATCAGAAGTCTTGTTTTCGAAAAAAAAGGCAAAATTTTATATTAATGGCATGTGTAGATCTGACTGGGACTGTGCAAAGCCTTTTAAAAAACTTACTATTTTCTGGCTTCACACACGTTTTCTCTTCACGTGTGTATTCGATACATTTACCACATTGTCCGACATAGACACAATTAGGAGCATACTTACGAGTGATCTATTGTTTAAGAAATAGGCTTAAATCATTTAGATTAATTAGTTCCTGTACGAGAACCTGCCTTGTTCACAATCAGTAATTTGTCGATTTCAAAGTACAAAGGGTATTCAATGCTGACAAAATACCAATCGAATAATAAACAATTATGTAACTGCTGAAATAACCACAATATTAGTTATGTGAGATAAAGTAAATAATCAATTTTTCAGTTTTTCTTCTTCATATTGGATCATATGACATAAGTACCATGAAGTATTAATGGCAATTCGTTTTCATGTTTAATTTAATTATGCTGTGTGTATTTGTATAATCAGCGAAATTGTTTATTTACGGGATTACATTCGCATGTTTTTGTGTAACTCTACAAATTCCATAAAAAAACAAATAATTATTCTAAATAGGCCAGTTCATAATCATATTTCAATTTTCTGGACCCTCTCAGCCATATGCTATTTAATAACAATTTAATATTTTCTGCTCTGCTCCTCAAAAGTATTTAAATGCAAGTAAACTTCGCAACTTTCTTTAAACAGGGATTATAGTATTCAGCGACTTATAATATTGAGTTCAACTAACAGTTAAATCTTCTCGACGTTTTCTTAAGCTGAAGTATGCAAAAAGGATTTACATTTAAAAGCTTTCATCCATCTGAGGATTTTGGAAAATACACTCCGACATCGTCAATAATGGCATCAAAATATTTCGCAATATTTATAGATATAATTATAACGGAAAAGAGCTTCCATCGTTTTGAGGTTCATAAGATTTTGTAAAAAAAAAGTTACGCCTTCAATAATGATATTTAAACGTCGTCCAATAAATGCACTCCTGCTACGTACGGCCTGTTCCTAAAATCAATCACTGTCACGGCACGAAAATTAGTAGCGACGTAAAAGTTTATGTTGCAATGCTCGACAAATCCACAGTTTAATAATAATTTCATACAAAAATGTATAATTGAATCGGGCAGCTGCACGCAATATTTCCAGTAATTTGGAGCCTGAAAGGCAGGGGAAAGTGGAAACGCACACAAACCTGTTTTATCTTTACATCTGTCATCTGTTCACCTGTCGATTTATCTCCAATCAAATGTGTTATCTTGTGTAATCTTGTGAACATTTTTTGGTAATTGTTATTTTGTACAGTGTATTATTCAAATACTAAAATAATCAGCTTATTAGCGGCTCATTTTCTAGCAAATCGAATTTGTTTTACTGTACTGAAATAATTATTTTAGACCTCTATTAATTGTTTTTTCCACATAATACTTATTTAGAATTTCCATTTATAATATAGGTTTTTTAAGATGTATAGTAAATCCTAACAATTAAAATAAATTCGATTATACTTGACAAAGTGTGTAGGTTCAAAATAAATATAAATACACATTCAAGACTCCCCGGAGGCTTATAACACTGAGTTCCCCTAACAGTTAAATCTTCTTAATTCTGTGTTAGGCTGAAATGTATAATAGAGCAACTTGTATACAATGAAGGATTTGCATTTGGGAGTTTTCATTCGTCTGAGACAAATAAGATTAAAAAAATAAATTACGACACCATCAATAATGTCAAAATATTTTACGGTATTTATAAAAAATAATCGTACTGGAAGAAATCAAAGCACATGTTCACTTGGGTGGTTCATTAGTTTATTAATGACTGCAGCTGCATGCAACGCAAGGTTTCCAGAAATATCAAATCCGAACGACAGGCGAAATATACAACGAACACTAACCTATTTCATATTTACATTAAGGTCTGTCTGATCTACTGTCAGCTGTTCACCTGTCGATTTTTCTACAAATAACTGTGTTATTTCGAATAGTATTGTGCATATTTGGTGGTTATTTTATACAGTTTTGTGTAACAATAGCTAATTATCCAAACACTGAAAGAGTGGACGAATTAGAGGCATATCATTTAGCATAGTATATTTCTCTGTATAAAGTTTCTGTAATAATTCTTTTGACTTTATTTTCTATTATTTTTTTTTTTTAGAATAATACAGATAATTTACTAATTTACTAACATCTTAGTTTATTTACTAAAGAGAAAAAGTTCTAACTTCGTTGACTCAAAACCGATTTTGATATATTTTTTTTTGAAATGGAAAAAGTTCATAGAAAAGTTCCCCATAGGTGAGTAGATGTGCTTTTTATTTTTTCAATTGTTATTAACAAATAAGTGTTTCTTTAACACACTCTTAATTAAAAAATGTATAACCCTTTT
Source organism: Rhagium mordax (assembly GCA_963680705.1). Lineage (NCBI taxonomy): Eukaryota > Metazoa > Arthropoda > Insecta > Coleoptera > Cerambycidae > Rhagium > Rhagium mordax. Next base: position 49,822,579 of record OY796662.1, read on the forward strand.
GTTTACTTAAACAATTGCCTAAAATGTTTTTGGGGTCACAGATTACGAATTTGGCCTCAAATCGGTCTAAATACAAAAAGGCGTCGAATGTATAATTTTTTATTTTCTTTTTTCTATTATATTTATTAGATATATGGAGGTTTTTGGGGTCATTGCTTACGAATTTGGCATTGAAACTAAAATAAAATACAAAATGGCGGATCCAAAATGGTGGAAAAGGGACAATTTTTTTATTTATTTAATTTCTTATACCGAGTGACAACTACAATAATTACAAACCAAAACAAAAGCCATTTGTGTGAATCACAGTCACCTAATTCTGTTTTTTTAAAATTAAATAAAAAATCCAAAAAGGCACTATTATACGTAAAATGATCAGCTGGTCTTAAAAATGTCAATAAATAGGATGTTCCACTTGAAAATCAAAAGTTCTGGTCAAATACTTTGAAATTCAAAATTATCCTAAAAAATGTAGTTTTCACCCGGTAAAGGGGTTTCTTGGGTCGCTGATCTCAAATTTTATCTTACAATTTATCAAAAATGGCAAACGGTGTCTAAAAAATGGTGGAAACAAATAATAAAACCCAAAAAATCCGATACCGGGTCGCAACTAAAAGTAACACACCTGTAATTTCTTTTTTACTTCAGATACAAATTTTATATATGAGGGACGTGAATTAAACAATATTATACATTCTTTAGGATAATTTTGAATTAGAACTTATGATTTCCAAATGGAACATTATGTTTTTTTGACATTTTTTAAATCAGCGATCATTTTCTGTATAATAGTACCTTTTTTGGATTATTTTTTATAAAAAACTACTTTTTATTTAATTTTTAAAAATGGAATTAGGTGGCTGTGATTCACATAAATAGGTTTTGTTTTGACTATTTTCCGCCATTTTGGATCCGCCGATTTTTATTTTATTTTAGTTTTAATGCCAAATTCGTAATCAACGACCCCAGAAATCTGATAAATATAATAAGAAAACGAAAATCAAAAATCAAAACATTCGACGCCATTTTGTTTCTGGACCGATTTTGAGGCCAGATTCGTAATCTGTGACCCCAAAAACAGGAAGTATGTAATCAAATTTCAGGCAACTGTTTAAATAAATAAAAGATTTATACATTTGTTAATAACAATTGAAAAAATAAAAAGCACACCTTTTTTCTATAAACTTTTTCCGAAATTTCAAAAAAAATCAACAAAATCGGTTCTGAGTCAACGAAGTTAGAACTTTGGCGACTTTTTAGCGTTTAGAAAATGGACTACTTATAAAGATACCTAACAATTCCAATAATTTACTCAAATTAATTTTTTCCTTATTTCTTACAACAATTATTTGACTGTACTTGACGAGATGCAGGTTGAAATTTAAATTAAGTTTCCCTAGTGACTGATAATACTGAGTGCCCTACATTAAATCTTCTTAACTTTCCAAGACTGAAATACAGGGCAACTTGTATACAATAAAGGATTTATATTCAAACGATTTGTACTTGTATTGTTACGTATTTACACCCCTTAGTAAACACCCCAAGCATGTTTCCACTAATCAGGTATCCAGTATACAGGAGTTAGGTCGGTCTAGTGTACTGTCAGCTGTTCACCTGTCGATTTATTTATAATCAAGGTGTTATAATCAATTATTTTGATTGTACTATTTAATTTTGCTGGTACTAAAAATGTTGCACATCTCCCGTCACCAGAATAGAATAAATAACACTGTATTACATTATAAATCGAAACTACCTCTATTAAACATTCAACAGTTGCAGTCATATTGAAAATAAATTAGTAAACCTGAAACAATATATCCACATCGCTATATCAAAAGCTTTGCTCATGAATACTGTACATTGTATGGGTACACTTACTTCACAAAATATATTAAATTGCTTAAATAATTTATACCCAATTGTTTCCAATTTGATTAAAATTACCTACGTAAAATGAACATTAAATTTAGTTGGACCAAATACTAATTGGCGAAATCAATGACAATTAATTATATGGAATGAATTTTACTGGAATATTAAAAGGTTTTAAATTTGCAAATATTATTACACCTTGCACGAGCAGTTAATGCATTATCGAACTGTGGTCACAGTTTAGATGAAAATAGAATGCATTGTTTTAGTCATCTCCCAGTGATTTCCAGTTGGTTAATGAAACAATTACTTTAAAGTAATCACAATCGAACACTGTCTAACTGACTATACTAGCAAAAATCATTAAATATTTTAAGAATGAAGTGTTGCACTTTTATGCCACAAAATGTTTGTATTAAAGAAACATTCTTGTGAAATTTGAGTGATGGTATATTGTATATTGGTGGTAGCTCATAACTTTGAATATTCTTTTATTTCTTTTACATCCAAATTTTATTACGTCTGTTCTCCATCGCTCATAAATGTTAAAACTCCGTGACCATTTTTTTAGATCAAGTTTATTATCCAACACGAGTAAAATAAATTTTTGTTGCTTTCATTTTAGAAGAGAACGATTCCAGTTTAATAATTGCAAATACGCAAATTAGCAACACTAATAAAATTCTAATTAGCATAATAATATAAGTATCTGATCGTAGTGAAGACATTTTTATACTTGTATTTAAAAAAACAAACCGGATAGGTTTTCATATTTAAACAAACAGAAGTTTCTTTCTAATATTCATGATAGTCTGTTTCAAAATTTCGCATAATCCTTGAAAATTTTAGCATGTTACTGATTTCACAGTTGGTCGAATTTATTTCTAATGAGTATTTGCTTAAATTATTTGAACTAATATTAAAATTAAATAAATCGGAATCAGAATAAAAATTTAACATATTCATATGTTTGGAGTAATTATTTATTTAATTAAACATTGCATTTACAAGAAAACAGAAGGAAACGGATATTTCGGTATATTACTAAGTTGTCAGATCTTAGAACATTAATTTATCCAGTTCTATGGCTTTTAAATTTTTAGTTCAAGGTCATGAAATTATTTTAAGTGAATTAATATTCATTAACTATACAATTAACTAATTAAATAGTTCTAGAAAATTTTGCCATACTTTAGGGGTGGTAAAATAATTTAGTTTAGCCACTTTTAGACAACAGACAATATTTCAGGAAGTGTTGATGTTTCAGGTCTCAATTTAATTAACCACACAGTGTTTATTTCTCATCTAAATCAGCGATTTCTTTCACATGTAGAAGAAATGCTCAGAAATCCAGTGGCACGGAACGCTAGTCAAAAAAAGTATCCAACCTAAAGAGCGACAATAAATATACAGGGTGATTCACGCAAACCGTTCATTAGAAGTATAGGGACTTGTAGCGATAATTTAATTCTGAAAATTTGGCTACTTACATAGTTTTTTATGCTCTTTTCATTAAAAATATTTTCAAGGTCATTGCACTTCTGCTTATACCGGAAGTTACCATCAACTTCGTTATTTTAAATGGAATGATATATTTTTTACTGCATTTTTGAATTCTACTAGTCATTTTAATAGGACTTTGATCATACTACCCTATCCCTAAATCTAACCTTACTCGAGATATATTGACTTTTCTGATAATTATTGTCTTGACATCGAGTATTTTGAAATTTGCTGTCTCTAACATAATGAAAGTGAAAGTTACCATTTACACAACACGAATAGTGGAACCCTTAAGCTTCCTAATCATGCTTTCAAATTAACCTAATTGCTTACAGGGTGGTCAGAATTTACTGCCAACTTTGGCAAACTTCAAACGTCAAAAAGTATATTTTTTTAAATGGCACACCCTGTATATTTTTACAGGTTCTGATGTAGAATTTTATTCCACACCAATTTGTATTAAGGTTCCCTATACTCATCTTTTATAGTTTTTGAGTTATTGATAATTTTGTATTTTACTGCGCGAAATACATCGAGGTATGTGTTGCTCTTATAGTCGGCTGTGAAAATGGTATTTGTTGCAATTATTAGCATCTATCATACTAAGTTATGTTTCTCTTATAATAGTTGGCTGTGAAAATGACATTTGTTGCAATTATTATTACCTATCTATCAAACACGATTTTATAAATAAGTTTTGGTAAAGGTTATCAGTCATGGAAAATAAAGGAAATGGATATTCAAACAATGATATTTTAAACTTATTTTTTATTCACAGAGTATATGGCAAGTTCTGCTAATAATTCTGTGACATTCTTCGTGAATAAAAAATAAGTTTAAAATATCATTGTTTGAATATCCATTATTCCATTATTTTCTATGACTGATAACCTTTACCAAACTTATTTATAAAATCGTGTTTGATAGATAGGTAATAATAATTGCAACAAGTGTCATTTTCACAGCCAACTATTATAAGAGCAACATAATTTCGTATGATAGATGCTAATAATTGCAACAAATACCATTTTCGTAGCCGACTATTATAAGAGCAACACATACCTCGATGTATTTCGCGCAGTAAAATACAAAATTATCAATAACTCAAAAACTATAAAAGATGAGTATAGGGAACCTTAATACAAATTGGTGCAGAATAAAATTCTACATCAGAAACTGTAAAAATATACAGGGTGTTCCATTTAAAAAAATATACTTTTTGACGTTTAAAGTTTGCCAAAGTTGGCAGTAAATTCTGACCACCCTGTAAGCAATTAGGTTAATTTGAAAGCATGATTAGGAAGCTTAAGGGTTCCACTATTCGTGTTGTGTAAATGGTAACTTTCACTTTCATTATGTTAGAGACAGCAAATTTCAAAATACTCGATGTCAAGACAATAATTATCAGAAAAGTCAATATATCTCGAGTAGGGTTAGATTTAGGGATAGGGTAGTATGATCAAAGTCCTATTAAAATGACTAGTAGAATTGAAAAATGCAGTAAAAAATATATCATTCCATTTAAAATAACGAAGTTGATGGTAACTTCCGGTATAAGCGGAAGTGCAATGACCTTGAAAATATTTTTAATGAAAAGAGCATAAAAAACTATGTCAGTAGCCAAATTTTTAGAATTAAATTATCGCTACAAGTCCCTATACTTCTAATGAACGGTTTGCGTGAATCACCCTGTATAGTATACGCCTACCGAAATTGCGCGTATTTGAACTACGCGACAGCTCCTTAGAAAAGCCACGCCTCTCTGTGACGGCATATGACTGACCGCGCGACGTTGGTGGAACCAAGCCACGCCTACGCCTATCAACAACTTGGATCTTAACAGCACGCAACGTCATCGAGACGAATTCACGCACCTAATAAACGCACAAATAAATCCCACAGAGCTCGGACCAACAGATTTTCATTTGCTTGTGAACAATATAGACGCCAAACAAAGGAATACAAAACCAAACATTTTTTCTAATAATAAAATAGGAAAAATTCTTGTCTTTGCACTTCTTAGTTAAGTATAACCTTCTCATTTCTCCAATATACTTTAAATTAAATCAAATTTCGTATACCTCGGACTTTTCAGTTTCTCCAACTTTATACCCTTTGATTTGCCCGAAAGATCCTGGATGATTTTGTTTTCAAGAGAAAAAAATGTATTAATACTAGTTAATAAACATTTTACAGCTTGCGAATTATACTGGCAGCGAATACTACAAAAGAATAAAAATCGTATGCTTCATAATCACATTCTTAATTGGCGATAAAAAATAGAGCGATGTGCTAACTTATATGCCTGTATCTTTTCTGCAAATGACGTAAATTTATACGAATTTTTATTTAAATGACCTTCTTTCTCGTTTCATCATGTAGAAGTATTTGAAATATGGAGTTACACATCAATTATTATGTTTACGCTTGAGAAAATTATTTGGTAATTTATACAGGTAGACCACGAAAACTATGTTAATTAAAATTAATATATTTAAAAAAATGCAAGTTGCACGCAGCCCGAATTTAGGTGCAAACAAAAGTGTTAACGCTGCATAAGAAATCATTTAATTGTAAGACGTGAAGTAGCAAAAAGTGAAATTATTTATTTAATTACAGCAATTTTCCCCTGTTAGGGCAAACATGGCATGACAAACCTCAATATGTGACTAATACACACGAAAGTGCAAGGTTTAATGTGCGTACCCGCCATTTGAATAATTAAATCTGATGGGTTCCGATAACATTCCGAGTTATGAGATTGAAGATTAATTTAAAACGCATACCATTATAATAAGATTTATTTAGGAGTAGGTAAAAATAAAAATATCGACCTACCATGCTTTAGTTCGTGTCTGAAAGACTAAATAAGTATTGTAAATATATGTTAAAATCCTTAACCAAGATAAAAAATATGCAACGGCAGGGGTGTATGCAGGAGGTGTACTGAAGACCTTATTCTATATACCTACAGGGTACACCCCAACTTATTTAATTCCTTTTAAGGGGAGTTTTTTGTTGATATTTGTAACACGAATTATGAACAAAAAAATATAAAAAAAAGAAAGTTGAAAAATTGACCTACCCTTCATAAAAGTGTCGATATTGAACTTAGGATGTGAACAACATGTTTTGTTTATCTAAGTTCTTTGAAATTGCAAAGGTATGTCAGTTGCTAAAGTTCTCAAAATATTTGACATTTTCATGAATGTTTTTCTCGAAAACCACACAGTATATTTTTTAAATTTTCTATTACACTGGACTCACCATTGAGGGATCTACCGTCCCTTAAAAGGAATTAAATAATTTGGGGTTTACTCTGTATATTTAAAATGTGGCATACGTGTGTTAACATATTTATATAGGTACTATTTACTTAGGCATTATATAATTTGCTAAAAATATTACAGATACGTAAAAGCTGCAGTTGGGTATTGGCAGAAAAATATATTCGAAATGCAATATATTTGTATACCTATGTTTAATAAAGTTTACCCTAAATTAAAAGAAACTTGCAGAGCATTTTTAGCTCAGTTACACTATTTTTACAAAATTAATACTATCTTATTAATTAGAACAAATAATAAAAAAATCAAAACCTTTCAGAGATAATATATTATAAGGCTTTGATTAATTCTCAAAAAAATTAAAACCATTTGCTGCTTAATGGAGAGCTTAATGATGCATCAGACAAGAAACATATTTAACTTCTAATAAATTAACCTACAGTCGTTCACTGACCTTATTTCTTTTATAAATCCGTATTTGCATTCTCGAAATTAAATATAACAATTCAACGCGGCGAAATTTTTCAGAAAGTGCTAACTTTTTCTTTGCAATACTGATTTGATTAAAAAATACTTCGTTGGACACCAACGAACCTGGCCATATTTCCGTTTTCAATAAAAAAATTTTATACATAAAAACAATCTTAAAAAAATTGTATATCAAAATATCAAAATGCGCATGTTTTAATTACGCGACAGCTCCGCAGAAAAGCGTGGAGAGTCGTGGCGCTGGCTAATGTATCGTGATGTTAGTCACGGTCGGAATTTGTTAAATAATAAATATCGATGAGATGTAAGTGTCATGGAATTGTTTTTTTGAATAGGAGACTTGGTTTATACTCAATAGGATTTGTAATATATCTTTGGTTAAATACGCTTTTTATATAATAACCCGGTGGTTGTGTCACGTTAACTCGTGAAAACTCTGCTTGGAGTCACGGACAGTTCCACAAGTACGAAGTGAGAAGCGTAGGCGTGGCTGACAATTTGACATTCTGACAGATACCATTTCCGGCATTTCATTTTCTTGATCCAGGCGACAGTGTGACGTGCTTATCTGATCACGTAATTTATTTTCAATCCTTGGGATTATTGATGGATAGCATAGAAAATATAGTGGTTAGAAAAATAATATCCAAAAAATTGTATAAGAATATGAACTGTCATATATTTTTGGCATCCTGAAACGGGCCGGAACTCCAACAAATCCAACACTGTACTCATCATGCGATTCGCCTACTAAGTTGGCATTACCCAGACACAATTCAAATTCAGTTTTAACCGTGAAACTACGTCAGTGGATATTTATGACACTTCATTAGACTTAGACTTACACGATTACTAGATACAATACAATAGATACAATAAAAAAAATTCAGCCTGTAGACTATTACAGAAATTGATATTTAGTTCGTTATTGTGATTATGAACACATATCTGAATCAAGCTCCTGCAAATTTAGAAAAAACATTGAAAAACATGCACAAAAATTTTTTCAATTAAAAAATTCTCAGAAATCGTATAAATCGTCATATTGCTATTTTCGCAACTTATGGCGTGTTTAGAGTGGTTTGGAAATTTTAATTGTTGGTGTTCATGGTTTTCATATAGTTCCTTATAATTATTAAAAATGAATCCTTTATTTATAGCCAATTTATTGCAATTAATGAGTTTATTTACGCTTTACAATTAAGCAGTACTTACACTTTTTTTAAATTCTGCTAACAGCACCCCTACGGATCTGTACATTTATGAAATTTCATCGAAAATATCTCAAAGTGATCACAAGTCTGCCTTGCCTGACAGGCAGAACAGACCGAGTCGGAAACAAAAATCATTAGTCACTAAACCCGGTTAAAACATTAATCCGTGTCCGTTTTAATCCGTTTCTTTTTGCAATATAGTCTAGAAATTACAAACAACCCATTTCCGCTTATTGATGCTCCGAGTCAATGTTGCTAATTACATAATACGCCCGACCTTCGTAAGTAACGTTGCGAGTGCGAGTCCTTCGTTTCAAGTCAGTACGCTTCTTTAACGCGCCGTCTGGATTACGTCATAAAAGTAATAAAACTCCGGAGGATCAGTCCAGTCCACATCAGTCCAAGATCAATCCGACGCAGTCCGCATCATCCGAAACTGCCACCGTTTTCACTATCCGTCCGTAACCGCCGTTACGAATTGTAATAATAATTTTCTTGAAAATAATATTGGTAAGAATACACCGTGGTCCACTACTATCCGTCCGTACCGCCTTCAGTTAAGTATTGATATTGAGAGATCTTAGAGAGCTAATTAGTAATTCCTCCGTTTGTCTTTTGTTTCATGAAATATGCATCGGCTGGTTAGATTTGCTCGCTCGGGCAATCTTTAAGGCTTCAGTGCACAAAGTTTTACCGGAAAACTTAACTTACGAAAAATAGTCCTTGTGAAATAGCTCTACGTTTATGTCAGTAGTTCGCCGTATTGTAAACCTCTCCGTGTAGACAAGAATATCTATAGCTAACCGACTGCCCGCCGTTCATACTATATCCTGTTGGAAATTCCGTTTGCTTGCCGTCCGAAATCGTTTCAGCCGCGAAAACAGACACCGGTTATCAAAACTCACCGTCTTCCGAAATAAAATCATATTCACGCGTATATACTCTTTATTGCCAGCCCGCATATTTATTATCGTTATCACATTTGTACACACTCGACTGCAAAGTCGCTGAAATATCTTATTTATTGATTTGTTCATTACTGTTTTAATAAATAAATACGGTGGTATACATAGGTAAAATTTACGAGTTATTATTTCAGTTAGTTATTTCTAATTAACTCATTTGAGAAATTGTCCAAGTCCAGTTGACAAGACATTCATCTTAAGAACCCTGGACAAACAACCGTATCTCCATCTGTTAGCTACCCCTAAACGTTCTTCCCTCGAAGAACCAAACAAGTGCTGTTCCTTGCACTTAAAAACCAAGGAACTGCCGCCCGAGTTTCCGTCTAAAAAGTATTACACAGCCAGAGAGTTCTGTTTGTAAGTAGCCAGTTACAAACAGTACAGGTTACGTAAGTGGACGCCATCACAGCAGGTTACCCTGCGAACGCTAATTACTTTTTTGCTTTTCAAGATTAAGCAACGAAATCGATAGGAAAGGAAAGAGGAAAGTCTAAACAATCCTTTTATTTTATAAAGTTTGTTTCACAACTTATTTTGATCGAGTATTAAATTTGTGTTATTTCTTAGCGATAAATTATCTTAAAATTTGCGGTCAACTAAGAATTTTTTGGAAATTAATTATACTTTTGTTTTTCAATATGAGAGGAAAAAGGGATAGTCAAGGTATATTTTCGCCGAGTTTCATTTCTTTATCTTTATAAATAAATACGCCGCAGAAATAAAACTGGCTTTAAAGCATACTATCCGTTGATCCTTCGTTACTTATTTATTTTTCAAGGTTAAGAAACGAAACTGGCACAGGAAAAGAGAGGAAGAATCAAGGAGTCTTTGTATCAGGCTCATTTCTCTATTACTATAAATTGAGGCGCTGCCGAATGTCATTTTTGAAAAGTGGAAGTTTGGAATTTTTCGAAATGTACGGTCTCTGTTGAACCTTCGTGATTATTTTGTTTTTTAAGATTACAGGATCAAACCGACATGTATGGAAAGAGGAAGGATCAACGAAATTTTGTATTCGGAGCTTATTTTTCTATTTCTAAGTATAATTAAAGACGCTACCGATTTTTTTGTATAAAAAAAGCAGAAGCTTAAAAAAAATAAAAAAATGCGCTTTCCGTAAAATGGTTGTATTTTTTTCGATATTAAGAAGCGAAATTGAAAAAACCGGAAAGGGGAAGGTGACGAGCCTTCTCATTTTGAATGAAAATAATTTCTTTAATCCGCTCCAGATAAATATATAAATTTCAAGAAAATCCTTTATTTGACAATGTATACGAATATGCATCAGTGAGCCCGAAAACTCCCCAGCCATATTATTTCTTCAAAAACCGGGCTTAATATACATAGGTATATCTAAAAAGTAAGAACCTTAATTTTCACAAAATTTTTAAATCTGTACATACTAACCACTCATGTTTCAGATTTTTAATAATTGAACATAACAAACATTGAAAAAAAAATCATCAAAATCGGATTTGTTTTTGAGGTTTTAGAAGATTTAATGATTTCTCCGCCTCATTGACTCCCAGCAGAAAGACATCAATTCGATGATATTAAATAATAAAACTAATAAGACATTTTTTACATTTTTATTAAAATCAGAATAAAATTGGTGCGACGACTGTCTTATAATGAAAAATGCTTCTAGCACAATTATTATAAACATACCGGAATCCTCTAATTCTATCAAATAAAACATAAACGGTTTTATTAAAATGACCTTTCTAGCGTTAATTTTGGATATTCGATTCAGTAATCGCAATAAAAAAACTGTTTTGAAAATATCTATTTCGACAAAAAATTTAAAATCATCAGGAGAACCCACCCACATGTTTTCCTAAGCGACTCTTATACCCAAAACTGTATACTCCTCGCCCTGTACATACCTAAGAATTAATATAATACATATAATTTAAAACAATTGAATATGTATGTGGCAATATTCATCCTCCTCTAACGCAACAACGTAAACAGACATAATAGGTGCATTTCATTTTTACCACGCTTCAAAAACTTAACACACCACATTAATTAATTAAATATTCATTACGATTTTCGGCACATATATAAACGAATTTCTTTCAAAACCGAATCATAATAGTTGCAACAGTCCTAGATAACTCACCGTCTAGGAGGTTGAGAACTATTTGCACTATTTATTTATTTTATTTAAAAAATACACAAAAAAATGAAGCTGCAATTTCTAGTCGTGTGTGCTTTGGCAGCCGCAAATGCCGGATATATAAACTCGAATTATCCAGTATACAACTCAATTCAAGATGGTAGTTCGTACGCCCCGAGTAGTGCAAACATCCACGGCAGTTCATACGCGCAAAGTGGTGGCTACATCCACGGCAGTTCATTCGCACCGATAAGTTCCTACACACCAAGTGGTTCGCTTGCTCAAAAAAATTCATATTACCAGGACGGTTCCAACAGTTACGTTTCTGTCGAGCACGGTGAGTACGTACCAGAGATTAAGGATGGCGTGCCCGTTGATACTCCTGAAGTGCAAAGGGCTAAAGCGGAACACTTCGCGCTTTACGCCAAGGCTGCGGCTGCTGCTGCTGCGGCCAAGTCATCGGCAGTGAGCGGTTACCAGCCCAGAAGAACTCAGTAAGTAGCTTTAAACTAATATTGAATTAAAATTTCAGGCAGGATTTGTAACATATTTCGAGAAGGATGATTTAAGGAAAATTGGCCTAACTACTAATATTAGATACAAGTTAGATGAAAACTTTCGGTGTTAATAATTCTGGGAACTTCATGCGATGAACATACATATAATTGAGTCCAAGGACTACTTTTTCTCATGAAAGACAACAAAAAATGTCGAAAATAAAACCGCCTTATTTAAGATATCCCTAGATGCAGTTTTGATCGTATATTTATAATCACGAAAAAAATCCAATATCGGTGGGCTGAGATCATTAGATAGAAATTATTTCTTATCTCTCTTGATATATTACACCATGTAACAAAAAATTATCACTTTAACCTTATCGAAGTATGACACAAATCTCAACTCTTCTAGTGAATATTAAGAAGTGGAAAATTTTGAAAAAAATGGGGAAAAAATTTGATTTTAAAAATTACAATTGAAAAATTTCGAAAAAAATTGAATTGAAAAATGTGAAAAAAATTTCATTTCAAAAATTTTGAAAAAAAATTTCAATTGAAAAATTTAAAAAAAAAATTGAATTGAAAATGTCAAAAAATTTCATTTCAAGAATTTTGAAAAAAAATCGATTTCAAAAATTTTGAGGAAATTTTGAAGTGAAAAATTTAAAAAAAACCGAACTAAGAAGTAAAAAATAATGTTTATCTATTAAGATTTTGTTCAAGAGTGATAAATATTCCACTAACTCAATATAATTAAATGCTTTTTACCTCGCTTTTTACTAAGTTTAAAATAAGAATAAAGTGATTGACAAAAAATAATTTTATTGTAAAAAAAGCGTGGGGTTCTAAACTCTACTTTAATCAATAGCTACCAATGAAATATCTATTACAATTGATATTATTTTATCGAATAAGAAAGTTGTGGAATGTATTACCAAATCGCGTCTCATGATGTCTAATGTGTTCAGTTTAAATCGCGTTTTCTTTTACATATAAAGAGGGACTTTAGAAAAAATAATCTTCGACAGCAGGCAATTTTTCGTACCGTGCGCATGATAAATCGACCTCTAAGTCTTGCTAGGTATACTTTGTGTTGGACAAAACCATCTCACAATCATAATTCGTGCAATAATGGAGTTATAAAAATTTTAGTGGCCCATTAAAACCACATGTTAAGATAAAAATTCAAGAAGAATAACCACGAAAAAGGTATAAAGCTTAGGTCGACTTCCTTCATAAAACCTGCGTGAGTTACGTTTATTTCTTTCCCTCCTGATAATGGCACCCTTTAGTAGGGACATTACAGATACTTAGCAGCACTTAACAACAATAGTTGGAAAATACGATACCATCTTGTGGCGTAAATTTTATACAGACCACGACTATCCGAAAGTGAAAATGACAAATCCTAACTGCTGATCAATTATTGCTTAGTATCGGGATAACGCCAATTTTAAAATATCGATAAATTTATATTAAATACAGTAAATTTAAATTTATTAGTGACTATCCTCTGGCCAAAAAAACGTAAGAAGATGATATTTTGCAGGCAGGTTCCTCATAACCCAAAAAAGCAGAATACTTTTCTTTATTGTTTTCAATTTACCGTAATGTCTCATTTTCCGGCCGCATATGAATACTGTACGTTGTACTTTCCGGACGGGATGAAATAAAATATTGTATGCAATTCGTGCGTAAGGTGAGCTTTTTTCACTCATGGGATTGTCGCATTCGCCTACGGCTCATGCGACAAAATTCCCATTCGTGAAAAAATCTCACCTTACGCACTTCTTGTTGCATAAATAACTATTGCTTCGTTTATTTAACTTTCCTACAAAACACTGTTTTACTTAAAAAAAAAACTTCACAAATAATTGATGAATGAACTTTGGGAAACGATGATACCAAAGAATTTTTTTATTTTTTTATTTATTTCGCCTAATTCCTTTATTATTTTACTAATGTCTTCAATTTTTAAAGATAAAACCTTTATAAAAATAAAAAACAAACAATTTTTTTTAAATTTTATACGGCTCGGGCACAATAACAAAAGTATAGATTTGAACATCCTGCGGTATAGATGTCATCTATAGATTGCAAATAATCATCTCTCCCTCCAACCAATGAAGCTGTAGCTGCTAAATATACTTCCTAATTTGATCGGGATAAATAAATTAAGGATACCTCATCTCATCTCATCACTTGTGAAGAGAGTCATATGTCAAAAAAGCAGAAATTGCAAATGAATTCAAAATTATTTCATGGAATTATAAAAACACTGATACTGACACAGACGATTTCGAATTAATATATAAAAAAGAATATTTTCCACATTGATAAGGGTATATTATAACAATACTTCAAATAAAAACAATAAATTATTAAATACGACAAATATCATTTACATTTTTTGAACAATAATGAACGTTTTTCTTCACAATTCCAAATATTCATCTTAAAGCTGGAAGCCATTCAAACAATAGAAAATTATAAATAATTATTTTCAGGCAAATTTTTTATTTTTAAAAGCATGTCTTAGACTATGAAAAAAAAAATTAAAAAATAATGTCGGGTTCTTCAAAATGCGCTTTAAAAAAATTGTTTGTTTTTGCATACTTATAATATTGTAACATTTTTTTCATTTTTGTAGATACCCCCAAAAATCAAAAATACTAGGAAAGAATTGGGCAAAATTCCAAATGAACACGAAAAAATAGTTTCAAAAATTAACAAAATATGAAATTTCTGCTATTTTATTATCATCGTACAGAATATAACAAACCTACACATTGAAAAAAATGTCAGTTTATCCGATAACGACCAAAAATTATAATCGTTTTTTTAAATGCATTGTGCAATCGTTTTAATAGGAGTTTTGAACTGAAATCTGACTCACTTAAATATAATCATAAAAAACATTTTTTTCCCAAAATTCTATTAAAATTCACCAGTTATTTGCAGTTTTAACTAGAAGTATATTTTTTGTTTTCTTTTTTCGGCATTATTTTATATTATATAGGATGTCCCGAAGAAAAAGGTTAATTCAGTTACCATATATTCCATGAGTAAAAATAATAGGATTTTCATAATGCCATTTTTTATTTTAGACAAAGTTTGAAGTTTAAAAACGATTTTTTTAATAACTCGAGTATTTCATAAGATATTTATTTAAAATTTGGAACAGTGCCTCAAATTAGAGGGTCACATCGTTTGAAAAAACGAAAACAAAATCAATTGTAAAATATTTAAAATAGTAGAGATCCAGTACCCACAAATCTCAATTTTTTTATTTGTGTTTGGAAAGAAAATAAAAATATGTAACGTGACTTATAGTATTTTTTCCGAGGATTTCGAAAATATCGACAAAAAAAACAATTGAAAGTTAAATAATAGTGAAAAATCGCCCAGCTGACTTCCAAATTACCTTTTTTGAGATAATCATTATTTTTGCCTCCTAATATTTTTGTCGATGAAATGATTCATTTTAGAGGGAAGTTGAAAAATATTGGTCCTTGTTCGGTACCTACGAGATTTACGGTAATCTCATAATTTTGAAATATCTCTAAATCAAGTCAGCCGCTGTTGTAAACAAATGGCAATAATAAGGGACTAACCAAAAATAAATACAGGGAGGTCCATAATGTACTGACGGTTTTTGATATGGAATAACTTTTTTGTGGTAAAATTTTAAATTTGTTTAAAAATTCTATTCACGAAAGCATGGGATGAAATTAATTACCTCAAATAAATATAGTTTGGAAGTCATTAGTGTGGGTGCTAAAAAACTGGGGGTCCGTGGATTCTGAACCCACTCTATTTTAAATATTTGACAATTGTTCTTTGTTTTGTTTCTTCAAAAGACGTGACCCTTTAAGTTGTAGCACTGTACCAAAATGTTAAATAAATATCTTATGAAATACTCGAGTTGTTAAAAAAAATATTTTTTACCTTCAAACTTTGACACCTTGTATATAGAATATGGGGGTATAAAATGAAAACTAGCATTAGGAAAATCCTATTATTTTTGCTAAATCTATGGTTATCGGATTGGACTCCTTTTTTCGGACACTCTGTATAATAAACCCATCCGTTTTGTAGGGAATTTATAACAAAAAACACTACCTATTTTCTGCCAATTGAATCCAAGACTAAAACTTTTTTTTTTAAGTCAAAAACTCCTTCTTTCCAGTTCCTTATTTCCAAAAATTTCCGGTAATATGACACCACTAATGAGACCACAAAAATATTATTAAAAACCATCCGTCAGTTTTTCATAAATTTAGACACAAATTTTATATTTATAAATACAACAATATTTTGCTAATATGCTTTTTTATAATAGTATACGGCCCCTATAAATGGAACCCCCATTGTACATGGCTGTGTTAAACCAGATTTTTGACACACTGCTTATATTTTTATAAAAATCATCGTAAATTCAAACAATATAAAATTTACTAATACTTTATTCAAGAAAGAATGCAATTTGCGAAAATTCTAGTAGTTTCGGTCGTCCAATTGTTAAAAATTAACAAACCAAAACATGTACAGGTAATTTTATGAATCTAAACTCACCTCTAATCGTAGAAAAGCCAGCACTAGAATTACTATGACTCTATAACATACAAAACACAATAACTGGAATTGAACACGTGGACTTGAATTAGAATTTAATCTCGTTAAAAAAGCCATATGCAAGATTTGCCATTCTAAAGCAATAAAATAACACCAGAAACAAAAACAAGCCACCTTGCTCATACACAGGATAAAATCATTAATATCCAGTACTATGGTTCTTGTGATTCGTTTACACTAATCTGCGTTTCGCATGAGAAAATATCGTGAATATGAACAGCTTTACATCGTAAATTATCATGTTCCTCTATAGCGGAAAATGTTCAGTCAAATGTTTTTGTACGATTGAAAACACGTTCGAGATAACCCAATTGATGTCCTTTACTTTCTACATAAGTTAACAATTTATCCGTTGTTGGAATAAGGATTTGAATAATAGAAAATTTGGCGACAGTTTTTAGAAACAATAGATTTTTTTATGCCAGATACTTATTTTCTTCTGTAAAAACAAAAAAGACTCATATTCTCATTTTCATATTTTCAGAACCTACTACCCCACAAGCAACCAATACGAGGGAGATTACAACAATGGCTACAGCTATCAAGCCACTGGACATCCTTTATCTAATGCAGGTAAATGCGATAAATATTCGTTATTTATTACATCAGATGATCCAAAGGCAATACATTCTAGTCTCAGGGGGAACGTAAACAGAGATTAGCCTAATCGTCGAGTGCAAACACAGTAGAGCCTGCGGCATTAGCTTAAACCATCGACTCTCACTTTCAAACCCCTCAACAGTCAATACCAATACACAGGCTGGTGTTTAATGACAAGTATTATAGTGTCAAGTATATGGTTTACTAAAAGGTTATCGGTGCTGGTGATTTACCTTGTTTCCAAGGAAAACACTTGAAAATCGATACAAACTGGTTATATATTGTTTGGTTAGAGTGCATAATAACTCGCCCCAGTTTCTGAATATTGACCACATGACCATTTAATATTAATAACAATACACTATAAGTGTTGTCGTGAAAGTTAATCAGAAGTAATAATTATTTTAGGAGTTAAAAAAAAATTCACGTAGCGATTCTAAATTTAAAAAAAAATCTGTTTGTTTTTTGAGATGCACCAGAAGTCGTCAATGCGAAACTAATAACAATGCAGCAGCTCATTTTGTTATATAAAAGTATTAACTAATTTATTCTATATCCCAATTTTCGTACCGTTCGATTATGCTAAAATATCAAAACGATAAAGGAACCGGGGTTAGTAGTAATATATCCTTCATTCAGGCATTCACGCCCAAGATGAATATATCCAAAGTGGACCTGTTGACACGCCTGAAGTCCAACAAGCCAAAGCCGCACATTTCAGCGCCTATGCCAAGGCAGCCGCCCGTACCGCCCCAGGCAAACACTACAGATACAGACGTGGTCTCGACTACTCCCTACTTTCGAACAATTTATTCAATTCCCAGCCCCAGCATGTGCCTATCATTACGAAGGAGGGAGTTCCGGTTGAGACACCAGAAGTTCAGGCTGCCAAGGCACAGCATCTCTTAGCGCACGCTAACGCCAGATCTGGTCATAACGAATGGAGACAAGGTATGTATGGACTAATATTTGTTAAAAATAAAAAGACAAATTTAGAGGGTGTAAATTTGGGTATATTTGTTCATATTATGACGTTGTTTTGAATTTATTTTTGATTTTTCATGCAACCGTTATAAATGAACTTACCCTAGCGATTGGACAATAAATAAATAATATATCTAAAAATAATAATTAATCTAAAAGGTAGCATTTTACACTTTTGAACTTCAGTTTTAGATGCACATCAATTTAGTAACGGTTTAAATTTCTTGGTTCAAAGTTAAAATTGTCAATATCTCTACATATTTCATACAACCGTTACAAGCGAACTTACCTTAACGATTCGAAATTAAATGGAATGAAAATATTTTATTAATCTAAAAAGTAATTTGGTAAAAATTTTTTAGTTTCTGTTCTAGTCGCACATCAATTGGGTAACGGTTTTAAAATTTTTTCATAAATAAATTTAAATTTCTTGGTCCAAAGTATTTTCAATGTCTCAACAAGTTCATGCAACCGTTATAAGCACTTATCCTAGCGATTGGAAATTAAATGAAATGCAGTTATTTTATAATCTAAAAAATTGCTTTTTGTATTTTAAGCTTTTTAGTTACACATCAATTTTTAAAATTTTATATAAGTAAAATAAATTTTCTTGGTTAAAAGTTAAAATTGTCAATCTCAACATTTTTCACTTAAGCGTTACCAGCGACCTTAACCTAGAGATTGGAAACGGAAACTAAATAGAATGCAGATATTGTATTAATCTAAAGAGTAGCTTATTGTATCTTTTAGCTTCTGTTCTAGTCGTACATCAATTTGGTAACGGTTCTAAAAAATTTTAATTTCTTGATCAAAGTTAAAATTCTCAATATCTCAACATTTTTCTCGCAAGCGTTACAGGCGAACTTACCCTAGCGACTGGAAATTAAAAAGAATCCAGATATTTTATTAATTTAAAAAGTAGCTTTCTAGCTTTTTGTATGTTTCCGATTCTGTTCTAGTTCCACATGAATTTGGTAACGGTTTTAAGATTTTTTTATAAGTAAATTTTGGTTCAAAGTTAAAATTTTTAATATTTCAATATCTTTAATAGAACAATTATAAGCGAACTTGCCCTAGCGATTGGAAATTAAATAGAATGCAAATATTTTATTAATCTAAAAAGTAGCATTTTGTATTTTTGAGCTCCTATTCTAGTTGCACATCAATTTGGTAACGATTCCAAGATTTTCTATAAGTAAATTTGAATTTCTTGGTTCAAAGTAAAATTTTCAATATATCAACATAAATAGAATCCAAATATTTTATAGTAGCTTTTGTATTTTTGAGCTTCTTTCCTAGTCACATAAATTTGGTAACGGCCCTAAATTTTTTTTATAAATAAATTTAATTTTCTTGGTTTAAATTTAAAATTTTCAATATTTCAACATTTTTCATGCAACGGTTATAAGCGAATTTACCATAGCAATTGGAAATTAAGCAGAATGCTGCGTTAAATGGAAGAGTGTATAGACAAACTTCGCAATTAAACAAAGGCGATTATTATTATTAATATAATTTATTAATCTAAAAAGTAGCTTTTTGTATTTTTGAGCTTCTGCTCTAGTTGCACATCTATTTGATAAAGGTTCCAAAATTTTTTTATAAATAAATTTAAACTTCTTGGTTCAAAGTTAAAAGAATGTTCATGCAAGCGTTACAAACGAACTTACCTTAGCGAATGGAAATTAAATAGAATGCAGATATTTTATTAATTTAAAAAGTAGCGTTCTAGCTTTTTGTATGTTTTAGATTCTTTTCTAGTCGCACATTAATTTGGTAACGGTTCTAAGTTTTTTTTTTAAGTCAATTTAAATTTCTTCGTTCAAAGTTAAAATTTTTAATATCTCGTTATTTTTCAAGGAACCATTATAAGCGAACTTACCCTAGCGATTGGAAATTAGATAGATAGCAAATATTTTATTAATCTAAAAAGTAATTTTTTGTATTTTTAAGCCTCTTTTCTAGTCACACATCAATTTGGTAATGGTCCCAAACTCTTTTTATAAATAAATTTAAATTTCTTGGTTTAAAGTTAAAATTTTCAATATCACAACATTTTTCATGCAATTGTAAATTAGGCAGAATGCAGCGTTAAGTGGAAGAATGTACAGACATGGTTACATGGAAGAGTGTATAGACAAACTTCGCCATTGAACAAAGGCGATTATTATTAACATAATTTATTAATCTAAAAAGGAGCTTTTTGTATTTTTGAGCTTCTGCTCTAGTTGCACATCAATTTGAAAACAGTTCCAAAATTTTTTTACAAATAAATTTAAATTTCTTGGTTCAAAGTTAAAAGAATATTCATGCAAGCGTTACAAACGAACTTACCTTAGCGAATGGAATTTAAATAGAATGCAGATATTTTATTAATTTAAAAAGTGGCTTTCTAGCTTTTTGCATGTTTTAGATTTTGTTCTAGTCGCACATCAATTTGATAACGGTTCCAAAATTTTTTTATAAATAAATTTAAACTTCTTGGTTCAAAGTTAAAAAAATGTTCATGAAAGCGTTACAAACTAACTTACCTTAACGAATGGAAATTAAATAGAATGCAGATATTTTATTAATTTAAAAAGTAGCTGTCTAGCTTTTTGTATGTTTTATTCTGTTTTAGTCGCACAGCAATTTGGTAAGGGTTCTAAGATTTATTATAAGTAAATTTATATTTCTTGGTTCAAAGTTAAAATTTTCAATATCTTAATATTTTTCATGCAACCATTATAAACAAACTTACCCTAGCGATTGGAAATTAAATAGAATGCAGATATTTTATTAGTCTAAATAGTAACTTATTGTATTTTTGAGCTTCTGTTTCAGCTGCACATCAACTTGGTAACTGATCAAAGATTTTTTGTTAAAATTTCTTGGTTCAAAGTTACAATTTATCTCAACATATTTTATGCTAACGTTACAAGCGAACTTACCTTAGCGATTGGAAATTAAATATAATGCAGATATTTTATTAATCTAAAGATTAGCTTTTTGTATTTTTGAGCTTCTGTTCTAGTTGCACATCAGTTTGGTAACAGTTCTCTAAGATTTTTCATAAGTAAATTGAATTTTCTTGGTTCAGTGATAAAATTTTCAATATTCCAGTATTTTTTATTCAAGCGAACTTACCTTAGCTATTATTTAAATATAGATATTTTATTTATTAACCTAAAAAGTAGCTTTTTGTATTTTATGGTTTCTGTTCTAGTCGCACATCAATTTGGTAACGGTTCTTAATTTGTTTAAAACAAATTAAAATTTCTTGGTTCAAAATTAAAATTTTTAATATCTCAACATTATTCATGCAACTACAGACCCACTTTGTTTCTGAATAAGACACTGTTTTATCTTTCTTATTGTAGATAGAAAACATTGTGGATACGACAACTAAAATTTCTTTACTTTGAAAATTGCGACAAAACACACATAAATCATTTATATACTTATATGTTATGACAAAACAGGTGGAAGCTATGTGGACACCAACCAAGACTGGAATAGTTACGGAACACCTCAAGTAAACCAAGTACAATACTCGGTGAACCATCAAAATACCTATGGAGGCTGGCAGTCATACCAACCTCAACACATTCCACTATTGGACAAGAATGGTGTACCGATTGAAACCCCCGAAGTACAAGCTGCCAAACAACAACACTTCCTAGCTCATTCTCAAGCCAAATTGAACGAAAATGGATTGAATCAAGGATGGCAACAGCAAAATTTTGGAAGGTAAGCATAATGATAATAATTAACAAGAGTGACATCGATTCGCAGAAAGTCATTTCAAAGACGAATTTTTCCTAATCGTATAAAACAATAGCTGGGTTTTGCCATCATGACCCTCTCATATCCGATCTCTGTTAAATGGAGATGACTATTTGGAATTGCACTGTATGTACAGCTAAAATGCAGGTGACTACTCGACTTATTTTGCGGATAAAGGTCCACAAACAAGAGTATTCATGTAATTTTTTGTTGCGACATCATTAAAGCCAAAATCATGCAGCATATTTTTTAAAATTTGATATTATGAAAATTTCTCTCGGCATTTTTAAATATTTTTTAATCCCCAAAACACAAATTGTTGAAAATAAAAAATAACAATTACGCATAAATTCCTTTGTTCTTACTTTTTGCTTCAATTTTTTGCTTTCCCTAAAAATGCCTGAAATATAAACAACACAATCGAAACTATTCGAATGTCGCTTTCAATTCTCTTGCATGCGAAGGACTTTCTTGAAAGAAATTGCCTCAACACATGCAATAGTTGTTTTCGGTGTAAATACGTTATCTACCAAATACGTTATTTATGACTACATAAAGATATAGAAATGAACGGACTACAGGATTACACGAAGTACAACGGTGTTTAAAAATAATGCGTCAAATAATACGATATTTTATTTGCTTTGGTCAAAGGAATATACAATTTACATTACTAAAATGCCTCACTTGTTTTGCTGCAAATTTTAACAAACAAACGCTTAGGTAATTATTTAAGTTACCTATTATTATTTATTAGCAAATACCGTCGAATGAACTATATCTTGAAGTACTTTGTTAAGAAACTATTAAAA
This sequence comes from Rhagium mordax, assembly GCA_963680705.1. Lineage (NCBI taxonomy): Eukaryota > Metazoa > Arthropoda > Insecta > Coleoptera > Cerambycidae > Rhagium > Rhagium mordax. The sequence continues at coordinate 49,845,333 of OY796662.1, forward strand.
TTAAAAATACTTACGAATAGAGCCACAAAGCTTACGTTTCTTTTTTTAATTAAAGCTCCTTTGGATCATCTCTCACCCATCAAGGGACATTGATTACACCAAATGGCGTTCCAGAAGAAACTCCTGAAGTGAAAATCGCAAAGGCCCAACACTTCGCTGCCCACGCTCAAGAACAAGCAAAACATTCCCAATGGGCTGGACAGTCTGAATCCGATTACGGCAGTGGATACTCCTATGGAGGCAGTTCTTACTCGCATTATTAAAAAAATAATATACTACGTTTATGACTAGCGTCTGCGATATTTTTGTGTTCGTTTTTACTTCCTTTTTCTATACTTTTTATACTTACTTTAATATTAATTAAACGAGTTGTTTAAGACATTTTTTATCGTTTTATTTGCAAATTAACTGGCTAGCGCTTAGCTGACATTGATACCATTTAACAGACAAAGTCCGAAAATCAGAATTATTTGAATCGTATACTGAATAGCTTCAAAAAAACTAGGCAGAATATACTTATAGAAGACCTTATAGGCACCACTTGAATTATTTCCAGGGTAGTTTTTACGACTAAAACAATTTGCAAGAAAATTTCGTTTAAGGAACAAAAACACGTGACTGAAAGCAAGACTAAGTAATTTTAACTGACAAGTGAGGTAAGAGCCATTTGAATGGCTGTAATGATTAAATTTGTTTTCTCCTATATTTTAAGAGTCTATCTAGATGATTATATGAAGTGATTTAATTAATCTAGATTTTGGGTACTATATATTAGAATAAGCGGTCTCCCGATGCTTTGCAATAAAATAGGTGTTATATTGAACAAAATTTTACGTACGTATTATTAGAACTTAGTATTTGTAAGAATGTATCTGTAACCCAATCTTAAAACGTTATGCTTGGGGCAGGGCTGACGAGAGAAGCTGGCAGGCGGAGATAATTCCCTGAGCCTGGTACTCCGGGGACCCCGTAATTCCCCTGAAATTTTATTTTGCATAATTTATTTGTACATAATAATAACAAAATTAATACTCAATATATACAGACCATATACTGTTATGTTTTGGAGGATTTTGAGGAAACAATAATTTTTGATTTTTGAATTTTATTTTTATTTATTATTACAAGGTAAGTTTTTAAAATTTAAGATTTTTTTAAATTTTATATTTGCACGTTTAGATATTTAAGTTTTATACTCATATATACAGGGTGATCTACCACGAGTGTGCCAAACTTCAGAGGCTGGTAATTTATCAAAAATAAATGGACTTTCATTAATAAACATATGTCCTAAAACGCATAATAAGGGAGCTACAACCCCTTGAAGGGGGTTAATGAATATCAATTTTTCGCTTAAGCAATGTAAATGACATAATACTACAAATCAGAAATATCAATTGTTTTTAAACATAGGTGACTTCAAGCCACTTGATTTGAAGATTGATCGAATTAAGTTTTGCATATTTCACATGAAAACGCAAATTATTCAAAAACGGCTGGTGTGACAGAAATTTTGAAAAATACTTTTTTCTGAGTCATTGCATGGGAAATAATGTTATGTAAAAGTTTTGCTTCGGAAGTGACGTCAAAAAAGGTAAATTTCATTATTTTAATCACCACCATATCGGACTTATAATCGAAAAATTGATATTCATCAACCCCCTTCAAGGGGTTGTAGCTCCCTTATTATGCGTTTTAAGACATATGTTTATTAATGAAAGTCCATTTATTTTTGATAAATTACCAGCCTCTGAAGTTTGGCACACTCGTGGTAGATCACCCTGTATATTTTTATGCATGCACTAGTAATTAAGTTGTATAGTTTTTAAATTTAAATTTATTTTTTTTAAGTAGTTGTATATAGTTTTTTTAATTATCGACTTTATAACATACGCCACTGGGCTGGATTTTCCAATGTTATAAACAATAAGCGACAGTGCGTATGATTTTAAGATAATTTAACGTGAAACTTACTATAGGTTTGCTATAATTACTTTTACCTTTCAGGGCCTTTGGGGGCTCCCTTCTACCATCGAAGAAATATCTTACCTATAAATCTGCTGTTGTACAAGTCTTGAATAAAGATTATTTAAATTTTGTGCTGGTTTTATTTCTTACTTGATTAGTAAGGATCTTGAAATGTTAGAGATCTTTATCAGAATGAACATAACCTTGTCGTTTGACAGCTAGGTGTCTCTGTGTCTGCTGTATTACAGATATCCAGCTGAGATGGATTTGTATGCTTTAGTTATTTCAATTAAACATAGATGGAACTTAACAAGTCAGATTTATTTCACATATGAGACAATTGAAAGCAAAACGTTCCTTAAACTATGTCCCTGCTCTAACTTAAACTAATTTAATCTACAACAAATATAGGACAGTGTCCTTGTGGATAATAACTAATTTAATAAAGTTATGGTTTCAATTTTCAGTTCAGAGTACTCTCGGCACACTAAAGTTACCGTGTCGCGTTATTTACTTGAATTGGCAGACCTGTTTTTAAGTTTTTGACACTTGTGGTTTGTGGTCCAGATATGGTAGTTGGCAGTTCTACAATTTAGTACCCCATTTACTGGATTTGCATAAACTAAATAGGCCTTGGATGCCCATTCGGATTTCGACCAATCAGGTGGCTGCTTATAATTTAGGATAAATTTTACCTTTATTCCTGGTAAGTTGACGCTGTTTTTCTGATACCTTACCGTATTTTGCCTTGAACCATTATTCAAATGTACTGGGATTATAAATTTCCGATTTAAATTTTATATTTCTCTATTTATTTCAGGAGCGATCTGAACGTGGGTTTGCTTCTTTTACGACCCAATAACAACTCAACTTTTTGTTTCGTTTTTAAGGACATGCAGAAAATTTGCCAAACCATGGATTACTAGATTTTCAACTGTCATGATGGTTGGTATTTCCGCCTTTTTTCACTTTATTATGTAATTTTGCTCTAAAATAATGGTATTTTTAGCTTCCTTATTTGAAGATGAATCCGTGGATACCTATGTGTTGATATTACGTGAGATAAATTTTAGATCTGCCGTTGACTCGTACAGAACCGTATCGAAGATTACTGCACTCACTTCTTAGGAACTAATTTACATTGTGTCTGGTCATTTGACTAGACTGGAGGTTTTACAGGTTTGTCTTATGCTATTTAATTACAAATTTAATAAAATTTTAGTTTAACTGTAGTTGATAATCGTTCAACCTCGGTTTAAAGCATGTAACTGACAGCTGTTCTGTTATTGATTATTTTAAAGAAACATAGCACTATGTATTTATTTCATTTAAGCCTTTAATTTGTTTACTTTTGGGTTGTTTTAGCGTTGCTGAACCTTTGTTTACATAATGCTCGTTGACCTCTCTCGCCTCAACAGGTGTCCTACAGCTGATTTATCAGATGGTTCTACGATATTATATCCTTTTTTTCAACTTGTATTTATCTAATGAGTGTACTATACGTGAGTTTCTCGTCCTAGTTTTATTAGGAGGAATTTTCATTTTACCCTGGTTTGAACTGAATTTTTTTTTTAATTTTATTAATTTATTCAAATTCAAATTCAAATTCTTTATTGATCTTTTAAACTATAAAGATTATAGATAAGATAAGTCAGGAAAATGCCATATTTAATGGCTTATTAACATTTTTTTATGATACAAAAAAAAATTAGTTGTGGTACTTGAAAAAACATATAACATTAAAATTGTAAATACATACATACATAGGTATATAGCGTACGGCAATTGAGTTGTACATACCAATAAAATTTACAATAAAAACAGCATAAAAGTAACAACACAATAAAATTAAAAAGAATTAAACCAACAATTAAATTATTAGTGGGGTTTTAGTTGATGGGTGGTTTTAAAATATCAACTGTACGCACGGTTTGAAATGGCTATTACGAGGTTATTATCAAAGATAGAATGATGGGACAAACGTCATGTGAGAGGATCGGAAAAGAAGTTTTTTATGCATGAACGAGAAAAAAACAAATGATACCCGTTTCGGAGAATATTAATGTTAGGCGTATTTTTTTTAATGAGACGCCCTATATATTTTTGCACCATTTAATAGACTTATTTTTTCTAAATACAATGATGTGCATAATATGGTAGTTTGGATGAATAGTTTCCTTAATATAGCTAAAAAACTATTGAAATTGTAGAAATTACTTACAACAGTGATATTACTGAAAGACAGCCATGACTTCAAAATGATATATTTTCCAAAACGGGTTTCATTTGTTTTTTTCTCTTTAATACATTTGTTTTTCTAATCCTCTCACATGACGTTTGTCCCATTTTATTTTTATTTCTAACAGTATTTGAGTTATGATTATTTCAAATAATTTTTGCGTAAATTAAAGCGTTCTTTATTTTAGCGTTAAAATCTAGTATGGCTTTGGTCTTCCCTTTAAGTTAAAGTTGGTTATTTTTGGAATGTGCACTGTTGATTGCTGAACAACGTTTGTATGATTCATCATCATGTGATATTTATTTTTTAAATCGTAAAAACAAACATTATTGGCAATATTTTATTTCGGAGTCATTATACTATAGTTAAGTAAATGCCAAAAAGAAATCCAGAGTTCCCTGATCCTCTCAAAGTACAATTTTATTCTGAAGGCAATTAGGTTAAAAAAACAATAATTTTTGTTCTTTACTACAAGAGTTCATTCCCGAAACACTGGTTCCCACAAATGATATGATCCCCAGGGCTTACTCAGTGTCTTGGTGGCTCTTGCTTGGGGAAACGTTATGACAGGAGGTACCTACTTAGGTTTCTATATGACATCAAGATTTAAATAAATAAATGTAACCTCCCTACCATTAACTTAAATACTTATTATTTATATATAAATTTGTGTAGCGATTTTACATCCGCGTTTTTTAACATCAGGTGACTAGTGAATATTATTATGTATAGTTCAGGAGTTTGTAAGGTAGTGGCGGTAGATATGGCCCGGACGGTCATATGGCCCAATGCCCTTAAATTTTAAACTAACCGCCTCAAACCCAACTTCTTGACGTTCACAGTTTCTTTCAATACGTTTAAGCGTCCTCTGTAAATAACAAGCCGAACTTCCGGCAATATCGGCAATACCGGCTAGTTTAGATTATGGCGTCACAACAGGTGTTCGAATAATAAAGTTTAATGAAAGTGTTTTGGTGAAATCATCGGGAAACATTGAAAAACAAACCTAAATTTTGGAGGATCGACACTCTAAGTTACGTGTTACATAGTGACATATTTATTTTACTTAAAAATTTTGTGAAAGAGTTTTTTCTTGTTGCTCATAATGTGCACTACTCAACTGGTCATATGGCCCATGTATTTATTTCGTCACATTGTTTAAGTATTTTATCTTGATAGAAAATACTTACTTTACATTAGTGGAAAAAATTATTTTGCATTTTTTTAAAGGGCTCAGATTTATGTTAATTCTGTAAGTGTCATATTTTCAGATGGGTTTGATGATATAGCCCATTGACTTTTTCTACAATTTTATTTTTTATTTTTAAATTTGCAATCTTTTTTATTTTTTTTTTGTTGTCAGTCTATTTGTCTATTATGTCTAAGCTCAATTTTCTTAATGAACCGTTCAATTAAAATAAATTTTTCTAGGGCCATAACTCCAACCCTGGTTGGGAATATGGCCCATTGACTGCATTTAAAAAAAAAATTTTTTTGTTTGTTTTACGTTTGATTTTTACAAAGTTTAATTTTTTTCCTGAAAGCGAAGGTGTTTACGCTTAAGTTCCTGTAAGCATTGTTATTTTTTTTAATAAAGTTTTCGAGAAAAAAATATTTTTTTTAAGTGGGCCATATATGCCGCCACTACCTTACTGCTGCATCGTTTCAGCTTGGCATGATACAGTAGTTGTAATACGTACATATTCTTGAAACAACACAATTTTCCAGTAAAACGATGCGTAACTCTAAAACGTAAGTTATAGAACATTCACACTAAATGTCACGCAAGGCAATTTCGTTTGAACACTAATTTCGAATAAAAAAATGAATTACATAATTACAGTTCACAATGAGATGATGTTCAGCTGAAATGTCAAAAAATGTCAAAATGTCAGTGTCAAAAAATGTCAAAATGTCAAAAAAATGTCAAATTGCCAAAAAGTCAAAAAATGTCTAAATGTCAAAAAATGTCAAAAGGTAAAAAATGTCAAAACGTCAAAAAAGGTCAAAATGTCAAATTGCCAAAAAGTAAAAAAATGTCTAAATGTCAAAAAATGTGAAATGTCAAAAAAATTTCAAAATTTCAAAAATTGTCAAAATGTCTGTGTCAAAATGTCAAAAAATTTCAAAATGTCAAAAAATTTCAAAATGTCAAAATGTCAATAATGTTAAAATGTCAAAAAATGTCAAATGTCAAAAAATGACAAAATGTCAAAAAAATTTCAAATGTCAAAAAATGTCAGTGTCAAAAAAATGTGAGCTCTGAAAATATGAGAGATAGGGGAAAAACGACATGTATCCTGGGCTCGATTTTAATAAAACCTCGATCGTCTATCTATTTCGACTACCGAGTTACAGAGCGTTTTTGGAAAATTGGCATTTTTAGATGAACTTTATTTCTCAGTGTTTAATCGAAAAACGAGTAACACATTTTAAAGCACTTTTGTGGTTAGAATCCATTGCTGATAAAAAAAATTATGCATGCATTAATTTTCGAGATATAGAAGATATAACTTGTGTTTTTTTTTAATAGAACACCCTGTAAATTATTTCATTATTCGATCACAATTTAAATTAGTTTCAAACGATATACAGGGTGGGGCAATAGTGCGTCGGACCTTGATATCTCGAGTTCTAGGATAGCTAGAAATTTTTTAAAAAATTGCAAGTAAACTAGATAAAAAGTCTATTATTGGTGAGAGGCAGGTACGCTACTATCTCGACCATCAGTCATATTACTGACAAATTCATTTTATATTATTATTATATAATATTATTATTATTAGGTGTGTTTGGTGACCCAGTCCAGAACGTCCCGAACTAAAAGTTACAACTTCCCACTGTAGTTTTAAAATAAATATCACTTTGACAACAACTATCAAACGTAAAAATCCCGAGTGTACATGTTTGTACACCGAACAAAATAGTTTTTAAAGTTCTAGCAATTCGAGTTCAGTTTATATAATTCGCTGACTTTAGTCCAGGACGTTCTGAACTGGGTCACCAAACACAGCTATTATATAATTAGTATTATAAATTGTTTGTTATTAGTTTTCCATGGCCGCCTCAAAAATATATTTAATTTTTCGAAAATTAACCACTTTTTCTAGAGATAAATACAATATATTATATGTCGTTGGAAAGCTAATTTAAATCGTGATCGAATAAAGAAATAATGTACAGGGTCTCATCTCATATCTGCATGTTTTAATTTAGAGAGCAGAAAAATATTAAAAAGTAAAAACCACAGTAACATAATTAAATGAGAATTTAATTGAAGGGAAAGTGTATTTAATATTCTGTTGAAACAAAGTTTTCAGCGGAAATACACCTAAATATTTAAACTCGGTTATTCTATTTAGGTAATTAAAGTGATGGTTCATTATTTTTGTAAGAGATTCATTATACAAATTCTTATAAAAGCATTTTTAATTTTTTATATTTCCCAGAATAAGCTCGCACGCGACATTCCTACCCTCAATTTTTCTTAGTAAAGAGGGTGAATGTCTCCAGTAGTAAATGCTATGTTATATTGTTCGGTCATGCCATATAAATCTACGTTAGCCCTCTGAAACTTACATTTACCTTATAAATAACTAATAAATGGTTTTGTTTATGTTCATATTTTTCACCCGAACAAATGTTCCGACTCAAACCACTATCTATTGATACATTCCATAGATTAAATTTGGTTTTCTGTTTATTATTATTATGTTTTTTTTAAAATTTCATTTACTTCACATACACTACTTTAACAGCAATCAACTTACTTGGCTAAGAAAATCAATGGTTGGGTTCCAGCTTGAAGCAAATTAAAATCTGAAATTTTTAGGTAATCCAGTCCTTTCCTCCTAAAGTCTAGAGTATAAAGGATATAAAACTCCTGATTTCAGCAGTCAAGTGCATACTAATTTTAACAATGATATAAATTTAAAAAAATTGCAGTGAATTTCACTTCCCTCGTGTGATTAGTTTTTAGTCTTAAATCTATTTTTTTAAATGTGCAGGATTTCGAAAAAAAAAATATTTTCCAAAAAAATGCGTGTAGATTACTTCAAGCTATCTCTCTAAAAAGAAAGTTAAGGACTCAATATCCAATCGAAATGTGCAGATGATAATCCTTCTGTTCCCCGATGTAACCCAGATGGATATACGTCTTTACTCAAACAAGCAAATTATTAGGAATTAATATCAATTTGTACTGTTAAATCCTAATGGGGCCAATTGAAACAAGATTCCCTGAGGGTTTACGTTTGCTAAAATGATATAGAACGGTGAGCTGATTATTAACCGGTAACAATTTACAATAACTAAGCCTCATTTGTCGGTGTTAATAAGGCCAATGCAAATTACTCAGTTATATACCGTTCCATTAGACCGGGTAATAGTATACAACTTTATTAAATGGCTTTAGTTCAGGAAGGTCTGCGGTCAAAACTGCAATTACTTGCCGGAGTTAGGAAATCCTTTCCCGGATAATTTATGTCTCCTCGCCGTTGTGATATTACTTACTTAAGATAATTGCGCAAATTCTAGGCGGTTTCGAAGGAACTAGCTCCAGCCACCACTATTTAAGTCGATTGTCTTAATAAATTGCCATTAAATGTAATCCAAACGATTTATATAATATAATGTAATAAAAATGTTCTTTATTTTTTTTTTTTGGAAAATGTACAAATTATCTTTGGCTTATTTATTTTTTTTAAATACAAGCTGCAGTTTAAACAATTGAATCAATGTTGGTGAAACTTTAGTGCGATTTTTGGCGAATTGAAACTTAAAAAAAAAAATATTCAATAAACTTAGTTCTGGGAATCATGCCAAATTCTAAAAAATAAATAGAAATAAGAAAATGGCCAAAATATGTCAAAATAAAGTGTAGTATCAAAGGCAAACCTCAACAAAAAAAAAAAATTGATGAAACTTGGAGCATCAAATAAGAGCTAAAAAGACTAGGTCAAATTTTGATAAACAAGGCAATAATTTATTACAGCGTGCGGAAAATTGATCGTCGTTTTTTGAAAATAATTAAATTTTCGTAGTCAATTTTCAATAGCAATTTATTATAAAGTTATTACAAATTAATAAACCTTTTACCAAGAAATTCAAACGCGGTAAAAATAATCTAAGGGAAGGATTTACCGACAAAGAAGATTGAATAATGAAGTGTAGACTCGCACACCATCATGACCTAATTCCCCAGGAGACGGGCGTCATAATCCCTTGATATATTTTCATTTGGACAAAGAACAAAGACAACGAAAGGGGTTAATCAAGATTAAATGCTGATTTTGTTTATTTATGTAACTTAAATCCTAGTTGCGAATTGCCCCGTCAAGCTATGGCAAGGTTTCGGGAATTTATTAGAGGCCCCAGGGGTAGCTTTGAAGGTTGAATGTATGTATCGTAATTATATTGTCTTGGATGTTGGGCTTTGATTAAAGTTTGAGGCTTTTAATTATCAAAGTAGGTGTATCATCCGTATTGTAAGTTAATTATTTAGGAACAGTACACAAGATCCAAAGGATCGAACATGTAATATATGTTTTTTGATAATATGCGCAGTTTGATAACTCGTTGAATTAATGAAGAACAACTGAAACATTTTATAAATGAAATATTTGCAAAGATATGTAAAAATGTACATAAAGCAAAGAATTGCCCCTAGGTTGAATTTTTTCTTATCTCGGAGTATTGAAAATAAAAGTTTCTTTCTTTTACTTGTTCGTTTTGACTTTTTTATTTTCAAGCAGGAATCCATTCATCTTCATACACCATTCATACCCCTGGTGTAACCTCCAACCGCCATATATTTTTATAAACGACCGTGTGTACTTAGAGGCGAACCACTTACTGATGAGTTTGCTGTAAACCCCTCATTTTCCCTTTTAGGGCGTTCCAGGGATCTTCTGGTAGAGGAAAGTTACCTTACTCAATATTCTGTTAATTTTGATTCAATAAATATTTGTTTAATTCAAATTGAGTTTATTGGCTTACTGTTGTTTGTTTTCTAATATAGGTCTTGCCAAATGTGCAGCGGTCTGTAATTATACTTACCTCAACGGTTAAAACAGCGATCATGTACACCTGTGGTCTTTGGAACAAGATGTCGCCATTGTCAGTGAAATAATGCTTTGGACAAGGTAGTGATGCTTAAAACTTGAATTTTAACTGATCAATCATAGAGGTCTCTCAACTTAACAGTATTTATTCAATGAATGAAATTAAATTGATTAATAAATAAACTAAGAACCTGCGATAACTTAAGACTACATTTAATCTATTTCACACTGGTGTTAACCTTTTAATTAAACATAAAAGTCCAATATTTTTAGTTATTTTTATAAACATAAGTTTCTATCTTTAGTATATTCCGTGCTTTGCAACGGTATTCGCATCAGTTTGAATTTCAGTTCAGTGACATTGAAACTAAAATGGCTGTTGGAAGTGGATTGTTCTAGAGTGTCCAATTATCCTACATGGAAACAAGTCAGCTGTGGATACTCATTCGAAATACCAAACTAGGTGGGTACCTGATATTTTCATCGTCTATTTTAGTAAATCCTGGGAACATCAGCAAATTATCTCGTTCAACATAAATGGAATGAACATACCTCGGCTTTTGAATTGTTGTTTTATATATTCCACAGGATTTTCTTTAAATTTTCATTCCTTTTTTAGGAGCAACGTGAACATGGGGACCACCTTAAATATTTCTGCACATTGCGTTAACTGTGAATAAGTTAAAGGGGGCCAAATATTTCATTGATATTGCGCTTTGATATTTGTCAAAATGTATATGGCGAAAACTGTGACAACTGGCAATTATTACACAACACACTCTCAAGGTTCTAACCACAGGGCTGGATGTGTCGCGAAAAAAACAATTCGAACAATACCCAGACATGTCACCGTAGCGACCCAACCACGCGTTGCGTACATTTCCCCAATTCCATGCCGGGTTTACAACAAAAACAGTAATGGAGATACGACGCAAATGTCATCCGATTGCGGTGAGCATATAATTTGTTATAAAGTTGACAGGAACGGACCGTGTCTCATGATAAATTGCACATCACACGATGTGGGAAACAATTTAATGTCATTCCCAGAATTTCCAGTGTATCCCATTCCCGAAGGAATAACGATTTTCACTCGACAGTCCCCCAGAAAATACATTAAGACAGTTACCACTACGTAAAATAAATATTTTCTCTTCGTGAAAGGGACAATAGCTATAAGATAAGAATATGGAACGAACAGAAATGTATTTCAGTATTCGATATGTCGGGAATATAAAGGAAATGTCGCGCATCCCGGCTCCTGAAATAAGTATCAAATATCGGTTTATTTATTAATAAATATACGAAACTCTCAATTAATAAGAGCTGATAAAAGAAGAAAGGCGACTGAAACGTTTGAATTGGTGGCGTCTGAAACTTCTGAATTGGTGGCTTCTAAAGGAACAGGTTCTTAGTGAAATTTCGAATAAATGGAAGACCTGAAGTCTCAAATTATATCTGCAGGCGATGAGCAGACAATTTTGTGCAACAGTTGTTAAGGACGTAACATCGATTACTGTTAAAAAAAATTAACCTCCAATTTTGCCAACGCATTGCTGCACTGAGTGTTTATTACAAATATAGTAGTTGTACAGTAAGGAAAAGGGCGCATATAAATAAGTATTTTGCTAAATTTTGCAGCGATTCTAAATTCGATTTAATTATAAGACAATGGGAGGTCGGAGATGTTTCCTTCTGTGCGCCAAATTATTACCAAGGCAGCATTATGAAGGTGTCTACTTCCGACGTTTATTCATGCCGTCATTTTCACTTCCAGAGTCTTTGTTTTTTACATTAGACTTATTATTTTACTCATAATTAGATATTTTGTGCTAAAAGCTTCATTAAGTTACAAAGCTTTTTAGAATCTGGCATTCTACACGTACTGTGTCTAGAAAATGTCGAATATTATAAAACACTGCGGCTTATTTTACATCATATAAGTAGGTTACATTAAATTTTCGAATAATGAGTAAAGAAAATGTTTGAAGGCGCAGCAAAATGTCTAAAATTATAATCGAAACGCTGGGATTCATAAATTAAAAAAAAAAACGCTACGCTTGCGAAAGTTTGTTTGGAGCAGACATTTTGTGATGTTTCTTGAAAAGGCAATTAGTAATCTAATTTTGTAAGTAAATTCCAAGTTATCAGAAACAAAACAATTAAGAAAAAAGGAATAAAGTACAAAGTATAAAGTATTCCAAGGTAAATATATACAGGGTGGCCCAACGAAAACGAAACGGTGCTACTTTTGGGCACTTCAGCTAATTAAATAAAAACTTGACTAACGTGTAAGTACTGTTATGTAATGGAGACTTTAGGGATACTGTTATTGGATTTTTGATTTTATATTTATTTTTAATGGATTTGTTGTTTTAATTTATTTTTATTTAAGGTAAGTTTAATGTTTAATTTTTATGCATGCAATACTACTTTGTTATGAAGTTTATTTTAATTTGCCTATAGTAGTTGTATACATATAGTTTTTTTAAATGAAATATTTTAGTTCATGTACCTATATAATTTTTATGTTTTATTAATAAGCGACAGTGCGTATGATTTTATGATAATTTAACGTGAAACTTACTGTAGGTTTTGCTAAAATCACTCTTTTTCTTTTCAGGGCCTATTGGGGGTTCCCTTCTACCATTGAAGAAATATCTTACCTATAAATTTGCTGTTATGCTATTTTTTAAATAAAGGTTGCTTGAATTTAGTGCTGGTTTATTTTATTAGACTTGTATCGAAGAAAATTAGAAATCTTTTTAAAATGAATGTCACTTGACTAGTCGACAGCTAGATGTCGCTGAGACTGCTGTCTGCTTGATATGCAACTGAGATGAATTTAAATGCTTTGGTTGATAGAATTAAACATAGATGTCACTCAAAATATAAAGTTTATTACATCAGATGATAAAAAAGAAATAACGTTTCTTAATCTAAATCCCTGCGATAATTAAAACTAGTTAAATCTATAACAAATTAAGGACTGTGTCCTGTTGGATGTTTACAAAATTAAAGAAACTTAGTGTTTTAAAAATTTAGTTCAGGGTAAGTTCTACACTCTATGGTTACAGAGTCGTTTTAACTACATTTAAATTGGCAGTCCTGCTTTTGAACTTGTGGTGCAGTTATGATGGCTGATTATTCTAGAATTTCTTGCACCGTTTACTAGATGTGATTAAACCAAATAGGCCTTGGACGCAATTTTGGAATTCGACCAATCACATGGGTGTTTACTAATTAGGATAATTATTACCTTTATTTCTGGTAAGTTGGAGTTGCTTTTCCGTTGCTTTTTCGTATTTGTCCTTGACTCACCCTTGGAATATCCTGGGTATATAAATTTCCAATATTTTCCAGTAATTTTACAAATATTTTCAGAAGCGATTTGGATGAGGGTTTGCTGCATTTACTACCCAATAATAAATCAACGTTTGTTTTTGTTTCTAAGGAACATGCAGAAAATTTGCAAATCAAGGATTTCTATATTGCTATCTGTCATTTATGGTTTGTATTTATGCCTATTTTTTCCTTATTCTATACTTTTCCTATGAAATTATATTATTTTCAGCATCCTCATTTCATGACAAATCTGTGGATACCCATTTGTTGATATTGCATTAAATGAAATTTTGACCTGCCGTTGACTTCGGCGAAGCATCACTGAACCTTTTGAATTTCACTTCACAATCACTTCTTAAGATCTAATTTACATTGCGTCTCGTCATTAGACTAGACTGGTGGTTTTACAAGTAAGTCTTACACTATTTATTTACATTTTTATAGAATTTTACAGAAATAAAGTGCATCTTAGTTTAACTGTTGTGTTGCAAGTCGTTTAAACTTTGTCCAAAGCATGTAAATAAGAGCTGTTCTGTTATTGATTATTTAAAAGCAACATTCTACAATACATTTACTTTATTTAAGATTTTAATATGTTTATGTTTGTTTTATTTTAGCGTAGCTGACCCTTTGTTTATATGTGGCCCGTTGGCATATTCCTAAATAACCGTCAATTCATCCATTCGGTCGCGGCCGAAGGGAGAATGCTAAACAACATACTATCCATCCTCGGCTGATTCTTAAACGTCGGTTATATAGACAAGAAGTGCACAATTAAAAATTCACTTTGTTATGTTATAACCCATGCATATATTGATTTATTGTTATAATGTAAATAAACTACGTATTACTAAACAACTTTATTTTCTTCGTTAACGACAATAACTAATGAAAATAAAAACGGCATGTTTTAAAGCATTTATCTCTGTTGTTTTGGGGTTCGGTGAAGTTTAAGTACGGCCGATTTTTGAAATGTTCTAAAAAGCAGTAGATGGTAAAAGGCTTATAGAACAGTAAAAAAAATCATTGGATGAACCATATACAGGGGAGAAAAAAATTGAAAGCAGAGCTAGAAGATGCTTAAAATTCACTGAAATTTTGGCTAAATAGGGTTTTTTTCTTCGAAGACGTTTTTCAAAAAAAAATATTTTTGGTGAATTCTTACCTCCATTTCTATCACTTTATACACTTTAAATACGACTTTTTACACAAAATTATAAAACCGCATAAAGACGTAATTTAATCATTTTAATTTATGTATCATTATATAACATAACCATGTTGGCACACCTAACCTAACCTCACGAAATCCGTATAAAGACGTTGTAATTTAATAATTTTATATATTATATAACATAACTAATTTTTAACGAAAAAAAGTTTAAATGTCTTTATCGATGATACTTCTGGTCACTCGTGATGTGAAAGTAATATAAAACGGGGCTTGAATTCGAATTATAGAAAAAATACGCTCTTTAATATTAAAAATGCGTAAAAAACACTGCAAATCAAATCAACAGGTACTTCCACGTCACGTTTTACGAAGAAAGGAATATTAAATTGAGATTTTTTTGATCCGCAAAACTTCGATGTCACAGAAAACTACCTCCTATCCTATCGAACCCCCTTAATACTGTGTTATACCTTAAATTTGTTAAAAGACACACACACAAATTAAGAATAATTATAGATTAATTACCTCAGCTTCATCTTTGTATAAATTTTCAATTTATATGATTTTTCGGTTAATTGGATATATTCTACATGTTTTTTGGTAAAATGTATTTTTAATTTTATAGCTAATTATTTAATAAATATATCTACAAAAACTGTGACTTATCATCTACTGTCAGTATAAAATAACTGACATACCATAAAAAAGCGTCGATTGGTGGATTAGTTGCAAATTTGATTGACTAAACAACCGACTTTTCGGAAGGCGAAAGTGACCCAAAAGTATGTTGTTTAGCACTCACCGTTCAGCCCAGTTCGATTGCGGCCCAACAGACGGATTGACGGTTATTTAGCAATATGCGGCCCGTTGACCTCTATTGCAGCAACAGGTGTTCTACAGCTGATCTAGGAAGATTATTCTCCAATATGATATCCTTTTTTAACTTGTATTTAACTATTCAGTATACCATACGTAAGTTTCTAGTTATTTGTTTTATTGTGAGGATAATTTTATTCATTCCTAGTTTTACTTGAATTTATTTTTAATTTTATTTATTTAATAATCGGGTTCTTTCAGTAGTTTAAAATACATGACAGTACGTTACCTTTTTAAGGCTCCGTCACTCAAATGTTACATATAATTGAAGAAAACATTATTTCACATTCCGCAGCAAAGTCGTTTTCTTAATTTTGTTATTTAAAAAGTAAAAATTCTTCGGAAAATCCTACACTAATATTACGAAAAATAATCAATAATATAACGACTTAGTGTGCATTTAAATGAGAAAATCTTTTTGTAGCGCATTTCTATGATCCCTACTACATAAAACTGTTAACGAAAAAAATAAAATTATTCAAGCGATATTTTCTTATATCAATACTTCTGTACCCTTGCCAACGAGAATTTCATTATCGATAGCTGGTGCCACCTTGCAATTGTAAGTAAAACCAATTGTTGGATAACGCCCAACAGACACTTTGATTCTTCCACAAACTTTATAATTTGCATGTGCAATTTATTACTTAAATTGGTGCATTGTTTTCCAATTATTCTAATTGTGCATCTCTATAGCTCGTATGCATACGTGACGGAACCTTAATTCTGTAAACGGCTTCTGCTAATCACTCGAATAAATTTCCAATTTGAAGTGTCATAAATGAAGTGTTATGGCTTAATCTAGGTATCCTTGTAAAGACAATCGACTTTTCAAAAAAGGTGCCTATCGACCATTTAAATTTTTAGGGGTGAATCTCACCCTGCACAAGGGTTTGTAGATAGGGGTTTGCGTATACGCCTAAAAAGTGTTCCCCTCAAAAACAAAATTGATCCGCCTGAGCGTTTTTTTTTTTTAAGAGCGTGAGTGTCCAAAACCAACAGCGTTTCGTTTTCGTTTGGCCACCCTGTAGTTAGAGATGCCATATTTGTCGAATTACCGTGTTGCAAAAATTCGATTTCGGATTTTGATCAGATTTGACAGTTTCATGACACTACAATACAAAAAAAAATAAAAAAAAATTGCGAAATATATACCGGGTGGCCACGAAAGTAGGTATTGGCTACGAAATAACCCGGTTATTATGAAAGATAGACTTTGCTAATTTGATTAATTATGAAAAATAGACTCCTAGAATTTAGAACACTGAGGCCATTATCTGAAATAAATGTACAATAATACTACTACCGGTCTAACCGGAAATGACACCAATTTTTTAATTTCAAGTGGATCATCTAGTATTTTTTTCATTTTCTTATTTGCCATATAATTCTGACTTCACGATATGTCACAAGCTGGCATTTGTTTAAAAAATTATGTCGAAAAAAAAAGAAAAACACAAGTAGGCCCTGCGGAATTTTATTTTTGAATCTTATAGGTAGAAAGTAGGCGTTGGATTTGACGCAAGGGCGTGTTTCTTGTCACTCCATGTACACAAAGTTCTTCTTAATTAAAGATTATTGAACTAAAATGAAAAACAAAAATTAATATTTTTTTGGGGAATCCGATGCCTTTATAACCATAATAATATACCATATCGCTTTTCGTAATAATATACAGGGTAGAAAAAAATTGGAAAATAAATTTTTCGACAATACCTCGTATAGGAATTAGAAGTTCTATCGCTAAAATGCAAAACCAAAATGTAGTTTTTTTATGAGGAATCCGATGCCCTTATAAGCACAATAATATACCATATCGCATTTCGTAATAATATACAGGGTAAAAAAAAATTAGAAAATAAGATTTGCGAAAACACCTCGTATATTAGAAGTTCTATCGCTTATTCGACCTTATAATCGGATACTTTATAAAAAAAATACACGAGAACAGATTTAGGTGTTTCATTTCACCCCAACAATAAAGCCAAGAGATCGACACCCCAACAGCGGGTAAATCTGGTTCTTTGATGTTTATTCATTGTTCCTAAGCGCACTAATCCGCAAACCTTGGATTTGTAGATAGCGATACACCTAATAAGTTTTGCATATATCATATCGATTCCATTATCTAGCCTTCATTTTAAAGTGCTCAAACCAACCCTGTTGTTTACTGCGAAGTACCCGCATACGTGCTTTGAGAGAAAAACTGCTTAATTGAGGAGAAACACGATATACGTTATCAACAAAGAATAAATGATAGGTCACGTACCGTGTGTGCTAAACCGAATGTGTGTGCACGGTAATAAAAAATTATGCCGTTATCAGAGCTAAATAGCGATCATAACAACTGTGAAGCAGGTTAATGTGGGAAGAACGCCTTTTCGCACAAAAATGCGTGACAGCTGTAAATGAGCATAAATCACGTCCGATTACATGGATTAGAAATGTTAATTCTAAAAGTCGTTGAGTTTTAGTGGCGATGGAAGTAAATGACCAAATATACCATAAAAATAAAGCACTTACCTATAAGTATTGCTATTCTTCAAATTTTTCAAATAAAAAAAATTTCTAAGTATAATTTCCACAATTTCTAACAGTCATACTCAATTTTCACAATAGACCAAAACCTGCTTCAACCAAAAATTTTTAGATCCTAGCCTGAGAGCATTTAAAAACCAGAATTACCAAAAAATGCGAATGAATATTTAAAAAAATGCCATTGGAAATGATGGAGGATACCTTTGAGGTGGTTTTAGAAAATACTATAATTTATCCGAAATATTACTATTAATAATAGGCTAGTTTTGTCCTATTTTATTTGTGCTAATTTGTAGCAACCGTATTATATAACTGGGAGTTGAAATTTCTAAGTTGAGGTCGCTGAGGAAAGGCGATGAAACAATATTTTTAAGAGTTTCTCTTGATAACTACAACAAATAAAAGTGCTTCTTAAAACAATATTTTATTTGAAAAATGCGCGTACTATAAACTTTAGGTCTTATAAAATATGTATAGAAAAGACCTACAGGTCAACTGACCGAGTACTATAGAAATCATCAGATGCATTATGGTTAATGGTACACCATCTGTATTCATTAGTTACGTTCAACTTTTATCTGAATGGCGAACTCTGAGTTAACTAAATTTAATACCTGAGTACTAGGCATCATTCATTTTAATCTGGGTTACTTTATCTTGGTAAACAACTGAGACTTGGTCCATCCATAATAATCCAAAAATAAAAGTAAAATCGCAAGGCAAAAATTGTTTGCTTTTATTAGTATTTCTTTAATATTGAGGCATTCTAGGTTGGTCATTTAATATGAAATATGAAATGAAATGTTAACCTCTTTATGTTGGTATTCTACACGTCAGGACTTGCAAATATACAAATACAAACAGTAAAGGAAAATAATGTCAAAATAGCATATTTCTTTTTACTAACTTGTGTACTAAACACTTGGTAAAGCTGGAAACTTACTAAACATTTATTAGTTATTACCATTACCACAAGTTGAATACTATACTTTATCTACGATTATAACAATAAATATTAACCTTTGCAAGTCCGAATTCATCATTTTTGGCACAATTATTACTTAACGTTAAAATTATTCAAATGTCAAATCACCTTCCTCCCCTCAATAATAATGGACCATTCTATTTCACCGTATAGGAAAAGAATTTCTAATGGGCAGGCTAGGCATGAAGTTAAAGGAAACTGGTACTGGTAACTCACGCAAGTGACTTTTGCGAGTATAACTCACGCTATTTGTTTATGGATACTATTAATTGTTCAAAAGCATTGATTAATATATAACCTACTAAGAGTAGATAAAGAAATTTATTGTGATATATCAACAGATAAGTAATGGTCGACCGTACGTAGTTACCACAAAAATTTGGAAGAGAGATGTTTAACAAAATTCACAATTTATATTATCCTGGTATTAAAGCGACCGTTGTTGCATACCTTGTCAACAATAAAAAATTACAAGACATGTTTGCAGTCCAAAAGCTACTTTCAAAATTCCAGATACCAGATTTGAACATGTTAATATTGACTTAAGGGACCTTTACCACCATCAAACGGTTATACATGCTGCCTAACATGAATAGACAGGTATACGAGGTGGCCTGAAGCTTTTGCTATTACAGATGTAACTGCAGAAACAGTAGCTATATAGGATGGATTACTCGTTTTGGAGTCCCGTTGAAAGTAACTACTGATCAAGGAAGGCAATTTGAAACATCTTTATTCAAAGAATTTTTAAAAATATTAGGTATTCATCATTCCCAAACTACCCCATACCATCCATGTGCAAATGGAATGATTGAAAGGCTTCACAGACCCATCAAGACAGTCATTAAATGCTATAGTAACGAAAGGTGGACTGATGTACTTCCTACTGTTTTACTTGGGGAGATGTGGTTGTTCAAACTTCAGAAAACTAAAGTCCATAGGAAATGTTAAAAAATCTGTCAAAATGTGTCAAATGAAACCAAAAATTGCATCAGATCACAGTTTGAAGAAAATTTTTAAATACAAGGAACTTAGGGATTGTTTCTACGTATTTGTAAGAATAGATGCGGTAAAAAAGCCTTTAGTATGTTCGTATAGTGGATCCTATAAAATTTTAACGAGATCAAGAAAATATTCTCAATTATCAATAAATGGAAGAGAAAAGAACATTTCCATAGATAGACTAAAGCCAGCTTCTATCAAAAATTTGGAAGATCAGATTAGCAAGTCAAAAAAAAAAACTGACAAATAAAAGAAGAAGACGACAGGGTTGATAAAACATACCGAACACGATTTGGGAGGAAAGTTAGATTTCCTTTGTGGTGAATTTTTGAACCACCCCTTTTGACAATATTATGTAACATGATTTAGATCATAGGTTGTTAATGTCATAAATAAAGATTTATTATATTGATAGATAATTATTACATTTCGTTATAATTATTGCTATAATAGTAATAGGTGTTCACTGGCATTACCGTTTCTTCACTGCAGCTACCTAAGCCTCTATTATCCTCCTTATAGAGAAAAGTGGTGTTTCTAATTCTAAAACAGAACCTGGCGCCTGAGCGTCCTGCTAGTACTGCCGCTCCCCAGAACCCGAGCGAAACGAAGGAAGATTACAAAATCAGAATTAAGACTAATATTGAAAATTACTTTACTTACTTTTACATTATTGCATCGACAGTTGCGTTTAGACACCTGAAAAAAAAAAGAAAAAAGATTTTATATTTTCAAGAGGAAAATTTATATTTTCACAAGCATTTTTAACATTGATTGAGTCATCAGCAAAGTAAATAACTATATTCTGGCGTGTTGAAAATATCTACGGTATACATAGAAAATAAGACAGGCCTTAAAACAGAACCTTGTGGAATTCCAGAGGTAACAGGACAAGTATTTGAATAAATCTCATTTAAAACAAATAACTGTACGATCTAAGGAATTTTACGACAATATCTTCAAAACCATAAAATGTAGTTTAGCACATAGCAGAGAGATCAATGGTGTCAACGGCTTTGGAAAAGTCAAAAGCAGTTGCATCATCAACATCCATGATCTAAAAATGTCACCAAAACGGATGTGGTACTATGACCTATAGTATTATTATGTAATTGGGATTTTTTGTGAAATATTTATTATTTTATTTTATTGATGGTTTTTTGTTTCCTTCTGGCCCCACGTTGGGCGCCAATTAATTGTTATGAAATGGAGACTTTGGGGATACTATTAATGGATTTTATTTTTATTTTATTTTTATGGATTTGTTAAATTTAATTTTTATGTTAAGGTAAGTTTAAATTTTAATTTTTATGCATGCAATAGTACTTATTTGTAATGTTTTTTAATAAGCGACAGTGCGTACGAATTAGGATATTTATTACCTTTATTTCTGGTAATTTGGAGTTGCTTTTCCGTTCTTTGTGCCTATTTGTCCTTGACTCACCCTTGGACTATCGTGGATATATAAATTTTCAATATTTTCCAGTAATTTTATGAATATTTTCAGAAGCGATCTGGACGAGGGTTTGCTGCTTTCACTACTCAATAACAACTCAACTTTTGTTTTCGTTCCTAAGAAACATGCAGAAAATTTGCAAATCAAAGATTTCTAGATTGCTATCTGTCATTTATGGTTTGTATTTATGTATATTTTTACTTTATTCTATATTTTTCCTATGAAATTGTTATTTTCAGCATCCTTATTTCATGACGAATCTATGGATACCGATATTGATATTCCGTTAAATGAAATTTTGAACTGCCGTTGGCTTCGACGAAGCATCACTGAACTTTTTAAATTGCACTTCACAATTACTTCTTAAGATCTAATTTACATTGTCTCGTCATTAGACTAGTCTTAAACTATTTATTTACATTTTCATAGAAATAAAGTGCATCTTTGTTTAACTGTTAGGCTGAAAGTCGTTTGAACTTTGTTCAAAGCCTGTAAATAATAGCTGTTCTGTTATTGATTATTTAAAGGGAAATATTCTACAATACATTTACTTTATTTAAGCTTTTAATTTGTTTACGTTTGTTTTATTTTAGCGTAGCTGACCCTTTATTTATGTGTGGCCCGTTGGCCTCTATTTCTGCAACAGGTGTTATACAGCTGATCTAAGAAGATAACTCTCCAATATGATATCCTTTTTTAACTTTTATTTAACTATTGATTATACCATACGTAAGTTTCTAGTTACCTTTTTGTTTCATAGTGAGCAATATTTTATTCTATCCTTGTTAACCTAAATTTATTTTTAATTTTATTTATTTAATAATCGGGTTTTAATTTCTTTTAGTAGTTAAAATACATGACAGTATATACTACTACATATATTACTATGACACACAAAAAAGTTAAGGTTGAAACTACCCCCAACGTCCCCATTCTCTTACACCCCTGATTAAAATTTTTAAAAGTAGTATATTGTGTACCATGAGACATAAAATGTTTAACGGCTGGTCAAAATTTTATATTTTCATATCAGATCGTTCTGAAGTTTTTTAATAAAAACCGTCTTCGGAACAACTCCTTCTAAGGGCTGCAGCTCCCTTAGAAGGTCTTTAGAGATAAACTAAGGTTTTCTCAATAGTTTGACTTGCTCTATCAGCCCTGACATTTTGAATACTCAATTTGGAATCACCTTATATTTCGAGACTGTATAAAATTTTCGACATCGCTGGTATTATTGTGACAGATCTCAAGATGCTAAAGTTATTCGGATTATTATTCTTAAGTATCTGGTTAAATAATGACATTTTCCACTAACTTCAAAAATAGTCACTCTAATATTGTAGCTAACACAAAATGACGCGTATTGAATAACAGACTATTCGGTGGTTTTATTATTGGCTCCACTTCGCCCAATAACATTTCTACTACTGTGCAAGTACAGATAATTTCACAGGAATCCAATAAATCATTCCTAATCTGAGCAAGTTATGAATATTCATTAAGTAATCTTGTAATAGATTCCGCCAGTTACTTGACACTATAATTAATAGTTTCGATACACCGACGAGAAAAGTGCCCAGTGGAACTTCAAATAGGTTAATTGATGTTTAAGTTTAAGTGAACAATAGCAGCTCTAATTCATTAACTTCTTGAAACCAACAGCTTAAGGAATTTAACTTCCAAATCGTTTTATGAAAAATATTTCCGGACTGTGACTTGCCTCAAGCGCGAAGGTTTAATAGAAAACTACAGACTTACAGTTCCGTAAGGAAGCTTACAACTTTCGGGCTGTAGGAACTTTAAGTTAAAGCTATAGGCATCCGTGTTTTGTGAAATTAAAATTGAATTATAGAGAATTATTATATAATTAATACTAAAATTATTAGTAATTTCATAAAAACATATGTCGTATGTCTGATTCGAATAGTCCTTTTTCCTGATTCTCAATTGATATTACTATTTTTTGAAAAACGCAATAATACTCGTACATGGGATATTATATTTAAGAAAATATATTTCGCATCACATGACTCTTCTGTCTCCACCATAATAAAAGAAATTCGAGTAGTGAAAATATCTTGAATAGCCCCGTGCTCATAAAAAACATTCATAATTCATCCGGCCTTAATTTGAAGCATTTAAGACCGTTTAAACGACCAAAAACCCTTACGCACCGAAATAAACAATGAAATAAACATAAACTATATTTTACACAACTTGTGGCCAACTATCCTTTGGCCCATTATACGCACCCATTCGTCCCGTTATGTTGCTTTTTGATCGTTGCGCTAAAATCATAATTGTTACCGTTAACCACGTGAAAGAGGTGGTTAACGACAACGATGTTATAATAAACTACATAACGAATAACGATATTGCCCGGATACATGGCGGTTTTGCCCTTAATTGTAGCTCCGTGTTGCCAACAGACGGCGTCAGGTATTGTTGGGAAAATTTCCCAGAGGTATAGTTATCCTCTGGCACCTTCGTTAGCAGCTCTCCCGCTGGCTGCCAAACGTCTGATTTCAGTGGCGTACGTGAAAAAATAACAGTGGAGTTTCAGCGCGTTTTGTTTACAATTTATCAGTAGCAATTAGGAGGTCGTGTTTAATAACACGCAACCTAAGTGTCACAGACCAGCATGATATGCTTTTAATGGAGTGCTAGAATTAAGTACGTAATTCAAACTACGGGGTAGACAAGAGGGCATTGTAAATTACTATCAATTTGTAGTTAAAGCTCTAATGGCAAATGTTTATGTGGCAAAATATTTTTAAATTTGGGCAAGGAATACGCTTCTTCATTTATAATAAATAGGATTATAGGAAACAACTACTGGACGGGCAAAGGCCCCTACTCCCATTGAATTATACCTATAAATCCAAATTGGTAGCCAGATTTGTTATTTGTCTTTTCTATAGAATAGATTTGATTAAACCAAATAGGCCTTGGATGCAATTTTGGAATTCAACCAATCAGATGGGTGCTTACTAATTAGGATAATTATTACCTTTATTTCTGGTAAGTTGGAGTTGCTTTTCCGTTACTTTTTCGTATTTGCCCTTGACTCACCCTTGGAAAGTCCTGGGTATATAAATTTCCAATTTTTCCATTAATTCTAATAAATATTTTTAGGAACGATCTGGACGAGATTTTGCTTCATTCACTGCCCAATAACAACTCCACTTTTGTTTCGTTTCTAAGGAACTTGCAGAAAACTTGCAAATCAAGGATTTCTAGATTGCTATCTGTCATTTATGGTTTGTAGTTTTGCCTATGAAATTATCTTATTTTCAGCATCCTTATTTCATGACGAATCTGTGGATACCCATTTGTTTATATTGCGTTAGATGAAATTTTTATTTGCCGTTGACTTCTACGAAAGGATCACTGAACTTTTCAAATTGCACTACACAATCACATCTTAGGATCTAATTTATATTGTGTCTCGTCATTTGACTAGACTGGTGGTTTTACAAGAAAGTCTTACACTATTTATTTACATTTTTATAGAATTGTACAGAAATAAAGTGCATCTTAGTTTAACTTTAAGTTGAAAGTTGAAAGTCGTTTAAACTTTGTTCAAAGAATGTAAATAACATCTGTTCTGTTATTGATTATTTAAAAGAAACATTGTACAGGGTGTCCCAAAGTTGATGTCTCGGGACTATATCTAGAGAATGAAAAAAGTTAACACAAAATCGTTTACGTGGTTTAATTTGGGGTGCACTAAGGTACATTTTACGCTAGAATTTTTTTTTTTTCGAAATCTGGAAAATGGCGAAACTGACGTCATCAGAATTTTTTTCCCAGGAACATACACTTTTTTTGTGCTACCTGGAAAGTGCTATTTTTTCTGAACATTTTCTATTAAAAAAGTTTTTTCGTATCTTTTATATTTAAAAATATACAGGGTAAAATAATTTGGAAAATACCATCAATTGCATACGAGTTAGCCATGATGTAATCGAATGGCCTATGGAAAACAATGAAAAAAGCTATTTATACGTTTTATCAAAGCATTGTAACAGTATATTTTAATTAAAAAAAAATATTTTAAACCAGTAACAAAATTCTAAATCGTTTTTTTTTTTAGCTTCACCTTAGATTAAAATCATGTCTACTTTCTCATTGTTTGTAAACATTTCGGCGCTATTTAAATTAATTCACACCCGTAAACTATTTGACACAAACAATATATTCACTAAACAAACTTATGTCAACAGCCCTAGTTCATTGTTTTCCATAGGCCACTCGATTACATCATGGCTAACTCTTACGCAATTAAGGGTATTTCCAAACTATTTTACCCTGTATATTTTTAAATATAAAAGACACGAAAAAACTTTTTCAATAGAAAATGTTCAGAAAAAATAGCACTTTCCAGGTAGCACAAAAAAAGTGTATGTTCCTGGGAAAAAACTTCTGATGACGTCAGTTTCGCCATTTTCCAGATTTCTAAAAAAAAAAAATTCTAGCGTAAAATGCACCCCAAATTAAAACACGTAAACGATTTTGTCTTAACTTTTTTCATTCTCTAGATATAGTCCCAAGACGTCAACTTTGGGACACCCTGTACAATGCATTTACTTTATTTACGCTTTTAATTTGTTTACGTTTGTTTTATTTTAGCGTAGCTGACCCTTTATTTATCCGTTGACCTCTATTCCAGCGACAGGTCTTCTACAGCTGATTTAGGAAGATTATTCTCCAATATGATATCCTTTTTTAACTTGTATTTATCTATTCTGTATACCATACGTAAGTTTCTCGTTATTTGTTTTATTGTGAGGATTATTTTATCTTATCCTTGTTTTACCTGTATTTATTTTTAATTTTATTTATTTTATAATCGGGTTTTAATTTCTTTTATTAGTTTAAAACACATGACAATAGTTACAAAAAAAATGTCAAAATATACGCAACTTCTAAGGTTAGAGCTTGAGCTTGATCAAAACTTGGTAAATGTTCAAAACAAATCATTTGATTATTTAGGTAAGTATGGCAAATATCTATAATCATATTTTGAATTTTGGCGTATTATTTAGGTGTAAAATAAATTAACGCAATACCAGTACCAGTACCAGAAGTTGATATTTTTATTTTATACTTTTTATAAGGTAGCTAATATAATTACAATTTTTCAGGAATCGTGTTTTAAACGTATGCAAAAAGACATGTTATAAACATTTATAAACGTGTTTATAACAGATCGTTACGTTTTAATAGTTATTTATAAGTACCATATGAGGTATTTTATAGCACGCGTCTAATGTTTACAAAACGAACCAAAAGGGAGTTTTGTAAACAGACGAGTGCTATAAAATACAGACATGGCACGTATAATATACAAAATTTTATCTACGCTCGACTTTTTAAATTCTCTTAGACATAAAAAAAATTACTATTTATTGTCAATACCACATAGTATCTAGTACAAGTAAGTAATAACTAAGGGAATAGCAATAGCTGTTTGTTGATATATCCGTAGCAACCGGTGGTTTGCGTGCTTTTTTTTTATAAAATGCGTGCGATAAATATATAGCGCACTAGTGTTATAAACAACGTCATTATGACATTGAAATGAGTGTCATATTACTGTCATTATATAACGATGCGTAGATAATAGCTATTTATGATACGAGTGTGAAAAATGCATGTTTAAGGCACGCGTATGAAAGTTACACAACGAGGCGTGGCCGAGTTGTGTAACTCATACAAGTGCCTTAAACGCATTTGCACACGAGTATCATACAAGATTTTTTCTCTACAAACGTACAATATTTAAAAAAAGGTATTGAAAAATATTTAATATAATACGTTTCTTTGAATAATCAATTTTATCATATGTCACAGTACGATATTTTGTTGTTGTTAATGTTAATGTTCTTAATGTAAAATTCCAATAAATGTTTACAAAATTATAATAAATTTTGATTTGATTGTTCGTTATTAATTTCTCTTTATATCAGTGCGAAAAGTGACAGTTCGTTTCGCACTGAGTGTGAAAAGTGACGGTTGTTTTCGCATTGGTCCACTGGTGCGTTAAAGTGACGTTTTTCACACTAAAATGACAGTTGAAAAGTACGACATTTCGATTGTGAGTTAGAAATAGTTATTTATGCAACAAGTGCGTAAGTTGAGATTTTTTCACGAATGGGAATTTTCGCCTACGGTCATGCGACAATTCCATGAGTGAAACCAGCTCACCTTACGCACGCATTGCATACAATATTTTCTCTACTACCAAAGTGGTTACTAAGAAATATATGTATAAAGTACAATTTACTTTACTTTACGCACTAGTGCGTAAAGTATTTCATTTTTTGCACTAGTGCGTAAAGGCAGTTGTTGATTAATGTTGATTTCTGCTTAAACATACTTGTTATATGAGAAAAAATTAACATTTCTGTACTTAACAAAATTTATTGTAGTAACAAAAATTACGTGATTAAATTTATACAATATATGAAATATATGTTCTAACAATAGTAATTTAAGCAAAGCTTAACCCGTAGGTAGTCATTAATATGGCTTTTCGTGCCGAATTGGCTATATTCGACGGAGTGCATTCAAAATCTGATAAATTTGATAAATCAATATCCATATTGTACTTATCTCTTCAAGAACTAAGAAATTTAAAACAAAATAAAATTTAAAGGTGAAAGTTACATAAAAATCATATTTAATAACAAATTTAAAGGCTTCCTTACTTAAATTTTCTAATAATAATATGAAACGAACTTCAAAGTGTCAAACTTACTTATACGTCAAAGTTTAACAATGACAATATTGCTATGGCCTACTTAATTTTAAATCTCGTGATACTAATCAGTTTTGAAAGTATAAATGAAACTTCAAACTTATAAAAAATTCAGAGATTATCGTTAAAGAATATTGAGAATTAGGTATGTTCTATAATAATATACCGTGATTTTAAATATATGGACTACATAAAATTAAATAGCCACATTTAACGTTTTTAAAATAAGATATGATTATAATAGGTGCTCTAATATGCAATTTTTATTATTTTACTTTACGCACTAGTGCGTAACGACAAAACACTTTACGCACTAGTGCGTAAAGTTTAACTTTCCGCACTATAAAGCGTGCGTTAGTACTTTAAGATCGGTAGTAGAAAAAATATATTTTACCCATAACTTTAGGTATCATACAATTTAAGGTGCCATATTTTAAAGGGTATTAAAATCAGGCAACTGTATGTACTCTTAATTTAAATTTTATTTGAGATCCAAATGAGAATGTTGGCGAAAAAAAAGTCCTGAAATTTTATACGATTGATTTTTTTTTAAATACATATTAGAATAATCTTCGATACAATCCAAGACAAGGTTTTTTTGCTTTTGAAAAAAAAATTTTTGGAAAAGCTACCAGCATTTTAAATTTTTTGAAATTAAGATTCAAGCCGTTAACAATTTCACATGCTGGTAACTTTTTCAAAAATTAATATTTTTTCAAAAGCAAAAAAACCTTGTCTTCGATTGCGTCGAAGATTATTCTATTTAAAAAAAAAAATCAAATATGTTAAATATTATTACTCTCCAGGGGGGGGGATGGGTTTTTCTGAAGTTTTTTTCGCAAATTGTTTTTCAATTTTTTTTTTGAAACCGCTTATAATTTGGTGTAGGTCCCATATGTCTCTAAATTGAAATATATATCGAGCATCGAAAATTCACCAGCCGCCACTATCCAAGTCGTTTAGCTTCAAATCCATAGAAATAAATTATATGAGTAATTTAATGTTTATAACTGTCAAACAAAATGTAAATTTGATATTTGTTCCAAAATTCTTGAATACTGATGAACTAATATTTATTTTTGTTCATTTTATATTATCAATATTGTGGTTATCGTTAAATAATTTTTTTTGTTTCTATAGCAGATTTGTGAACATTTTATTTACTTTCTAGTTATTAAACAACCTACACGTAAATTTTGATATTTTAGTAAATAAAATTATGCGACATAAATATTTTTATTCACAATCATATATGTAATGCTTCAATTGCCAGCTTATAAAAAGTTGGGAGGCAGGCATTTGTTCACTCTTCTTTTCCAGCTAGCCAGCTAGCCGGTAAAGTAGCTTTACCGGCTAGAAACGTCACTTTTCCGGCAAGTCACACTTTGCGGCAGCAAATCTTCTGGTTGTCTTTTGTGCAGCAGCTTTAAAATTTGGTGAAGTACACTCTCGAAGTCACAAATGACCTGAATCAAACATTTTGTTGTAGAATTTTGAGCGAATTTAACAGAAATTATTGATAATAAATACTTGTGGAAATAACCTAATTTATTTGACAGAAGAACCTTAATGCTCGTTACCTAGCAACGCTCAACTTTTATCACTGCAGCCTACCTACTTATTTTGCATAATTTCCTAATTCTCATTCACTATCTATTCAATTAAATAAAAAAATTGTATGCTGATATGATTGTGAATAAAATAGTATACATACCTCGCTGGTCGTTTTCATTACAGCCTCGCGTTTACATCTGACCTCGGCGCTACGCGCCTCTGTCAGATGTCAACCCTCGGCTGTAATGAAGCACCTCCCAGCTCGGTATGTAATGTACTATTATTTTACCTTCAACTTTACGTTAACTCGCTTTTTAATACATTTTTCAAACTACTTCTTAATACAATGTAAAACAGGGCTACACTTTAAAATATTTACATCAATTTGAAAACTGCAGGTAATTTCTATAATACACCCTTGTGATCTAAAAATTAAGTTTTATATCGATACATCAGTCAATAAATACTTGTAACGCCTCTCTCCACTGGCGCATATGCCCTTCTGTGATCTTTGATGTATATTGTATATGAAAATATGTTGTTAAAATATACTGTTATGAAAGTGACACAATAGAGGCATAGCGCGCTCAGTAAACTTTTTTGAAAGCAAAATTTTTTAAAAAACGTGAAAGTTCTCAATAAAAAAACAATGTATACTAATCTCCTATACAGGGTGTTCCACTTAAGTCGGATTCTTCCATAGCTCTCTTATTATAAATTTAAGAGAAAAATGTTTCAAATAAAAGTTACGCTGAATTATGCGGTGTATATACAGAAAATATTTTTGAATACACAGGATGTTCCATTTCACCTGGACGCTATACAACTTCGTTATTTTAAATGGAACACCCTGTATATCCGTGTATTTTTGGATTCCTGACTTAATTTTAAGTTGATTTTATGTATCATACATTGTGCCCAAAACATACCGTTTCCGAGATATTCAAGTTTTTTTGAGAAATTTCACGATTACAGCGCTCTGAATATTGCTAGATAGCTTCTAAGCCATAAGAACTAGAAACTTGCGGTTTGCATAGTTCGATTTACCACGAATTACGCTATCATTTCCACTATTAGAAAAATATGGTAAGTAGTATAAAGTGGTAAATATCGGTACCTGCATTTGACAATCTTTCAACAGGAATAACTTCTTTTTTTCAAATGGAATGACCCATATTTTTTCCACCGTTGGATTCAAAATTAAATTCTCTTTCGATTGATATAAGGTTGTCCATATTTATCTTTAACAGTTTTCGAGAAAGATGCAATTCTTCCTAAAGTTTGAGAAACGAGCTGCCTACAGCATAAAGTAGGCTTTGCAAATTTTGTTTAAAACATCGCATTGACTTAAATACGAAGTTTATAAATAGTGGTAACATCGAATGCAAAAAACGGAATCGCACTAGCACAGTAGTTACAGATGAAAACGAATATCTAGTATTGGGATGCATACAGGAAAACTCTCAACTTAGTGTGCGACAAATTAGTCAAACGACGGATATTAGTACAACATCAGTACATAGGATTTTAAAGAAACACAAATATCATCCTTCCACATCCAATTACACCAGGAGTTACTCGAAGGAGACTTTCAACGGAGGCAGGCATTTTGTCAGTGGGCACTTGAGAGAGGAATAAATTTTTTTTAAACAGGTCATGTTTTCGGATGAGTCAACTTTCCACAAAAATGGCTTTGTTAACCACCATAATTGTCATTATTATGACACGGTAAGTCCGCACCAATTCCAGACAACCGGTAGCCAATACAGGTGGTCCTTGAACGTGTGGACGGGAATTTTAGGAGGCCACATCATTGGACCATTCTTTTTTAATCGACACTTGACAGGAAGAATTTATTTGGACTTTCTGCGAAACACTTTGGATGATTTGTTGGGCGACATTCCTTTAGCAACCTTTCGAAGGATGTGGTTACAACAGGATGGTGCTCCACCTCATTAAAAGACGGAGGACATTTCGAACACTTAATGTAAAATTGCAGTTTAAGTTCACGTACCCTTTTTTATTGCGTTTAGAATTTTCTATCATGTTGCGTTTTGTTTTCGTTGTTGGTAGTGGTTTAGTTTTGTTTGTTAGATCACTTTTTAAACATGCCAGTAATATTGTTACTGGCATGTTTTATAAATTTTAAATTCACGTGATGTCATTGTTGGTGACCGGATTTTTACCGGGAAAAACGAAAACAATTCACAATACAATTTGTTTGTCGAGATGAACGTACATAACATTGAAACGATGCTTTAAGCGATATTGGCAAAGCCTACTTTACGCTGTAGGCAGCTCGTTTTTCAAACTTTAGAAAGAATTGCATTTTTCTCGAAAACTGTTAAAGATAAATATGGACAACCTTATATCAATCGAAAGAGAATTTAATTTTGAATCCAACGGTGGAAAAAAATATGGGCCATTTCATTTGAAAAAAAGAAGTTATTCCTGTTGAAAGATTGTCAAATGCAGGTACCGATATTTACCACTTTATACTACTTACCATATTTTTCTAATAGTGGAAATGATAGCGTAATTCATGGTAAATCGAACTATGCAAACCGCAAGTTTCTAGCTCTTATGGCTTAGAAGCTATCTAGCAATATTCAGAGCGCTGTAATCGTGAAATTTCTCAAAAAAACTTGAATATCTCGGAAACGGTATGTTTTGGGCACAATGTATGATACATAAAATCAACTTAAAATTAAGTCAGGAATCCAAAAATACACAGATAACAGGGTGTTCCATTTAAAATAACGAAGTTGTATAGCGTCCAGGTGAAATGGAACATCCTGTGTATTCAAAACTATTTTCTGTATATACACCGCATAATTCAGCGTAACTTTTATTTGAAACATTTTTCTCTTAAATTTATAATAAGAGAGCTATGGAAGAATCCGACTTAAGTGGTACACCCTGTATAAACAGAATTATCTGTTTCTTGTATCAAATTATTAGATACATTATTTTTGGATAAATTTATACAATAACTTCATCATTATCTCGGTTGCAGTGAACATAGAAGTTCTACGTTACTTTACTTCAAAGTAAGATTCTAACACTATAAAGGGACTGTCTAATTGGAGTTTCTCTTACATGTCATTAGTAGATATTAGTCGTAAACACAAAATCAGAAACAATAGTAACAGCAAAACATAAAAAAATTACTGTAAACAAGAAGCACACAATGTTCAAAGCGCTGGCTCTGTCGACTTTCACGTAAAAGCATGTAATAACAAACGTGTAAGCAATAATGTAACTTATTCCCGTTAAGACTGTTATAAAAGAATTTAACTTACCGCCATTTACAACTCAATTTGAGTTGAGTAGCATTTGCAGGATTTCCTGGATACCAATAAATACGTCAACAGCGTTAAACACCGATCGACGTATGCACTGTAATGCTGCAAGTAATCCCGTATAATAGAATCGGCGTCATAACGGTAACAATAAGGCTTTAACGCTAACTTAATTTGCTGTAGAGCAATACAAGCAAATGGATTTATTATTTACGTAAATCGTAAAATCTAAATGTCTGACGAAAGTCAAAATCTTAATCTTTTATATTAAATAGTGGTTTTGTAATAGTGGCATTAAATACAAATGCTTACATAATAAAAGTCATAAGTCCATTCAATGACGACAATGCATTAAGTTAAATAATCTATCCATCAAATGTAATGTTTGACAAAACCATTTCGGAATTACCAAATTGTATGATGGATTGGATTGAAAATCAATCAACCCAGTTTTACCTTGTCCTAAGAATTTGAATGTTTTAAAATTTATTACGCTTTTATACAGATTGGAAATAGTAAAGGTATATTGGGCATATTCACGGCGATCAATCATAATATATAATATGCTCTGGAGTCAAAAACAAATAGAATCTCTCATTGAATGCCAGCGCTAATCATGACGGTTTGCTTAAAATTGGCATATTTCAATCGTATGAAGTTTTGGAACCGCTTCTTTTTCACCACTATATTATGAAATAACACCGAATCTGAAATACACCAATTCACCAGTCAATTATGATTATACAGGGTGTTTCATTGGGAGAGGGACATACGTTAACTGTGGATAAGGGTCACCGAGGTGGTTCCAAATAATCCATACTTAACGGGTCTATCGCCTTTTGTATTTAATTTTGAGTATTTCTTTCTTGACATTTGGCACACGTATTCTACATAATTTGGCAATGAAAAAAATGAACAAAAAATTTAGAAAATCTTCCATCCAAAACAACGATCCCTCTTCCAATGAAACACCCTGTATAAAATACCGCGGGTACTAGCGCGACACACGACATGCGTCTGCTGACACCGCAATCCGCTATAGACCCGACCACACAAATCTACCGCGCCGATCCATTGCACATTTCTCCAACTCTGTATTAATTTCGCGAGATGGAGTGTGAAAATCAGAAGAATAGAATTCAGTTTGCTTCCAGCAGTCCGCCCGACTAGTCCAGCTTAGTAAGTAAATCGCACCATCTACCAGATCGAATGAATAAGTAAAAAAATCCTGTGCTTTCTGTCATTAGATACAAAGTTTGATATTATAATTACCATTCTAAAACACTCTATACAGGAAATAAAACAAATTCAATGTAAGCAGCCAATTTCCCTGTTGCAACAAGCACTCTCGGCGAGAATATTCACGCTGGCCTTAAAGACCTGAGGGAAAATGTGACTAGATAATGAACTACATCGTTCCATTGTTCATGTCATAAAATATGTCTAGTTTACCGACAGTTATAGAGTTTCAGAGCAAAGCTGCTACGTCTAGTAGCACGAATATAAATCGCGATGGCATAAGCGATGCAACTCTAGCAGTCTCCATGAAAATAATCGCAGAAAAGGATAAGACTGCCAGCTTACGACGTTGTTCCAAAGAACAGTTGTGTCGTTTGGCACGTTTGATCCAAAATTATCAGTGAAGTTTTAGGTACTGTACCGCAGATATGGAAACAGAATTCCAAACGGGGGTAAGGGTGATTGTGCGACGAAGTGGCACATAGCTCTATACAGAAAACTAATCAAAGATTATCGTAGATGACATATACAGGGTGTATCACCACGACCTTAAACTATCTGTATTTCCGAAACTATTTATAGTATCTATGAAATTTTGTTTTCCATGGGTCTCTATCCAACTATAATATTGTCATTTTCCTGCCACTTCCGTTTATACCGGAAGTAGCAACCAACTTCGTTATCTTAAATAGAACACCCTATACGTTTTTGCATTTTTAGATTCTACACAAAATTCTAGTGCCATTATACAGGGTGTTTGATTTATCGTTCTACAACCTGTAACTTTTAAACGAATTGTTTTAGCGGAAAAGTGTAGAGGGAAAACAAAGTCTATATCATGGGAGCTACATTTTCGTATTTTCGAAAAACAAATGAACGTCTAACAAATTTAGAAAAATAAAAAAACCGAGCATAAAGAAATAATTTGAGGAAAAAATTAATTTTGAAATTATAATTTAAAATCAGCTCCCAAATTTAATCTAGATTTGTTAATAAAAAATTTTTGTCAAATCACAGCTCGCTTCAATGTTGGCAATGATTTTATTTCCTATATTATGATTTATCGTTCTACAGTAACTTTTAAACGAATTGTTTTAGCGGAAAAGTGTGGAGGAAAAAAAATCTATATCGTGTGAGCTACATTTTCGTATTTTTGAAAAAACAAATGAACGTCTAACAATTTTAGAAAAATAAAAACACCGAGGTAAATTTAATCTCAATTTGCTAAGTAATACATTTTTTTTGTCAAATCACAGCTTGCTTCAATTTCGGCAATTATTTAATTTCCTATATGATTTCCTTGTTCTAGAAAAATAAAAATATCGAGTTAAAAGAATAATTTGAGGAAATTGAGCAATTATTTGATTTCCTATATGATTTCCCTGTAATAGAAAAATAAAAAAATCGAGTTAAAAAAATAATTTGAGGAAGAAATTTATTTTGAAATTATATTTGAAATCAGTGCCCAAATTTATCTCAATTTGTTAATAAAATTTTTTTGTCAAATTTTATGTAAAAACGGGGTAAAAATTAAATGTTAATTAGGTATTAAAAAAATTATTTTTATCAAAAATACATTTTTTTAAACATGAAATGCAGCTCACACGATATAGAATTTTTCCCCTTTTCCGCTAAAACTATTCGTTTAAAAGTTAAAGGCTGTAGAACGATAAATCAAACCTGTATGTACCAAAAATTTACGGTTTAGGCGATATTCACTTTTTTTATATTTTTGACAGATGCAGACCTGTTAAAAACGAATAATAA
This sequence comes from Rhagium mordax, assembly GCA_963680705.1. Taxonomy (NCBI): domain Eukaryota; kingdom Metazoa; phylum Arthropoda; class Insecta; order Coleoptera; family Cerambycidae; genus Rhagium; species Rhagium mordax. The sequence continues at coordinate 49,881,603 of OY796662.1, forward strand.
ATAGAAACAGAATTTAATCAGTCAAATTGCAAAGAGACGCCTTTTGCTAGAATGTTATAGATTAATGTAAATATAAATATGAACAACAATAATTATAGGGGTAGTAAAAAATACCGCTAGACTTACGTAGAAAAAATATGACAAGACTTTTCTTTTTTAAATGGCAACCCCCCAAATTTTAGTTGAAATCATGATTCTTCATTAAAAAATAATGCAAAACTGTGTCTATACTTCCCTATGTCAAAAATGTACTATTTTCGAGATATTCTTATACTAATATATGAAAAAATATTGTTATGATGGGAGAAATTTATTACTTTATATATTCTTTTTATTTATTGTTATTTTTTTTATTGATTTATGTTTTTCTGTGGCCCCACGTTGGGCGCCAAGTTAAATGTTATGATATGGGGATTTTAGGGACTATTCATTAATTTTGGTTTTATTGCAAATATCAATTGATCAAAAAGAATTAACGTTTCTTATATCTAAGTCCCTGCGATAATTAAAACTAATAAGCTATGACAAATTAAGGACTGTGTCCTGTTGAATGTTGACAAAATTAAATAAACTTAAAGTTTTACAAATTCAGTTCAGAGTCTTTTTACTGCGCGAAATTGACCGTCTTGCTTTTGACACTTGTGTTGTGTGTGGTGCAGATATGATGGCTGATTGATCTAGAATTTCTAGCACCGTTTACTGGATTTGTTTAAACCAAATAGGCCTTGGATGCAATTTTGGAATTCGACCAATCAGGTGGGTGCTTATTAATTACTAATTAGGATGAATTTTACCTTAATTCCTTATAAATTGGAGTTGCTTTTCTGTTACTTTTTCGTATTTTCCCTTGACTCACTCTTGGGTAGTTCTGGGTGCTTAAATTTGGATTTGGTTTTATGCCGTTAGGGGTAATAACATGTCCTAAAAATTCAACGTTTTGCTTTAAAAATTCAGATTTATCAAGTTGTATCTTAAGTTTACTTTCGCGTAATGTTTTAAATACTTGTTTAAGATTTGAAATATGCTCTTGTAATGACGTCGAAAAGATTATAATGTCGTCCATGTAAACCAGGCAGATTTTATTTTGTAAACCCCTTAATACATGATCCATCACACGTTGGAAGGTGGCGGGTGCATTTTTCAAACCAAAGGGCATGCGAACATATTCGAAATGCCCATGTTCCACATTAAAAGCAGTTTTCTCGATAGATAACCATTTCTATCTGGTGAAAACCTGATGCGAGGTCCAAGGTGGTGAAATAGTTGCATTTACCCAATTTGTCCAAAATATCATCGATATAATAATAATAATTTTCAATTTATTTATTAATTTTATCAATATATTTCAGGACGACCTGGACGAGGGTTTGCTTCTTTCACAGCCCAATAACAACTCAATTTTGTTTTCGTTTCTAAGGAACATGCAGAAAATATGCCAAACCAAGGATTTTTTGATTCCCATCTGTCATTATGGTATTGTATTTTAGTCTATTTTAACTTTGTTCTATAATCTTCCTTTAAAATTATGTTATTTTCTGCATCCTTATTTCCTGACGAATCTGTGGATACCCATATGTTTATATTACGTGAGATGAAATTTTGACCTGCCGTTGACTTCGACGAAACATCACTGAACCTTTCGAATATCACTACACAACACTTCTTAGGATCTAATTTACATTGTGTTTCGTCATCTTGACTAGACTGGAGGTTTTACAGGTAAGTCTTATACTATTTGTTTACATTTTTAAAGAAATTTACAGAAATAAAATGCATCTTTGTTTAACTGAAGTGTTGAAAATCGTTCAAACTTTGTTTCAAGCATGTAACTAACAGCTGTTCTGTTATTGATTATTTTAAAGATACATAGTACAATGCATTTACTTTATTTACGCCTTTAATTTGTTTACGTTTGGTTTATTTTAGCATAGCTGACCCTTTGTTTACGAGTGGCCCGTTGACCTCTTTTGCATCAACAGGTGTTCTACAGCTGATTTAGGAAGATAGTTCTCCGATCTAATATCCTTTTTTATAACTTGTATTTATCTATTCAGTATACCATACGTAAGTTTCTCGTTGTTTGTTTAATTAAGAGAATTATTTTATTCTATCCTTGTTCTACCTGAGTTTGTTTTTAATTTTATTTATTTAATAGTCGGGTTTTAATTTCTTTTATACATGACAATATAATTAAATATACCATATCAAGAATTTAAACTTTTGGAATGTTTACTTCGTCGATAAAATTCGATTCAAAGCCGGAATCTAGTTTCCTTCGTTGCGACCCTACAGGATAATATAACCGGAACCCGTAAATAATCCACTTGACATTACGTTAACTTTATTTTGTGGAACTAAAACACAAATCTTACGATTCAAATTATGGGAATTTGATGTGTTTTTGATACGCCTCTGGCAATCTCTATTTTATAGATAGCTAGTCGAGACGAACATCGTGCGCTCGAGTGGTGAGAAATAAATTGAAAAAAACATGGAATCTCCACCGCAGTAAATAGCCTTGTAATATCATAAGCTTTATGTGTAATTAAATTTCAAAATGTTTTACGGCCGACTCTTAAGTTGCTGCTGGTCGTTTTCTGTATCAACTTTAAAGTTATTTTATGTAGAAACTTGTTACTGTACGCTACAATGATGATTTATATAGCATTTTTATTTTCTTTTCTGGGACGTGAACGAAGATATAAGTATATTAGTACTTAAAGGCAGTAATTGTTACACGCCGTAAAAAGGCGCAGCGCGCAAATGAATTAGTTTTTGCACCCTCTTCGTAATGGTTGCCCAGAAGCAATTTCGCATCGGAAATTATTATTAATATATATTCTAGTCATCTTACTGAATCCGTAATATTTTCTTTCTCTACAAAAAATTTTACAAAAGAAAATTTTTTCCCAAAAAATCGCCTATTTAGGAGTGTTACTTTAAAAACAGATTAACGAAAAAAGCACTTTCAACCACAGACAGCCCTGTATCTACCCAAAAATTAAAAAAAAAATTGAAAAAACAGCCCCGCAGGGCATTGAATTTTTAATTTTTTTTTTTAATTTTAAAGAAACCCAAAATTTTCTTTATATCTCTCTACCCTGAAACTTTGTCGGAGTGCTTGCCAGATATCATTATTATTATTAATATTATTTCGATATCAAAATACTTATATCTAGAGGGGGTCAGCCTCGCAGAGGAGTATTCTAGTAAAATGTAAAACTCAGAGTGCATCATCAGCTGAGCTTCTAATTCCAACAGAAAAGTATATAAATAAAACAAATTACCTTTCATTAATTTTTCAGCTTTTAAATTTATTTTAAAATTAAGTTTTCAACGATTACTTGGTGAAGTGAAATTAACTGGTTGTCATGAACATTAAAATTAAAAGTCAAGATCCGTATAGCAGTATCGTGAAGTTTATGTTGTAATCTCTCTATAATTCTCGTCAAAGCAGCCTATTAGTGGTTTTAAGATAACGTCATGATTGTACGTCAGATTTATGAATACTTAATAATTTAAAATTACACCAGTAACCAGAGAAAATTTTCTAGCAAAAACAGCTTGATATACTTAGAGAGAATATTGCATCAGGAAGTATAACCAAAATTTTTTTAAGAAAGTGGAATAAAAAGTTGATATTTGAAACTCAATAATCTAGTGATACAAAAAATTCCAAATCTGGATTAGACAAAGACTAGGTTTTTCATCCCTTCTAAAAGAATCATATATTTTTTTTGAAGTCTCTTTTGACACCATTTTCATCCACTGCCAACACATTATTATTAGACATACACAATATCTGTTACTCGATAAGATTATTGTGATCATCATTATATGAACGCAGCATTTTCACGCAACTGCTTTTAATGTAATAATTTAATTTACCTGATATCTTTTCTTTTATGAAAATAAACTCTATATATACCCAATGAACGAATATTTACGGGATCCATTACCTTAATATTACAATAATAAAGACATAATGTGGTGGCCAACAAGCCAACTAATCGATACTAATGCTCATAGCTATTAATCATATTTACAATAAATAAATATGGCTAAGCTAACAGAAGTATACGTAAATTACAATGGTGAATTTTACGTATACATTATTGATTTCAACCTTAAATTGTTATTTTTCGATATATTTCTAATAAGTTAATTCAGAGCCATCAGACTTAACGAACATCGGCGCTAGGTTAACTTAAAGGATGAGGATATTAAGAAGCATTTACACCGGACATGTGTAGTTAATTACATACAATCATATTCCGGGAGTAAAGCACAAGCAAGGGGCCTTTCAGCCACCGCTCAGTCTACGGACCGACCGGAATTCACTTATACGCAGGCAACAAATGCAGAACAGTCATCGCCCGGCTCTCACGCTTTCAACATCACAACGCACCGCTCCGCACATGCAATTCAATTCAATTATATCAACTCATCCTAACTTAAATCTAATAAACATTAAACAAATAAAAAGCTCGCGACGCGACGGACATTAAATTTTAACAAAGAGAGTATCCACCAATTATCAAGCAAGTTAAATAAGGGCTTTTCAGCTCTTTCATAAAGAATTCATTGCACCTGCTTCTGAACACGCTCATTAAAAAAAAATCATTGCACAAGCTTCTTCGGTAATAAATTAAATCTAATACCAAACATCAATCAAGTGTTGGCGCAACGTTCATCATGGAGGGTAAGAAACTCACAAAAATAAAAAGACTCTTCATTTGTTTATATAAACTGCCAATAACACCGCTAAATAGACTTTATTATATTTGCAAATTTGCAAATATTGGGAGAGTGTAAAATTGTGAACATTTTTAAAGACGACTTTGAATATGTAAATAAAATTATTATTATTATTATTATTAATACTGTAGCGTGCATTTGGCCGCCACAGTTAAATATGTAATTTATATAAATTTAGATTAACACACTTAAGGGTATGCAATTCACATTTCCTATCATATGTGTGATAAAGAAGGTAGCGTTGGGTCATGCGTGGTTGATATCGAATTAAGCACGCGTGGATTTAAGAAAAGTTTGTCGTTGCTCCGTCGCCAAGTCGAACGGTCGTTATTAACTAGTGATGCTTACAAGATTTTTATTACTGGGCGGTAGGAAATTTCAATTCAATGAGATATTCTGGAAGTTTATTGTGTTTAGTGCTTTGGGTTTTGGTGAGTTACTTCGAAATTAAGAATTCTTTTTTTTTCAGTCAGTAATTTAAAATTCCTTTTTTTATAGTCTGTGAGAGTCTAATATGATAGTCTAGGCGTCTCATATACCTTGCATTCGTTGGGAAAGCTCCCTGCCGGACTTCGTTGGGAAAGTAAGTGAAAATATTTTATAATTTTCAAGATGTCGCCGAGGCGCTTAAATCCGCCATTTTATACCGCCATTAACACGCTGTTTCCATTCTAGAAATTTTGGTTGCCTTTCCTATGTATCATGGGTTTTGCTGTTTCCATATGGACTTTCTTTTCACATTTCATATTTTCCGATATGAACTTTTTAAATTTACCTTCTAATTGATGTAGCTGCAAGAATGTTCAGTTTTCTTCTGGGGTGGTGATGTAGAGATGCTATGAAGTAGAAGTCTGAGCCTACCAGAATGGCCTTACCCGGAGATGTTAAGTTACACCGAAGCCGACAGCTAAGTGTCTAATACTAAGAATAAAAATTTCCATTTTAACTATTTAATAAAATTGATAACTTTTTTTATATCATGATAATACGTTAGTATGATATTATCTATTGTGTTTTAACTAACAATATCTTGTAAAGAACAGTTTAACCATTGGTGTTTATAATATGTTATTACTTATTCAGTGAAACCGCTTGTAATATGCGACGGATCTTATAGCTATAAAATCTACGTATAAAGGTGAAATTTTATTATGTTTTAAGCGCTTTAAATATTTTAGATAATGTATTAACGGGATACTTTTCAAATTTTCTTTGAATTTAGGTAATTTAGCTTCATATTACAAATTTTTATATTCTTCAAATATTTGTTGTCAACTGCATACTCGTAAGGAAACTCTATAGTTCTTGTACATTTGTATATATGGTCTCAGTTTTATGGTTTCTAATAAAACCATGTTCAGTTTTATGGTTTCTAATAAAACCATGTCCAGTTTGATTGGTTTCTAATAAAACCAATTTTAAATATAATATCTTGAGTTTTAATGGCCCTTAAGCACTACATTGCTTACTACTGATTGGTTTTTATTTTTTTTTTTTTCTTAATAAAATCAAGGATTTAGATGAGATAATTTAACATTTAGAGTCTCACCGTAAACTTATCAATAACATGTTTGGCGCCCTATTATTTTAGTAAATCAACAAACTTAACTTAACCCTAAACAGCAATACTAAGATCTTACTCTGCCCAAAAATCTACCGAGTTAATGAGCTACCGGCAGTGACGTGTTTAACTTCTTTAAAAACCTTAATATTTTCTAATAACACCAAATTCTTAATATAGAAGTAAACGACACGTTGCAATACAGTTATGAAATTTTGTAAAAAACTTGCTGTGTTTAATTTACAACTTTTGCAATAATAAATTAGATGAACATTAATAAATAACAATCAAATCAGCCGAGATTCATATCAATTAAATGTACAATTCATAAAAAACAATATAAACTATCTAGTCATTCAATACTAATAAATCAAGACAAATATAAAACTTGATACTGTTAAACAAAATGACAATAGTGGAAGTTATAATTTAATTCCCAAAGTATAAATTCAGTGCATAAACTAAAGACATTGCAAAAAAACTAGTACCCACTTAATAAGCGGTACAAAAAAGACATTGTTTCAAGTGAACAATCAAACAATTTAAACGCATCAGTGATAAAAAAAACTTTACAAAAGAAAAAGTATTTAAAATTTAGTGCATCATCAAAGCATATTGTGGGCAGTAAAAAATAAATAAATCAACATAGTTTTATTTACACCTGTTACCCGGCGCTCTCTACTATTGACTAATCGCTCCGAAGAATAAGCAGTTGGCAGAAAACGACTATTTTAAAAGAGCGATGGTAATTGGAGGACGTTCAGGAGAATTTGTTGTGTTTCGCCAAAATGTGAAGAGAATTGTAGATTTTATTTTCATTAAAAAAGTTTAATACCATCATTAAATATTACCATCATTAAATAAAATGCAGATGGGTAATCCAAACGAATCAACATTAGGTAGATTATAATTTTATGAACCTTTTTCCATTTCTCAAACACGCTGTTGTAAACGACCTAAAATGAGTAACGCCAAAGTAATGTATTTTCCTATAAATAACCTGTTTTTACACTTTTGATACAGTAAATGAGGTGTATAATATATTGCACAGTAGGCCGTACAACAATTTAAAGAAATAATAACCCCAACAGATTGTTGTAAAGAATACTGTATAAAGATATCTAATCTTTCTCTTTATACTTAAATCTGCATGCAAATTGTTCCACACCCATACTCCCAACGATGCCATTATGCCTTCGCATATTATAAATTAGTTCCTTTATGGCCCCATATTATCTTTTGTTAAACCAAATTGCGTTTTTCGCAGTTGTTATTAATTTGACTATATCCCATTTGGACTGAAAAATGAACCAGACAACAAAGTTGTTTGTCACATAAAATATATTACAAAAAAACGTGAAACGAGCGTTGCTTTAAATTATAGTATGTTCTTGGTAGGCATGTAAAGTAGGTACGTGTGAATTCCATGCAAATATGTTCCATTCAATATGACATTATTTTCTTGATTTGGGAATTTTGGAAAAGTTCTTATTTCTTTCTTTTGGGCAAAAGAAGCTTAAGTCAAAGTTTTTCTAGAGAAACGAGTTGGAATGGTTGACAAGAAACCAATTTTGTTGATACTGACTTGTAAATTAAAATTACGAAATTTGTGCCAACATTACGAAATCAGGACATACTTACATAAATTATTTTCATCTAAAAAGGAGCTTCTTGCACTGCCAATAATGTAAAACTAACTGGCACTATACCTACCTATTAAAATAAAACTGCCAACAAAATATTGATTTTTCCATCTTTATACTCTTGTTTAATGATATCCGGAATGCAGTATAGAATTCTAGACTCTTTCAACCGCCAGACATTTTCCGTAAAGTGTATTGAAACCTCTGATATCTTCTATAACATGAAACTGCCCCATTTCCGTGATTGACTTTGTACGTTGTAAGGTCTTTTTGTGGTCACTAACCTTCCATAAAAACAAAACTAGCCGGATAGGTGTGTAATCATTGATGGTTTCAAAGTAATGTGTTTGTACTTTTCTATATTGGAATCAGGTTTTAACGTTATTATACAATTTCTGCGGAAGCTTTTCCATGAATGTCTATTTAATTAAAGCGGGCACTAATTAGTGAAATGCACGATCGACCGACCCAGTCATTATATCATTTACTTTTTATTACACTGAATGTCGCAATCATTATGTGGAAAATGAATAAGCAGAAGTGTACTTCAAGTTAATTTTCATCGGTTCAGCTTTACTTGAAACAGAAGACGCAATAATGAAATTAATTCAGCTTCATGGTCATCTTATTGACATAAAATTTTATCTAATTAATTCAATCTGCTGGGTTTTATTCGTCTCTTCGTATTTGGCGCTCATATCATAAACAGCAGGTTATTTTCTGCTCCTGTCAAATATTATTACTTACAAATGAATCCATTTACTGGTAGCTCCCCTTTTTAGTAAGTAAGTCATGTTTTAGTTAAATTAGTATTGAGTTGTAAAAAACCCGCTGGTAAACAAGCAGTTAAAGAATTAATTGAATAATTTTCGATAATCCCCCGTATAATAAAAATCCGTGAATTATTATGAATAATGACCGAGTCGGAAACAAAAATCATTAGTTACTAAAACCGGTTAAAATATTAATCCGTGTCCGTTTTAATCCGTTTCTTTTTGCAATATAGTCTAGAAATTACAAGCAACCCATTTCCGGTTATTGATGCTCCGAGTCAATGCTGCTAATTACATAATACGCTCGACCTCCGTAAGTAATGTTGTGAGTACGAGTCCCTCGTTTTAAGTCAGTACGCCCGTTTAACGCGCCGTCTGGATATGTCATAAAAGTAATAAAACGCCGGAGGAACGTTCAGTCCGCAGCAGTTCAAGATCAGTTGAAGATCAGTCCAAGATCAATCCGAAGCAGTCCGCATCAATCCGAAACTGTCACCGTTTTCGCTTCCGCCGGTAACCGCCGCTCCGAATTATAGTAATAAATTTTCTTGAAAATAATATTGGTAAGAATACACCGTGGTCCGCTACTAGCCGTCCGTACCGCCTTCAGTTAAGTATAGATATTCAGAGATCTTATTGTTCGTGAGTACCGCTGTATTATACTACTAAATCAAACTAGAGCTAATTAGTAATTCCTCCATTGGTCTTTTGTTTCATAAAATATGCATCGGCTGGTTAGATTTGCTCGCTCGGGCAATCTTTAAGGCTTCAGTGCGTAAAGTTTTACCGGAAAACTTAACTTACGAAAAATAGTCCTTGGTAAATAGCTCTATGTTTGTGGCAGTAGTTCGCCGTATTGTAAAACCCTCTGTGTAGACAAGAATATCTATAGCTAACTGCCCGCCATTCATACCATATCCTGTTGGAAATTCCGTTTGCTTGCCGTCTGAAATCGTTTCAAGCCGCGAAAACAGACACCGGTTATCAAAACTCACCGTCTTCCGAAATACAATCATATTCACACGTATATACTATTGATTGCCAGCCCGCATATGTCTTGTCGTTATCAAACTTGAACACATTCGACTGCAAAGTCGCTGAAATATCCTATTTATTGATTTGTTCATTACTGTTTTAATAAATAAATACGTTGGTATACATAGATAAAATTTACGAGTTATTTCAATTATTTATTTCTAATTAACCAGTTTGAGAAATTGTCCAAGTCCAGTTGACAAGACAATCATCTTAAGACCCCTGGACAACTAACCGTATCTCCATCTGTTAGCTACCCCTAAACCGGAGAATCAAACAAGTGCTGTTCCTTGTACTTAAAAATTAAGGAACTGGCGCCCGAGTTTCCGTCTAAAAAGTGTTATAAAGCCAGAGAGTTCTGTTTGTAAGTAGCCAGTTACAAACATTACAGGTTACGTAAGAGGACGTCATCACAAATTAACTTAAAGAATCCCTCAATATGCCGATTTCGTTACTTGAATAAATACATGATCATATTGGGTCAAAGTTATAAATATACTCATATTGTCCATTTAAAAAGATCAATATTACTTCTGCATTCAACATATTTATCGTTTATTTTTAAATAACTACCTAGTTACATGGAAAGTCAATAAAAACACTACTTAATATAAAACGAACAAGTAGATTTTCGTGTTTCTCATATGGATATCGGGATATTTAAATAAATGAATGGCATGTTTAAAATTTAAAAAGTTCATTATAATTTGACGATATTTTTAGAATATTTTATTTTTAACAGTATTTGTTTCTTTACCAGCTGTTATTTTTTAGTCTTTATTAAAATTCTGTTTTAAATAAATATACAGATAAAATATTTTTTACCATTACTTTTACACATAAAAAATGTTTATTTAATTCTAGTAACGAGATTTAGCCCCCATTAGCAGAATAAATATTTACTCGCGTCCCCTAACGTAATTATATATTGCATCAACTCTTAATTATAAATGATAAATGCTACACAGCTAAAACATTAAACTCATATATCCTTTAATAAATCGTATTAGGTATAAATTTCGGGCAAATATCTATATGGTATTTAAAATAGCTGCGTGATTTTTTAAATACAGAATTCTAACGCTTGATTCCGGATATTTGATGCGAAATGAAAGCGAGACGCGAAATCTTGATGTTTCCACAGTCAAGCTAATGGCGCTTCAGTTTGTAGATTCTGGAAGATAAAGTGGATTAGAGTGCTAAACGGACTTACTGCCTCAAACCGAAAATATGCCAAATTGAATGGCTAACGAAAAGGAGAGAAGATAAAGTAGGCTCGATATTTCATATTGTTTTTATCAATCATCATCAATGTTACTCTGGGACCGGCGCCTTCGCCAAGATATTGACAAACTTTTATTTTAATATTATTTAATATTTAATATGAATCCGATGTATAGGTACATAAATTGTACTATTTGTTTCAGGACTTGGTGATTGAAGCTATAAGAAAGAATTATTGATAATTATTAGTTTCATTAGTGGCAGGGAAGTTACTTCCACGCCCGCTGTTACACATTAGATAATTTATTACTTGACGGTTGCTTTAATAAAAGGTATTAACGATTTAAAAACTTTATTTTAAATTCATGGCGGCTTCGGCGAGATGAACGTGGCTATTCACACGATGTTTTCCATTAGCCAGATGAGTAGGCTTATTAGAATACGTACTGATGGAATCGCTCCTCCGCCAAAACGTACATAAAAGTTACGAAAAATAAGATTTCAAAGAGATTAACCAGGGTGTGAAAAATACTAAAGCGCCTGCCGGGAATAATTTCTTTGACAACTGTACAATGAAAGGAGGGAAACAAAATATTTGGCTTAGTAGAAAGAGGCAAAACCCAACTGAAGTAAAACATTACTTCTAATTATTGGCAACGTTAATATTAAAAAGTTTAAGAGACAGGAATAACGACTTTTTAGAGAAGTTTTACGTTTTATTTTTATTTCCACCGTCAGCATGTCGGTCTACTTGCTTCCAATTTCCAATAAATATACCAAAGTATTAGCCAAGTTTCTTCATGTCGATAAATAATAAATTAACAAGAAAATCCCATAACATGGTGGAAATAATTTTAAGCACTAGGAACCTGTCATCTGAGCATCGACTAATCGCAAATAATTAACTCAAAGTAACAAAGTTATCCGATAGAAGAAATTTATTTCCCTGTTTCTCTAATTAAAAAACTTATTTAAAAAAATAATTTGTCGACAGCGTATTGTATGCAATGTTCTCGAACTGAACGCCAATATCGTACACAATCGGCAGAAAGAGATTTAGGCCTGCAGAAACAGAAAAAACGGTGTAACTAATTCGTTTCAAATAGCCGTAGGTAAAAACAGGTGTATTTAGTTATAAGGAATATACCTCTGCGATTCCTCCCAAATCAAATAAACAGAACATTGTTTATAAGTCACTTTTATCTATATTTTGACCTCAAAAAGGGCCCGTTTTCAATAGGACTTGATGAATTCACAAATTTCAAGATCTTATTAACAACCAGTTTCAATTTTGGCCATAAATATTAATAAATAAACGTTTGGCGCATTAAACAATTTAAAAAATTATCTCGGCTCCTACGTGTCCCAGAGCAACAATTTTTTTTTATAAATTTGTAGAAAAATACCAGCAACTCAAATATGAAAGATTTGTGCAGATACGTTCGTTTGTTGTAAAGTTATTTGCAAAAAACGCTGCTCCGAAAAGTAGCAATGTTGTTAACGCCATTGTGACGGTCAAAATTATTGAAAATCGATACACCCATAACAGATTCGTAAAATTGACGTCTTGACGAAAAAAATGAGCTGTGGTTGAATTATTTTTGATAACGTTAATAGGTCAATTTTTCATTAAACATTTGGGACGTTTTTAATAAACAAATAGAATTTCTCGAAAACTAATAAACATTTTAAAACGAAATTTTTTTTGTAAGTTGAGGGTAATGAGACACATATTCCACATTTCAAGAGTCTAGCATTTTTCCTTTCAGAGTAAAAAATGCTTGAAATTTTCGAAAATTTCGATGGTTTTCGGCAATTACTTAAATAAATAATCAATGAAATGAAATCAACCGGGGCTTAAATTAACCGGTTTGGAATTACCTAGTAAACAGAAACATTCAAAAAAATTAATCTACTGCAGTCTCTTTGCAATTTTAAAAAAACTCTAAATTTCATGATTTTTTTCACATACAAGTGACATAAACAATGTTCTGTTTATTTGATTTGGGAGGAATCGCAAAGGTATATTCCTTATAACTAAATACACCTGTTTTTACCTACGGCTATCTGAAACGAATTAGTTACAGATTCCCGTTCACATCGTCTAATTCTACAGGCCTAATTGTGTGTTTAAATTAGAATCTAAAAAATAAGACGAACGTTAAATGAGCATTTTTTTTAAATATTTTAAATAATTTTGAAATATATTTGATTAACAATATTTAATTTTCAGGAATCTACACAAGGGTGAATAGAAATATACAGAGACCGGATTTGAGTGGATCGTGACGTCAAAACCAGGGTCGGCTCTAGCACAAAATACCTAAATTTTATTATGGAATATGATCAATACCAGGGCTATTCAGGGTTGAGAAAAATTAGAATCTTAGGAATTTTGTAGCTGTGGCACTCGAGAATCTTATCTAAGGGTCGATTTTCACGAAATTCATAAAAATGTTAATTTTTCAAAACCTCGCTCAAAACCTAACAACTTCTTACCAAGGTCATATTTTGATTTCAGTCAGTCAAGAGCTGGCCTATCAGCCCTCCAAAAAACCATTCTGAATGGAAGAAACAACGAGATATTTCTTGGTGAAAATGATTGGAAATTGATTTCTAAAAACACGTTAAATTTCAGTTGACAGAATATCGGCACTTACTGTACAGAAAACATTTTTTAAAGTATTTCCAGAAGATTTTCTTCATTCAGGCGATAATAAAAAAACGATTTTTTTAGAAACTTCATATTTTGAAAACGGAGATGTTTGAAATTCTTTTAATTAATATAAATATAAATACGGAAGGTTTATATTTTGTCAAACGTTTGCTCATTTAAAAACACCACGGCATAAATAGCCTCCCTAGACTTAATAATCAAGAGTCAGCGACTACGGAGGCATACTAACGAGATAATATTGAATACCCATATAATCGCCTTATCGTTTATCCGGAAGACTAAAGTTCATGCTTCTTAGACTTTCAATTAAAATTTAGCATTCCTCTAAATGGTGCCATAACTCTCGACCTATGAATTTCCTAGTCGCAATATCGCATAAATGTAACGGAGTCTGCACTAATTGAGATCGCGTTATTGCGGATTACCGCATCGTGCATCGAATCAGCCTCATGTCAAATATCTAGATGTGACACAAACATCGACCGCGTATTGTGGCATTTTGTTAATTGGGGGTGCGTTTTCCATGTTAATGTCACTATTAACTATTTTACGTTCATCTATGAAATGAACTGCAAATTTCGGGGCGTGCCAGCCAGTTGATGATTTCCCAGCGGTCCTGGTTTATTGGTTTTAGAAAAAAAATCGTTTTTAAATCAATTAGAATTGAGTTTTTTAGGCACAGGAGCTTCGAATTTTGTGCTTATTTTTTAATAAATAAATATACATATAAAATATATAAATGTTCGTTTGTCATTTCTACATCACATCGTCGAAAAATATACAAGGTGTTCCATTTGAAAAAATTGAGAAAAATCAATTCAAAAAGTTCTAAATTGAACAATCATTTTGGCAACCCTGTATAACTGCAAGATAAAAAAGACCTGAAAAATCTTTTGCATTATAAAATATAAAAAGCGTATGATTTTTTTTGACGATTTTTAATTATAAATGGCAAAGTGGAAAATTACCTTTCAAATATATTTTTGATTTCATTATCAGGTAATATCATATAAAATATTCATAATCTGCGATAAACCAATTTTAAAAGTACACCAACTTTTTATGTAAACACAAATGAAAACATTGTTCCATTCATTACCGCAAAACCGGCCCTCCCTTACGTCACTCCCTTCTCCAATGAAAATTAATTATCCCCCATCTCACTAATTATACCACATTATATATATACGACCTCTCTACTACGAGAGTTTTAAAATGCTAAAATGGGTGATTAAAAATTGTTATTACTCTCCGAGGAGATATTTTTATGTTGGTAATACTGTAAAAGCCCTATTTTGCGAGTCATGCAAAATAGCAGTTCTTTTTTCTTTCCTGCATTTGGAATTAGAAAATATGTGAATGTTTATTCTCCAGTTCCCATTACAATAGCTTTAGCTTAGTTGGGATAGAAAAGCAGTGAAATGGAAAAATTGAAGAAAAAGGACAATATATGCTTGGGTGTAAAACGCAGAGCTTAACGTAGGTAAATGACGTGCTTGCAGATGGGGGTTGGTAATTTGGCATTAGATAAAGGCATATTTGTGATGAATTGGTTACATTAGTGGAGGGAAATTAGTCAAAATAATTGATGAATAGTGATGTAATTGGGAAGTTGAATTTTTTTTTGTTTTCTTTTTATACATGGAAATGAGTAGAAAAACGAAAAAATTAGCAAAATCGGGCTGGGGTTTCGCGAGAAAAGCGCATAAAGGTGCATTTTTTATGCATTTCGAGTGAATAAAAAAAACAATTCCATGACACTCACATCTCATCGATATTTATTATTTAACAAATTCCGACCGTGACTAACGTCAATATTATTAGACAGCGCCACGACTCTCCAAGACGATACTTCAAAACATCAGCTATGCCACAGATAACCAACGACTAAATTCGACAGAAATTCTGTACTATCAACTGACAGTTCGAAAAGCACAAATATAAACAAACGAATGTTCCAAATATTCAATTAATATCTTAACTTCTGTCTTTATAGCTAGGTAAGTAGTAAAACAATATTATACGAGTTATTTGGAAAATTACCGATTTAATTTCGTTATGTATCGTCTGAAGGTCATGTCTTTTTGTTTCAGCTATGTTTACAAGCCAGCTGTTTTATGCACAATGCAGTAACAATAAGAATGTGCCTAAGATTTATTAAGTATTGTAATACTGAGATGGAGAATGCCTTGTGTCGAATGGAAAGGCAATGGTCAATACATATAGTGCGAACAAGAGGCCTTTACAAGCACACTCAGATTATTCCTGGTATTATAATGAAAATACTTCAGACTATGGATTAATCTATACCGCTATACTTTATTTTAGTTATACCGTGGGTGGTTGTCAACCTCACAAAACTGTAGCGAGTACTTGGAATGACCATGACCGAAGAAAGTGGACTATTTTAACTAAAATAAATAAATTGCTGTATTGTATCCTTTTTTTTATATACAATAAATGCTGTGGTATGTACGTAGTTTAATTTACATGTAACAGTAGGCCATGTAAAAAAATTTTTCAAATAAGTAGATATCTGTCAAAATTTTGTTTTTGTTGTAATAATTTATGTTTGTGGTTAGTTCTGTACATTTGGGTAAAAAATGAATAGTTTTAATAACAAAGACAGTGTAGCAAATCGGGGGTATAAATTTTATAAACGAAGAAAATAGCTATTACTAATGTAAAAATTAATTTTAATTTGTGCCACGAGGTATATAAGAAGAAATTGGTTGAGTTTTTGTTTATGTCTGCGGCAAACGGAAATCATGTAGATAAAGTTATCTTATCGCCGGGAGTCAAGAAATTTCGATGGGAACGGACCATGCGGGTCGATTCCCAAGAAAATTGCTGAGGACGCGAAATTGTGAGATGGACTCGCCCGAACGTATATTGGGAATCAAGGCGAAAAAAGGGCTGACTCAGTGGTTCACCAGGGCGTACTGGTGGAACCACTAAGTTGGAGGGCGGAGGAGTGACAGTTGGAGTTCGGCCTTAGCCCCGGGCAGAGAAAGTTCGGCCTTAGCCGCGGAAAGTGAAGTTTCGCCTTAGCCGGGAGCGAGAGTACGATGAGAGACTCAGCCTGACGGAACCGCAAGAAGTCAGAGAGTTCGACGAGCGCGAAAGTTGACCGGGCAGCGCAGCGTCGGGACGGTAATTGGCGATTTTACCTAGGGGCTAGTTTAAGCGCCGCAAAGTGCGTACGTGATACAGTGAACGGGCATGTTTAAAGTGATAGCTCCGACGTTTAATTTTGGTGAGGGTATTTGTGAAATAGGATTATTGAATTTTAGAAGTTTTTGGGTAAGTCAGTTTGAGTTTACTAACCCCATATAAGTTTCGTTTTGCGAGTGAACCTGAAATAGGTTTTCTGGTATTAGAAAACACCTTGTTGATATTGGCACTTTGAGGTGAGCAGGTGGCTTATATATAATACAGTTATATAGGGAGACCCAGGTAGGGTATGTAAGATTTTTCTTTGCTAATAATTTTAGGGGTCCTAGAGCGCGCATTATTTTGTAGTAATTACATTAAGTACTGTAATTTGGTTAGTAACCTCTTGTTTGTTTTGGAAGTAAATTACTATAGTTGAGCGTAACGTTTTGTTTTGTTTTGCAGTAATTAAATTTCTGTAATTTTGTATGTAATCATAATTTGTTTTGCTTATTTTGGAAAATATTTACGGCAATTTTGTACGTGTGGTTAAAGTACAAATCATTCTAAAATTTTACCATTTATTTTTCTGTTTTGCCTTGTTTGATTTTATAAATTTTGAGTAATATATTCACTTTTATTTTTCTTAATTGCTAGTCTTTCATTCCACCACTATTCACCCCTGCCAAAAGACCACGCATGTTAAGCCGGGGCCGGATTCTAGCCTTTGAAGGGATTCTCATACCAGTGGCCAGCTGATTTTGCTTTATAGGTGTTTTCTATTGTTTCTTTGATCAGGGGGAAACTAAAAAAAAATCCTGATCTGGTGGCAGCAACACGCTACCTCTCTTTAAAAACCGCACCCTCGATATCATAGGTATCACCAGTAAGTAAGAGTAAAGTTTTAGCAGTGTAGCAGTTTTATTTTTTTTGATATACGACGGGAGCGCGTTTATTAAAACAGATATGATACGATTGCCTGCTACATACGGAATTTACGAAATTCAAGAAATGCAGCAAACACTTATCCAAATCGCTTTCCAAAGCGTCCTAAGCCACACAAGATAAATTATTAAAACAACAAAAACAAAACTTTGATAGATATCTATTTGAAACAATTGAAAATTAAAAGAATTCTTAATTTCTTAGTTTTTTAAAAGCCTAATATTATTTGAATGATACGTTTTTAATCAATAAATCAAAATATATTTTGAGTGCTTTTTTTATTCATAAAGATTAGGGGTGTAATTAGGGTTGTAATATATCATTTTAAAGATAATTAAAATTGGGTTTTAACTGTCATAGCCAGCTATGACTTGTATTTGGAAAATAAAAGTTGGTGTTAATATCTCAAATTCTAAGAGTTAGCAAAAATATTATAATTTTTCAAAATCTGCATAAAAAAGTGGCCTACAAAAAAAACCGCATTAAAATATTTTCATAAAAAGGAGTTACAAAGAAAAAATGAAAATGACAAAAATCAGTTTTTTGCTTATGAAACAAAAATGAATTGATTTTACTAAATTATTTTTGCACATAATAATAAGACTTGATCAGCTCTACATAAACTACCCTGTATCTCTTACCGTTTCCAAGATACCCATGGTGAGCACGATAAGTGTTGTATAGTTCCGTAAATGTGCAAATGTCCAAATAAATAAATATATCTCGAAATACGAACAAACAGCAAAACGGCATCAAAGTAAGCTGCATGTATTTACGAAATTTATGGCAATGCTTTAGAAGCAACTAACGACTGAATAAACCTACCATATCTTATTTGATTAATTATTCATTTTGCGAAGGAAAACATCCGCATGCAATAAATGTAACTAAATTTAGTCTGAAAAACAAACGGACTTAATATTTACTCTATTATGTAGATAACAGTCAACTAATACTAAAGCGAACCAAATTATTCAGAAAAATATTTAAAAAAACTGCAAAGAATTGAACAAAAATATGGCAAAAATTGGATGATATAAGCAATTTATTGTATGATATATTCAAGTACTTTCATAAGTTGCAAGTTTTACCATTTTACAAAATAACTTTAGCTACCGTACACCTTCTTTTAAAATGTAGGAAACTATATTAAAAAAGTTCTTGTTTGCCCACAGGATATTCTACGCTTGCTTACTTTCGACTTGTGCGTGGTTTCGTGCTCATAATTATTTTTAATTGCTTAGTTTGTGACTGTTTACACAAAAAGAAAATATCACTTAGGGTAACGTGAAGGGGAGCTCTGTCAGTTTTGATATTATCTCACTGAATAAGGTACGCGTGCCTTGTATTTTATTAAAAGTAGGCATTTTATGTGGAGATAAGAAGGCAAAGACAAATAACCAGCCGAAATGTCAATAAAAACAGAAGGAAAGAGGATTTTACCTATATTGTTGTGTTTATCTTTGCTGAATCGGTTTTCGGTTTTGCCAGAAAGGGAAATTAAACGGTGCTTTTTAGCAAGGCTAAGCTGAAATTTCGTCGTTGAAATATCACCAAAACTTTTACACACAAAAATTTTACCTGTACTTTTATTTGTTCTACATTTTAATTAGATCGAACGCGAATGAAGCTCGTGTTGAAACCGCATCAAAGTTTCGCTGGTATTCTGGAAGCTCCATATTTATAATGACCGCCTAAAGTCTCTCCATCCACCTCCTAACGTTAACCAGATTGACATGCAAAAATCTTTAAAACAAAAGTTGTTCAGCAAGCAACACTGCATTTTCCAAAAATATTTCTAGCTACACAGGGTGTTCCATTTAGGCTGAGCAGTAACCGACTTTGTTATTTTAAATGGAACACCCTGTACATTATTTTATAATTACATGCAGAAATTAAATAGAGAACGTGCTTTCTGACGATTCCCAAACATGATATTTATTTATTTTAAGTATTTTTGAAAATATTAGCAATTTAAAGTAACATCTTGTTAAAGAACAAACAACTTATTTTTCAGTTATTTCAACAATGATTTATTAACTATATAGGTATCTACTGGACTGTCCGGTTTTTTTCCCCTACATTTAGGCATTTATTTTCCATCAACATCTATTCCGTTGGCCAGCTCAAAGATTTTACAAAAACATATTTAATTTTAATCCGGCCGAGCAGAGTTTTCGCGCTTTAGGGTTCTTCCGCTCGGTGGGTTACTTTCATATACAATTGAATATACAGCCAAGTAATTTTTTATACACCTCATCATAATGAATAATCCAAGCATGCCATTTGCAACAACTGGCTCTCTGCTCTATGCAAATTTAATCCCAAAGCCTAATTCCCCCAATTATTTAAGAGTTTTGAAGTGACGGCTTGAAATACCAGAACCCATATAGTATTATTCTCAAATAAATTAAGTCAATTTTCTTAATGAACCTTCCTACGATCACTTCGGGCGAACTTATCTCGTTAAATTTACATAAAACGGCGTATTTCTCCCCCTTTGAGTATAAACGTGAAAAATGATTTGAAATATATTCAAATCTTCCCGGTGATTTTCATCGCGAATACGTGGGATTATTGGAAATTACCATTAATTTAAAACGCCGCTTAAAACCAAACGATTAAAATAAAGTTGTTAAAATATTCCATTTACATACTAATTTATTTCAGTTGTTCTGTGATACGCACACAACACAGGATAAAACGTTTAAAATGTTTATTTGCCGCCTTCCAAGTTCCTAAAGGAATCTGCAATATATAAATCAGTAAAAGGCGATGGAGTCCTACCGTTTACAGTGGAGGCCAAACGATGGTTCGGTACAACTTTTTGTGCTTAGATTTAACCACTGTAACGATTTAAGTTCAATTCAATTCAATTCGTTACACTAGGTTATAGTTTCTATTTTGCGTATTAAAATATGACTCCTCACAACTGAATAACCCTGTATACGCATTTGATCGGTATGTGGTAGAAAAAATACAACAAAAACGCTACAGCGGATGAACGTTGTGAACGAGGCCGGTCCCGGGCTAGAGAGAGCGTCTTTTGCCTTTCGAATTTTACCTAGGTAAGTCATACATTTCTTGTAGTCGCTTAAATATCGCTATTCATAAAATTTGCTTATTAATTATTGCTTCAGCTTTATTGTGCGCTATAGTAAAAATAATAATTTGTCAAAATAATTACCGTATTTCGTATTATTTCCATATTTTGGATTATTTTCAGATAATTACCTAGTAGCACTGTTTTTTTAAGCATGTAGATGGGTATTCCCATTTCCGTTTTACCTTATCTTGTCTAAAGTAGACGTTTTCGTGGTTCAATTATTGTTAATTGACACGTTATACAATATTTAAAATGTATAAATTATCGCTGTAAGTGACACTTGTGAATTATCGTTATTTCTTACATAGAACAATTTCTGTGTGGATTTTTATTGTTATTAGGTTTGACTGTGGTTCATATAAGCTGGAAAAAGGAAAACTACCCTGGTTTTGGATAGTGAAGGAAGTCCACTTGAGACTTAGGTTTTTGCCACATTTATTTACTGTCCAGAGCTACAGATTTCTGTCCAGGAGCTTCCAAAGCATACGGGGTAAGTAATCTATAGTATTTTTTCTTCTCTTTGAATTAATCAATTTGTAGTACATTTGATCACTTGCTTCGGATGTGACAGAAGCCCGATTATCTGGTTTCCTTTTTTCATCATATTCACGCTATCACAGTTCTATATCGATTTTATTATTGACCAGCTTTTATTACTAGTTCATTCCTTAATTTTCGTGTAAGTTACAAGAGTGTAGATTTACCTTGGTGTTACGTATTTCCTACCATTTTGAATTAGGCATAAATTCATTCATTTTTGTCCGTCGGAAAACGAAAGACAATATCGGTCTTTCATATATTAATTTTTGATATTTTTACCGTTAAACTATTAGTAAAATATTAACTTGAAATCTTTATGTGTGCTAAAATTTCGAATTTATTTCAATATTGTGATTATTGTTACCAATTATATAATTATTAATATTAAATATCTGAATCTTTAAAGTTATTACTTCATTAACGTTTCTAAGTTTAAATTGTCCCGTACAAATCTGACATTAAATTATAGTCCTTGAAAAATTACAGTCTCCTCATGGTTTTAAACCTATAGGACAAATTCAATCAAGTTAGGTTATTTGTTAACGAACTGATAGTGAAGTTTTGCAACCTTACTAAATTCTTGTGTTCGAATTTTAGTATTATTTTGTTAATAATTCAATTTTTTTAGTAATTGGTGTCAGACACCGTATTTTTATGTAAATTTGGTAATTTTACAAATTCTAATATCTTGTGTCATTTTGACAATTTTTTTCTATTGTAATATTAAGAAATGTTAATTTTGTGAATTTTATCTAGTAATTTAACTATAGCCGGAACTTTGTTATTTTTTCATCTACCACTAGTTGAAATAATTTTCAACCTAGTTTTATTTCTCTATTTCCTTTTCTCGACTGTTCCGTCTTTATTTCGTGACATCTGGCTTTCTGGAAATTTGACTCACTGGAAACCGATACTGAGTTAATAACATCAGAAGTAAGGAGATATTGGGTGTTCCCGAAAAGTAATAAATTTGGTTGGAACATGGACACTCTAGATTGAGCAAGAGTGTGGAGACAGGATCTCGCAACCTTTTCATCAACCTCGAGTACTCGCAGGATTCATCGCTACTAGGAGAACCCCTTCCGTCTCAGTTCAATCCCGCCGAGTAAGCCTTTACAACAGTAAAACGGACAGACAGAGAAATTGGTTAAATTGTAATTTTTATTCATATTTTTTTTTGTTCATATTTTCCATATTTTTAATTATATTTAGTTCTGAGTCATTATTTATTGTAAAGAATTTGTAAAATTAAACTTGTTAAATTCACAGCTTTCTTTTCTTTCTAGCTTATGTAGTAAATACCTAATTGTGTTTTCGATAAACTTTTGTGTATTTAGTTATATAAATACTCTGGCGCCCATATATTGCTCTCAATATTATCTCAGTACTCTAAAACAAGGCTTCACCGAATTCACAACCACGCTGTAGCTAGCTGGAGCTAATTGTTTGGCTGCACTTGGAATTGGGCCAATTCAATTCACAAGTGTCGTTGCACATAACTTTTATTGATAACATTACATGATAAATTAAAACGAGATACAAAAATAACGTGGTGGAATGATGAGAGTTAAAATTACGCATGGCTTAATTCATTTTTATTCGAATTAATGTTTGCTATACAGGGTGTCCACGTAGTGCGTATTTCTTCCACAATTCCTTAGCTTTTGTAGATAGACAAAAATGTTTTAAACAAAAGTTGTTCAGCAATCGACACTACATATTCCAAAAATATTTCTAGTTGTATAGGGTGGTTCCATTTAGGCTGGGCAGTAACCAACTTTATTAAGTTAAATGGAACACCCTATATATTATTCCAAATTTAATTAGAGAATGTTAAGAGCTTTCCAATGATCTATCACAACATGTACTTTGTACTGGTTTTTGAAATATTCTAAATTTTGTCTAAATTTTGAAATATGTAGGACCTAAAGAGAAATGCCATATTTTTCAAATTAAAAATAATTTTAAATTTTTTATGGTGGTAACTGATTAAGGTAGATACGAACTTTCAAATGATGTATTAGAATTTAAACTTTCATCTACAGGGTGTTAATAATTTAATTTCGAATATGTAGGTTTAAAAACATCAATAACTTTCTTATTTTAAACGCAACACCCTGTATATTATTTCATAAACAAATAGAGAATTAGGTACAAGTGCTTTTTGACGATCCCCCACACATGATATTTATATTGAGTAGTTTAGAAGATATTAGCAATTTAAGGTAAATTTTGAAAGCGTTTTTGGTCAAATATTGTTTATTTATTTTTTCTCTTATCCACTAATAAATAATAGTAAAAAATAACAAATTAACATTTTTCCATTGGTTGGTGATAGATAATTTTTGAAAATAAATAAAGAGACAACAAGTAATAAATAAATAACAATAAAGTTAGGTAAAATTTATCCAAATTCTTAATTTAATAAATGTTCAAACAGTCGACTGTTTTAATTTGTGAACAAATTAATTATATCTTTAAAAGTTTAAGCAAAAAAATTATTGGAAAAAATTATTTTAAAATTATTTAAAGCAAAAAAATTATTGTTATCCAAACTTAATGAAAACCAATATGATTTGAAACAATTTTCTTAAATATCATTTTGCTAAAAACTTTAGAATTAGGGGTACTTTACTCTTGTAAAACATTTGAATTTTTAACTTTTTGGACACCCTGTATACAATTTTTATTTTTTTTCAACGACAATCGTATTTTCTCAGCAAGCAAATTTTTTTATAAAGAATGACTTTTCCTCGAAAAATGAAATTTTTGGTCCGTTTGCCCCTCGGTTTGCCCTCTTGTCTACCACATCGCCGGACAAAATTTATGGGAATTTCGTTTTGAAAGCCTACTTGAAATTTAACTTAAAATTTTTAAACATGAAATAAATGAACTGGAAAATATTTACTTTGAAATAATTTTCTGTCGCAAATTAATTTGCTATATTATCAGCTACTTGAAATCTTGCAAAAACGTATAAAAAATTGAAAAATATTTGAAAAAACGCATTCATTTGTTTCTTTTTTAGCAAAATATTACTTTAAATTGCTAATATCTTCAAAACTACTCAAAATAATCACCATGTGCGGGGATCATCAGAAAGCACTTGTAATTCTCTATTTGATTACGAAATAATATACAGGGTGTTCTATTTAAAATAAGAAAGTTATTGATGTTTTTAAATCTACAATTGGGTTTCAACTGGAGTTTTAATTTTGCTGCTGGAGATTTCCACAGGGTCTTTTGAATTTTTGAAAAAAAACATCTTTATTGTTATGCCTCATATTGAAAGAAAAAATAAATTTTACTGAAAATTGGCACGGCTATATATTCAAGAAGAATTATTATCCTACAAAACAAAACAAAAAAATATTAAAACCAGACAAACGGTTTAGAAAAAAATCAAATTCAAAATCACGGTAAATTTTGGGTGGTGTGTTAATTTTGGTCGTCAGTGTATTACAAAATATTGAATGAAATAATAGAAATGATAGAATCCAAAATGTTTTCTATAATTTTTATGCCCAATAGTTTTTTATTTGTATGTTCAGAGGGACAATATCAATAAATATACCAAATTGGACACTTCTGTTTCTATTTGAGTCTAGTAAAAAGTTGTAAATAATTCGTATCAAGTAAATAAAGTAAAGTAATTTGTATTATGGATAAATTCTACTTAACACAAATTACTTTATATATTTCACCGAATGATTTGGTATAGGTAATCCAATAATCCTTTGATCGGATAAACAAAACCGTACGATATTTCGGTGCCATATTATAGTAAAATACACACCCCTTGTGCGCGTTTTTTTTTTTCATATTTTGTTTATTCTACGTGTGCTCGCTGAATTTTTTAAGAGCCTCTTAATATATTTCCAACATTACCTTCCTGAAATAAAATAAATTTCTGCACCTTTCGCTGTTCTCTGAAACAGAGCAAATGATACGTAAAAGGAAAAAAGAAGCAAGTGTGAAAGAATTTCATACGATAACAAACGGGGAAATAACGCAGAGGAACTTCAGATATCGTTCCTTAAATCTTTTTATCTGGAGCGGACTGGCTCAATGGATGAAGTAGAAGACATCAGTCAAATTTAAGGAGGGTTACATCCAGACAACGTTTTTGCAACGTCTTCTTAGCGACGAGGTTAATTTATGTGTCTGGTTTTACTGAAACGAACAAAATTTATTTTCTGGCGAGTTTCATTTTTTGCCCGTATAAATGCAGGTATTTAAAAAAGAAGCCGGTTCGGTTATGTTTTGAATACACATTTAGTATACTCAATATTACAATCCGGTTTGATATTTCTACTTTAAAATGGTTAAAATAAACTAAAAAATAAATTTTAATAAAATTTAGGGTATGTTCAAATCTATGCAAAGACAATAATTTTGGGGCAGGTGTAAGAAGCAAAATTTTCTTACGTTCTAAAATTAGTTCAGATCCGTAATAATACTTTCATGATATAAAAACTAAAATATATCAATACATTTTCTTGCCACAGGCTGTTCCGGAACTATGCACGTGCGCTGCACGAATTTTGTAGTCGACGCTGTCAAAAAATCAATTAAACAAACGAATAAATTACAACCGGGCTGAAAACTTCCGTTTTAATTAATAGTACTAATTGCTCGGTAAATACGAGAATTCCAATAATTCCGACTAACAAATGATGGGCAATTGGTCGACTAATAATCCCAAACTAAAGGCTTTAGCAGTATCTCCACTTTGCGAACCGCTAAACTTTACGTCTATAGAAAAGCCGTTTGTTATTTTGAAATTGCTCCCGTCACCGAGTCATGACTAAATTAGGAATCATTGTTATTAACGAGACTGTTAATGCACTATGAAATGTCATGTAGAACTAGAAACTACAGTAATCTGTAATGGAATTTGAAATATTTGATGAAGTATCTTTCAATCTGCAAGCGGAAAACTAGATGGATGTGTTACCGGATGTCTGTATACCTGCTCAATATGCATGGAACAGGCTAGGGACATACGAAAACTCATCCTATTTATACATCAACCAAGTTTTAAGCCAATCTTTCTAATTCAAATGAGAAGATCAGAAATAATATTTAAAAGGAAGTACGTGCAAATTTTATACTTCACTAAGCTCAAAAAAGTTATGTTAATGAATATTTGTTTATTTTGAAGATTGAGAATCCTGTGGGATAGTAGTAACAGTACTGGGACAGTCCCTCAGTCTACGACAAAACGTGCAACTCCTATGGGGAAAGGCAAAACTTTTGGCCTGAATAGGAATAGAAATACGAAGTCATACCGATAATTTTCCTTATGGCGATTTTTTAGTAGTATGATACATATTGGATGTTGTTCACAAGAATATGTAAAATGGTTGAAAAAGCAACACATTAACAATTATACAGGGTGTCCAGTTAGTGTTCCCTCGGAGGATTGTGCAAAAATGGCTAACTTTCTAAAAAAAACTTTTTTAACAAAACTTTCAGTGTTTCATCTCTACCACAACGTAAAATTCAATTATACAAGGTGTCACAAGAACGAGTTACACAAGAAAGCATAATTTTTTTAAATAGAACACTCTGTATTTTTTTGGTGCCAGTTAAGCCTTCAAGAGTCGTGTATTACACCCTAAAATATTTTTCCAATCCGATGCATCGTTGCCAAGTTGTGATTTTTTCCTGTTTTTTTTCAATTTACAAAAAAATGTTTGACTGTCATATCTCCGCGATTTATTAACTGTTTTTACTAAAAATGTAGGATGTTACTTGATAATGATGTATTAGCTGAAAAACGTTTTTGAAATAAATTATTATTATTACCAGGTGTACAAAATATATGTTATATTTTCCTTAATTTTCTTAAATGGAATACCTATAATTTTTTTACATGGATGAATAAAACGTACAATTCCCCAAATTTTAACATCATACACATTATTTTTATTTCAAACTGTTCTTGATATATGATTATTTCAAATAATTTTTGCGTAAATGAAGGTGCCCTTATTAGATATAAAATCTTGATGACAATTAATAATTATAATTCATATTTTTAAATATTACTTAACAATGAATTCAACTTAATCACAATAATCTTAAACACCTTACAGAAATGTTATAAGGTGAAAAACAAACGAAAAACAAAAGACCAAAGCTATACTAGATTTTAATGCTAAAATAAAGAGTAGGTACTGTTATGTATTGAGGATTTTAGGGATACGATGATTTTTTTATTTTTGAATTTCTAATTTTGATTTAATTATTAATTATTACAAGGTAAGTTTTTTTTTTAATTTTAAGATATTCTTTATTATATTTAATATTTTGTATTTGCACGTTTAGATATTTAAGTTTTATATTCACATATATTATTATGAATACTCTAGTATTTAAGTTGTTTAGTTTTTGAATTTTAAATTTTATTTTTCTCGAGTTTTGTATATAGTTTTCTGAATTATCGACTTTATGACATACGATCAGTCCGCCACTGGGTTGGATTTTCCAATAGTTTATACAATAAGCGACAGTGCGTATGATTTTAAGACAATTAAACGTGAAACTTACTATAGGTTTGCTATAACTACTCTTTTACCTTTCAGGGCCTAAGGGGGTTCCCTTCTGCAATCGAAGAAATGCCTTACCTATTAATTAGCTGCTGTACACCTCTTGAATAAAGATTATTTGAATTTTGAACTGGTTTTACTTAATTCTGATTAGTATATATCTTTCAATGTTAGAGATCTTTATTAGAGTGAATATTATTTTGTCATTAGACTGATAGATGTCTCTGCTTTCTTTTGTAGCACAGATGTCCAGTTGAGAGGAATGTCAATTGTTATTAGGGGGCGGCTTAGCTAAATAGGCCACGTGCGCTAGGCAGGGTTCAATCCCCACCTAAATATCGGGTCTCAGGTATTAACCCGGTACAACCCCAAAACAAAATTTTAGTGTTTTACGTGCAGTGTCTCCGAGCGCACTTTAAATTGAAGGGAGACCTCACACGGCCGACTAGTCAGGTCCGTGGGGTGGGTTTTCCTAAAAAAAATGGGGTGATTTGGAGGCAATAAAATAATGCAATAAATCAACTACGAGCACAATTTAATAATTTGACGGGCACAGAAAATGGTCGAAACCTATAGATGCACATGCAAGAGTGCAGGATCTTTACAGGAGCTGAAGGCTCAATAAAAGGACCGTTAGTGTGATCACACGCCTGGTTTCACAGGTGTTATTTAGTTTATACACATCTTACATTGCCCTAAGTAATTGAAATCTCACTTAATTAATATACCCCAAAATTCTTAATTATTAAATCCCTAATAAACTTAATCTCTACATAAATACCACACAATTACTACTCTGGTTTGATTCTTCTTCTTAACCAGCTTCGCACCAAGGAGTTCCAATCCAGGTAACGATGTTGAGTTCAACGTCAGCTGACAGGTAAGAGTGAATGCAAGGACTAGCAGCAGGCACAGTAACGATACTCAAAAAAAATCCCAGAGGCCACCGCAAGGCAACCAGTATAATACACAGCCAGGCCCAAAGCAATCCTAACAGCAACACAGGAACCCCAGAGCAACAATAATAACAGGAACAGGAACGATAACATAAGAGTAACTCAGTAGCAATGCTGTAGCAGCGTCGTAACAGCGTCTTAATAGCGTCTAGCGTCTAGCAGCGTCCAGCGGTGTCGAGCAGTCACGTAGCACAGCCTTAGCAGCCCTACAAATAATTATTACTCTAGTAACTTCCTACCTTGCCTAATTTGCAAAGTGACACAACAGATGTCGAACATACCTTAGGTTTCGGGTGAGCTGAAAGTGTCTGACGTTGTCGTCGTCAGTGGCTTGATTATCTATTTCGAATATGGAAAGAACACCTAGGAAGAAGAAAACGAGGGTCAATTTCAGCTTTATGCCCCAAGAAGACACCAAAAAAAAACCAGCTTATGTACTCACCGCTTTGAACATGTGAAAATATCCGGATTAACCGTCGAATTTACAGGATGCTTCACCAAAAGGTCCCACTAATTTCGATTATCTCGAATGATTTGTAACAAATCCCCTAAAGGGCAATTACTTCACCAAAATTGCAAAATTTTACAAACCACGAGTCGCACGTGTTCACGGTTTTCCAAGCCAAGCCAAAAAGAAAGAGATTCCAGGAATTCGGGGAACTGCGTTGGTTTCGGCTCCCTAGTTCGTTCTGCCGTCCGCTCAGAGTTACCCGAGAGTACCTCCAGAGCAAATCGGTACTGTTTTATTTTAACCAATGATATGAATTTCACAGAAAACGTGATTTACATAACCCTGACACACAAACCCAACTAAAACCACCAAAATCACGACATGTGCTTCCCTGTCAACCCTTCACAATACATCTCTACAACTCCACGGTTTGACAGTCGCAACGAACAGAGTCCCTGCATATCGAACCAGCGAACGTACCGCGGTCGGGATACACTACCAACATGAAACATGACAGGTAACCTGTTTGTTTACTTCAGCTACAAACAAACATAAAGTGCATGATAAATACTGTTCCAGTGGCCAAAGTGAGGTAAGTCTACATAGTTATTGCTAGTGCAATTGAGCATTATGTTCGTATCTATTTTGCATGCCCTAAAGCTCGTTGACAGATGAAATTATTTATTAAATATCCTATCTTGCAGTATTCCAGACGATGTCTAGTGGTGTTACCAGCCAAAAGTGGAATATAATTACCCAGTACAAGACAATTATCACCCTGATATCGCAGAAACACCGCCGAGGAAGACTTGACCAACGAAATATATCCAGGAACGACTGTAAATAAATGCCCTTTTTAACCACTATCGAACTTTCATTATCCTAATCAGGTGAGTCCTCTATTTTGCAAGATGATTTTTCAATACTAATAGTTGAACCTATTTTTGTAGATAAGAGCTACAGACTGAAGAGTGATACCTCTATTTTCCCAAGATTGGAAGCAGCGTGACAATGATTTCGAACCTGCCGAAGGCTATTTATTTACAATATACCTTTTTTTATGTATCGTTATACAATAAACTAAGAATAGACCTTACCGCTTACTTTATTTGCTAGTAAATTTGCCACTGAAACGTTAACCTACGAAGCACCACGAGAAAATATTTTAGTGTGGAATTAAATTGTAACACAATGCTTTAGTTACTTGAATTAAACATAGATGGAACTCACAAATTTATTTATTTTACGAGTGAAACGGTTTAGAGCAATATGTTCCTTAAACTATGTCCCTGATCTAACTTAAATTAACTTAATCCATAACAAAAATATAGGACAATGTCCTTGTGAACAGTGATAAATTAATAAAGAAAAAGTTCCTAAATTTAGTTCAAATTATTCCCGACACACTAAAGTTGTCCTGTCGCGTTATCTACTTTAAATTGGCAGCAGAGACAACCGAGACGTGCAACTACTTGAGAAAATTTACTCCCGACTACTCATTTGGGCGATTGTAATGTAAGGTGAGAGAAGAGGGCGCAAAGTGCCGCATAGGCGCCAAATTTAAAACTGGTCTGTTTTAGTATTCTCATAATTTTTAATTATTATTGAATGTTTTAAATATCGACTTGTTGCATATTTCACTATAGTGAAATATGCACCATAGTGAAATATGCACCAAATCAATTATTAAAACATTCAATTCAAATTGATAGTGAATATTATACTCGATATTATACCTATTTATACTTACCCTATAAATTTTTTTATTCTGCTGATTTTGTGGTTTGTGAGTAAGAAAAGATTTAAAATTCGTTACTAAATTATATAGATCTTATCGAATTTTTCCAGATGGGGAGAAATAAAATTCAAATAAAAACAAACAATATATTGTACGAAATTGCAAAATAACAATAAACATAATAATATGTGCTTACGATTGCTCCTCGCACAAATATTGCTAGTGTTAAATACAGAGAAAAATATGTAAGCTATAGAAGTAAAAAGAAGAACGTTAAAACTTACCTAGTAATATTTCAAGCTTTAACGATATAATATAAAATAAAAATAATAATCTTAAGATAGAAATATTCACATCTAATTACAAATTTAAGTCTCGCTTTGGTGCAAGTTCCGGAAAAGGCAGTTTATTCCCGATCTACAAGGCGTTCGGTGTTTAGAGGCATACCGATTCGAATCTTTCCACACATGATACCACTCCTAGGACAAGGGCGACAAGGCGCTTGATTGATATGGTTTATAATAAAGAAGACCATATAAATTAACTTCTTTCTCAACATTAAGTTTCAATACAAATAATTTCCCAGAGTTGATATTAAGTAATCATTACTTGAATCGACTGAATAAAATAACGATGTACCAATCCTTTGTGAAATGTCGACTGCAAATCCTACGACTTCGAAAAGAATCTCCGCTGTACACAATTCCCATATTTTCTTGCCATATCTTTGACCTGTAATATATTTTTATTATATTGTTGTATATTTATTTTTATGCAGCCAAACTTACTTTTTTAAGACTGAGGGAAAATAATGCATTTTTTCAACCTCCGGGTCCTCAAATCCGCATACAAGGCATAGTGCACGTTGTGATGACATTTTCTTCAACTAAACAAATAAAAATAAATAAATATTCGACACTACGTACCACGTTCTGTGGTAAATAAAAAAACAAAAAAACATTAGAAAACAATCTAGTCTGAGGGTGTTATTACTGTTATTACATAGTCAGTCCTTGTGTGTTTTGATATTTATGGATTTCAAGAAAACATTACCTACCTCTGATAAAGAATATTGCAACGAACAACAATGTAAATGCAAATCAAAACAAAATCGCAAAACAATAATCAAAATGGCCACAACACAAAGTACACATAAATTCGTGAGCGCATGGCGCATGCCCAGTTTGCCACCGTGCTGCACTCTACATTCACCTTACATTATGTGGAGAGGAGATAGCCATATAGCATATTCATTGCTTAAGACAAAGATGGTAAATTTAACTATTATCGGACAAATTTTCATATGAAGTTACACGTCTCGGTTGTCTCTGTTGGCAGTCATGTTTTAACTTTTGACACTTGTGGTTTGCGGTTGAGTTATGGTAGCTGGCAGTTTTATAATTTTGTGCCCTGT
The DNA here is from genome assembly GCA_963680705.1 of Rhagium mordax. NCBI lineage: Eukaryota > Metazoa > Arthropoda > Insecta > Coleoptera > Cerambycidae > Rhagium > Rhagium mordax. Next base: position 49,914,131 of record OY796662.1, read on the forward strand.
TTATTCGATCTGCATAAACTAAATAGGCCTTGGATGCCCATTGGGATTCCGACCAATCAGGTGGCTGCTTATTATTTAGGATAAATTTTACCTTTATTGCTGGTAAGTTGATGTTGTTTTCCTGGTACCTTGTTGTGTTTGGCCTTGAATTATTATTCAAATTTACTGGACTTATAAATTTGCATTATTTATTTCGTGTTTCTTTATGTATTTCAGGAGCGATCTGGACGAGGGGTTGCTTCTTCTACGACCCATCAACAACTCTCTTAATTGTTTCGTCTCTAAGGACAAGCAGAAAATGTGCCAAACCATGGATTTCTAGATTTTTAACTGTCATCTAGGTTGGTATTTTCGCCTTTTCCCACTTTATTATGTATTTTTTCTATGAAATAATGTTATTTTTAGCTTCCTTATTTGAAGATGAATCCTTGGATACCCAAATGCCGATATTACGAGAGACAAATTTTTCTTCCGCCGTTGGCTGGTACGAGAAATCACAGACCCGTGTTGAACTTCACTGCACTTACTACTTAGGAACTAATTTACATTGAGTCTGGTCAATTGACTTGACTGGAGGTTTTACAGGTTGGTTTTTAATTAATTGCTTACAAATTTTATCAAATTTATATAAATAAAGTCATTCTTTGTTTAACCGTAGTTGACAATCGTTCAACCTCTGTTCAAAACATGCCACAGACAACTGTTAGGTCACTGATTATTTTAAAAAAATGTGGCGCAATGTATTTATATCATTCATGCGTTTAATTTGTTTATGTTCGGGTTGTTTCAGCGTAGCTGTGCCTTCGTTTACCTAGAGCTCGTTGACCTCTCTCGATTCAACAGGTGTTCTACAGCTGATTTTACGAATGTCTTCAAGCTATTATATCCTTTTTGTACTTGAATTTATTTACTGAGTATACTATATGTAAGTTTCCCGTTTTAGTCTTATCAGAAGGAACTTTCACATTATCCTGGTTCGAATTGAATTTTATTTTATTTATTTTATTTTGTTAATTTATTTAATTGATTAGTGGGGTTTCGGTTTAAAATACATAACAGTACATACCTTAATTTAGGAAAAAAATTACTTTAAATAATCATATCTCAAAACCTGTTTGAAATAAAAATAAAATGTATAATATTAAAATGTTGGAAATTGTATGCATTAATGACCCATGTAAAAAAATTCTACGCATTCCATTTAAAAAAATTGAGAAAAATGCAGACATCCGGTCTAATAATAAGTTATTTCAAAAATGTTTTTCAGTAAATACATCATAATCAAACATCCTGTACACGTACATGTTAATATCTCAATTTTTTATTTTAAATTCCAACAAATTTTTCGTGTTTAAAAGACAAAAAAGTTTTCCCCACACAACAACCTACACAAAAATTCAAATACAAATGAATTAAAAAAATGAGTCGGTACATTTCACCTGAAACATGTTGTGAAAGAAACCTTTGTCCTTTAAATGAGTTAAAATCTCTGTCACTGGCAGATTATAAAGTGCTATCATTTATTTTGCAAAAGATTTTGCGTATTTTTCAGACATAAAATATATAGATCCATTTATGAGAAAAATTGTCCACGTTAATGGGTAACCTTTCAACCCTAAAAACTTTGACTAATCGTTAAAATAATAAGTGAGCTATCCTCAATTAATTGTTTTACTCCAGTTTGTTTGGGCAAGTACGGAGAGAAACGCTGATGAAATTGATTGATTATTGGACAATATTATAGAAGAATTTCGAAAGTTATAATATGTAAAATTATATTTATTTTGGACTTAATCCATACGACTCTTGCAACTTGCAATCAGTATAATTATACTAATTTCTGTGGTGTGTTTATGTTTATGTTTATACAGTTATATTGTCCTGGAAGAGATCTTCCAATATCTGCAAAAATATACCGATTTGAATTTAAAACAAATTGGATTATTTGAGGCCATCGAATAATTACAAAAAAATAACATTACCAGATTCGACTCGACATTGCCTGAAGAATCATTATTACTTTTTTACGCATAGACATACTTCCTCGATTTCGAAAATTCTTTACCCCACCCTGTAGGCACAAATCGTTTGTGGCTTGAAATAATGATAATTATTCCTGACAAAGCTCGGCTTAATACATTATGCTTTATAAATCCCAATCGTTTATTCTCAATCAGAAATACTCCTGTTTCTGATGCCTGTCATTTTCACCAATAATTGTCCATAAATCACTCTAGTTCAGGGCTGGAGATTTTCCTGTTTATTGCGTAAGATACCACACTGAGTTAAACCGTTAAATGTCAATGTCGGAAATCTTCCTATGGTGATAAAAGTTGGAATCCTTTTAAACTTTATATTTCGACTTTTATAAAGAAAACTAAGTTCGCAGAATGGGATATATCAAAGGCGATTACTTGAATACGTTTATGTTTCTCAGTGAATTTTTTACTGTCTTAAAAATACATGGAGAATGTTAAGGATTTCCAGCAAAATTGGTGGAATTTTAAAAGAGCAATGAAGCAACCCAATAAATATTAGGAGATATAAAATACTAGATTGTGATTTTGTTATAGTGAGAAATTAGATTGTTTGGTTTTAAAACATCAAAAAACATCGGAAATTATTACCAACAACTTGTAAGCTATTTCGTTAGTTGGTGCGATTTCTTCACTACCATTAACATATACTTTTCTTTCATTAATATCATTTTTTGGAAAATAATCAGTTTTAATTTCCCCTAATCCAAGCACACTACCACTCTTTGTTGCGTTCCTTATTATAAATTTAACCTGAATAAAGTCTACAATTACTTTTTCCGAAGATATTTCCACTTTATATAAAAATATAATGGTTTTGAAATTGAAATTAATTATTAATTCTTATTTAATACTACAAGGTTTTATGTCCTAAAATACTCCATATTCTATCATAAAAAATACATAACGAATTTTGCTACAATGTTCCTAGGTTGTAAAATGTTGCTTGCTTTTCAGACTCTCTTTGAGCAATCATAAAAATATAAATACTGGCATTACAATTCTCTTTTGTAACTGTAACAGTTATGGTATGTCTTGGGCGACAATAATGAAAGTTGAGGTGTGTTTCGTTGTTTTTATGGTTTCTTTGGTCAAAACCTGGAAAAATAACCTACATCATGATGCTAACAAGTAATTGCTTAATATATAATAATAAAGGTAAAAAGTGGTAAAATCGCAGAAAAGTAGGTAACATTGAATGACTGTATCTCAGCATTGATTAAGGAATCCTTAATCAATGATCTCAGCCAAATTTTATCAAAAATACTTTTATTGGGCAGCATTTTGACGAGAATTACATCAGCTTCCTTTTTTGTGAACCAATACCTATACCCTAAATTCACTCAGAGAAAGTAATTCACAAAAATTAAAAAAAAAACTTAAATTTTTCGGTTTCTTTTTTAAATAGTTCTTTTGATTTATTTTGAAAAAAAGTTTTTTGACTTTTTAAAGTGCCATTTCAATAGGAAATTTGATTCTCTAAAAAAAATCGTATTATGCGTATCTATATACTAAAAAAGCATAGTTTTTCAGTTATAGTTAAAAAACTATAAAGTGGACAAATTTACTCTGTTTTCTCAAAAATCCAAGCCTAAAAATGAATTAATCGTGCTGAGTGATCTCTCGTTTAAAGTTTTTATTTTTATTGATCTGTAGCATTTTAACAGCCTTCCCACATTTTTCAGTACGAAAGTGCTATTAGATCAGAAATATCAGAACCATTATTTCTTATTATTGTATCCGCCGTTTATTTAGCTTTGATGTTTTTACAGTACTTTTGAAATTTCTTTCAAACGTCTTTCTCAACTGACTATCCACTATCGTGATCTCACTTCCTTTTAGGGCGTGTCAATAGTCTTTACTCCTTTCCATGCCAAAGGAAATAGTTTGTATTACAAATAAATATGTAATATTCCTAATAAAATGGAATATTTTTTTCTTATAGGTAATGTAAAAGCTGAGCTAAGGATGATAGAGGATGGCTATTCACGGATGGGTATAGAAATTTGTCTGTTGCACTTAATTACTGAGATACAGGGTGATAAACTACTTATGGCCAATATTTCTTTTGGCCAGAACTTCCTTATTATTTATCACAATTTGTTCAAACTTTATACAATTTGTGTATTTTTTAATATTTAAAAATTCCAGGACCGGACTTTTTTATTCAAGTTCTTTTATTTCTGTAGAGAAAATCACCCTGTATAATATTTTTTCAAATTACATGGGAAATTATAAAAGTCCATACATCAGTAAACAAAAGCATGTGAACAGATTTTTTGTCACAAATTTATTGATTTTTTTACAAGCGATTGAATTTGGCGAAATGGGGAAATGAAAGATAAAAAATTATAATTTGCTTAACTAAATTATCCAAATAAGAAATAAATGTGTATAACATGTTATGTAATGATTGGGGAAAATTTTTATAAATATAATTTTTTAATTTTTTTGAATTTTATTGATGTTTTTTTTTCTTTCTGGCCCCACGTTGGGCGCCAAATTAATTGTTATGTAATGGAGACTTTAGGGATACTATTATTGGATTTTTGATTTTATATTTATGGATTTGTTAAGTTTTAATTTATTTTTATTTAAGTTTTTAATTTTTATGCATGCAATAGTACCTACTTAATTTTGAAGTTTTATTTTAATTTGCCGAAATAAATATTTTAGTTCTTGTTTATAATTTATGAATATTCGACCTTATGGTATACGATCAGTACGCCACTGGGCTGATTTATTTCTATGTTTTATTAATAAGCGACAGTGCGTACGATTTTATGATAATTTAACGTGAAACTTACTGTAGGTTTGCTACAATCACCCTTTTTCTTTTCAGGGCCTTTTGGGGGTTCCCTTCTACCATTGAAGAAATACCTTACCTATGGATTTGCTGTTATACTATTTTTTAAATAAAGCTTGTTTGAATCTCGTGGTGGTTTATTTTATTAGACTTGTATGGACTTGTATGGCGATCTTTTTAAAATGAATGTCACTTGACTAGTCGACAGCTAGATGTCGCTGAGACTGCTGTCTGCTTGATATGCAACTGGGATAAATTAAAATGCTTTGGTTGATACAATTAAACATAGATGTCACTCAAAATATAATGTTTATTTCATATATCAGATGATCCAAAAGAAATAACGTTTCTTAATCTAAATCCCTGCGATAATTAAAACCAGTTAAATCTATAACAAATGTTAAGTACTGTATACTGTTGAATGTTTACAAAATTAAAGAAACTTAGTGTTAGTTCAGGGGAAGTTCTACACTCTCTGGTTACAGACTTGTTTTAACTGCATTTAACTTGGCAGTCCTGTTTTTGACACTTGTAGTGCGGTTATGATGGCAGATTATTCTAGAATTTCTTGCACAGTTTACTGGATGTGTTTAAACCAAATAGGCCTTAGATGCAATTTTGGAATTCGACCAATCACATGGGTACTTACTAATTAGGATAATTATTTATTTCTGGTAAATTGGAGTTGCTTTTCCGTTGCTTTTTCGTATTTGTCCTTGACTCACCCTTGGAATATCCTGGGTATATAAATTTCCAATATTTTCCAGTAATTTTACAAATATTTTCAGGAGCAATCTGGACGTGGGTTTGCTTCTTTCACTACTCAATAACAACTCTCCTTTTGTTTTCGTTTCTAAGGAGCATGCAGAAAATTTGCAAATCAAGGATTTCTAGATTGCTATCTGTCATTTATGGTTTGTATTTATGCCCATTTTTTCTTTATTCTATATTTTTTCTATGAAATTATGTTATTTTCAGCATCCTTATTTCATGACGAATCTGTGGATACCCATTTATTGACATTGCGTTACATGAAATTTTGACCTGCCGTTGACTTCGACGAAGAATCACTGAACCTTTTGAATTTCACTCATCACAATCACTTCTTAAGATCTAATTTACATTGTGTCTCGTCATTAGACTAGACTGGTGGTTTTACAAGTAAGTCTTACACTATTTATTTACATTTTTATAGATTTTTACAGAAATAAAGTGCATCTAGGTTAACTGTTGTGTTGAAAGTCGTTTACACTTTGTTCAAAGCATGTAAATAACAGCTGTTCTGTTATTCATTATTTAAAAGAAACATTCTACAATACATTTTCTTTATCTACGCCTTTAATTTGTTTACGTTTGTTTTATTTTAGCGTAGCTGACCCTTTGTTTATGTGTGGCCCGTTGACCTCTATTGCAGCAACAGGTGTTCTACAGCTGATCTAGGAAGATTATTCTCCAATATGATATCCTTTTTTAACTTGTATTTAACTATTCAGTAAACCATACGTAAGTTTCTCGTTATTTGTTTTATTGTGAGGATAAGACCATAGTGTGTGCGTAATAAGACTAATGTTTGTGTATGTGTGTTTTATTGTATTTTGTGTAATGTGTATTTATAAGTATTTATGTATGGATATGTGTGTATTATTACTTATTTGCTTATTTATGTTTTACCTATTTTATTTATACAATGTTCTTGTACACTATACAAATAATGTGTTGACAACCTTAAACATGTACTTACTGTACTTTATGTAACTTGGGCAATAAGTAAATAAAAAAATAAATAAAAAAAAAATTTTATTCTTTCCTAGTTTTACCTGAATTTATTTTTAATTTTATTTATTTAATAATCGGGTATTAATTTCTTTTGAGTTTAAAATACATGACAAACATTAGTATCTATGTATTTATTATCTAAAATAAATCTAATAATTAAAATTCCAGGGCCGGCCTTTGTTAATTCAAGTTTTTTTATTTCTGTAGAGAAAATCACCCTGTATATGTTTTTCAAATTATATGAGAAATTATAAAAGTCCATACATCAATAAACAAAAGCATGTGAACAGATTTTTTTGTCGCACCTTTTTTGATTCTTTTACAAGCGATTGAATTTGGCGAAATGGGGAAATTAAAGATAAAAAATTATAATTTGCGCCAACGTTTGCAGTCTCAAGTATCTGGTATTAATAACACCTTGAGAATGTATATTATTGTATATAATACTCTTAAATATAGTTCGCGATCGCTATACGTTTGAAATGAAAAATAAGCACGGTGAAACACGGCTAGGAACGAGAATAGAGCAAATAATTGAAATTTCCTTCACAGCCACGCAATATCTTTGTAAAAACATCGCGGGGCGAGGGTAATAGAAATCCATTATAAAATATTTTAATAACATTCCCGGAGGTTGCATATGGCCCGCGTTGATAACTGTTTTCTTTATTAACTTCCCAGGAATATTGCCTTCGGTCTATTTCTCGACTCCCTCGGTTCTAAAGCGATCTAAAAATAAATCTTGCAATTTTGGAGGGCTCGTGCTCGCAAAAAGATAACTCGATAATGATTTTTAAATTGCCCTCTTCCGATATATAATGAAGTGATGTAACCGAAACACATCATACCGAACGTCCGGGAGGCATGTCACTATCGGAGCTCTGACTTTTATTTGATTTGAGAGGTGTATTTTAGAATGGCGGTAACGATCGATTTAAGAGTAATCCTTTAGGTGCATAAAAGGAGCTGAAACCTAAAAATAAGGCTTAATCGACACCGCTCTATTCGTCTGAATATAAGAAGGCGCTTCTATGCAAAAGTGTAGACATTTAAAACAAGACAAGTGTTGAACAAACCGTAAATTAATTGTGTGAGCCCAAACTATAGAGAACTATTATTACTATTATTGTGTTGTTGATGATAGTAATTAACAAATAAGCATAATAATGGACTCGAACACGTAAAGAATACAAATGTTAAAATACTTACCAACATCGACTTAAAAACGCCAAAACTTTTTCACGACCAGAACTGCAAAGAAAAAAAAAGAATTTAGAAAAATCTTACGACATAGAAACTACTACCAAAAAATTATTAGCATAGCTAATAATGCTCTTGGCATCGAAAAATCCTTTATGTGCAAAAAGAACAATTTTATTTATACATAATAGAATATAGGTCTGATGCTTTCTATAGCTTTCATTTAAATTTAGTACATATTTGTTGGTTTCACAAGAAATTAAAATGTGGTTTACCATATGCCTCACATTTTCATTGTCCTGAATTTTAGAAATACAAGGGTTCTGGGCTATTTTAGTTTAGAGAATTATACCAATTTTGACAGAATGATTTGTGATGGAAAATATATTATTCAGCAATATAATAATAATAATAATAATAACACCATGCACATGTAATTACGAAGAATTAGATTATTTAATAAGAAATACATATGAGTTTTAGGGCACTGAAAATAGTCAAAATGTGGTGTAAAAATCAAGTAATTGACATACTGTTTCTACCGTCCTATAGGTAGAAATGTAGAAATAAAATTCAAAAACAGTAGTTATCAACTACATACCAGTTATGCAGATGCAGATTTAATTCTAGCAAATTTATTAAAAGCAATTTTTTACTCTGTTATATTTGTGAGCAAACTATTAGAAATTAAATAAAACGCTACATAAAGTCGGTTATAAGCCACTAAAATTAGATCAAGTTGAATTCAATGATTCAATATCTAAAGAGACTGGCTATTTATATTTTTTTCTTTAAATAACAAAAAGGAATAGTTAAAATAATACATTTACAAATATTGCTAATCACTTCATTCATTATCGTCATCGACGATTTCTGTTCCCTCTTGAATTTTCTCAGTAGTTTTTTCTTGAAAGGTATTTTCAACATTTTCTTTTTCTTAGGTTAAACAAGGGCCACTGTCCCAAATTTTTTCTCCTATTCAAGACCAGTTTATTTCAAATATATATACAGGGTGTCTTACTTATCGTCTCACCATGGGTATCTTGGAATCGGTAAGAGATACAAAGTAGGTTAAATGATACCAAATGTGGAGCTTATCAAGGCTTACTATTATGTGCAAAAATATTTAAGTAAAATCAACTTTTTGTTTTTGTTTCATAGGCAAAAAACTGATTTTTGTCATTTTCATTTTTCCATTATGACTTCTTTAGTTATGAAAATATTTTAATGCGGTATTTTCAGTTTTAGAGCACTTTTGATGCAGATTTTGAAAAAAATATATTATTTTTGCAAAAATTCTTAGATTTAGAGATAATTACACCAACTTTCATTTATATAATATAATACCAATTTTTATTTTCTTTAAAATGATATATCATAATATCACAACAATACTTTATTTTTAGAAATAATGAAGTTATCGCCATTATTTAATTTTTTTTATTTTCTTCCCTAATTTTTATAAAATAAAACAAAAACACTCAAAACACATTTTGATTTATTGATTAAAAACTTATTAGGTGTTTACGTGTCATTCAAATATTAGGCCTTTAATAAACTAAAAAATTAAAAATTCTTTTAAGTTTCAGGCAGGCTATGAAAAAATAGATGACTGTCAAAGTTTTATTTTTGTTGTAATAATTTATCTTTGAGGTTAGTTCTTTACATTTGGGTAAAAAAATGAATAGTCTTAATAACGAAGATAGATATGATATTGCAACAAATATCTAAATCGCTTTCCATAGCCACACGAGATAAATTATTACAACAAAAACAAAACTTCTGTTTGAAACAATTTTTTATATGGCTTACTTGAAAATTAAAAGAACTCTTAATTTCTTAGTTTTTTAAAAGTCTAATCTTATTTTAATAATACGTATGGGCACATAATAAGTTTTTAATCAATAAATCAAAATATGATTTCAGTGTTTCATTTAAAAAAAATTAAGGAGGAAAATTTAAAAAATTTGATAAAGACGATCCATTATTTTTTTAAATAAACCATTGTCGTAATACATACATCATTTTAAAGAAAATAAAATTTGGGTTGTACTAAGCTGTATTGTATTTGAAAAATGAAAATTGATGTTAATATCTCAAAATCTAAAAGAATTGGCAAAAATATTATAATTTTCTCAAAATCTGCATCAAAAAGTGCTCTAATAAAGAAAGAATCGCATAAAAATATTTTCATAAATAAAGGAGTTATTAAGGAAAAACCGCTGCCAATTATGGGATCAAAACTTCCTCACCGTGTAGTGGAGTTTATAATAAAGTAATTGTTGACGTATTTTGTTTTTTGATGTATTTTGGTTTTTTTGACGTATTTTGTTTTTTTGGAGTATTTCGTTTATTTCAACATTTGGACACAATATTATAATGGATTTGTATTAAGATCCTATTTCTAATCTTTCATCACAAATAAATTTTTTTGTAAAAGTTAGAAATAAAGATGTTGGGGTCCGGTAGACCCCATTCCAGTGGACCGATTTTGCTCATCAACGAACTCAATCTTTTCCTTGGCCTCTAGATCGTGTGTACCAAATTTGAAAGCTTTATCTCAAAAACTGTAGCTGCTATCGCGATACACACACACACACACACACACACACACACACACACACACACACACACACACACACACACACACACACACACACACACACACACACACACACACACACACACAAACTGAATGCATTATAATGTACAGGGTGTCCCAAATTGCTTGATTTTGGCTGGTTTTCCTATTTCTAGACCAGGTAGAGAAAAACTGACATATGAGTCTAGAGCTCGATTTTTGTGAAACGCCGATTGGTGATGTCGTATTCCTCTAATATTAAAATTAGAATTAATTTTTTACAATTATGTCACAACCAAGCCATGCCAGTCTGTCTATCATCGAAATTTTAAATTCTACGCATCGAAACAGTCAATCTATTCCAATTTTCCAACTTCGCTGCAGCAACATTCCAAATTGTACATTCACACGAAGGTACCGAACGCGCATTCACTCTGCGCAGGCCAGATCACCAAGCTACGAACGAGCCAGGGGGCCTTTTTGATGCATTCAGTCTGCGGTCCGACCTAAACTGTAGAAGCTCATGACAATTTTCCACTCAGTCACTTAACTTAACAACTTAGTCTGTTTTAAGTCACATCGTCACAAGTCAGTTACGCTGGTGAACATCAACTTCCAACAAACGGATCTTTTCAGATTCCAATCAGAAAGAATTCAAATATCGACATTTTCTGCGAGTACGAAAAGAAGAATAGATTGACTGCGATAATTCATCATTCAAACAATATTGTTCGCGAGTTAAATAGACAGATCGGCACTGCAATTTTTTAATTTAAAATTAACTTCACGCGAATTTGAGAACTTTCGAGGAGATTTATAATCATTTATGAATTAATTGTAAATTGTGTTCAAATTTTACTAAACTTTTGTGAATATATTAAATATTTTGAACTTGTGTGTTTTACTGTAGTCGAGGCTACAAATAGACCAACAAATCATTAACTTTTAAAAATATTTTCTTAATCAGTAGAAAAATAAACAGTGCTCAAATTTTACAAATAATTAAATTCTCTAATCAGTGAGAATTTCTACAGACATTAAAAAGAATTCATATCAAGACAATCAAACAAATTAATGCTCCGGCATTAAAACAAAAAAAGAAAATTCATATAAGCTTGCAATTGTGAAATAATTCGTACCACGCACGATTTCCCAAAGCAGTCCGAGGTAAACAACAGGGATTCTACAGCAACGAGGCAGGTCCAGTGCAAGAAACAACGAGCCGGTGACAAATCAAAATCGACCCTGAGAAGACTTCCTCTCGACAACTAAATCGTACAGATTGCCTTTTAAAATCAATCGACGTTACTGGCGCCTTTCAACAAAAAAATTCGTAGCGTCATCCACATACCTTTTTATCAATTTTTCAACACTAAAAGGCGAGAAGAACGACAGTGAAAACCACATTTCGATTTCTCTAGCCGTTTCCAAGATATCGGCAAAAATTGACATTTTACAGATTCCGAAAAACTGTCAACTTTTTTATTTGTGGATATTTTTCAAACAGTAAAAACTTTCTATAGACACTTTTTGACGTAGAATAAGGTGCATTTGTCAAAAAAAATATATCGCTTTTTGATTGTTTGATATCTAAGCTAACTTTGTGGAAACCATAGTTGGATTTGACGTTAGAAAATAGGAAAAAAATATAAGCTTTCCAAAAATATATATGCCAAGATATGTCTAGTCATCCTTGCTGCCAATATAACACATTTCTCTTTAAAAATGACATTTTTTAACATAAAAAAAGTTTTTCGGAATCTGTAAAATGTTAATTTTTGCCGATATCTCGGAAACGGTTAGAGATATCGAAATGTGATTTTCACCAATCGGCGTTTCACAAAAATCGAGCTCTAGACTCATATGTCAGTTTTTCTCTATCTGGTCTGGAAATAGGAAAACTAGCCAAAATCAAGCAATTTGGGACACCCTGTATATGTATGATCTGAAATGTATTTGTGTTAAGTTTCATGCAAAAATATTTACTTGTTTGTTTTTTATGGAAAAGCAAAGTTTTTAAGGAAGAAAGTTGTAATTAACTTTTGCTATAGAATGCAAATTACGTAAAGTAAACTGTCACTTTTTCCCTAAAAACTTTGCTATTCCAATAAAAACAAATGAGTAAATATTTTTGCATGAAACTTAGTACAAATACGCTAAACATCATGATGTATTCAATTTGTCAATAAAAAAATCGCTAATATGATTTCCTGATATTTGGCTTCTATAAAATAAATTACAGGCCAAAAATTTTTTTTTTTTCAAAATCTCATGTGGTTACAAAATACACAAATTTCAGAGATATACAGTTTAAAAAAAAATCCAGCTAAACTCTATCCATAAATAAAGTTTTTATGGGGGCGTGTCTACTCAAATGAAGACACACTGTAGATAGTCATATCAAACACCCTATATGATTGGAAATAATTTTACAATATGGTCTGGCTCACCCTGTATGATGAAAAAAATTATTCCAAATTAAAGGCAATTGCTAAATAATAAATAAATTAAGAAGCAGAGGCCTTCCTCTTTCAAACGCTTTTAGATTTTTATTTGATTCAATAATTATCAGAAATTACTAAATTTCTTTTTTAAAAGTGCACGAAATTCTCTATTTTACCGCGATCGAAAACCATTGCATTTAGAACTTTTCTTTCGTAAAATTTTTTCATATTCCATTTGGTCAGATGCACAAGCACAACCGATATTTAGGGACTTTTAAATCAAAGCCTGTTTTATAAATGAAATACCAATACCACACATGTATCCACAAAATTCTCCTAGTTATCGACTTATTTTAAGTTAAAACCCTAGAAAAATGGACCGATATAAGAAATGCATATTTCAATTGATATAAACTTATCTTAATAAATATTTTTAGTGTATCTACTTCTACTATTAATCGGTCTATTTATAAAACCATACTTGTAAATGGACCTTATCTTTATGTCTAAATAAAAGTTTTAAAACTAAATTACTTGCACTGCTATATTATAATAACGTGGTTTGGTTCAGCACCCTTTGCGACTATTATGAAAACATACCCAATTTAAATTATTATGACATGCACCACTCATGTCAGTGTGTTATAATTGGTCAGCACGAGTGGGCAGAGTTACAGACAAGAAATAATGGCCCCATAAATAAATGCTACGAGATTTATGTCCTTTAGATTTAAAGGCGTTAAAAAATTTACAGCGGGACCTGTTTCCAGCAAATAATGGATCTCAAGACCCACTATAGAATATAAATGTTAGATCACTCTCCGACACAGGACAAACTGATATTCTGGACCATCTGAAGTTCCTGCATTATTGCGTGAAATCAATTTGTGATAACTGTGGCTCCCCCTCTGTCGTGTTAATTAAATGGATGGCATAATAGAGACAAATATTAATGCAAAGAAAACATATGCTCTTGCACAAACACAAAAAGCAACGGTTTTAAAAAATCCACTTTCCTGCACAGGAAGTAATGGACATAAAATCTTCAAAAGTTTATAAAACAGTGTCTTGTTAAGCGGAGTTTCTAGGATTGCTATATCTAGTTTTTGATTCGTTACATTTTATAATATTTGTTGGAAATAATGAGTGGCAGTGATTCTTTAAGTTGGTTTAAATAGTACCAGTTTATCGTTTTTTTTTTTACGAAAAATTGATCCTTCGAATGGCTCATTTTATGTTTCGTAACTTATAATAATGATAATAATATAACTTTTAATAATGTTACAAGTATAACTTGAATATATATGATTTCCACTGTCTACAACCACTTCATCTGAAGGATAATGTACTTGCCCACAATACTATTCATAGCATGCCGGGAAGGTAATAAAAGCCAAGTAGCTGTGCGAAAATAAACACACACATTACGTGTTAAATTCACTCTAAATTTCCACACCGAACAACTCAGTGAGGCACAATAAAAACGTAGTCTATTTGCGGATGTTAATTCGCTTATAATAAACGAGCTTTTCCAGCCGTTTGTGAGCCTGTCGGGGGGCATTCCTTCTTATCTTCATGACCGGGGTCGACAGGCACGTTCGGCCCTTGGAGCTTTGAATACAGTTGAAACACTTCCTGCTGTTACTTCGCAGCTTTGTAGCTCTCACAGCTTGCCGCCGCCCTTCAACGGGAATGCAAACTGGACGTGACTGAGATTTTAGGGGGGTCCCAAGATCTCCCTCGGAATTGTCGCGCAGAAAGGTTATTAATTTGATTTGCAGTTTTATTAAGTCTAGCAGGAAAATAATTTGGGGCGAGTTTACAACTTTCAAGTAACAAAAGAGGAATTAATCATCCACTATAAATTATATTGGGATTTTTTTACCAGATAGTGGAGGGAAATTAGTCAAAATAATTGATGAGAAGTGATGTAATCGGGAAGTTGAATTGTTTTCTTTGTTTTCTGTTTATACATGCAAATGAGTCGAAAACCGAAAAAATTTGCAAAATCGGGCTGGGGCTTCGCGAGAAAAGCGCATAAAAGTGCATTTTTTATGCATTTCGAGTGCATCACTACACTATTTTTTAAATATCTCCTACTCTGTTGGTCGTAGAAAAATTTAAAAAAAAGAAAATGAAATAGCCTATCAAACTGTTGGGGTATAGTTTGTAACGATTTAAGTTGCAATTCGGTACAGCACGTTATAGTTTCTATTTTGCGTATTAAAATATGACTCCTCACAATTGAATAACCCTGTATTCGCATTTGATCGGTATTTGGTAGAAAAAAATACAACAAAAACGCCACAGCGGATGAACGTTGTGAACGAGGCTCGTTCCGGGCTAGAGAGAGCGTCTCTTGCCTTTCGAATTTTACCTAAGTAAGTCATACATTTCTTGTAGTCGCTTAAATATCGCTATTCATAAAATTTGCTTATTAATTATTGCTTCAGCTTTATTGTGCTATAGTAAAATAATAATCTGTTAAAATAATTACCGAATTTCGTATTATTTCCATATTTTGGATTATTTTCAGATAATTACCTAGTAGCACTGCTTTTTTTAAGCACGTGGATGGGTATTCCCATTTTCGTTTTACCGTATCTTGTCTAAAGTAGACGTTTTCATGGTTCAATTGTTGTTAATTGACACGTTATACAACATTTAAATTGTATAAATTATCGCTGTAAGTGAAACTTGCAGATTATCGTTATTTCGTACATAGAACAATTTTTGTGTGAATTTTTATTGTTATTAGGTTCGACTGTGGTTCATATGATCTGGAAAAAGGAAAACTACACTGGTTTTGGATAGTGAAGGAAATCCACTTGAGACTTAGGTTTTTGCCGAATTTATTTACTGTCCAGAGCTATTTCTGTCCAGGAGCTTCCAAAGCATACGGGGTAAGTGATCTATAGTATTTTTTTCTTCTCTTTGAATGAATCAATTTGTAGTACATTTGATCACTTGATTCGGATGTGACAGAAGTCCGATTTTCTGGTTTCCTTTTTTCATCATATTCACGCTATCACAGTTCTATATCGATTTTATTATTGACAAATTATTATTATTATTAGTTCATTCCTTAATTTTCGTGCAAGTTACAAGAGTGTAGATTTACCTTGGTTTTACGTATTTCGTGCCATTTTGAATTAGGCATAAGTTCATTCATTTTTGGCCGTCGGAAAGCGAAAGACATTATCGGTATTTCATATATTAATTTTTGCTATTTTTATCGTTAAACTATTAGTAAAATATTAACTTGAAATCTTTATGTGTGCTAAAATTTCGAATTTATTTCAATATTGTGATAATTGTTAAAAATTATGTTGTTATTAATATTAAATATCTGAAGAGTTATTACTTCGTTAACGTTTCTAAGTTTAAATTGTCCCGTACAAATCTGACATTAAATTATAGTCCTTTAACGATTACTAGTGAGGGATCCAAAGCTCTCAAAAACGGAATGACCCATTCCAACAAGGTAAATAATTTTTGGCAACAAATTTGGAAAGAGGGTCCCTAGGGGCATCAGAAATTGCTTGTTGGACTTTTGTTGGCTCTTGCACAACTTCTCAAAAAGAAAAAAAAGATGGCGTAATGGTATTTCATGAATACGTGTTTTTAAACGTTCACCTTCCGCTAAAAAAATAACTATTAGCGATATTGATCTGATTTTTTTTATTTATATAGTAGAATCATGAGCGCCTCTATTTGTGTATTGAAAATTTCGACATATGGGAAACTATATTAAATGTTAAAAATTTGTACACACTATATGTGGACAAAATGTGGTATTAAGATTGAAAAAGTTTAAAAAAAAAAAATCAGGTCGGTATCTTACACTGTTGAGAGTTATAGATTTTTTAAAGTGGCAGTTATTTATGTTTGCGGAACTCCTAGGAGTATTAAAGCTGATTTCTGGCGTGCGCGTTGCCATCCAGCTTATTGTAATGCATAAACAATTTGCAGATAGTAGGACAAAACAGCTTTTGGAATTGCGTGATTGTTATTGAAATTTTTACAAATTATGTAAAATAAAAGTCACATTTGACAGATTATGAGGGTGTTGTTGATAGATAAATAAATGATTAGATTATTTACTATCCCATTATTTAGGTATATTATGTACAAATGGTAAGACATTTTACAAAAAATGTAAAAAAAATATATAAACACCTATACACGTTATTCAATTACAAGCAAGCACTTACGTATTCCTAGTCAGAATCACTGTCTGACAAGAGCTGCTCCGTATTATGTTTGCCTTTAAAACAATTGTAGGGAAAGGCTGCACATGTACAGTTATTACGTTATTTTTTGAGATAAAAAAAATTTTTGAAACAAAAGTTTTAGGGCATTCTATGATTTTTTTTTCAACCATATATAATAGTATACAGGGTGCCTCATAAAATCGACACAAAGCAATCTTATGTTTTTTTAACGGAACACCCTGTGTAATTTTGATTGAGATCAATATTTCAGTTTTGCAATAAACAAAAACAGTACGAAATTTTTATTAATAACAAGATTCTATACATACCAAAGATTAAAAAGTTATTGTAACAATTTTTCAACATGTCCCCAATTTTCATCAATACATTTTCTACAACCTTTTGTTTTTGAAAATCATGACATACTGTTTCTCATTCTATTTTTATGTACATAGAAGCCGTTGTATACCGAAAATGGCTACAGTAAATGTCAACATATTATACATTTTTGAAATCACGAAAACGAGGACTTTCATAATATTCAAAAATATACAGGGTGTTTCATTTAAAAAAACATAAGTAAATGTGGTTTGTCAGGCTTTTATGAGGCACCCTGTATACTATTGAATATGGTAGCAAGAAAATTCATAGAATGCCCTAAAACTTTTGTTTACTTTTTTTTCTTGTCTCAAAAAATAACGAAGTTAAGAAGGGGTTCCATTTATAACCAATATTCAGATTTACGATTTTTTACGTGAATATTCCATAATTTTAATATTTTCTAAACGCTCTAATCCCCTTCCAAATTTACCTTCTCCCATAAATTTTGGATATGTGATGGAGAATAATGAAATAAAACCGCAAATGATGACAAAAAACCACTACCGATTCTAAAAAAAATTTAAAAGTGCAATTGTAAAGTAAAGTGTGACAAAAAATGTGCGTGCACTTGGTGTTCTGTTGCGTCCATGTGCAGCCTTTCCCTACAATAAAATTGTTTTAAAGGCAAAAATAATGCAGCTCTTATCAGACAGTGATTCTGACTAGGAATACGTAAGTGCTTGCTTGTAATTGAATGTCTTACGTATAGGTGTTTTATATATTTTTTTTACATTTTTTGTAAAATGTCTTACCATTTGTACATAATATACCTAAATAATGGGATAGTAAATAATCTAATCATTTATTTATCTATCAACAACACCCTCATAATCTGTCAAATGTGACTTTTATTTTACATAATTTGTAAAAATTTCAATAACAATCACGCAATTCCAAAAGCTGTTTTGTCCTACTATCTGCAAATTGTTTATGCATTACAATAAGCTGGATGGCAACGCGCACCCCAGAAATCAGTTTTAATACTACTAAGAGTTCCGCAAACATAAATAACTGCCTCTTTAAAAAATCTATAACTCTCAAACAGTGTAAGATACCGACCTGATTTTTTTTTTTCAAAACTTTTTCGATCTTAGGACCACATTTTGTCCACATATAGTGTGTACAAATTTTTAACATTTAATATAGTTTCCCATATGTCGAAATTTTCAATACACAAATTTCGTTGCTGTAACTTTAGGACTTATTAAAAAAAAAACTGCAAGTGATTTTTAAATTCCATTGCTACAGATAGAGGCGCTCATGATTCTACTATATAAATAAAAAAAATCAGATCAATGTCGCTAATAGTTATTTTTTTAGCGGAAGGTGAACGTTTAAAAACACGTATTCATGAAATACCATTACGCCATCTTTTTTTTCTTTTTGGGAAGTTGTGCAAGAGCCAACAAAAGTCCAACAAGCAATTTCTGATGCCCCTAGGGATCCTCTTTCCAAATTTGTTGCCAAAAATTATTTACCTTGCTGGAATGGGTTACTTGACGATTTTGACGTGTTTTGAAGGCTTGGATCCCTTACTATACAGTCTCCTCATGGTTTTCAACCTATAGGACAAATTCAATCGAGTTAGGTTATTTGTTAACGAACTGATAGTGAAGTTTTGCAACCTTACTAAATTCTTGTGTTCGAATTTTAGTATTATTTTGTTAATAATTCATTTTTTTAGTAATTGGTGTCAGATAACGTATTTTTATGTAAATTTGGTAATTTTACAAATTTTAATATCTTGTTGTGTCATTTTGACAATTTTTTTATTGTAATATTAAGATATATTAATTTTGTGAATTGTATCTAGTAATTTAACTATATTGCCGGAACTTTGTTATTTTTTCATCTACCACTAGTTGAAATAATTTTCAACCTAGTTTTATTTCTCTATTTCCTCTTCTCAACTGTTCTGTCTTAATTTCATGACATCTGGCTCTCTGGAAATTTGACTCACTGAAAATCGATACTCGTTAACAACATCAGAAGTAAGGAGATATTGTGTGTTCCTGAAAAGTAATAAATTTGGTTGAAACCTGGACACTCTGGACTGAGCAAGAGTGTGGAGACAGGATCTTGCAACCTTTTCATCAACCTCGAGTACTCGCAGGATTCATCGCTACTAGGAGAACCCCTTCCGTCTCAGTTCATTCCCGTCGAGTAAGCCTGTACAATAGTAAAACAGACAGACAGAGAAATTGGTTAAATTGTAATTTTTATTCATATTTTTTGTTCATATTTTCAATATTTTTAATTTTATTTAGTCTGAGTCATTGTTTATTGTAAAGCATTTGTAAGATTAAACTTGTTAAATTCACAGCTTTATTTTCTTTATAGTTTATGTAGTAAATACCTAATTGTGTTTTCGATAAACTTTTGTGTATTTAGTTATAAATACTCTGGCGTCCATATATTGCTCTCAATATTATCTCAGTACTCTAAAACAAGGCTTCACCGAATTCACCCCCAAGCTGTAGCTAGCTGGAGCTAATTGTTTGGCTGCACTTGGAATTGGGCCAATTCAATTCGCAAGTGTCGTTGCAAATTCTAATTTCCCTCCACTAAAACCTTTTCGAAAACAGTTTACACTTCCAACAACAGACTGAAATTAATGATTTGCAGGTGACAAGCAAGAAACATCAGTGACTTTTGTTATTTAAAAAAAGCGATGCACCAGTGTATTTGCAATGGAAAGGCTCAAGTTATCGCTGAAAGACCCTGTATAATTAAAGTCAGCCAACACCAAATAATCTCATTTGGGTTTCACTAGAAACGTACACAGTATGCAGTGTTTGCAGGACCTGCCTCCTGTTGCCATCACTGCTTTACCGAATCTTGCTACCAAAGGATATCGATTCACTAAATTAAACTTAACAACCACTTATCCAGATCCATTAATTTTATTTTCGGGGGACAACCGACATTAAGAGTCGTCGCGTCGCACTGATTCCGTGCAAATCTCCATTTTTACAAGCCTACTTAGCATTCTGCCTACCTCTGCGTCACGTCCAAGAGAACGTATAATTCAAAGAAACTCGAACTGCCACCCCAACGCAGTTCAAGAGTAACGTATGTATATATTCATTTTATTGCCCACTCGACACTAAAGAGGGGTGGGCATCAAACTTTGGCAATTTCAAGGCAAGTTCTATCGTCTAGAAACCACTAATTTATTCTACGTTCGTCCCTTTCTAACTAACCAGGAACATGGCAACCGGCCCAGGATCTTAAACGAGCTGGAGAGCCTCTATTTTAGCGTGCCAGACGGTTTACGATGTTCGGATTTAATATGTACAAATGGTTGCGAGATTTACCACCGGGGCACCCCGCGCGTACTTTAATCCTTAAGAGGGTTCGCCTAGTCCGCTTTTAAAGTTTTCTCTGCTCACGATAGTATGATTGTAGTTTGCACCTCTAAGTGAGGGTCTGCATTTTCGTAAGAGCTACCTCGTTTGTTCGCAAATTTAATTTTAACTATACGTATGTAATCTTCGTATCTATAAAAGTGCAATTTTTATTAAATTATCGTGGAGAGCTGCTTGGATTTATAGCAGACAAACACAAACACCGCAGGAAGTTTTTTAAACTTATTACGACTGAAAGGTGTAATTTCGATTAAATTTGATTTTCTGTGGTCTATACCTCTGTCATGAATGCTTGAACTATATTTAAGTGGGGGTCATATTTTTATGGGTAATAGTACTAGTCGTCAGGAATATAAATACGAATGGCCGAGTTGAGCTTTTTTCATGATTTATAGATATTTTATTGGTAGCTATTGATTAAAGTAGAGTTAGCACCCCCGCTTTTTTACAATAAAATTATTTTTTGTCAATCACTTTATTCTTATTTTTTACTTTTTAGTTCGGTTTCCCTTTAAAGCGTGTTTTTTAATTTTTTTAAACTATAATTTTTTTTATAATTTTTAAATCAAATTTTTTTAAAAATTTTTCAAATAAAATTTTTTTTTAATTTTTCATTTCAAAATTTCTTCAAAATTGTTAAATCGATTTTTTTTTTTAATTCTTGAAATGAATTTTTTTTGACAGTTTCCAATTCAATTTTTTTTTGGCATGTTTAAATTGAATTTTTCTTTTTTTAATTTTTGAAATCGAATTTTTTTCAAAATTTTTTAAATGAAATTTTTTTGACATTTTTTCGAAATTTTCCAAATTAGACTAGGTTTATTTTTCAAATTCGAATCTTTAGAAGCAAATCATATTACTTTTTGCCAACCTAAGTTAATAGAGTAATACGACCCCGCTGATTCCGAAAATTCCGGTTGTCATCTCGAAATAAGGGTTGAACTACCCCAAAACCACCCCTAAAGGTACATTTTTTCAGTTTATCGAGAATATCTCCGTAAGAAGTGAATTGAGAGAAAAAAGTCAAGACGGCTGAAATGTAGCTTATAAAATTTCCTTTAAGATGGTGTATATAAACTGATAAACCCAGTAGCCCATTAGCGTACAATGGGGGTCTAAAATGAGATAATTTAAAAAAATTAGCGAAATAGTTAACCATAGTTGTTCAGAAGGTTATTACTTCACGTTACGTGCGAAATATATTCAGATTTTCATCACCTGTAATGTTACGAATGTCATGGGCGTAGAAAAGGGGTACTCGTCTCGGCTTGATTTTCAGGGAAGACTTCCGAAATGACTCCTAGAAGCAAATCATATCAGTTTTTGACAACCTATGGTTTAGGGGTAATTCTTTAAAATTATGTATGTAAAGTGATAATCTCACTAGCCCATTGACGTGCAATGAGTGTCTAAAATGAGATAATTTATAAAAAAATCAGCGAAACAGTTATCCATAATTGTTCAGAAGGTTATTATTTCACATTACGTGCGAGATATAAATATATTCAGATTTTCATTACCTGTAATGTTGCTAATATCATGGGCGTAGAAAAGAGGTAGTCGTTCTTATTGATTTTCAGTAAACCCTTCTTAAATACCCCTAGAAGCAAATCATATCAGTCTTTGACAACCTATGGTTTAAGGGTAATTCGACCTAACCGATTTCAAAAATTTCGGTTAAGAGTTCAAGATGGCGATAAAAAAGTACTATAAATTGAAAAAAGAAATAAAGAGTTTTTAAATGTGAAATGTTAAAAAAAAAATGTAAATAATTGGATTGAGAATCATCAGAATCATCAGTTTCATCTGCATCCGGATATTCGTGTAGCTGATTTAGCTCTACATTCAAGCAACCAGGCGAACATGAGCACATGCTGGTTTCAAACCAGATTTGCGACATTTGCATAATCTGTTCGAGCAGAGACTAGTTTTGCATGAGCACGTGACTATTTCTATACGACCGCTGGTTACCGGTGGGAAGGTGGTGAGAACTGGCTTTAACCCTTAAAAATAACGTTAAAATGTACAAATAAATACGATACCAATATCGAGTCTCCAACCATTATCCGTCGGAGATATGGATACTTCGGGAAAGTGTGCACTTTCCCAAATAAACACTTGATAACGTGCTCTTCTTATGTGGAGATGTAAAGCATCAGATGTAGGTGGCATTTGCTCAGGTTGCTTCAGCTTTTCAAATAGAGTACATCTTGCTGCGTCCGCTGATTCAGCATCACTGTTATACAGTTTCAGTACAAATATTTCAGCTGAATCTATCGCTGATGTCAGCGGAATTTTATCTAAGTCACTGAGCAGTTCTGTATGTCTGATGTAGATGTTCCAAGCTCGGTTTTTTGTCACGCATGCAAAGAATGATGTTACATCACATCCGGTAAGCGCATGAAATGCCAGCAAATTGGATTTCAGAAGTGCTGCAAGTTTTTGACAAATGCTATGAATTCGAATGTACTTCTTCGAATGTGATGTACCAGCTATCATATGTAACTCATCGTAATTAATTTTCTCAAAATGATAAATTAATTAAAGCAGAACATCAGTATCCCTGCACATAACAAATGATTTTTCAGCTGAACTGTTGACAGCGTGGATAGTCAGACGGGTATCAGCTTCTACATGAGAAGCTTCTAGTTAAGTAAATAACATAGACTGGTTATTAGATGCTACTTTTCTTTCACTTTCAAAACCTCCTGCAGTGATAACCCCAAATTGGTAAAAATTGTGAGCTATAAGCTCACAAGGAAGAAGTGCAAGGTCTGCCTTATTTTTCCAAACAGCTAGAAAATTAGCCCAACCCGACCCGATTTGCACTTGTTGACTTTTGCGTAAGAGCTCCTCTACTATAGTTAACTATTTTGTTGATTTTTTAAAATAATAAATAAATAACACATCATAAATTAGACAACCTCCAAATTCAAAGTCAGAGCTGTTCGGGAGTGGGGTTATATTTAGAAAAACTCAGACACACAACCAACCCATTCGGCATTGCCAGTGCCGAAGCTAGGATTCGAATCCGGTTGTGCGGTTGCCACACGCGCTTTAACCAACTGTGCCACCGTGCTAGGACCTCATTTTAAACCCACCTTACACGCCAATGACTTAGTGGAATTATAACTTTATACGTAACAATTTTAAACAGTTACCCCTAAACCATAGACTGTCAAAAACTGATATGATTTACTTCTAGGAGTTTCAGAAGTCATTCCTGAAAATCAAGCCGATACGAGTACCCCTTTTCTACACCCATGCCATTCGTAATATTACAGGTGTTGATAATCTGAATATATTTCGCACATAATGTGAAGTAATAAGCCTTCTGATTAATTATAATTAACTATTTCGCTGATTTTTTATAAATTATCTCATTTTAAACCCCCTATTGCACGCCAATGGGCCAGTGGGGTTATCGCTTTATATACATCATCTTAAAGAAAATTTTATAAGCTACATTTTAGCTCTCTTGACTTTTTTCTCTCAAGTCACTACTTACAGAGAGACTCTCAATAAACTGAAAAAATGTACCTTTAGGGGTGGTTTTGGGGTAGTTCAACCCTTATTTCGAGATGACAACCGGAATTTTCGGAATCAGCAGGGTCGAATTACCCTAAAAACGTAGGTTGGCAAAAAGTAATACGATTTGCTTCTAACAGTGATTTCCGAAGGCTTTTTAGAGAATTAGTTCTAGTCTAAATCAAATTTTTTTTGTAATTTTTAAATCAAATTTTTTTCAAAATTTTAAATCTAATTTTTTTTTTTTATTTTTGAATCCAAATTTTTTTAAAAATTTTTGATATCAAAATTTTTTTTGACATTTTTCAATTCAATTTTTTTCTTGATCAACCTGACCTATCTTATTTTGTTTTCAGTTGGTATCGGTCGTTGCTAGTTCTAAAAATGTTGCATATTTTAATTTATTTCTTTTTCTCAAAAACTACGTGTATTTCTTTAATTTTTTTATATGGATTTTTCCTTTCCTTTAAAAGGAAATAAGTCACTGAACTTTGTACAGGGCGATCATTTTAAGTGCCTCACTCGATATTCCTGACTTTATTTTTCATAACATATATTTGTGTTATTTTAAATTTAAACCCCAATATCTTATTAAATATGAAAGATAATGATAATATGTTATATATTGCTGAATTCAGAAAGAAATATTCTTTAAACTGAGCTCAATATACAGGGTGTATCACCTAAAATAAAAAAATTAAAGCATTTACAATCAGTGAAATGTCACATATTCATTTCCGCATTAATATACAGGGTGTATATTTTTTTCTTTTTCAGTTTTTCGGCCATAACTTTTTTGTTTGACATTCAATTGTTTTTATCTTTTCGGGATCGGATTCCTCGGAAAAAAGTACACAAGTATGGTTTTTGAATTTTTTTCCTAGGTGAAGAATAAAGCAGGAAAATCGAGTGAGGCACTTAAAATGATCACCCTGTACTTTACTACTGATCTAGTATTCAAATGCAGCAGATGTGCATGAACAAAAAATAGCGCGAAGAACAAACAAACGATAATGATTCGGGAGCTGGACATTGGCCGTACACGAGCCAGTTCGGGTCGATGTTGGGGTACCGATTAGAAGTTTCTAGTTTTTATTATTTAAGTTCTCCTGGAAGACAAAAGCCGCGTGTGGGTGAGATTTATTATGTCTTTGTATATGTAAAGATTTAAACCCGTGCGACTTTTATCTGTGGAGTCACATGAAATATTTGATACACGATTCCCGTCTAACCATGGTAAGTGCGTCAACATATTTTTCTGGAATATAAAAGTTACCTCCTTCGAGAAACTTACATAACGTAATTAAAGTAGTTGCGCCTTATGCATTAGGCTTTTAATGGAAAATTCCTTATTAAAGGGTATGTTTAACCCTTACATTTCAAAACAAGAGTTCACGTAAATCAAACAGTGAAGAAAGCAGGGAGGCTTATAAAACAAAATCTGTTTAGTTTTCGCATAAACCTTCAGATGAAAGTTGACCATAAAAAATAATGCACTTGGATAATCATAAAAAGTCCCTACATCGCTATAACAGAAAATAAGAAACACACAGAATATTAATAACTTGAATAATTATGTACCTGTTCCAGATGTTGCTTCTTGAAAATGTCATCAATTTTATGTTTCTCTAGATATCAATTTAAAGGTCTAGTATATCCTAAAATATTTGCTATTAGCTATAAAGGCCGTTCATTTGCTGATAAATAAGTTATTTCATACTTATATCAACAGTAGTAAATATTAAAAACAAAAGTGGCCCCAGAACGGAGCGTTGAGGTACACCTTGCGTAATATCATGTGTCTTAGATAACTATTTAATAATAAGCATTGTATTTTTAAATCGTAGACAAGTGATTCTTTTCTTTTAAAAAATCCCAATAAGGTCGATAAAATTTTAACTATTTTTAACTATTATACTACAACTATAAAGCAATAAACTTGAATCTGGCTATGCCTGTTCCTGTTCGATGGCGGTTTAGTAAGTCCTTGTCTAAATAATTTTTAAACCTTCAAACAAACGAGTGCCCTAATCTTATAAATCCTGATCCTGGCAACTTTTTGTGATCATAAAAGCTTGTGTGATTTGTGCGTGAGCTGTATATTATACAGCAGGCTTTTCCACCGAGTTTGAAGGCCGAACAAACATAACTTGCTAACATTACTTCTATGCTATAGAGGACTCCAAGCAGCTCGTAAGAGATGCTGACAGGTTGGAGGCGAGACAAGTATATAGCCGACTTTAGATTTTAGAGTCCATTAGAAAGGCTATATCTAGTGCTTCACTTAGGTAATACTAAAGATCAAAACCATGTCATATATCGGATAGTCGTATACTTCCCGTTTTCCTAAATTTAGTTATAAATAACAATTTCCGTAAGGCTTGTCGCCTGGCTAATAAATAGGAATAAAATATTACAAGTTATGAATTATCAAACTTTATAGATTTCACCCATTCGTAATATGAAAACTTTCTGGGATGCAACATTTCGCGGAGTTTCCGAGTGGCTATAACACGAAGGATTAGATATATAATTTAAAGACTTATCTTGACTTATCCTTAAGTGTCTCTGGAGGGCCAGGTGCACGCAACTTTTCAATCTTGACGGATGAGGGTCTTTATACGTTAAAATAAGTTGGAGTTGGCGTGGATTAGGATAATCAATTTTTTTACTTGTTTCTACACTCCTCGAGTGGCCGCGCAATATTTCAAGAAATACACGGCACAGCTGAAAATAATTAACGTTGCAGGATGTCGTTAAATTACGAAGTTGTCTTGATTTAACGGTATCTCTTATATATATTTTATATCGCTGAATAATGCCTCTAAAAGGATTTGAAAGAGAGTTATATGGATCGTTGTCGATACCACAATTGACTGTAGTTTCACGAAGAATTTTGCTAATTTCGTCCTTCATTTAATAAGGCAATATCCAAATTCTTCAAATTACGTAGTAATTATATACTATAATTCTACTCCTAATTCTAAAACCTACGTTATTTCGCTCATTTTGATGAATAATCAAACTTTTCTGGAAATTTTTGAACAATCAGGAGCAAAAATCAAAAATCTACCCCGACAGAATAATAGACAATTAAAAAGCGAAGATTTAAAAAAAATTGTAACTATTTAAGAAATACAGTCTGTAAAGCAATATTTACACAAAGAAAAACCTTTTTTGATGATAATGTAACGTCTGCAGGTCTTAATACTTAAGTAACAGAATGGTTTTTTTTTCTTCGCTTTTTACCTTCCTATAGATCTGTCGAGGTAGATCTCCGATTTTTGCCAACGATTTTTCAAAAATTTCCAATGAAAGATTTTTAGTAAGATTTTTAAAAGGTTAGTGGCAAAAATCGATAATCTAGCTCGACAGATCGGTAGGCAATCAAAAAACGAAAATTCCAACAAAAAATTGTCGTGATTACTTAAGAAATGATATTTACACGAAAAGAAATAGATATTGTTTAACTGTTATTTGTAGCATTTCATAAATTATTTCTTTCCTTTTCTTTTTTGGGATTTATTACCACATTCCTTGAGATTCCTATCCAAAAAATTCGATTTATCTAAAAAATATTCAAATTAACTAGTTTAAAACTGGGAAATAACCTCTACGCCTTTGACGTAATGCCAGAGGATCAGTTAGAGGGTGTTTTTTGATAACTAATAGGAATTAAATTAATACAAAAATACTGCGCTGACGTTTCGGAAACTATATCCGTTTCCTTTTTCAAAGTTTAAGCTTTAGATTTTTATGTAACGTGTAGAATAACACGGCATAAAATAAAAATTGTTTATATCATTTCCATAGATACTTACCATATGGTAAAAAAGAAAGAAATAGATGTTTTTTTATGAAAACGCAAATCTTTTTTCCAAATCAGTCTGCAGGTCTTATGCTTATGCTACTTTAGAAATCGGAAAGTTTTTCTTTTGAAATCTTTGCTTTGTAATTGCCTATCGATCTGTCGAGGTATATTTTAGATTTTTGACCCTGATTTTTCAAAAATTTTCAAAAAAGTTTGAGTTTTCTACAAAATTTTTGAGAAATTAGTGGCATAATCGAAAAACAGCTCGACAGATCGATAGGCAATCAAAAAACGGGGATTTCAAAAACAAATTTGTTGTGATTACTTTTATAAGAAATACTGTCTCTAGATATTTACTCTAAAAAAAGACGTTTTTTAATGAAAGTGTCTTCCTTTTTAAATCAGTCCGCAGGTCTTAATACTTTAGCAATCGGAAAGTTTTTCTTTTGAAATTTTCGCTTTGTAATTATTGCCTATCGATCTGTCGAGGTAGATTTTCGATTTTTGCCCATGATCTATCAAAAATTTTTAAAAAAATTTGAATTTTCATCAAAATTTTTTTAAAGTTAATGAAAAAGATCGACAATCTAGCTCGACAGATCGATAGGCTTTTAAAAGTGGGGATTTCAAAAACAAATTTGTCGTGATTACTTATACGGCCTGTAAAGTTATATTTACACAAAAAAAAGACGTTTTTTGATAAAAATGTAATTTTTTTCTCAAATTAATCTGCAGGTCTTATAATACTTAAGCAATCTGAAGGGTTTTTTTATATTCTCTTCTTAATTGCCTATCGGTCTGTCGATGTAGATTTTCGATTATTGTCCGATTTTTCAAAAATTTTCAAGGAAGTTTCAATTTTCATAAAAATTTTTAAAAAGTTAGTGACAAAACAAAAATCTAGCTCGACTGATCGATAAGTAATAAAAAAATGAAGATTTAAATAAAATACGTCGCGATTACTTAAGAAATACGGTAAAGTATTTACACAAAAAGAATAAGACGTTTTTTGATAAAAATGTAAAATTTTTTGCTGCAGGTCTTAATCCATAGTACTTTAGAGATCGGAAAGATTTTCTTTTGAAATCTTCGATTTGTGATTGTCTATCGATCTGTCGAGGTAGATTTTCGATTTTCGCCCATGATTTTTCAAAAATTTCCAGAGAAATTTGCATTTTTATCAAAATGTTTGAATAGTTAGTGGAAAAGATCAAAACTTTAGCACTACAGATCGGTAGGCAATCAAAAAATGATGATTCCAAAAAAAAAATTTGTGATTATTTAAGAAACACGGTCCTATAAAGTGATATTTGCACAAAAAAGATATTTCTTGATGAAAATGTAATTTTTATTTCAAATCAGTCTGCAGGTCTTAACACTTTAGAAATCGGAAAGTTTTTCTTTTGAAATTTTTGCTTTGTAATTGCCTATCGATCTGTCGAGGTAGATTTTTCTCCCTGACCTTTCAAAAACATCCAAAGAACTTTGAATTATCATCAAAATTTTATAAAAAATAGTGGCAAAATTTCAAAAAGAAATTATCTTTACTTAAGAAATAAAGTGATATTTACACAAAAAAGGCGTTTTTGATGAAAATATAACTTTTTTTCCAAATTAGTCTGCAGGTCTTAATACTTCGGAAGCAATCGGAAAGTTTTTTTTTAATCTTTGCTTTTCAATTATCTGTCGAGATAGATTTTCGATTTTTGCCCCTGACTTTTTAAAATTTTTTAAAGAAGTTTGAATTTTTGTCAAAATTTTTAAAAAATTAGTGGTAAAAATCGAAAATTTAGCTCGACAGGTCGATGTCGATAGACATCAAAAACGAAGATTTCAAAAAAAAGAACACAAAAATGACGGTTTTTGATGGAAATGTTACTTTTTTTTCCAAATCAGTCTGCAGGTCTTAATACTTAAGCAATCGGAAACTTTTCTTAAATTAAAATCTTCGTTTTTTAATTGATTACCGATCTGTCGAGGCATATTTTCGACTTTTGTCCCGGATTCTTCAAAAATTTTCAAAAAAATTTGAATCTTCATCAAAATTTTTTAAAAGTTAGTGGAAAAATCGAAAATCTAACTTGACAGATTGATAGGCAATCAAAAAAATGACGATTTCAAAAACTAATTTTTCGTGATTACTTAAGAAATACGATTAGTCAAGTAATATTTACACAAAAAAGACGTTTTTTGATGAAACTGTTACTTTTTTCCAAATCAGTCTGCAGGTCTTAATACTTTAGAAATCGGAAAGTTTTTCTTTTGAAATTTTTGCTTTGTAATTGCCTATCGATCTGTCGAGATATAATTTAGATTTTTGCCCTCGTTTTTCAAAAATTTTCAAGAGTTTGAATTCTCTACAAAATTTTTGAAAAGTTGGTGGCAAAATCGACAGATCGATAGGCAATCAATAAACGAGGATTTCAAGAACAAATTTGTTGTGATTAATAAAAAAAGAAGTTTTTTGATGAAAGTTTAACTTTTTTTTTAAATTATTTCGCATGTCTTATAATACTTTAGGGAATCGGAAAGTTTTTCTTTTGAAATCTCCGCTTTGTAATTATTATCTATCGATTTGTCGAGGTAGATTTTTTATTTTTGTCCCTGACTTTTCAAAAAAGTTTCAAAAAAATTTGAATTTTCATCAAAATTTTTGAAAAGTTAGTGGCAAAAATCGAAAATCTAGATCGATAGGCTTTTAAAAGTGGGGATTGCAAAAATAAATTTTCCGTGATTACTTATAGTCTGTAAAGTCATATTTACACAAAAAAAAAAACGTTTTCTGATGAAAATGTAACTTTTCTTTCAAATCAATATGCAGGTCTTAATTACGAGTCTTAATACTTAAGCAATCGCAAACATTTTTTTAAAAATATTCCCTTTTTAATTGCCTATCGATTTGTCGATGTAGATTTTTCGATTAATGTCCGATTTTTCAAAAATTGTCAAGGAAATTTCAATATTCATCAAAATGTTTGCAAAGTTAGTGGCAAAACGAAAATCTAGCTCGACAGATCGATAGGTAACTTGGCTCTTGGATCCTAATGCCAAAAAACAAAAGATCGATAGGTAATCAGAAAATGAAGATTTAAAAAAAATGTGTCGTGATCACTTAAGAAATACGGTAACGTGATATTTACACAAAAAGAAAAAGACGTTTGATGAAAATGTAAAATTTTTTGCTGCAGATCTTAATACATATATAGTACTTTAGAAATTGGAACGTTTTTCTTTTGAAATCTTCGATTTGTAATTGTCTATCGATTTGTCGAGGTAGATTTTCGATTGTTACCCCTGATTTTTCAAAAACTTCCGAAGCAATTTTAGCTTTTATCAAAATTTTTGAAAAGTTAGTGGAAAAATCGAAAATTTAGCACAACAGATCGAAACGAAGATTCCAAGAAAAAAATTGTCGTGATTATTTAACAAATACGGTCCTGTGATATTTGCACAAAGAAGACGTTTCTTGATAAAAATATATTTTTTTCAAAATCAGTCTGTAGGTGCTAATACTTACTTTAAAAATCGGAAAGTTTTTCTTTTAATATCTTTGCTTTCTCATTGCCTATCGATCTGGCGAGGTATATTTTAAATTTTTGCCCCTGATTTTCAAAAAAGTTTGAATTTTCACTAGTAATCCCCCTAGTGCTTGAATTATTACCGGACATTTTTCGAATGCACACAGTTTTTGCAAATTATCTCGAGTCGAAGACGAGGGATATTTTCTTAAAAAATTTGTGCACGAAAAAAAGAAAAGAAAATTTCACACCTAAATTAAATGAAAAAATAAATGAGGTTAGAAAATTCGAAATGGTAAATTTTATGGTCCTGACTTTTCGTTCGCTCCTCCTGGTCCGAAAATCGCAGCGAGACCGTACGATTCGCGATGTAGTTCTGAGTTGGATTTCTTGCCAGAACGGTGATCCGGCGGCGGCTTTTTGTTCGGAAATAGCGTTTGAAAAGCAAATATCAAATATGATCATATTTCAATAATTTGACAGAAGAATTTTCCAGTGTAATCACACCAAGGGTACCCCAGGACGAAAAAAAATTCCGGAAATCTTCCCGTTGCCAATGGTAACGATACGAAATTAAAGCCTCTGTAATATATAGGTGTGGAATTTTCCACAAAATTTTTGATTGATAAGTTAGTGGCAGAAATCGAAAATGTAGCTCGATAGATCGATAGGCAATCAAAAAACGATTTCAAAAAAAATTTGTCGTGATTACATAAGAAGTACGGTCTGTAAAGTGACATTTACACAAAAAAGACGTTTGTTGATGAAAATGTAACTTTTTTTCAAATTAGTCTGTAGGTTTTAATACTTAAGCAATCAGAAAGTTTTTTTTTCAAATTTTCGCTTTTTTATTGCCTATCGATCTATCGAGGTAGATTTTCGATTTTTGCCTAGAATTTTTTAACAAGTTCCAAAAAAGTTTCAACTTTCACTTTGGGGCCACTATACGTGTCCTCGTTCTGGTGAAGTTGTGTGGTAAGTCATGCGCACTATTGATTTCCTACATAGAAAATAAGAAACAATAAAATAATACAATGAAGAGAATTCTTGTCGAAGTCTGTACATATTCACAAACATGGTCGCCATATTGGCAGTAGTCATTCTTTGATGTCTAAGGATCCGAGTTACGTATTATTAAATGTATTAAAACTTTAGAATAAACATTCATGGGGAGGTCTTTTGGTCCCAATTAAACACTGTCAAAATTTCATTTAAGTTGCGCTGGTATCGGGAACTGAAAGCCTTTATGCCGTAATGAGGTCCTTAAAAGATAATGGAAGTAGAATACAGAGAAAATCTAATTTCGTCATTATTTCTCGTTGTCGCAACCTCGACGTTACGCATCTCTGATATTATTCTTTCTAAGGTAAGGTAATGTAGGTTTGATAACTTTAATCAAACTTTATGTAGCGAAAATATGGCAAGTAATTATGCTTCTTTATGTTTAATAATAGCCTAAAGATGCTAATGCGTGCATATAGATAGGTACGCCAGCAAAAATCATTAAAACATCCGAAGAAAAAATTATTGAATTAGGAGTGCCAGTGTTTACATAAGCAATTTTTTAACAAACTATTTTTCAGTGACGTGTGACTTTATTCTTAACACATTTATCTTGTCATGTAAATAACATTCAGACTCTTCCATTGTTATCAAAATTCTCTTCCATTATCACCAAAAAATAATTTCTATCCTAGTCTGTGACGCCCATGGCTTTAATCTTCCACCTTCCGTTCTCGCACTGGAGGCTGAAAAGCACATTCTGTGGAACATTTGACATCTTCTAATTCTTTTCAACTGTGACAACTTTTTCAACGCCTTTTTACGGTGCTTGAGCACTTAGAGCTAATTACGAGGATGAGAAAAGTATTCCCTTAACTGATAGCCGCCTTCAGTAGTATTACGGTTGAAAATAAATAACTAAAGAGAAGAAGGCGTCGTGAGTTAAAAAACGCGATTCAGCTAAAAAATTGTTAGGAGGAAATCTTGTCTATTTCTTATACATTACGTAAAAAGTGTATCAGTATACTGCTATTTTCTTATTTCAACGCACAGATAGAAGGCGTTGCATATTTATATACAAGGAAAGCGAAAACTATTGATGTAATTTTCGTTCGGCGTTACTGCATCACAAATCAGGGTTGATCAAAATCTTGATTTGTTCAAAAGAATAAAAAATCGGGGTTTACAAACAAATTACGATTTTTTTTAAATTTATGTTGATTTTTTGCAGAAAGTCGCAATATCTGATTTATTTGAAGCTGATTTATTTATTTTATAAACGTTTTTTATTAATTTATAAAAAATACTTCTTGTACGGGCTTGCAATTGAGTGATTTTTCACATAGCCGCATAATAAAACATTTTATGAATATTCTTTGTAACAGTGACAAAATTTGCCCGTCTTTTATTTTATTGACGATTTGCATTTTCTTGCCTTAAATATTGTCATACATAATCTGGTTATCAGTTGACATTAATTTATTTTATATTTTTACAATCTAAAAAAGTGTGTAAAAGTAAAATATCAAATTCCAATCGTCAATATTTCGAAAACTATTGAATTTAGGTATATATTGTCATGTATTGGGGATATTTATTATTTGTAAATATAATTATTATTTTTATTTTATTGATTTCATTGATGGTTTCTTGTTTCTCTCTGGCCCCACGTTGGGCGCCAATTAATTGTTATGTTTTGGAGACTTTAGGGTATACGATCAGTCCGCCACTGGCCTGAGTTGTTTCAGCGTTTTTTTTTTTAACAAGCGACAGTGCGTATGATTTTATGATAATTTAACGTGAAACTTACTGTAGATCTGCTACAATCACTATTTTTCTTTTCAGGGCCTTTTGGGGGTTACCTTCTACCATAGAAGAAATATCTTACCTATAAATTTGCTGTTATTCTATTTTTAAATAAAGGATGTTTGAATTTCGTGCTGGTTTATTTTATTAGACTTGTATGGACTTAGAAAATTAGGAATCTTTTTAAAATGAATATCACAGTCGCTGAGACTGCTGTCCGTTTGATATGCAACTGAGATGAATTTAAAAGCTTTGGTTGATACAATTAAACATAGATGTCACTCAAAATATAACGTTAATTACATATATATCAGATGATCAAAAAGAAATAACGTTTCTTAATCTAAATCCCTGGGATAATTAAAACTAATTAAATCTATAACAAATTAAGGACTGTGTCCTGTTGAATGTTCACAAATTTAAAGAAACTTAGTTCAGGGTAAGTTCTACACTCTCTGGTTGCAGAGTCGTTTTAACTGCATGTAAAATGGCAGTCCTGTTTTTGACACTTGTGGTGCAGTTATGATGGCTGATTATTCTAGAATTTCTTGCACCGTTTACTGGATATGATTAAACCAAATAGGCCTTGGATGCAATTTTGGATTTCCACCAATCAGATGGGTGTTTACTAATTAGGCTAATTATTACCTTTATTTCTGGTAAGTTAGAGTTGCTTTTCCGTTACTTTTTCGTATTTGTCCTTGGCTCACACTTGGGTATATAAATTTCCACTTTTTCAAGTAACTTTTCAAATATTTTTCAGGAGCGATCTGGACGAGGGTTTGCTGCATTTACTACCCAATAACAACTCAACTTTTGTTTTCGTTTCTAAGGAACATGCAGAAAATTTGTAAATCAAGGATTTCTAGATTGTTACCTGTCATTTACGGTTTGTATTTATGCTTATTTTTTCTTTATTCTATATTTTTCCTATGAAATTATGTTATTTTCAGCATCCTTATTTCATGACGAATCTGTGGATACCCATTTGTTGGTATTGCGTTAGACGAAATTTTGACCTGCCGTTGACTTCGACGAAGCATCACTGAACTTTTTAAAGTGCACTACACAATCACTTCTTAAGATCTAATTTACATTGTGTCTCGTAATTTGACTAGACTGGTGGTTTTACAACTAAGTCTTACACTATCTATTTACATTTTTATAGAATTTTACAGAAATAAAGTGCATCTTGTAACGAAGTGATTTTTTCCGATCAAGGAATGTTCAATTTTGTTTTAAATATTACCGTCACTTGGGTACACCTTGCCGCTGTTTTAGTAAGTAAGTCATGTTCTAATTAAGTTATTAATGAGTTGTTAAAAAGTCTGCTGGTAAACAAACAGTCAAGTAATTAATTGATTAATTTTCGACAATTCCCCGTATAAATAAAATCCGAGAATTTTTGTAAATAAGAGTAGAGTCGGAAATAAAAATCATTCGTGACTAAAATTGGTAATTCTGGTCCGTTTTAATCCGGTTCTTTTTGTAACATAGGATAGAAATTACAAGTAATTCATTCCCGATTATGTATGTTTCGAGGCGATGCGTTAAAGTGCATAATACGCTGGACCTTTGTACGTTATGCCGGGTTGTACATCCAAGTCTGTCGTTTAAAGTCGGTGACCATCTCTCTTTTAACACGACAGATACGTCAAAAAGGTAATAAAAAGGCAAAATGGCACTCGAGTCGGGATCAGATACGTTCGACCGCCAGCAATTGACGATCAAACCGAACCCGTAAATCTTTTGTATCACCGCTCCGAGTTAATAGTAATTTCCTTTGAGTATAATATTGGTAAGAATTTAACGCAACCTGCTACATTCTGCAGGTACTGCCGTCAGTCAAGTATAGATATTTCGAGATTTTATTGTCAGTCAATATCACCGTATTTTGCTACCAAAGTAAACTAGAGCTTATTAGTAATACCTCCGTTGGTTTGTTTATTTTGTTAATGTAGGTAAAGACTGCTGAGGTCTGGTCACTAGTGCCACCTCAAATGTTCCCTTGCCTACTAGGTTACCGGAAAACCTACGTGAAAAATAGTCACTATATGCATTAACAGTTTGTATTTGTTCACTAGGGCCATACGGACTGGGTTTTGCATAGAACTGACTCGCAAAGCTGTCATTATTTAAAATAATCCTGTAACAAATAGCTCGACGTTTGCGGCAGTAGCTTACCGTTTGTTTAAATCTTGTATCTAGCCTCAAATATCTATAGCTGACGGACTGCCCGCCGTCTATAATCCTCGTGGAAACATTTGCTTGTCGTACGTAGCGAAATATCGATACAACGTCTCCATAAATTCCGCCGTCAAAACCCCACGTAAAGACTGTTGCTTGCCAGCTTGACTAAGTTAAAATTATTTAAGAGGATATTTTGTATTATTATTTTACACATACACGATTGCAGCGTCGTGAAAGAATAAGCATAAATTACGTTGTTCATTATTTAGTCCTGAATAAATACGTTATGTTAAAAAGGCAAACTTCCCGAGTTATTCTTTCTGTAGTGTTATTTTCTGATTAATCCGTTTGAGCAGTATGACCGAAATCCATTAGATAGGTCTCCAGCTCAGAATCCTGGCTATTCCGTATCATCCACTGTTTTGCTACTCAGGGTTGTTCTCCCAATTAGGAGAACCAAAAAGATAGTGTCGTTCTTCGCACTCAAAAATTGAAGGGCTGGCGCCCGAGAATTCCGTAAGAATAAAAGAGATTACGTAAGTATCTGACCGAAAGCAAAGTGCATCGGAAAAAGAACGTTACAAAAGTGACGCCTACGAGCAGGGACCATTTTTTTTACGTTAATCAGAAATCCGAAATTGTAAAGTTAGTCAGAAAACCGATCCGCCAAAAACTGCAAGTCGCGTGTAAAATAAGCGTAAAATTAAATAAATACCGAAACACCAGAAATTAGCAATACGACGCCGATTTAAAATAAAATACGTGAAGCCTGTTTTTTCAGTTGTCAACGCTAGCATTTTTTATAAAATACAGTTTTTTTTTATTGATAAGAAATAAAAACTTGTTGTTCACCGTGCACAGAGTTTTATCAATTTAAAATTTATAAAACCAAACAGTTTTATTTCTGGTAAAGAAATAATATTCCGTTATCAGGCGATTTAAATTAAATATCGTCTGTCCGTCTGCTAGACAGTAAAAACATTTCCTATTTAACTCGGAGGATTTAAACATCGAAATAAACTTGAAATAAATTACTTCTAGGTTTTACATCCGTCTGTCTGTCTGTCTGTCTGTAACCTAGCCAAGTGATTGCAACTTAACTTGTTAATACGTCCCGATTGCAATTACAACCGGAGGTGGTTTATTTTAATTTTACAAACAGCTGCTTGCATAAGTACTTACTTCCGCGAAATACTCAAGCTGCTATAGCCGCTGTATACCGAATCGTTAGAGGATTTTTCAAATTATTTTGACTTTGCCCTTGGGGTTAACTCCCGCTACTCTCTGCCATGTTGAGTGGAAAGGCAACGTCAACATAATTGAACCGATATTATACAGGGTGTGCCTACTTTACTGATACAGCATACCTTACTGTTACAGTCTATTAGGGATTTAAATAATTTTAGCATTATTTTGTTAATTTTGACGCTGTCATAGGGGGCAGATACCGCTGTTGCCCTATGCCGAGTTGTTAAGCAACTCAAAACCTGAAAATTATTCTCAGATAACGTGTTGTTAGGTACTCTAGCTGACAACAAATTATTTTGACGTGACCAGGGTGTGTTTTCACCAGTGTTGCTTTATAGCAAGTAAGTAGGCAATTTCCAAAAATCTGCAGCGATCTGTTAGGTTTTTTGTGAATTCGGCACGCAACGAACGCAACAAAATTTCTACTAGCCGCGGTAAATAAGCCTGCGACGTGTCGATTCTGATTAAATCGAACCTGAAGAACCGATTGCGACTACTTACATACCGATTCGAATCCTATTGAAGAAGTTACATATAACTTTGACGCGACACAACGTTATTGAAGCCAGACCGAGTTATACGTTATTAATTTACGTGACGAGGAACTACGATTCCACGTTCCAAATCGAATTACCGTCGGTTGTAGCCAAGGTCATCCAGAAATACCCAGGTACAAGCTAGCCTTGTGGGGTATCCTTTTTAGGGTAATCGCACCCTAGGAACCGATTGGTGATACTTGCAACCCGATCTGAAGCACCGTTGCTGAAAGACGCCTACCGTCGCGACGCCTGAGGTTGAATATCATCACAACCTGCAGATTTCCGTATCCGTGACCGCTGTACAGCAGCCGTGACGCCTTTTACTATTTCACCGGAGTTTCACCAGAGTATTTCGTGACTCCGGAGTCGGAATTTTCCGAGGGTGTGACCCCTCATTTAATAGTAAACCGAGGACGCTAAAGCGATTGCCGATAGTTTCGACGCGATATAACCAGCCCTTCCAGACTTAGGATTTTCCGACTCGTATCGTCCGTTTCGGCCTGAACTCGTTTTACTGACATCTTTGGCCTACCGAAGGAGATAAAACCGACACACCCGTATTACCCGTCGACGAGGCCGCGAACCTTGATCTGGGAGATATTCGGCTAGGCTGGATCTATAAATTAAAGAAGGAACAAATAGACGATCAGTTAGGGAAGTTTGGTCTACCCGTAACCGGTACCGTGGACGAGAAGAAGCGCCGTTTGGTCAAGTTTATCAAAGAGGGGTGCTCTTCGCCTAGACCAAATACCGCGCCACCTGTTTTTCCGCCACCGGTACCGCCACCGTTACCACCGCTGGTAATACCTCAACCGCCCCACAATATTGCACCAGGACAGACGCCATTAGACCCCGTACAAATACGCAAATGGAACATCCATTTCAATGGCACTGGCGATCCAGCCGCGTTCCTGGAGCGCTTGGAAGAAGTTTGTGGGTATACCACCCTCCGTCCCGCGCAGTTACTTCCGGTCCTACCTGAGCTACTGCAAGGCTCCGCCTTGCTCTGGTACCGCAATAATAAAGCCCGCTGGACCTCCTGGGAACAATTCCTAGCAGATTTTCGTATTTTTTACGTACCGGTTCACTATCAGGAAGATATAGAAGCAGAAATTAGCCGTCGACTGCAACGCCCAGAGGAGTCAGTGATGACGTACATCACCGACTTGCAGACCCTCATCCGTCGTCATAGAGGACTTTCCGGGGAACAAGAGTTACGATGGCTCTACCGAAATTTGTTACCCGATTTTCGCCAGTACATTCGTCGACAAGACTTTACAGACGTAGCAATATTAATCGCGAAATGTCGTGAATATGAAACGCTGAAGCAGGAGGTTGACCGGGTGTATAGCAAACCACCTCCCGCTCGCCGTTCCACCAGTACACGCCAGTCCGACGATACTTCCGGGACGTTGCAACGCTTAGGCCCGGGAGATCGTACTTCCAACCAACCGTCGTCACCACCTCCGCGGTCAAGCAGCGACCAGGCACGGACCGCGACGCCCTCCGAGAGGACGCGTGAAACCCAGGAAACTCGAACCCGTCCAAACCAGAAACGTAACGGAAATAACAGTTCCGCATCCGCAGACATCCCTACTGACCGAAGTACGATCTGTTGGCGTTGTGGCAAGACCGGTCACTTCCGCAGTGAATGTCGCTCGCCACCCCGCCTATTTTGTTCACGCTGCGGCCGTCAGGGCACAATGACCCGCGACTGCCAATGTAATACAGCGGAAAACTAAACCGGAACCGCACCGTACCGAGGCCAGTTTGGTTCCGAAATATTACCGCCTCGCACCAGGAACTGACACCTGAACATGACAACCGCCCACATATCCCCGTACACATTCGTAATAAGACCTTCTCTGCCCTTGTGGATACCGGCGCCGTCCGTTCGTACGTCGGTAACCAAATACATGAATTTTGTACGCGATTGGGGATTAAACCGCAAACTGTTACCGCACCCTCTGCCCGATTGGCTAATGGCAACTTGGCTACCGTCACCCAAGCATATTCGCTAAAATTTACCATCGGCCGAACACAATTCGCTGAAGATCTATTGTATCTGGAGAATCTCTCGTCCGACATTGTCCTGGGAATGGACGTAATGAGCAAGCACGACTTTCTCATCACTCCAAGAACCGCTTCCGTTTCACTGAATGGTCATGTGGTCTCTCGACCACGAGTCACGCCCGCTAGCCCGTTGGGCACAGTTTCCCTGACTCTCACTACAAGTGAGGAGCATCGCCTGCAGAACTTTCTTGATGACGAGTTACCAAGTTTTCAAGAAATCCGTGGTACTACCGACCAGGTACAACACCACATCCGTCTGTCGCATTCCGAACCAATCAAGCAGAGGTACCGTCCACAAAACCCGAAAATGCAGGAGATCATTAATCAAGAAGTTGATGAGAT
Source organism: Rhagium mordax (assembly GCA_963680705.1). Lineage (NCBI taxonomy): Eukaryota > Metazoa > Arthropoda > Insecta > Coleoptera > Cerambycidae > Rhagium > Rhagium mordax. The sequence goes on from OY796662.1 coordinate 49,954,994, forward strand.
GCTAAAAAATGGGATCATCGAACCGTCTCACAGTCCGTGGAGTTCACCGGTAGTCATAGTCAAAAAGAAAGATGGAAAACCCCGGTTCTGTATAGACTTTCGAAAAATAAACGAAATTACCGAAAAAGATGCATACCCGCTACCATACATCAACCATATTCTCGACAAGTTACGCAGAGCCCGATATATCTCTAGTATCGACCTGAAACAGGGATACTGGCAGATACCTCTCTCCCGTTCCAGTAAACCCATCACCGCGTTCACCGTTCCGGGCCGTGGACTGTTCCAGTTTAGAGTAATGCCGTTTGGACTGCACTCCGCCCCCGCCACTTTCCAAAGACTACTCGACAGCATTATTGGACCCAACTTGGAACCCCACGCGTTCGCCTATCTGGATGATATAATCGTCCTAGGAGAAACGTTCGAGGAACACCTGACCAACCTGAGAGAAGTTTTTCGCCGTCTCCGAGCCGCGAACTTACAACTGAACCCTGCAAAGTGTGAATTCTGTAGGAAGTCACTGAAGTATCTGGGACATGTCGTTACGTCCGAAGGAATAAATACCGATCCCGACAAGGTGGAGTCTATTCGTCAAATTCCGACGCCACGTAACGTCCGCGACGTACGCCGATTTTTAGGCGTTGCGTCCTGGTACCGTCGATTTGTGCCGGCATTTTCGCAAATCGTAACCCCCCTGACGCGACTGCTAAAGAAGAATCATCGATTTAAATGGACTGCCGAGCAAGAGGAGGCCTTCAACCGTTTAAAAGGCTTTCTGACCGAGGCCCCCGTCTTGACGTGTCCGGATTTCTCTCAACCATTCACTCTGCAAACAGACGCGTCCGACCAAGGCCTTGGGGTAGCGTTAACCCAGGAAATAGAGGGTCATGACCGGGTGATAGCATACGCTAGTCGTACTCTCTCACCCGCCGAGAAAAACTATTCTGTCACAGAACGAGAATGTTTAGCGATTGTCTGGGGAGTAGAAAAGATGAGACCCTACCTGGAAGGCTACCGTTTTACCGTGCTAACCGATCACCAATCTCTCCGTTGGTTGCACTCGATCAAGAGTCCGGCAGGACGCCTCGCTCGATGGAGTATCTTTTTGCAACAATACGATTTTGAGATTAAGTACCGAAAAGGCACCTTGAACCGAGTAGCAGATGCCTTATCAAGACAACCCTTACCGGGACCGTCGTCCGCCCCAGATTCCGAGGAATTGGGATCTCTAACTGAAACAGCTGACTGCTCCTGGTACAACCGGAAAAAGGCCGAAGTGGAAAAAAATCCCGAAGCCTTTCCAGATTATTGCATCCGAGACAACCGTCTGTTTCGCCACTTCTGGGATGCACATGATCTGACTGAGCCGGAGCTGTCTGACCCCTGGAAGCTATGCGTACCCACGTCTCTCCGTCCTACTGTATTGGCCGAAAACCATGATGCTCCGTCCGCTGGACATATGGGAATAGCCAAAACTGTGGCACGCATGGCTCACCGGTACTATTGGCCTGGTATGTTTCGCGATATCGCCAAATATGTCAGAGGATGTCTACAGTGTCAAAGGTACAAACCGTCACAACAACAGGTTGCAGGGAAAATGCAACCTTCCGCAAACCGAAACCCGTGGGAAACCGTCAGTACAGATTTGGTCGGTCCCCTGCCACGATCCAGTAAAGGGAATAATTACCTTGTGGTTTTTCAAGATCGCTTTACTAAATGGGTCCAGTGCAAGCCGCTCCGAAGTGCTACAGCCCGTACTGTAAGTCAAGCACTGTATGACGAAGTTATCACCCGTTTTGGTTGCCCCCGCACCATTATAAGTGATAACGGCTCTCAGTATGATAGCCGACTGTTCCGTCGCACCCTGGAAGAATTGGGAATACAGCACCGTTTCACGCCTCCGTATACGCCGCAAGCCAATCCCGTGGAACGAACCAATCGGACAATCAAAACCATGATCGCCCAATATTGCGAACAAGACCATCGTAAATGGGATCAAAACATCACCGATTTCCAATTGGCGATAAACAGCTCAAAACACGAGTCAACCGGATTTTCGCCTGCGTTCCTCAATTTTGGGAGAGAATTGGACTTACCCAAGTCTCTGTATCGCACAGAAACCCGACAGCAAGGGGAAGAAATAACCACCGACTCTCTCAAACCCGCTGACCTGAGTAACCGGTTAGAAAAACTGCGTGAAGTTTTTCAGCTGGTTCGAATAAACTTAGCCCGCGCGTTTTCTACACAAAGTCACTATTACAACTTGCGTAGGCGGGAATGGCGCTGCCACCGTGGCGACCGCGTTATGAAGCGAGAAAACCCGTTGTCCTCCGCCGTTCGCGGATTTGCCGCTAAACTAGCTCCGAAATTTTCCGGACCGTACACTGTCACCCGAGTCATTTCACCCGTCGTTTACGATTTGAAAAGTGATACCGGCAAGCAAGTGCGACATATCCACATAAAGGATTTAAAACCAGCCTCGCACGCGGCCCCGCCGCCCATTAATGTGTAATTTGACTTTATGTTACAGTACTTCTTCCACATGGACAGTCCCATACTGGAACTCCTCGGCGACCCAGCCTCAGACTTCGAGTGGGAGCTGATGGAGGCCTGTACTGAATCCCCCGAGGACAACAGGAAGGAGGAGGAAGTAGCCCGTCCGAGCCGTCCGGAACTACTGGAAGTAAGAAGCCATACACCGCCCCCTTTGGTCCGTAGCCCGACGCCGACACCATCTGCCACCGACTCCGAACCCCTGCGGATGACTCGCCACGAGAGCCCATCGAAGACGCCCCAGTCTGGGTTATGGAGACGTGAGCCGTATCCGCCGCAGACCTACCTACCTGTCGAGCAGGATCTCTGTTGGAGATGTGGTTATCCGGACCACAGCAGAGACCGTTGTACGCGGAGGAGGATTATATTCTGCTCCAGATGTGGGCTCGTGGGCATGCTATCCCGCGATTGCCGGTGTAGTACCGCGGTTATACCTCCTAACCCCACCCCGAGGGCAACCCGTCGACCGAACCTTCCCCGCAAGACCCGGACACAAGGGATCCAAACCGACCCGCTGTATTTGCGAAATAAGCGAGCTTGTCCCGTGTGTGACTGCCACTGCCACTACAAGGCCTGAGCTCGACGTCCAAAAATTCCGCCGACGTTCTACATTTACCGCCGTCAATTAGCTTCACCATAGCTAACTGCTTTTTGTATTTTCAGAAGGACCAGCCCCTGACCATGGTCGGCCCAGTTGAAGGACCCCCCAGGGAATACTGACCACCCTGGAACACGTTAAGGCCAACTGGTAAGACGCACCGAATGAAGACCCCCAGAGGTAATGACACCGGTCCCGGGAGGCTGTTTAAAGTTAATTTTGTTTTTTTTGCTAATTTAGAATTTTGTTCTGTAAATACTAGATTAGGGAGCTTTCCGTTTTCAATTAATTTTGCCTTTGTTTACCTGGAGCCTCCCAGGGAGAAGAAAAAAAAAATGTATAATGAATTATAATTTTTTTTTACCGAAGTAAGAGGGGGGTGTAACGAAGTGATTTTTTCCGATCAAGGAATGTTCAATTTTGTTTTAAATATTACCGTCACTTGGGTACACCTTGCCGCTGTTTTAGTAAGTAAGTCATGTTCTAATTAAGTTATTAATGAGTTGTTAAAAAGTCTGCTGGTAAACAAACAGTCAAGTAATTAATTGATTAATTTTCGACAATTCCCCGTATAAATAAAATCCGAGAATTTTTGTAAATAAGAGTAGAGTCGGAAATAAAAATCATTCGTGACTAAAATTGGTAATTCTGGTCCGTTTTAATCCGGTTCTTTTTGTAACATAGGATAGAAATTACAAGTAATTCATTCCCGATTATGTATGTTTCGAGGCGATGCGTTAAAGTGCATAATACGCTGGACCTTTGTACGTTATGCCGGGTTGTACATCCAAGTCTGTCGTTTAAAGTCGGTGACCATCTCTCTTTTAACACGACAGATACGTCAAAAAGGTAATAAAAAGGCAAAATGGCACTCGAGTCGGGATCAGATACGTTCGACCGCCAGCAATTGACGATCAAACCGAACCCGTAAATCTTTTGTATCACCGCTCCGAGTTAATAGTAATTTCCTTTGAGTATAATATTGGTAAGAATTTAACGCAACCTGCTACATTCTGCAGGTACTGCCGTCAGTCAAGTATAGATATTTCGAGATTTTATTGTCAGTCAATATCACCGTATTTTGCTACCAAAGTAAACTAGAGCTTATTAGTAATACCTCCGTTGGTTTGTTTATTTTGTTAATGTAGGTAAAGACTGCTGAGGTCTGTTCACTAGTGCCACCTCAAATGTTCCCTTGCCTACTAGGTTACCGGAAAACCTACGTGAAAAATAGTCACTATATGCATTAACAGTTTGTATTTGTTCACTAGGGCCATACGGACTGGGTTTTGCATAGAACTGACTCGCAAAGCTGTCATTATTTAAAATAATCCTGTAACAAATAGCTCGACGTTTGCGGCAGTAGCTTACCGTTTGTTTAAATCTTGTATCTAGCCTCAAATATCTATAGCTGACGGACTGCCCGCCGTCTATAATCCTCGTGGAAACATTTGCTTGTCGTACGTAGCGAAATATCGATACAACGTCTCCATAAATTCCGCCGTCAAAACCCCACGTAAAGACTGTTGCTTGCCAGCTTGACTAAGTTAAAATTATTTAAGAGGATATTTTGTATTATTATTTTACACATACACGATTGCAGCGTCGTGAAAGAATAAGCATAAATTACGTTGTTCATTATTTAGTCCTGAATAAATACGTTATGTTAAAAAGGCAAACTTCCCGAGTTATTCTTTCTGTAGTGTTATTTTCTGATTAATCCGTTTGAGCAGTATGACCGAAATCCATTAGATAGGTCTCCAGCTCAGAATCCTGGCTATTCCGTATCATCCACTGTTTTGCTACTCAGGGTTGTTCTCCCAATTAGGAGAACCAAAAAGATAGTGTCGTTCTTCGCACTCAAAAATTGAAGGGCTGGCGCCCGAGAATTCCGTAAGAATAAAAGAGATTACGTAAGTATCTGACCGAAAGCAAAGTGCATCGGAAAAAGAACGTTACAATCTTAGTTTAACTGTTGTGTTAAAAATCGTTTAAACTTTGTTCAAAGCATGTAAATAACAGCTGTTCGGTTATTGATTATTTAAAAGAAACATTCTACAATACATTTACTTTATTTACGCTTTTAATTTGTTTACGTTTGCTCTATTTTAGCATTGCTGACCCTTTGTTTATGTGTGGCCCGTTGACCTCTATTGCAGCAACAGGTGTTCTCCAGCTGATTTAAGAAGATTGTTCTCCAATATGATATTCTGTTTTTAACTTGTATTTACCGATTCAGTATACTATACGTAAGTTTCTCGTTATTTGTTTTATTGTGAGGATAATTTCATTCTCGCCTAGTTTTACCTGAATTTATTTTTAATTTTATTTATTTAATAATCGGGTTTTAATTTCTGTTAGTAGTTTAAAATACATGACAATATGATACATGAAATGTCCATTGAATTCGACGTAGAATTAAAAAATATATTATCTATTATTCTATTTTAAAATATATAATTTCTTCAGATTTCGCCTTTTGTAACTATTTGTTTTTTTGATGGTTGACATAATTTCAAAAATAATCCTAAAACTTATATAGGGTGTTTCAGGAGGAAAAGGAACTATTTTAAGGATGTATTCTTGAAGTCAAAATAAGATGAAAGTTCTTATAAATAAGTGTCCGAAAATGCTTCCTTTTCGATATAAAGAGTGTCAAAAAAAATAATAAAAATCCTTTTTTTTAAATATCTCTAAAACGATTTAAGATTTAAGATATTTCTTCCAATTGGTACTGGTTTCTCAATCAGCAGCTAATTCTTGAGTTTTTCTGGTAGGAATGGTAGGATAAATGATTTTCGAGTATGTAATAGTTAAAAACTGTTTTTCTGCGTCACTTTGTCACTTGTTTCCGATTTCAAACCGTTTGTAAAATAATTGATTTTTAAATTATCGGTGTTTCTTTTATGCAGGCCTTTATATTTATATTAAATTTCATCGTTCTCTAATATTCATTTCAATTGTGTACCAGTTTAGTTATTAGCTTGCAGAAAATCGTATTTTTAATTCATCTTTTTGATACTCTGTATCTCGAAAAGGAAGCATTTTCGGACTATTATTTATAGGAACATTTTTTCTTATTTTGACCCCTAAAATATGTCCTTAAAATAGTTCCCTTTCTTCCCGAAACACCCTGCATATTAATTATTTTTCGTATCTTCTCTAATAAACTTCAAAAGTCAATTTTTATTTTTTTCTTTTTTAGGTTTTAAGTTAAATTTTTTTCTGTAAGCCGAGTCAATGAAACCTACAAATCGGCGAAACTTTGGAATTTTTAGGAACAGTACCAATAATTACAATGAAACTTTTTTTAAAATATTTCTTATACTAGTATATTACTCGAAATCAGAAACGTTCCGGCGAGCGGTAATATTTTTCAATTCTCATTTTGGAAATTGTGAATTATATGCTTTGAATAATTCATAAACTTCATAGATGAACTCGCATTTTAGATGAAAAAAAATATTTTAGTTTTTGGGGTTGCTGATTCTAATAATAATTTCTTGAAAATTATCTATGAAATTTTTCGAAGAATTTTCAAAAATTTTGGTAGAGGAGAATTCTTGTTACATAAATTTTTTCTCTATGGACTTTATTTTAATTTTCAATTTTCTGAAGATTAATTTGCTTAAATTATCTGTTTTACACAAATTTCATTTAATTCATAATTTAATTTAAAAAAAATAAATTGATTTATATCAAGACTAAAATCAATTAATTTAAATTGTCGCAACCCTGTCTGAAGTCCTTTATACTCACAGGATTGATATCCTACTATAGTGCCAAACGACCAGTATTGTCTGAAAATTACTGAGTAATTAGCATTATCATCATTAATCTACGGTTAAGTTTTATTTAACCAAAAGGTTGCCTAACCAACACCAGCATAAGAAAGAGGCGTGTATTTTTTTCCTGTAGTATGAAATATCAATATTATTTATATTTTGCACAAATATGCACCGGTTACGTCGGTAGGCGTTGAAGTGTCAAAATATAATGATCGTGGACAATATTCATGCTCAGTATTACATGCACACCTCACACGGCTTGTTTAGAATACTAGAAACTATTTAACCTTAAACGTTACAGAATTCAGTTACAAACTGGAGTATTGTACTGTGCATGAAAATAGCCATATTGTTCATAGCACGTAGAACCATAAATATCAGAGCTAGTGCAGATTCTGAATTTTACATTATTTAATAATACAGTATGTGCAATGCATTATCTTTGTGGAAAGGAAACTAATAAATAATCGAAATGTCTTAAAATATTTCTTCCCAAGAATAATTAAATAGTAGGACATTATATTTTAACCTTAAACAAGTTTCAGTATAACTAACAATCAACTGATGGCAGTAGTACGTAAGGCTACATAATTAATTTTACTTCAGTCCTTTATTATTTATGACCTTTACGATTTCAAAATCCAACCGTGTTACTTAATAAATCAATAACTGCTTGGCTTGAAGGAGTACGAATTATATTGTACTTTTTAATACTGCTTGCGGATTGGCAGGACTGCTACAATATGATATATGGAAAGAGGCCAATATTACTATATATCTCATTCATAACTAATGAAACCACACCAATTTATCACGGCCGAAACGTTATTAAACTGTGATTAATTAACATTATGCAGACACCTGAGCGATTATAATGACTGCTGTTGGCAGTCTTGCACCTGGGACACCAACGTGACCTGTTATATAATTATGGTAATTGATAGGTATTATACTAAATACACACACAAATCTGCTGCTAGGATGGCCAATCATGTTAATGGCATACGTATCTACATGCTTCAAGAACCCAAAAGCAACAATGCAATTACGTGATTTAACTTAAGTTAAATGTTCGAATAACTAACTGGGTTTATCCTGCATTACCGCGTGTTATCCTTGGCTCCGGATCTGGGTACACCGACGAGCGAAACTATCGCTTTTTACCTCTATTTTATCATGATAAAGTTTCATAAACAGGCAGGCTTGCTTCTTCGTCGGCAACGTCCAATATTGTGACGCTCTTTACTTACGTAACCTGTATTGTTTGTAACTGGCTGCTTACAAACAGAACTCTCTGGCTTTGTAACACTTTTTTTCCTTATTTTTAAGTGCAAGGAACAGCACTTGTTTGGCTCTTCAATGGGGAGAACGTTTAGGGGTAGCTAAACAGATGGAGATACGGTAATTTCCAGGGATCTTAAGATGAATGTCTTGTCAACTGGACTTGGACAATTTCTCAAACGGGTTAATTTGAAATAAATAACTGAAATAATAACTTTTTACCTATGTAGACCAACGTATTTATTTATTAACACAGTAATGAACAAATCAATAAATACTTCAGCGACTTTGCAGTCGAGTATGTACAAATTTGATAACGCTAATAAATAGGCGGGCTGGCAATCAAGAGTCTATACGCGTGAATACGATTTTATTTCGGAAGATGGTGAGTTTGGATAACCGGTGTCTGTTTTCGCGGCTTGAAACGATTTCGGACGGCAAGCAAACGGAATTTTCAACAGGATATAGTATGAACGGTAGGCAATCGGTTAGCTGTAGATATTCTTGTCTATACAGAGGGTTTTATAATACGGCGAACTACTGCCACAAACGTAGAGCTATTTACCAATGACTATTTTTCGTAACTGAAGTTTTCCGGTAAAACTTTATGCATTGGAGCTTTATAGATGACCCGATCGAGCAAATCTAACCAGCCGATGCATATTTTATGAAACAAAAGACCAACTACTAATTAGCTCTAGTTTGATTTAGTAGTATAAAACAGCGGTACTCACGCACAATAAGATCTCTGAATATCTATACTTAACTGAAGGCGATACGGGCGGATAGTAGCGGACCACGGTGTATTCTTACCAATATTATTTTCAAGAAAATTTATTAATATAATTCGGAACGGCGGTTACTGACGGAAGTGAAAACGGTGACAGTTTCGGATTGATGCGAACTGCTTCGGATTGAACTGGAACTGATGCGGACTTTCTCGGACTAAACTCGGACTGCACGCTCCTCCGGCGTTTTATTACTTTTATGACGTATTCAGACTACGCGTTAGACGGGCGGACTGACTTGAAACGAAGGACGCGTACTCACAATGGTACTTACGGAGGTCGGGCGTATTATGTAATTAGCAACATTGACTCGGAGCATCAATAACCGGAAATGGGTTACTTGCAATTTCTAGACTATATTGCAAAAAGAAGCGGATTAAAACGGACACGGATTAATATTTTAACCGGTTTTAGTAGCTAATGATTTTTATTTCCGACTCGGTCTTTATTTATAATAATTCACGGATTTTAATTATACCGGGGATTATCGAAAATTAATCTATTAATTATTTAACTGCTTGTTTACCAGCGGGTTTTTTACAACTCAATACTAACTTAACTAAAACAGGACTTACTTACTAAAAAGCGGCGGCAGGGTGTACCGAAGTGACGGTAATATTTAAAGCAAAAACAGACTTTCTTTGACTGGAAAAATCACTTCGTTACAACCCTTCCTTCACTTTGACATTTAAACGTCACTTTTGACAGTTTTTTGGAAATTCAACGAAATATCGTAAAATTCAACTGCAGGTGCCGTACCCATTCCTGAACGTCACTTTTAGGTTTTACTCATCGACCACAGAAGGGGCTGTATCCAAAAAAAAATTTTTTAAAGCCCCAGCTTTATTTCTTAAAATTTTTTCAATTTTAATGAAGAAACCAAACAATATTCTTTATCTATTTCAACCCCGAAACCCTGTCTGACTACTTTTTTCCCCGAAATCTTTAACTTTTTGCAACTAAATATAAATAATAAAAGATGTTAAAAAAATCTTTGAAATGCGTCAGGAAAGAGTTGAAATCTCGGGTGAACTTTCAGAATCGCCTATATTCACATCCATTGTTACAAAATATTTCCAAGCCTGAAATATGATTCAATAGTAATAGTAGTTTATAAATAGTTTAAAGCTTTATAAGTCATTAACATAGTTTCTAAAGTGCTTGGAAACTCAAGTTATAAGTGATATTTAAATTATGATATTCTCAAAAGAGATCATTCAGTTATATCTATGAATAACAACGGTCCTAATAGCGTGTAACGAAGTGAATTTTAGCTACGAAATATTGTTAGTTTTAATTAAAATATAATTATAAATGTACAAAACAGGCAGGTAAAATTTAACTAATATTAATTTACTTCAAAATTAAGCCTTCTGCACCGCGTCTTTTCCGTTTATACATTTTTAAATTATGATCTCTATGTTGATCCGATCACTCCTTATGCAAGAAAACGCAGGGACTGCAGTGTGCGCGTGCCGTGCATCAACATAGGTATAAGACGCTTGAAGTCAGCTTTGCGTTCAGAGCGCAAGATTAGGTAGGGATACGCGTCATCAAGTGGCTATAAAACTAACAATCCCGCCGTTTAAAAATCAGTTGACGATGCACCCGATCCAGTCCAGACCGCCAGTCCGAGAAGAGGTCCGCACCGAACCAAGAGGAAGCTCCGCTGCTGGAGAGAGTAAGACAAATATAGATTGCCATCCGAGCTTTGCTAGTAACCTTTTGTAGATAGAACTTTTTACCTGCCGCACACTTTCCGTTTAACCGCTTAACCGTAGATTTGCTTTCTCGCTTCCACCGTATTAATTGCTTGCCTTTTTCCGTTTTTTAACCGTAGTTTGCCGGTTTTAGTTTTGCCTAGCCTGCCTGCTTTAAATTTTGCTTTGTATTGTATTAAATCTTGAATAAAGCTTGTTTTGTTGTTAATCCGAAATTCTGAGTTTTCCTTGTAGGTTAATTAGACCCCTGGCTTAACCGTGTCTTCACTGCAGTTACCTGAAGCCTCTATTATCCTGCTAATAGAGTAAAGTGGTGTTTCTACACTCTAAAACAGAAACTGGCGTCCGAGCAAAAAGCACCGCCGCCCCTCAGGGGTCACAGTAACCTTCTCCGAACTTCCGCCACAACGAAGGAAGGTTACAAGCGCCAATTGCAAATTGCTTGGAAATACCCCAAATTTGGAAAGTATAGGAGTTTTATTTAAACTAGCTTAATGTCATATAATGTGGTATCTGGTATTTAGATTTAATTAGAAAAACCTTGCCTTCAATTGCTTGTTACTGATTGCCTTTTCATAAATAAGCCACTGAGCTCTATTAAAGGTTGAAGCAGTAATGTTTCGCCTTACATATGCGTAGAAAATTCAACGCAATTTATTACAAAAGCCTAATTTGTACACGCTTTTAGCAATCCATTAAAATCATATAAAAATACAGCAATACGACAAAATTTGTTAGACAGGTTGGACATGGAACGGAACTGGATTGAATTTCCCAACAGTCCTGAACGAACCGATCAAGTAAAGAATGAGAGTCGGAACATTTTTAATTTCTCTGGGGATGGAGCCTTTAATTTGGTTGTGCATATAAAGAGGAGAAAGTTTTCATAAATGAATGCAAGTGAAATAAACTCGGAAATAAATATTTGCATTACAAGTACAGCGACAGGTCGGTATGCGGTATGACCATGAACTTTAATTAAAATTTTTTATAATTTTGTTTTCAATAAGTATTTATTTGTATTGTAAAAGAAATTTATACTTTATATCAAACAGTAGTTTTTCCTTGTTTATATCTCATTCCAGCGCCTGAGCTTTGATATTATTTTCTTATATTAATAATGCTGCGGATATGTCCGGAATGACAAGTAGTGCCACTAGAGAATTAACAGTAGCGTGGCCTCCGGTAATAAGAGGCCGCGTACAAGAATCAGTGACGTCACAATAGCCGGGCTGCCCATAATACCTTAGTTATAACAAGCCATATTATAATATGAGTAGAACTAAAAAAAACTAAAATTACTTAGAAAATGTTTTCCGCATCACCATAGATCTAACAGAAATCTTATTGTAAATGACACTACCGTTAAATAAATTAATTTTTACATAATCACACAATATTACATAGAAACATCAGCTTCAAACACTGGCAGAGAAAGCCATATAGGTCATCTACACTCCACACCACACAACAAAATTAATCGCGTTTTTATTAATTTTACGAATTGGCACAAACAACGAAATATATGATAAGAATTTCTACACTTCTAAATTAGAATTTTCACCTATTAAAACTCTCCAATATAGAGCTTGACTAAAGGAACAGTTTAACGATGCAAAACCTTCAGAGTTTCAGCTACAGTAAGGTATCGCGTTGAGACGACTATTGTGTCGTCAGGTCATGTGACATATCAGTGTTTCACAGCCTCTACTTTTAGAAGGTCACGACAGTAGCTATCAAATTGTCAATCTGTCATTTATTTCCATAATCATTCTGGGAATAAATGTTTGCTTTGGGGGTTGTCCCAATCATTAATTTACATTTTCCCGAAAATATCACATCGTATCCGGTTAATTCTACCCTAAAATTAATGATTTAAGTAAGTAAAGTAAGTTTATAATAAAAAAAATTTTGTTTAAACAACTTTCTTCTACAGTCAATTGATTATAAAAGCCACAACTGTACGAAATGCGAAAAAATTTGAGCTTTGCTGTAAAATATTGTTAATAAAATTTTATTATTTAGGTATAAGTAAAGATTTTTAATATTTTGTTTAAACGCTTTACTCTTTATTAGTTATAAGTTTACATTTTAAACAATTTTTTAATAAAAATAACAACATACAAAATAAGTAAAAAAAATGTTTTTAAAAATTCCACCATTATTTTCTAAACAAAGGTTAATTTTTGTATGTAATTTTGTCTAAAAAAATAATTTAGTTGTAACCCAAACTTTTAAGAATATTATTTATTTGAATAAGTTGTTTGAAGATGAAATATATAACAATTATATATACTTATTTATAAAGGGAACGAAAAGGTCTATCCAAATATCTCAAAATATAAAGGGTGTGCCATTAAAAAAATGTGACTATATGGCGCTTCCTGTATATTCATTTTAAGATAAATACAGACTCATAACATATACAAAAACTTGGTAAAATATGCTACAGATCTGTTTTTCATTTTTTTTCTAGCTATATTTTTAAGCGAAGTAAAAGGGTTTACAAGTAGAATTTTCAAATAATCACCCTGTACATACACCAAATTTTAATTAAAAAAATTGTAATCGTTCTTAAGATATAGAAAGGGCGAATTTTTTTCCAACAACTTCAACATAATGTATTTTGAAATCCATTTGTAAATAAAATAAATGTCCAGGCTCTAATAATTTGGTTCAAATTATTGAAAGTATCAATATCAAGAAAAATTTAAAATAATTATGGACTTACAAAACCTAAATCGAGATCTAAATAAAGTCGTTGATAAACAATATGTATCAAATAAAGAAAGAAAATAGAAAAAAACACGAAGAAATAGGCCTCAATCTAAAAATGAATATTTGTTGTTACTAAATAATTTTTGACGTCAATTTCAAAGTCAAATTAAAATAGGTTAGAATTTTGACGCCAATGTCAAAGTCAAATTAAAAAAACTAGGTTATGTAAATTATTTTGATATTCAAAAAAATTTAAACTTCTTATTTTTTCAAATGTCAAATGGCGTTTTATTTTTAAAAAGCTTGACTCTTATTTGAGTAATTTGTTTGAAATAGTTTCATTTTTTCATAGTACTCCTGCCTCATCAGCATTTCCTGAAATACTTTACCGGTGTGAAATCATCCACAACCACATTTTCAAGTAGGACTATAATCGATAAAGTCGTGGTCATAAAATAATAATTTTCCTATTCTGCCAATTATTAGTTATTAACGAGAGCATCATTTCATTTCTTTTTTGTAAATACAGTAGCAATACGATAAATTGTTTTTAGCCTCAAAATTATTTGTCAGGGCGTCGGAGAGGGTGAGAAGGGGTAAAATATATTAAATATCATATCTTCTTAAATAATTCTTGACCAGTAAAAATTCCAACGAAAACTTGTTACTAGCAAAGAGATGAATTGTTTCTATCCACTGAAATCATTTGTCAGGCCGTTTAGGGGGGTGAAAAGGGGTGAAACGTATTAAATATCATATCTTCTGAACTAATTCTTGACCGGTAAAAATTTCAACGAAAATTTGTTACTAGTAAAGGGATGAATTGCTTCTATCCACTGAAAGCATTTGTCAGGCCGTTTGGGAGGGTGAAAAGGGGTGAAACGTATTAAATATCATATCTTCTGAACTAATTCTTGACCGGTAAGAATTCCAACGAAAATTTGTTACTAGCAAAGGGATGAATTGTTTCTATCCACCGAAATCATTTGTCAGGCCGTTTGGGAGGGTGAAAAGGGGTGAAACGTATTAAATATCATATCTTCTGAACTAATTCTTGACCGGTAAAAATTTCAACGAAAATTTGTTACTAGTAAAGGGATGAATTGCTTATATCCACTGAAAGCATTTGTCAGGCCGTTTGGGAGGGTGAAAAGGGGTGAAACGTATTAAATATCATATCTTCTGAACTAATTCTTGACCGGTAAAAATTCCAACGAAAATTTGTTGCTAGCAAAGGGATGAATTGTTTCTATCCACCGAAATCATTTGTCAGGCCGTTTAGGAGGGTGAAAAGGGGTGAAATATATTAAATATCGTATCTTCTGAACTAATTCTTGACCGGTAAAAATTCCAACGAAAATTTGTTACTAGCAAAGGGATGAATTGTTTCTATCCACTGAAATCATTTGTCAGGCCGTTTGGGAGGATGAAAAGGGATGAAACTTATTAAATATCATATCTTCTGAACTAATTCTTGACCGGTAAAAATTCCAACGAAAATTTGTTATTAGCAAAGGGATGAATTGTTTCTATCCACTGAAATCATTTGTCAGGCCGTTCTAGAGGGTGTAAAGGGGTGGAAAATTAATATATTCAAAATAGATTATTATAATTCGTGAACTGCGAAAATGTTTATGTAGAGCTATTACCAACTATGTGGTGAATTATTTCCTGTCATATAAATTATTTGTCAGGGCGTCGGAGAGGGTGAGAAGGGGTAAAATATATTAAATATCATATCTTCTTAAATAATTCTTGACCGGTAAAAATACCAACGAAAATTTGTTACTAGCAAAGGGATGAATTGTTTCTATCCACCGAAATCATTTGTCAGGCCGTTTGGGAGGGTGAAAAGTGGTGAAACGTATTAAATATCATATCTTCTGAACTAATTCTTGACCGGTAAGAATTCCAACGAAAATTTGTTACTAGCAAAGGGATGAATTGTTTCTATCCACCGAAATCATTTGTCAGGCCGTTTGGGAGGGTGAAAAGGGGTGAAACGTATTAAATATCATATCTTCTGAACTAATTCTTGACCGGTAAAAATTCCAACGAAAATTTGTTGCTAGCAAAGGGATGAATTGTTTCTATCCACCGAAATCATTTGTCAGGCCGTTTAGGAGGGTGAAAAGGGGTGAAATATATTAAATATCGTATCTTCTGAACTAATTCTTGACCGGTAAGAATTCCAACGAAAATTTGTTACTAGCAAAGGGATGAATTATTTATATCCACCGAGATCATTTGTCAGGCCGTTTAGGAGGGTGAAAAGGGGTGAAATATATTAAATATCGTATCTTCTGAACTAATTCTTGACCGGTAAAAATTCCAACGGAAACTTGTTACTAGCAAAGCATCAAAGCAATGAATTGTTTCTATCCACATGGATCACTTTCGGGAGGGTGTGTAAGGGTGAAATGGTATATGAAAGTCATTTATGTAACAAGGACGTAATGAAGCTTTAAAGCCTCGTTTAAAGCTGCTTACGACCGTGGTACATAAAAAATGTTATGAACGACCCGGTAGCGCTACGGGATAGATAGAGCACGAGACGAGGCTCTAGTCACAATGCCTATCGTGACTAGGTTCGTAACCCAGCAATTACTTAAGAAGATACGATATTTAATATATTTTACCCCTTTTCACCCTCCTAAACGGCCTGACAAATGATTTCGGTGGATAGAAACAATTCATCCCTCTGCTAGTAACAAATTTTCGTTGGTATTTTTACCGGTCAAGAATTATTTAAGAAGATATGATATTTAATATATTTTACCCCTTCTCACCCTCTCCGACGCCCTGACAAATAATTTATATGACACGAAATAATTCACCACACAGTTGGTAATAGCTCTACATAAACATTTTCGCAGTTCACGAATTATAATAATTTATTTTGAATATATTAATTTTCCACCCCTGTACACCCTCTAGAACGGCCTGACAAATGATTTCAGTGAATAGAAACAATTCATCCCTTTGCTAGTAACAAATTTTCGTTGGAATTTTTACCGGTCAAGTATTAGTTCAGAAGATATGATATTTAATACGTTTCACCCCTTTTCACCCTCCCAAACGGCCTGACAAATGATTTCGGTGGATAGAAACAATTCATCCCTTTGCTAGTAACAAGTTTTCGTTGGAATTTTTACCGGTCAAGAATTAGTTCAGAAGATATGATATTTAATACGTTTCACCCTTTTTCACCCTCCCAAACGGCCTGACAAATGATTTCAGTGGATAGAAACAATTCATCCCTTTGCTAGTAACAAGTTTTCGTTGGAATTTTTACCGGTCAAGAATTAGTTCAGAAGATATGATATTTAATACGTTTCACCCCTTTTCACCCTCCCAAACGGCCTGACAAATGATTTCAGTGGATAGAAACAATTCATCCCTTTGCTAGTAACAAGTTTTCGTTGGAATTTTTACCGGTCAAGAATTAGTTCAGAAGATATGATATTTAATACGTTTCACCCCTTTTCACCCTCCCAAACGGCCTGACAAATGATTTCAGTGGATAGAAACAATTCATCCCTTTGCTAGTAACAAGTTTTCGTTGGAATTTTTACCGGTCAAGAATTAGTTCAGAAGATATGATATTTAATACGTTTCACCCTTTTTCACCCTCCCAAACGGCCTGACAAATGATTTCAGTGGATAGAAACAATTCATCCCTTTGCTAGTAACAAGTTTTCGTTGGAATTTTTACCGGTCAAGAATTAGTTCAGAAGATATGATATTTAATACGTTTCACCCCTTTTCACCCTCCCAAACGGCCTGACAAATGATTTCAGTGGATAGAAACAATTCATCCCTTTGCTAGTAACAAGTTTTCGTTGGAATTTTTACCGGTCAAGAATTAGTTCAGAAGATATGATATTTAATACGTTTCACCCCTTTTCACCCTCCCAAACGGCCTGACAAATGATTTCAGTGGATAAAAACAATTCATCCCTTTCCTAGTAACAAATATTCGTTGGAATTTTTACCGCTCAAGAATTATTTAAGAAGATATGATATTTAATATATTTTACCCCTTCTCACCCTCTCCGACGCCCTGACAAATAATTTATATGACACGAAATAATTCACCACACAGTTGGTAATAGCTCTACATAAACATTTTCGCAGTTCACGAATTATAATAATTTATTTTGAATATATTAATTTTCCACCCCTGTACACCCTCTAGAACGGCCTGACAAATGATTTCAGTGGATAGAAACAATTCGACTTTGCTAGTAACAAATTTTCGTTGGAATTTTTACCGGTCAAGAATTAGTTCAGAAGATATGATATTTAATACGTTTCACCCCTTTTCACCCTCCCAAACGGCCTGACAAATGATTTCGGTGGATAGAAACAATTCATCCCTTTGCTAGTAACAAATTTTCGTTGGAATTTTTACCGGTCAAGAATTAGTTCAGAAGATATGATATTTAATACGTTTCACCCCTTTTCACCCTCCCAAACGGCCTGACAAATGATTTCGGTGGATAGAAACAATTCATCCCTTTGCTAGTAACAAATTTTCGTTGGAATTCTTACCGGTCAAGAATTATTTAAGAAGATATGATATTTAATATATTTTACCCCTTCTCACCCTCTCCGACGCCCTGACAAATAATTTATATGACAGGAAATAATTCACCACATAGTTGGTAATAGCTCTACATAAACATTTTCGCAGTTCACGAATTATAATAATTTATTTTGAATATATTAATTTTCCACCCCTTTACACCCTCTAGAACGGCCTGACAAATGATTTCAGTGGATAGAAACAATTCATCCCTTTGCTAGTAACAAATTTTCGTTGGAATTTTTACCGGTCAAGAATTAGTTCAGAAGATATGATATTTAATACGTTTCAACCCCTTTTCACCCTCCCAAACGGCCTGACAAATGATTTCGGTGGATAGAAACAATTCATCCCTTTGCTAGTAACAAGTTTTCGTTGGAATTTTTACTGGTCAAGAATTATTTAAGAAGATATGATATTTAATATATTTTACCCCTTCTCACCCTCTCCGACGCCCTGACAAATAATTTTGAGGCTAAAAACAATTTATCGTATTGCTACTGTATTTACAAAAAAGAAATGAAATGATGCTCTCGTTAATAACTAATAATTTGCAGAATAGGAAAATTATTATTTTATGACCACGACTTTATCGATTATAGTCCTACTTGAAAATGTGGTTGTGGATGATTTCACACCGGTAAATACTTTCCAATGTGGTAAATTTAAAATGGAGTAAAGATCGGAATAGATGTGGTATTGATCTAATAATAAATTAATTATAGGTATATATTTTTCAATTTGAATAATTGTAACTTTCTTGGCTTAGGTAAAAGCAATTCAGTTTTATTTTGTAATGCCAAGAGCATAAAAAATATAAATATGTATTAAAAAAATTTGAATAAAATAATTACTTTTTGGTTTTAAGTAGGTAGTTCTGTAACAACTGCAAAATATTCTTAACATTTCTCCGGAATACACTCAAATTCCCGCAAAAATTGAAATTTAATTATTATTTATATAAAATTTCGATCTTTTTGAAAAACAATTTTAGAAATCGAAAATAACAAAATAACTGCATGGGAAATAGTGTAGTGAGATGGGGTCATGCGTACAATTGCAGGTCTTCGATCTTCGGAGCAAAGCAGTGGTGGTCGGAGCCGGGGAATGGATGGGTGACCGTATCTCATTACATTACCGAGGATAGTGCAGCGGGCTAGATCGCCCTTGAGTGGCACAAGGCGACTAGTTACTGCCTATCTCTCCTGGGTTCGAGTCCCA
This sequence comes from Rhagium mordax, assembly GCA_963680705.1. Taxonomy (NCBI): domain Eukaryota; kingdom Metazoa; phylum Arthropoda; class Insecta; order Coleoptera; family Cerambycidae; genus Rhagium; species Rhagium mordax. Next base: position 49,974,250 of record OY796662.1, read on the forward strand.
GCTCCGGCAGATGGCAATGTCGGAGGGAATGGGTGTATGTGGTGTGTCCTGGTTAAGTGTCAGAATAGCTCTAAGCTAAACTTCGCCAGGACGTTAATATAAATAAGACGATTAAAAATAAAAAAAAAAAAAAAAATATTTTATAAGGCAGATCTTAAAAATCAGAAATTATTGAAAATATATCAATTACCAAGAAAAATTAAAAATAAATATGGACTTATAAAACCTAAATAAAGTCATTTATAAACAATATGTATCAAGCAAGGAAAGGAAATTGTAAAAAAAACACGAAGAAATAGGCTTTAATCTAAAAATTAATAATAATTTTGTTACTATATAATTTTTGACGTCAATGTCAAAGTCAAATTAAAAACTAGGTTACCTATGTTAATTTTTGACGTCAATGTAAAGGTCACATTAAAACTAGGTTATGTTAATGAATTTTCGGTAAGTTGATTATTTTTCTATTTCAATATTTTTTTGCTTTTTACACGCTGTGAATTCTGTGACTTAACCCAAATAGCGTTCTGAAATGGTTTCAATGATCTTTGTATCCAATATATTTTATATTTGTATGTTTAGGAGTAGAACATCAATGTAAATATATCAAATTGAATATTTTTGTTATTATTATGTTTGCATAAAATCTAAATAAAGTAATTTATAAAAAATATGGACTTGCTGTTTGAGGCTAGTTTCATAAAAAAATTATTTTAACATTCAAAAAAATTAAAACTACTTAAAATCTTTTTCAAATGACAAATGGTGTTGTATTTTTAAAAAGCTGGACTGTTATTTGAGTAACTTTTTTGAAATAATTCTCCCCGCAATTTTTTGGTTTGTTTTAGGAAATAAAATAAAAATGTTTAATGTAACTTATGGTATTTTTTCTAAAGGTCTCGAAAATTTCAACAAAAAAAAATTGTAAAAAGTCAAATAAAAGTGGTAAAAAACAACGAAATGTTTTTTAAATGGAACACCCTGTATATTTTTGAAAAAAAGATTTAAATTCTCTTTCCAAAAATATAATATAATGTAGGTATATGTATATTTACCTTCATATTGAGTAAAATACTGAGTTCAAAAATCATTCTATAAGCAAACTTGGTGTTACATTATTTCAATTATTATCAATATTTCACTAAATATGAAGGAAATTGTGTATGTTACGTTATAATTTCGTAAAGAGAATTTAAATCTTTTTTCAAAATTGTAAAAATATTTAAAAAAAACCTTGCCTTATTTTTCCCAGTTTTATTTGATTTTCAATTGTTTTGTTGTTGAAATTTTCGAGATTCTTGGAAAAAATATATGTACGTTAAACATTTTTATTTCATTTCTAAAGACAAACAAAAAAATTGGGGTGAAAACGTTATAACTGATCACCCTGTACCTATATTTTTGATTTTCGATTTTAATGTTCATGCCTTAGTTTTTTTTTTAATATAAGTGTATCTACGGGTATATAAAATATGTATTTTTTTTAATTAAATATTTGGTGAATGCGCCGGTAACGCTAGCTTCCTAGCGTTCGCAACGACAAAAAAAAATGTCAAATGTTTGTACTTTACCTCGGCTGTTTATTCTAATTTATTTTTCCCTTCCTCAAATACATATACTTACGACTCTACATTCTTGTAAAATTGTAAGTACAACCTTTACGTGAATATATCTATTTATGCTCGATAGTTTTTTAAAAATTAAGTTTTATTGCAGCTGTTTAAACCACTTCGACCAGCGCTAATGGCTTGCAGATAACCACTTTACTACATCTATGAATAAAGTATACCGTATTATCTTATATAAAAATAACAGTGCAATGAACCAACAATAAAAAACTGCAACTGGCTCAGTTAGTTCTTTTCAAATAAATTTGTGTCAATATCCTATTATGGTAATAATGCGTCGTCTCTAAATAAATTGTATATTTGCCGCGAATATTACGAGACAGATTATAAAAATATGATTATACCACTTACTTACCAACTGCATTTAAAAAAAATCTGAACGCGTCGAAAGAGAAATAATTATGATTTGTTAACGAAGCAAATTATTTTTAGGCGAGCAGACGTAAAAATCCCATTTACTTTTATAACCGCCGGCCGGTCTTTCGCTCGATAAAGTTATTTGATTTCGAAAGTTAATTAAGAAGCAGAATCAATTTAATTATCTAACCGCAAAGGTAAAGGTAAAAACTGGAAGAATATTTTAAAAATGTTATAATTGTAATCACGATAAAATGAACCGAGATAAATAATAACTTTTAAATTAGAAAAAGAAGCGAGAAACACGCTTCAATCTACTTAATTTAAAACTGCTTGCGATGTTTTTACTTCGGATACCCTGATGTTTGACGAAGGGAATTATAGAATTATATTTTAAAATACGTATTGGTCGTTTGTAACCCAAAAAATTGCTTGTTTTGTTTCCTATCATTTAAATTTGTAAGAAAAGTAACGCTTAATTTGAAATACCATTATATCCAATATTAAATGCAAAGTTTATATGCCATCATATATAAATAAAACCAGCGCTGCAATAAAATCGATCTTTCCACTATTGTGCATTGTGTTTGAATGTCATACGCCAACGGCATTGTTTTGTTTTAAAAGAGAGGAAGTTCCGTTTTCAAGGGCAAGCTAATTTCCACCCATGCAACCATTGTCTATTAGCATTGCATGAAGACAAAATTAATTTATAATTTTCACTTCCTTTTCGAAATCGGGACTTTTTACAGGTAGGTAATTGAAATTGAAATATTGGCCATGAAAAAATGAGACCCTGAAAATAAAAAATAACACAAAATCTGACTTATTCGAAGAATCAAACAATGTGAAGTCAAGTACAGAACATTCTTCTGGTGGACAGGGCAGGTCTGAAAATTTTAAATATATAATTATGTGCATATACATAACTTTTTAAGTTCGACCTGACAGGTCTACTGCAGATGCAAGTACCTACGTGCCGTGTACATCCACAGGAGTTCCGGTGGAAGTTTGTGGAAATACGTGGAAGTTTGGAGGAAGTACGTGGTAGATTTTTTAAGAGTGGAAGTAGGTGTACACGATTTTTGCCGGCGGTTGACCCCTCGGTTCCATCGCATTAGTTCCGAAACAGTGTTTGTTTATGTGTGTGTATACTGACTAACAATATACCTACCCGTGTTTTGCATCGATTACCAAAATTCACTAAATTTAGTTAAATTAAAAGACGTAACCATGAATTTATTTTCAGTGAGCTCAAGACTCTAAGAAAAAGAAATTTAACGAAATTATTTGACTACCATCATGGATTTAAGGAAGAAACTATTTATTTTATGTACGGATAACGCAAAAGTATTTCGATCATGGGAAAATCGAGCGCAATGTGTACTTAACCAGTACCTACTAATGTCATAAATATCCAGTGTTGACAGATCTACTTTATTCACACATTAGCAGAATTGTAAAATCCCTAAATTTTGTACATTTAATGTTTAATTCATTAAAATATATACAGGGTGGTCCGAATTATATTCCATTTCAAAAATGAAAAAAAATACAATTTTGATCATTGGATTCTTTAAACAAAGGGATTCACATGAATGAAAATAATGAATAAACGTGGTACCTACTTATTCAGAAACACAACAGGTTTATTGATTATAAATGGAACTCCCCCTTAACATCGTTATTTTTTGAGATAAAAAAAAATGGAAACAAAAATTTTAGGGTATTCTATGAATTTTTCATGATACCATATTCAATAGTATACAGAGTGTATCATTAAAAAAGCCAGACAAACCAAATTTATGTTTTTTTTTAAATAGAACACCCTGTATATTTTTGAAAATTATGAAAATCCTCGTTTTCCTGATTTCAAAAATGTATAATATGTTGACTTTTACTGTGGCCATTTTCGATATATCTACAGCTGCTTCTATTTACGTAAAAATTGAACGAAAAACAGTATGCTAGGATTTTCAAAAACAAAAGGTTTTAGAAAATGTATTGATGATAATGGGGGATATGTTGAAAATTTATTATAATAATGTTTTAATCTTTAATATGTATAGAATCTTGTTATTAATAAAAATTCCGTACTGTTTTTGTTTATTGCAAAACTGAAATACCTATTGATCTAACCAATAATAATTATGCAGATATAATAGTAAACGTTAACATATTATACATTTTTGAAATCAGGAAAACGAGGACTTTTATATTATGTAAAAATACACAGGGTGTTCCATAAAAAAACATAAGGTTGCTTTGTGCCGCTTTTATGAGGCATCCTTTATACTATTGTATATGGTTGTAAAAAAATTCATAAAATGCCCTAAAACTTCTGTTTCAAAAATTTTTTTGTCTCAAAAAATAACGAAGTTAAGAGGGGGTTTCATTTATAACCAATAACCCTGTACACATAGAATTTCAATAAAAAATGCTATGTGCCTCAGGAGATATAAAAAAAATTTTAAAAATGTAAATTTCTGAAACGATTAAATTTTCGTTTATTAAAAAAACACATTAATTTCACATTTTCTATTGATTCTCAAATTATCGAATTTACAATTCGGACCACCTTGTATATTTCTTTAACTTTCACTGAAAAATTAAATAACCATTTTTAGTTCATTTATTTTGCTTTTTTAGCTTTTTAAATCGTGATATGAATTTGCTTTCAAGAAATTAAAATTATTTGCATGATAACTAAAATAATCTGGCAATACTGATGCTTACTCGCAATAAGATAAGGTTTGTTTTGTGTCTATGTACAGGGTAGTTTCATATGTTTGACACCTACCTACAGCCTTTATGTTTAGAGATATGAAAAAAGTGCAGAGACAAAAATTGTAGATTTTGGTGTCAAATATCTTTTGTAAAACAAAATAGCATCGGAAAGTAGGAAAAGAGACATAACTTATGATTTTTTAAATGGAACACCGTGTATATTTTTGCATATTTTGAAAGATCATTTTTAGCTGATTCCAAAAATATACTTATAATAAATTGGCATTTACTCGGGGTGCTTTTAAAACAGTATGTCTCTTTGTATAAAACAGTTCGCGTAGAATATAGGTTGCCGTGAAAAAAAACTGACAACATATTTCTGATAATTTCTGACAGGTTATCACCAGATTTTTATGCAAGATCCATTAGTTCATCAATTTTGACATTTGTTTATTTATAGAAATATGAAAAAAATGTAAAAACAATGGTTGTAGATTTTGATGAGAAATATAATGTTGGTGATACGAAAAGATACAAAAGAGCATCAGAAACTAAACTGTCAGTAATTATCAGAAATATTTTGTCATTTTGTTTTTCATGGCAAACTATGTTCCATGCACCACTGTTTTGCATAATATTTGTACCTGTTTTTGTAATGTATCTTATTCGTTATAAAATTTACAATACATTGATATGTCACACAATGACGTGTCATTTCAAAATGGCCGAAAAATTAAATTTTTTCAAAAATATTAAATGTCAATTAAAAGATATTGACAATTAATTTTTTTCCAAAGTTGGCCGTGAAATCAAAAGAGTAATGAATTTGACAAGTTTGATATTTAATTTGTACAAATATTTCGTTTTGGCAGAAAGATATTGGAAAAATCAGATAAATATTTTTCTGCAATTTTTAAATACCCAAAACTATTTTTTTTAAATACCCCTACCTGACTTTTTTTAAATTTTGCAATTCCTTATTTTTTCTCTTTTATTTAATGCCATTAACATACCGAATTATTCACAAAATAAAAAAAAAATTCCCCTAATATTTATTTTATTTTTCTAATATCTTTCCCCAAAACGAAACTTTGGTGGAAATTAAAAACTAAACATGTCAAATTCATTACTCTTGATTACATGGCCTACTTTTGAAAACAATTAATTGTCAAATATCTTATAATTGACATTTTAATATTTTAAAAAAAATTTAATTTTTGGCCATTTTGAAATGAAATGTCAATGCGTGACATATCAATGTATTGCAAATTTTACAATGAATAAGATACATTACAAAAACAGGTAGAGTTGTAATAAAAATAAAAAAGTTGATATCACTTCCGGCTAAACCAGAAGTAAAAAATAAGGCTACCAAGTATCAAAATTTGCGAATTTAGATGTTATGGCTCACCTGTAAATTTAAAATTAATCGGTTTAATAACAAATAAGTTACAGAGTGTAACCTCATCTCGTGGTCACCCGGTATTTTTGGAATCAGAGAAAAAAGATCTTTCAAAATATGCAAAAATGTACAGGGTATTCCATTAGAAAAAACCTAAGTTGTGTCTTCTTCTCTACTTTCTGACGCCATTTTGTTTTACTTTTCTTCACCAATAGATAGTTCACACCAAAATCTACAAATTTTATTTTTACACTTTTTTCACATTTTTAAAAATAAAGACTGTAGGTAGGTGTCAAAATATATAAAACTACCCTGTATCTAGTCCTTATTCGAAATCGAACAAATTGCATAACAAATGATTTTAAAAGAATTTTCATAATTTGAAAATTGAAAAAGTAATTCTGAACAAGAAAATAAATCTCCCTTTTGAGCTGAGCAGTATCTCAAGCGACCATAAAATCCTTGGAGGACATTTCTCAACGTAACAGGGATAACAGTTTGGCAGACATTTTCAATGTTTAACTGAAGTTCCTGCAAATTGTTCTACTTATCTTCTTCAAAATCCTATTTTTTTATTTTAAGTAGCCTCACAAAAAGAAATCACAAGGTGCAAAATCTGGTGACCTGGCTGGCCACTAAACGTTACCATATCCAGAAATAAGTCGATTCGGAAATATTTCCTCCTAATATTGCCGAACAATTAACAATTAGGCAACCATCATGTTGGAACCAAATTTCAGTAAACCTAACACTTATGACTAGTTCCTGAATACGAGAAGCAGATCCAAATATTTTTGACCATTAAGTTGTCATCAATAAAAAAGCGTCCAATAATATGTTCACTAAGTTTTTGAAGATACTGAGTGTGAAGTTCATTTTCTTGAGATCCGATTAATAGAAAAGTTCATTCATTGGCAAGATAATATTCCTAAGAGAATATTCATTCTCATTCCATTAATTGATTACAAAACTTAATTCTTCTGAAATTGTCCGCTTCAAAAATGTCTCTCGAGTTTTCCGAACCTCGAATGATCTGTACCATTACCACCTTTTGTAGGGGGTAATGTCTGTACCCATTTTTCTTCAAAGCAGCGCTACTTTAACAATTTGGGAAGTTGGTTGCCAGTGCACAAATCATGACATCTTCTTAATTAGGCTTCATTGGGACAAACTAATTTTTTATAATGTTTATAATCAATACATCAACATCCATTGGGAATTGGAAATTCGCCTGGTATTTCCTATAATCAACAACTTTTGTGTTGTCTGTATAGTAGATAAGTTAACTCTTATTAACGATACGATTAGGTATTAGGTGTAAAGGTAAGAAATTATTAGAAGCTAGTTAGAAAATAAAAATAAAAAATCACAATAGGATTACTTTGTTCTTTGGAAAAAGAAATTGCTCGTTTCATGTAGTATTTTTCTGAAATTCTACATGAGAGAAAGAATAATTGAAAATAACAAGCTACAGACTTTGAAAGAAGAATTATATTATATTATCTTCTTCCCTTACTTGCCTTTTGATACTGAAAACGAATTAAGTATACGTGAACATAGAATTTTTATTATAAAATAGTATTCAATATTTGAAATGAACCTCCGATCCGACAAATTAGTACGTATCTGTTAACAATATGTTTCGTTTTAATGGCATATTCCAAAACGTTTGATATCTTTACAAAAAAACCTGTTACACGTATTGCGCAGTCATCCTTAATTGTGGCCTAAATGCATCGATACCGCAACATTCAAACTCGTATAACTTGAAAAGTATCTGACCCAGATTGCACCATTAAAATCACCAACGAACAACCTTTTTATTGATGTATCACATCACTCAATACCTTCAATTGAATTTTTAAAGAGGACGGTGCTAGAGCGTAGGGGTTAAGTAGTCAATACACATATTATTATTGCGTCCCTCTCGCAAAAAAACTGCCTATTATGATTTTTTCCTTTGGGAATATTTTCCCAGCAGAAGTTATAAGAAATGATTAATTTTAATTGGATGTCCCGAATTAGTGGGCAATATTTCTAGAGCAGATTGCCTCGAAAAATGCGTCCTAAGGAGGGGCTAAAGCCCCACAAAGGGGTTTCACGAAATTGGTGAGTTTGAAGCTTTTGTAATCATACACATCTTTTTTCAATTTTCTGAAATTTTTTCAGGAGCGTCACATACAGGGTACGTGCATGTAAATTATGCCCCATACTTTTTGTTTTGACACAAATAATGAATTCTTAGTAAGTAGATTTTTGTATCTTGACCCGTTTTCTAGTAAAATTATTTTGAAGAAATTACGCAGTCCCTCTGAACAAATTTTATCGTGGAAATGATAATAAAAACAAAAATTTTCTATATTACTATATAAGAATATCATAGTCTAAAACTTATAGTTGTCTAGATATTTAAGAAAATTGAATTTTCTGAATTTTTCGCTATTTCGAATAGTTTTCGAGATATCGACTATTGAAATCGTATAATCTTCCCTAGACACATGAATCAAATTCTTAACATAATCAAAATGACACGCCACCCTCCCACACACATAAATAGTAATTAACTTAACCTTGATTAAATCTAATGATGCTGTAATAATAATAACCGCCTTCATGCCATTCCTCTAATACCTAGGTAGGTCGCAGGAATACATAAATATGTATGGACTCATTCGCATATTTCCCACTCAACTGAATATCTATGTTGACAAATGCACATGAATTCAGTTGTCTTCATGCTTTAATACTTCAATTTAATATTTGTTTACTTTTCATGCAGGATAGATATAATAATTCCTCTCTCTTTTTTTTTTAACACGCTTATGTATATTTGATAATTTTATTCATCACATATCGGCATTCCTTTGAAAGAGACGGCAAGTTTGTTAGTAACCTTAATCTAAGTATTTAAGTCTATTTAATCCGTTTCTTTTTGTAACCAGGTTTAAAAATCGCAACTAGTTTATTTCCGTTGAGCAATGTTTTTGATAACTCTCCGAAGTTATATAATCCGCATAAACTGGGCAGCAACCCTACCCAGCTCAAAATACTTGTTAGATTCCACCGTTCACCTGTTCATTTTGTTACAGTAGAATTAAATAGTAAATTTAATTATTGTAATAAAATGTATCCGCGTTTTAAATAATAGACCTGCTAAATCAAACATATAGAGTTGAGTCAACCGGTAGTCGCGTAACCCTAATTAAGGAGTTACTAACCCGTGAGATATCAAATTAGTGATGACAGTTGTTATCTCATTGGTCGCCGCGTTATATAATAGGAGAATTGACACTTCATTGCGTGAAAACGATTGGAGTCTCAACGATCCAGCCGACAGTACATATTAGGTGAATTGACACTTTATTGCGTGAAAACGATTGGAGTCTCAACGATCCAGCCGACATTATATAATAGGAGAGCTGACCCTTCATTGCGTGAAAACGATTGGAGCGTCACCGATCCGTCCGAGGGTAGAAATAAATTAAATACGTCTTTTTCATAGTATCACTCTAGTTTGAAGCCACAGGGGCGTAAGAGTCTATCATTATTAATTAATAAAATCTCGCTAGTATCTTTGACTGCCCGTCGAAGGGAAATAAAACCTGAAACCCCTTTATCCGCGTTTTACCGTCACGACGCTGTAAATACGAGATTTCCGTCGCTAATACATTCTTGTTTAACGTATATGCTCCTTTCTATAATACTCCGTGCTGTAAAATATTGCTAGCTTAAGAATTTCACGGTTATTTTGTACACAATATTGGTAATTGAATAAATGTTGTAAATAGGTCTCTGAACACTCCGTGTTGTTATTTCAAGTAGGGAAGATTTAATTAAACAGGTATTATCAATTGCTCAAGTCTAGTAAGATTTAAGCAATTCATTTCATGACCCCTGTATCACTACGTTCTTCACTGAAGTTACCTAGGGTTTTCTAGGAAACCGCCAAGAAATAAAGTGCTGTTTCTTGCACTATAAACAAAGAAACTGGCGCCCGAGATTCCGTGTAAAAATAAAGGTATTGCAAAAGCTAGAAATTTAATACTGTTTGTGGGAGTAAGTTGCAAACAGTACGGCTTACGTAATTAAGCGTCATCACAAAACGAAAATGTGTTCGACTATGATTCCTCTATTGTAATATTTTTTTTAGCTTCGAAAATATTTTAGTGGCATAGGATCACATTTATACACTACTGCACTGTACAGTAATTAACTTCGTTTCGTTTTTTTTTTCATATCACATTTGGTTGTTAAATATTTAATACGTCATTAAAAATAACAAAATGCCACCTGTATATTTTGAAATCACTTATTTAACGTGGCCTATTTCCGCTACCAAGATCAATCACCGACTTGATTAAATTTTAGCTCTCGGCCGGCATGACATTAATAACTTTATCGTCAGCGCGTTTCTGACATATTTTCCCACCTTTTGCAAGCTACATATTTGAAAATTAAAAAAATATAAGTGATGACTAATGAACCTAAAATAGAAAAATATAACTAACGAATCTATTACAGAATGTTCGTGTAAAGCGGAAACATTTTTTTATTAAGCGGTTTGAAGAAAAGTTCATCCTCATAATACATTTTGCTTCTCTTAAAACGATATTGAACACTTTATGGCAAGCAAGTTTTTTCACGATTTTTTTATTTAATGGCAAATATTGATGTATTTGTATCAACCTACTGTTGATATACTTTTTTTCAATCTTACAATTACTCGAATAATTTTATTTTTGTGTACTATACTATAATGACAACTGGGCTCTATTTCTTACTTAAAAGGTGTTCTGTAGACATCTAACGCCCGGATTATCCTCGGTATTAATAGGAAATATGTAATCACTTCCGCCCTCAATTATAAAATAACATCAATATTGGCACTCCTAGCCAATATCTAGGTCAATATAAATCCAAATATTAATCATTTAAGTGTAATATTAGTATGTGTGCTCATGCAGACAAAATTAGATACGAGGGTTACTCGTTCGTAGTGGTGGCCACCCTTTTAAATTGGCTCGATAAAAACATCTGACGGTTTTTAAATGCAAATTCCAATAATTAACCTATCTGAAATATACTTTGTGGAATATACACATGTAATGTAACGACCCTTTGGCTCTTTTTGGAATTAATATCCGATTGCATTTAAGCATGGTAATTTCAGATAATCGCGGGTGGGAGAATAATTAAAGCTTTTTGATCGATTTGGGTTGTTTGAAACCTCGTTTGAAACATTTCAAGATTTTGTTCGTACTACGATGAAACCGGAAGTCGGCCATTTTGACTATATCTGCATGTCCATCCGAATTTAGGTCTAATATCCTTGTACCAAATTTCGTCTAAATCGGTTCATAATTGAAAGAGATATAAGCATGACCCTAGTCTCGTGGCCACCCGGTATATAAAAAATATTGGAAATAATTATGAAAGAAAGATTAATTATGGGCGAGTTGCTTTATTCACCGGTGGATCCATCAGATGTGTTTTATCTCGTTCTATCTCCGAGGTTAGAACGAGATAAAACACATCTGGTGGATCAACCGGTGAAATAAGCAACTCGCCCTGTGTTATACCGGAAATAACGTAAAAATACTGGAAATATTGAAAACATGGAAGAAATACTAGAGAAAGTAGTTGATATAAACCAATTGCGTCAAAGAGTTATTGACGCTTTTAATGACATTATGGATAGCTAATGTCACAGCACAAATATCAGCGAGAACGCGAATTTGTATCGAGAATAACGGTGGACAATTTGAACAGTTTTTATAAATTTTTATAAACTAAATTAAAAGTGTTACATTCTACTATTACTTATTGGAGTAAATAAAATACGTAGTCAGTGGCATAACCAGGGGGCCTTGCCCCCCCCCCCCCCTCAGCAAAATCCACGTATACCAAACCAAAACAGTGAACACTATACTTTACTTCAGGTGATTAAAATCTATCATCAGAAGCTTAAATCATCTTTCAGTTAGTTTTATCACTTGGCTTTGGCTCCTCCCTCAATTCAGTTCTGGTTACGCCACTGTACGTAGTTTAATGTTTTTTTGCGATTAATTCAGTGCCGTATTCAGCCAAATACGTTATTAATGGTTTAAAAGCAGCACAATACTTTATTCGAGGCTTTATTCACAATATTCTTGATGATTACCATATTAACAACGACAAATTATTTAAAAAAATACGGGGCCGTATTTAAAAAAAAAGTTTCTGGTGGCCCAGTTTAAACAAAACTTTTATTTAAAATCTGAATAGAGATGAAGTTATAGCTTCTTCACACCTCGTTCCACACCTAATAAGAAACATAAATACCTAAGTACATCTTTTTGATATTTTGTTACATAAGGACACAAAATTAAATAAACGAAAATCTTAAATATTCCATTATTTAGGTAAGAGATTTAAGATATCTCGAAAACTATAGTAGAAGATATTAAGAACGCCAAGAAGTCTCGCAAGAAGTTGTTTTATTAGTCTCGAAATTGCGCAACTTTTATTAACCCATTTAACCTTTGTTCTTTCTTCTATGCTGTCCCTCTGAATTAGTTGGGACCGAGGTTAGGACCCTGTACAGGGTATAGTTCCCTATATTTTGACCCCTACCTACAGCCTCTATGTTTAGAGATATGAAAAAAGTGTAGAGACAAAAGTTGTAGATTTTGGTGTCAAATAATATAAAACCGAGTATAAAACCGAGTATAAAACAAAATGGCATCGGAAAGTGGAGAAAGAGAGACAACCAGACAACTTGTGCTTTTTAAATGGAACACCCTGTATATTTTTGCATTTTCTGCTGATTACAAAAATATATACAGTGTGTCGTAAGTGAAACACCCTTATAACTTTTTTAATTTTTATTTGATTTAAACCACATTTCACTAAAAGATAGAGCACATTAGAATCAACTTATAGCCAAAAAACCATTCGCCTCCTGCTAATACAAAGTCATCTGCGATACCAAAATAAACGGAAAAAATGAAAAAAGCATATTAGGCAAAGTTGTTTAAAATTGTCCAAAAAACCCTAAGTCCAAAATCTCATCGAAGTTAAAAAATGTTGATATTTTGAAAAAATTAGTCCGAAAATATAATTTTATAATATCAATTATCATTCGTTATTAGGTGCAGGGCATTTCTTTAGGTTTTTTTCATAAAAAATAAAATATGAAAACCCTCGTGAAAACCATTCTGAGTTTAATTTTAATTTTAGGAATTTAACAACCTTTTCACAAATAATAATGAATAACAAACAAACAAAAAATTATATATTCCTAAAATTAAAATTAAACCCAGAATGGATTGTTATATTTTATTTTTTATGAAAAAGCGCCAAGGAAATACTCTGCATCTAAAAACGAACGATAGATAATTGATATTACAAAATTATATTTTCGGACTAAAAAATGTTTTCAAACAAAATACAAATGTTTTAATTTTGATCAAATTTTGGACTTAAGGTTTAAATCGTAGAAAAATAAAAAAGTTTAGGGGTGTTTCCGAGGGTGTTTCACTCTTAAGTGCGACACACTGTATGTTGGCATTTGCTCGGGTTGTTTTTAAAACAGAATGCATTTTTGAGTTCGCGTAGAATATAGGTTACGAGATAGGTTACCATCGGGTTACTACGAGGGTTACTATAAAAAAACTGACAAAATATTTCTAATAAAGGCATAGGTACCGTTATAAAAACAACTCATGCAAATGATATTATTATATATTTTTGGAATCAGCTAAAAATGATATTTCGAAATATGCAAAAATATACAGGGGGTTCCTTTTAAAAAAGCACACAAGTTGTCTCTCTTTCTCTACTTTCTGATGCTATTTTGTGTTATATTTCTTCGGCAAAAAATATTTGACACCAAAATCTACAACTTTTATGTCTCCATTTTTTTCATATCTCTAAATATAAGGGCTGTGTTAGCAAAGCGGGCCATGAATGAAAACAATATCAAAACAATAAGTTTCTATTGTTTTCATCCACGGCCCTCATTGCTAACGCAAAATGTTTGAACTCTAGTAGGAATACTTACATTACTTAATACAATCTTTTTATTTTTGATTAATAATTCAAAACATCTTGTATAAAACTATTAAGTATGCTATATCAGTGAAATCATAAAAAAAACAAATCTAGCTGGATAAAAACATATACCTAGGGTGTTGCGAGGGGTGTTGCATTTAAAAAAATATAGGTTATGTTCATATCTGAAAAAATCGGTACCTATTCAATTGTTTTTTTATTACTGCCAAATAAAAATTTAGTAATTACCCTGCAACTTTTGTATAAAACATTTTTTTCTAATTTCTATACAATAAACTCGCAAATTCTGGCGTGAGTATGGAATAAATTTAATAAAACTTTTCAGGAAGATTTCCGCAAAAACTATTTACTTAGACAGGTCAGTTTTGTTTTCCAAAATGACTTATTTTCTGATGACGTCATTGGTCTTTGCTTTAAGCAATAATCTACATTTTGCTCGACATTTTGTTATGGGATCGTTTAAAAAGGAATCTTTTTTCACACAGTGTTATAAAAAGTGGTACGTTGAAGAGATTAATTATGGAGATGTTTGAAAATTTTAGTTTCAAAACGCAACAAGTTAGTTTTCACGAGGTTTTTCATAATAACAATTAGTATAGGTTGTCATTTAAAAAAATGCCGTCATAGGAAGCATATAACAAAACATAACCAAAGGATTAAAAAACGCATTTTTGAAAACAAAATTTATATTTTGCAAAAACCTACCCGGAGAGGTTTATTGAATACTTGTGCCCTGGTTACCTATTTTTGTCACGTGGTTTATGATCATTTATGCGTTGTTGTAGTTTTCGTAACACCGACATTGCGACAAATTATCGAGCAAATTATTAAATGCGGCAAAAACTCGGACAAAAAATTCGTAAGTAAATAATTGAGTTACCAAAACAAGCGCAAAAAAGTAAGATGTTTCTGCTTAAGATGAGTTTTAAGGTCACTACTTGGCACTTAGTGCACAGTTCACCACAATATACACTGACGACCAAAGTTTACCATGATTTGGAATTTGATTTTTTTCTAAACCGTTTGTCGTATGATTTTAATTGTAGCTTCAACATTTACTTTTTTGGTACACTTTTTTGTCTTAACTCCGGAGATATACCGAGTGGGGAAAAAAATCCAAAATTTTTGTTTCTTGGATGCCATTTATTTTACTTAACCGATTCGAATAAACTTGGCGTCATTACATTAAAAATAGACAATTTAGTAGGCTACAAAACCTCGTACAAAACCCACAGTTCAAAATGGTAAACATGAAAAAATCAAAATGGCAGACACCTTTAAAAATGTATGTTTTTCTATTCTCGTTCTGTATTAAAATTGGTGGAGCTAAATCCGAGGCTAAATCGATCCATTGGTTACGAAGATATGACCAATTAAAAAATGCTAGTAAACGCTATTTAAAAGCATACAAAAGCATAACAAACATTTTTTAATTGGTCATATTTTCGTAACCATAATTTCCTATTTAGATTTAGCTCAATCAGATCTTAATAAAAGACGAGGATAGAAAAACATCTATTTTTAAAGACATCTAACATTTTGATTCTTTCGTGTCTACCATTTTGACCTATAGGTTTTGTAGCCTATTAAATTACCCTCGAAATTACCTATCTAATGATACCAAGTTTTTTCGGAATATCTCCTTTAATCGAAAAGATAAAAAAGTGTACTTACTAAAAATGCAAAAGTTAAAAAAAGATAAAGCCACAATTGGGTCCGAACTGGAGTTTGCAATTTTGCCGCTGGCGATTCCCACAGGGTGTTTTGAATTTTTGAAAAAACATAGGTAGCTTTATTTTTACGCCCTATATTTAAAGAAAACATATATAATTTTTACTTAAAATCGGAACGGCTATACATTCCAGAAGAGTTAGCCTACAAAACGAAAAAAGACACATTAAAATCAGACAAAAAAATCAAATTCAAAATTATGGTAAATTTTGGGTGGTGCATTAATTTTGGCCGTCAGTGTATATAATTATGATTTCCAATAATGTAAATTTAATTCCAATTATTAAAAATACACGTAGACGTAATAGGTATAAAAGATACCTACTTATTAATATTTCGTTCCATATTAAAGTAGGTAGTAGACGACGGTGTAATTTATTAATTTTATTTTCTAACTCGTTTTCTAATTAAAAAAAAGATAAAACGAAACCAATAAATAAACTATAAAGTAATGTTCGAGTAATTATTATGTCTTCCTGAACTGAAGTGAATCGTGTTTCATAACTTTATGCAAAACACACCAAACAGAAACAGACAACAAAGTCAATAACCTATTAGCAATGTTATTGTTATTTTACCGGTTAAAATGAGACGTGAAATAGGTAGATAGATTCCACCTTTATATTATAATAAAACTATTTAGTTATAGAGAGGTAATTAAAATTACACGTAAGTATTTATTAACATATTAACACTGCATAAGTATATAATAATAAATAAGTGCATTAAATATCTAGCTATCCTTTGTTTATTTCTTGTGTTTACCTTTTTTATGCTGTTGCTTTAGTTAGGCAATCAACTACGGCTTTGAAAGAATATTGAAAACAAATACCTACAAATCGATGTTAAAAAAATGGATTTCGCACTATTAATCATTAAATACTACTACTATTTTATTATTTTAAAGTAGACAACATGCAAAACAAATCCCAAAAATCCCTTCAATCACTTTCGGCGCAAACCCGATTGTTTTTAAGTGATTCGTGATATAATCAAGCGTTAAGCGTTACACGTACGTATATTAAAGTTTTTAACTCACCTCTAATAATTGAGCGCTGTATCCTGTCGTAAATGAAACACAAGTGTCACAAACTCGTTCGAAACTGACCGAAACGGCACTACCCTCACGAGGAACAGATTCGTAACTGGCGGATTTTCACAATTTCAAACGTACGCGATGTTGACAACCGGCGCGCCGTATCTTGAATGCTTTCGCTCCCCTCCACGCGGCCTGCAGTGGCGTGCGCATGCGCAATTTAATATCAAATATGGATTTTTGTTATTTTATAAAGGTAGGTAATTTAATTCAGGTAAATATTAGAAATTGTTTGGGATTTTTAATTGCAATATTCGGTTTTTGAGATTATCTGTTTTTTTGTTTAACACTATAGATCACTAGAATCTTCGTGATGAAGGGGTGAAAACGTGCACGCACGTTGCGTGTCCGCGCTAAAATTTCTTTTGAAATGCGAAAGGGTCTGCTCGGAAAACTGTAAATGTTACCGAGTATAATAAAACAAGAACAAAAACCAATACTAATGGAATATATGGCCATGTCGAGTAATATTTTTTAATAATTTTTGTTCCCATAACTAATTTTAAGTAGTTACTGGTACAATGATTTGACAACAATATTTTTACAAATATACCCAACGTAATACAATGTAGAAATGGATGAAAAATTAACAAATAAATTAAATAGATCGTGAGTGGCTGCAGCAATAAGAGGCCGCGAACAAGAATCAGAGACGTCACAACAGCCGGCTGTGCATTATTTATATAACAATGCACCAATTACACCATCATATTTATATGAGTGAAACTAAATATTTCTCAAAAGAAATTCTTATTTATGGCATCATTATACCTCATTATGCTATTTTAATAGACATTTTCTTTACCTACATTTGGAAAACAGACACTTCACCTTTAGTTCATAAATAACTTACAAAAGACACTTTATGACCTTAGTTTAAATTTATTTTAGTGAGCTCTGACCAAGTTAAACATTTGATATGAAATTAATCGGGAATGCCTTGAAAAAAAAAAATTATTAAACTAAAATAAATTTGAACCAAGGTAAAGCGAGAGGTAAAGTAAAATATCTTTTGTTATTTATTAACTAATGGTGAAGTGTTTGTTATCGAAATGTAGGTAAAGAAAATCTCTATTAAAATAGCATAATGAAGTATAATGGTTCCATTTAAAAGAAATTCTTATTTATGGTAAAGTAATTTAGAAAATGTTTGCCACATCATTTTCTTCAGTTCATAAAGTATTGTATCCATCGGGAAATTGAAAAAAAGAGAAGACACCCCAATAGTTATTGGTGTAACTAGTGCAAAAAGTGTATATTTGTTGCATGAGGCATGAAGTTTGCAGAGCGAGCGAAGCGGGAGCTGCAATCATGCCGGTTATTTTTTTTACAATCGATTTATAAATAGATTTTTTTTTATTTAATTGGACAGAATATTACATTAACACAAAATATTCAAATGTCAAAGTCAAACTGACAACTAGATAAATTGTCACTGTTCAACGCCATCCAAAAATAACTATGAATAAACTTTCGTTGCCTAGCAACAAAACTACTTTTTGCACTAGTGCAGAAAGTAAATTACTTTTTGAGCAAGTTAAGTCGTTTCCTAATGTAAATTTTTAAGGTACAATTTTGTAATTACTACAAAAAAATTCAACTTTTAAACCTGTAAATATTTTTAGTCCTAAAACAATTATAGGACTTGCATATGAATCATTGAATCACAATCTTACAAAAAAATGAATTCGAACAAATTTCTCTTTAAATTTACGTATAAAGTTATTTAACATGCCATCTCCGTGGTCCCATTCCTGAAAAATGGGCTTATATCGATTTGCTAAGTTCTGTCGTTTTTTGCATCTGAATAATTTCGTTTACAGGCGATTTTTTTGTTCAGCTTCAGTCTGAGGCATAGCGTTCAATTAGACGGCTATTGTGACGTCAGGTCAATTGACACATCAGTGCTTCACGGCCACTACTTCTTGGAGGTCACGAATAGATATCATAGGTAGATGCCATTACAAATTTTTCTGAATTAAGCTTTTTCTGAATTAAGTTGGGGGATGAGGTGCTTAGATTCGATAAAGTGTATCTTACAGTAATAATGCCATGAGAAATGCCACTTACCTATTTGAGGAAATTACCTGTTCTGTAATGTTTGTGGGAGGATCATTATAAATTCATCCGCGCCATCGAAAGTAAGAATGGCCATCTAATGTTGACAGTTCTATTTTTTTTATGGCCTCATACGAACATTTTTTACAACCGCGACAGTTCACTTGAATTGAAAGAATTGAAGTTGATCAGTTTTAATCATCTCCCGATGATGCCAACTTGGTTGGCGAAACGCGCGTCGAGTGTGTGCAAAAGTGTTTTGGTGTGTGTGGAAAACTACTCCAAGTGTAAGTTCTACACCAAAGGTTCCAACCCCTCTTCAGGAACAAAATAAGTCAAAAAAACTACTTAAAATAAAACCGAAAAATTTCATTTTTCTTTTTTTATTTTTGTGGATTTAGATATAGGTATTTCACCAAAAAGGAAGCTGACGAAATTCCCGTCAAAATGGTGCCCGATAAAAATATTTTTGATAGAAATTGGCTGAGATACAGTCGTTCAAATTTACCTACTCTTTTACGATTTTACCACTTTCTACCTTTATACCTACTATGTTACTTTTTATTTTTACACGCAAAAATTTTTATTTAACACAAAAATTATTTTCGGTTTATCAATGCTAATGATAAAGGTATTTGTTCAAAATTTTGTTAAAACTTTAATGTTGTACTAATTTATAGCTGTTTTAAAGATTATTCTTTTGAAAATTACATATCTATTATATTTCTCCCATAATGTTTTCGAATTGAATATCAATATCTTCATCAACATCGTTTTGGGCATCTTCTTCCGTAACTTCTGGAACAGCAGCGTTTTCACAATTTAAGCCCATACATTCTTTGCAGAACATTGGCTAATTCCTGATTTTCTGTAGCCGCAATGTCCGTGACCTTTTATGCAAGTTACTTTCTCCAGTAAAGAATGTAGTGTAAAAGGTTTAGTTGTGCTAATTGGCATTAAGCCATTTTTAGATTTTTTCCAACCCCACTGAAAAGAATTTAAAATAGTTCCTTTCGACTTTCCACTGTTGAATTTGGTGGTATGTCCTTAAGCCGTGCTGTTTAGTGGCATCAGAAGTTGGTGGAAAATGGACTAGAGAAAATTTTGTACTCTTCGATAATCTTTGAAATAGTTTGTAGGCGACAGCTACTTAAACTTTTGGTCTTAATGCCATACAGAGAAATTACGATGCGTTTAGATGCGAAACTGATATCTTCAGGACTTGCATTATTATTTAAAAATACTTCCAAATCTTCTTCCCAAGATAAAATATTTTTATTGATAAATTTCATGAATTTTTTTTGCCAATATTGAAACAAGCAAAAGTAGTATCGCATCCACTGAATGCATGGGTGAGGCAGAGAAATTTTTGATTTTGTGGAAAGTTGAAACTATTGTGTTGTATAATTTAGCTGTTACGTTTCCGATGCTAGATTTTAATAAATGTCGGTTTTATTTTAAATACACTCAGTTCCATAAAAAGCGACGCACTCGATATTTCGGGTAATTTTAAAGTTCTTTAGTTCTTAAACCGGTGGACCGATTTGAACATTTTTTTTCTCAGTTTATAGCAAAATTCATTCTCTATGAGTCGGATTGGAAGCAATGGTGAGTTCTTCCATATTTCATGGAAATTAATGGAGAATTTTAAACCCAAGTTTTTTCACAGGTTTTCAAAACATCCTGTGGATTATTCTCGCATTCATGGTACAATTATTCATTCTGCATTCGATGAACCATTTTTTAATAAACATTTTGTTTTTTTGTTCACTGTTTTATCGCTGGTACTTTCCGAGATATATCGTTTTTACGACCCTGCTTTTTCGTGTATTGAGAAATGATGCACATGATGAGTGGGTCATATTCGCTGCAGAATTGTATAGCATATAAACCAATAGAAATTGTCAAGGTTTTTAAATACACTCAGTTCCAAAAAAAGTGACGCATTTGATTTTTGACCTAACTTTTTTCTTTTTTTTTAAACCAGTGGACCGATTTTTTATTTTTTTTTATTTATTGGTAGGTAATGCCTTTGTCTTTCAAAAAATAAAGAGGTGGAAATTTATTTCATTGTAGGATCACATTGCTTTTGAAAAAGCAATTGTCGTTGCCATAGCAATTAATTTGTTGTATGCCTCCATACTTTGTTGTTGTGTCATTAATTAAGTGTCATTAAAGAAGTTTTAGTGACTAAAATTACACAAAATGCCTCAAATAAATCCTGAACAAAATTATAATTTTGTGTTTAATAAAAATGTTTTTTAAAATTCGTATCAGTTTATAAAACTCGGTAAATTCAGAAAGTTGGTAATACGCAAGGTTTCAGCAAAAAAGCTGTAATTCGGACAATTTTAGAGATAAATCAATGAATAAAAAAACAAAATGTTTAATAAAAAATGGTTCATTGAATGCAGAATGAATAATTTTTCCATGAATGCGAGAATAATTCACAGGGTGTTTTGAAAACCTGCGAGAAAACTTAGGTTTAAAATTCTCCATTAATTTCCATGAAATATGGAAGAGCTCACCATTGCTTCCAATCCGGCTCATAGAGAATGAATTTTGCTATAAACTGAGAGAAAAAATGTTCAAATCGGTCCACCGGTTTAAGAACTACAGAACACTAAAATTACCCGAAAAATCGAGTGCGTCACTTTTTATGGAACTGAGTGTAGTTTTTTTGAGTTATTTTCTTGAAAAAAAGTTTTTTGACTTTATAAGGTGCTATTTCGATAGGAAATTTTATTCTCTACAAAATATCGTATTATGTGTACCTATATATTAAAAATGCATAGTTTTTATATTTTAACAAATCTTCCAAGTATTCTTCAGCGGCCTGTTGAGGAATCCTTGGATGACTCTCTAGATCCCCTTAATTTCATGATCATTATTCAGACTCGATGACATTACCCCAGTAAAATGTTCCTCAATTAAAGACACATAATAGTATTCTGGGCGATCAACTCACTCTATATAATAATATCAAGTGTGGATTCTGACAACTCCATTATCTCAAATTCCGTTTGTTCACATTTTCATTGAACATTACTGAAGCAAAAAATGTTCCTCAGGTAATCAGGATGTCGAGTGATTTTTTACTCTTACAGAACTCTCATTCTTCTGTTTGGATCGCAGGCGCTGTTGGTAGTCTGTCCATCCTTCTTTTTAGTGCGGATGGACTCAAGGATTTCGAAATGAGTTTCTCAAATATTTCCTGGGGATGAAGTGTCTACATATCGAAGATCATGGCAATAAAAAAAAGATGACAATTGCTACGAGCCATTTCGCATCAAATTGCAAAACGGATAGTGTCTAAGAAAATGCTGATAATATACTCAGAATGAATAACTCTAAACTATATAAAACAAATATTTAACACATAGAGGAATAATGTGAAATACTTATGGGTTTTATTTGCTTTGTTTTTCCTTTCTCGGAGTGGATTGCGCATTGCACCCAAGCTGTTATCCTAGACAGAAGAATGCATCGCTAGAACTTAATTGTATAACTTAACTTGCTGAACTTAACTGAAAGAAACTGAATGTCACCAAGGCTTGTGCGTTTATTGCTTATATCTTTAAAGAATGGGTCTTATAACAGGATGTCACAATATATTTCTGGCATGGAGCAAACCCGTAATCCCGTAAAATAATATTTCTGCAAAAGACGTCCAAAACGTTTCGTTACTTAGTAAATGATAGGAGGATTATTACCTATATGTTTTAAGAATATTTTAATACAGTTAAGTATTTCAAATCCTTTTGGGAATTGAACCCATATTGATTAGTTCATTAATTTAAAATAATAAGTTAATAATAATTTTTATTAAATAGGATTATAGGAAACAACTACTGGACGAGCAAAGACCCCGACTCCCATTGAATTATACCTATAAATCCAAAATTGGTAGCCAAATTTGTTATTTGTCTTTTCTCCACCAGACACAGACCGGTTTCGAACTCTTTATGTTCTCGTCAGTGTGCCACAGGTAGCTGAAAAGACAAATAACAAAGGCAAACCAAACTGGTCTATGGCAGACCCAGCACATAGTAACTGTGAGAGATAAGTACATCCCTCTGGTGGTCAGTTGCTACTACCAGTCAAGACATCGAAGATGTCTCGTGACCGATAGCGGCTTGCCAAGCAAGCACCAAGAGCGGCGACCTCTAGCCCTGATGGACTAAAACATGCTTAATAAATAGGATTATAGGAAACAACTACTGGGCGAGCCGCTCTTGGTGCTTGCTTGGCAAGCCGCTATCGGTCACGAGACATCTTCGATGTCTTGACTGGTAGTAGCAACTGACCACCAGAGGGATGTACTTATCTCTCACAGTTAATAATTTTTATGTAAATATGTACTATTATTCAAACCCTGACCTTTATTTTGAATGATACAATTTATGACAGTAATGCAATGGGGGAACTCCCAACTCCCACTGAATAGTGCTCTTCAACTTTAATGCCGATTGCTGATTAGTATCAACAATTTTAAGATAATTTGACAGAGAAAAAAATTTTATTGTCCAAAAGCTGAGGTTAACTTCATAGTATCAATTTTGTTAATCTATTTTTAAGCGCTCGTAAATAGTCGTAAAAAATTAGATGGAAATATTTCGTGACAAATTATTAGATTAGTGGTGTTATGATGTAGCCAGCTACGGATAATACTAGGACTAGAACATGAAGACTATACTAACATTAATTAGGTAGTAAATCCCTGACCCGATTTCATTTTGGCTCTCGTACACGCGGTAGCTGTCGTAGTCTTATAGATAGTGGCTAAAAGTTTGTAATCTCCGATAATGGAAGTTGTGGTAAAGCAGGTGACACAAGCTTTTATGTGGAATTTTCAGCATACGGTTTTATCGCTTATAAAAAGTTTGATGTAAGGCAACACTATACATGTCGTTAAAGGTTTGTCAGATAATAAGGACTTTTGACCACGGCCAAATAGGTACTCAATACAGGAGAGAACAGATTTGTGCGCATAAAACTAGAAACCGATGAAAATTAAAACAGTTCTTTCACTTGAAAGAACTGAAACGGAATTATTGGAAAAAAAACGTTATTTCATTTATTTTACTATTACCTAAACTCCTCTTGAAACCGTTTAAGACATAATTATAATTGCAGAGAGTATAATAGCAGCGATATATGGAACTACATGTCACTGATAATAGTTAATATAAGTATACCACAAGGTAGTATAAGGTCCTCTGTTGTTATATTAAAACAGTTCAACAATTTTATTTCTTCATGTTATAATTCAATTTCAAATAAAGGATAATTGAAAATTTCCCCACTGTTCAGCTACAGTATAGAGTTTATTTGGATACACTGTCAAAAATGCATTAACCACTTAATTCAAGTATACCTTTGAAAAATGCAGAGTACGTAAGCGCATCAACTGTTAATCTTGAAGTAGATATCGTTTCTTAACCTTTATGAAATGTTATCCATTTGATGATACTTCCAAACCCAATTGTCTAGCAAAAAATAATTAAATTAAATATTTAAAGAATTATTGGTATCTTTTTCCTTCATCGGTAGTGTGAGTGGCTGGCTTCTTGTGCAGCCTTATAAAATCTTCGATTATATTCAAGAGTTATGTTGCTTTCAGGTACCCCAGTATTGTATTGATAAGTTTTTTTATGATGTTGAATTTCAATGATTATGTGTGAAATAACAAATTTTTTGTCTTTAATGTTAACGAAAAAAATAGGCATGGGAGCAAAAACGTACACCGTGCATATAACCCGAGTTGGCATGCAGACGCTGGAATGTCATTATTTACTCCAGTGGGCTATAAATGCACATCTTAATTCAGGGAAAACAGAGCAGAAGGAATAAAGAATAGAACTGGGAAAGGGGGAGTGTACGTTGTCAATGGATAATACATTAGTGTTGTGACTGACTGTTTTAAAATGTTTAACAAATGCACACGCGATATAACAATTTGCCAGGAACATAAATTATGGTATTATTTTGCTTTTAGATTCTCGCTGTTACAAGTTCTTTTCGTCTAACATGTCATGTTTGAAAATTTCAATGCAGAATGATTTCAGTGGGGATTAATATCATATTCATAAAAGAGTTGTTTATACATTCGTGTAATGTAAAGGTTTACGTAAGTGGTGCATCAGTATTGATAAACTGAACTGGAATTTAATACTGCATAGTGCATAGAATAATAGTTTACATTACGAGAATTTCACTGGAGGATCCATATATTTTTACGCATTTACATAAAATTGTAATTTATACAACACTCAACACTGTATGTCTATTGGTCTAAAAAAAGCTGGATATATACTATGCTAGAACTTTGTGTCAAAAGTATTCGGTTACATTGATTTTCAAAAATGTCATGCGACCTGTTAAGACTTATAGGTACCTAGCTAATATTCAGGTTCTAAACTTCCACACCTTACCAAACAGTAGTTTTCTCTGAAGTTAGAAACAAAGATGGTTTTCGTCGTGTTATCCAAATATCGAATTGGAGTCAAGAGAACAATGCCTAAAAATGTAAAAATTCAAGTGTGTAACGAAGTGATTTTTCCAATCAAGGAATGTTCAATTTTGCTTTAAATATTACCGTCACTTGGGTACACCCTGCCGCTGTTTTAGTAAGTAAGTAAGTCTGTTCTAGTTAAGTTATAAATGAGTTGTTAAAAGGTAAACAAGCAATCAAGTAATTAATTGATTAATTTTCGACAATCCCTCGTATAAGTAAAATCCGAGAATTATTATAAATAATGGCCGAGTCGGAAATAAAAATCATTCGTTACTAAAATTGTTAATCCTTGCCCGTTTTAATCCGTTTCTTTTTGCAATATAGTATAGAAATTGCAAGTAACTCATTCCCTGTTAGATACGTTGATGCGTCAAATTGCATAATCCGCTGCACCTCTGCAAGTTACGCCGGGTTGTGCATCCGAGTCTGTCGTTTAAAGTCGGTGACCACCTCTCTTTTAACACGACAGATACGTCATAAAGGTTACAAAAGGAAGAGGAATGCTCACTTCGCCCAGAGACATCGCCCTCATTCCTCATTCCGAGAAAACCGCCAGCAGTTCATACTCATTCCGAGAAAGCCGGCAGCAGTTCATGTTCATTCCGAGATATTTCGCATTATCATATCAGATCCGATTTACCGTCAGCCATTGAAGTTATATCCGAAGCCGTCAACATTTCAGTACCGCCGCTCCGAGTTTTTGATAGTAAATTTCTTTGCATTAAATCTTGTTAAAAAGCGACCCCTAGACGATCAATATTTACGTCAATATATTGCACAATAATTAATATTGTACAATAATATTGAACGTCTGTAGATCACATTGAAAGATTGCGCAATATATTGAGTAAATCAAAAAGAGTTTGATATTTATTGTACAATCTAGTAAATATTGCTTCGTCTGTGGGCAATATTGCGCAATATTGGTCAGTTCTTTTTAAACAGTGTTGGAGTAAACATCTACCATAGCTACAAAGGGAAAAGATGAAGAAAGAAAATTCATTGTAGAATGTATCGAGGTGTATCGGAGCTTACCCGCTCTGTGGGAACTAACTCTTAGTTCACTCAACAGATTTTCATGAGTGTATTTATTTCTTTTTTTAAACCATTTCTTCATCCACCTGCGCTTCTTTTTCTCCTTTTTTCTTGAAGCTATAAACTAATGCTATGGCCACACAACTTGCTGTCTTCTTATTATTCCACATGTTGACTTCACAAGTATCACCCATGAACTAATTTATTGGGCAATAATATTGCACCGTGTGGGTTTGCCAAGTAAATTTATTGAACAAAATATTGTGCAATATATTGACGTAAATATTGATCGTCTAGGGGCCGCTCAAGAATTCACCGTAACCTGCTACGTTCTGCAGGCACTGCCTTCAGTTAAGTATAGATATTTAAAGGTCTTATTTTTCGTGAGTATCGCCGTATATTGCTACCAAAACAAACTAGAGCTGATTCATAATACCTCGTTGATTCGTGTTATTATTTGATAAATTGTGCAACAACTGAATAGATTTTTCTCGCTCGGGTGATCTGCTCAGTTGTCATGTACGGGTTTCCGGAAAACCCACTGTAATTAGAAAAGTAATTCCTAAATGTGCACCCACTGAATAGATTTTTCTCGTTCGGGTGATCTGTAAGGTGCCAGTGCACCAGGGTGACTCAAAAACTTGCTATAAATTAAAATAGCCGTTCAAAAATCTACGTTTGTGGCAGTAGTTCGCCGTATTTTCAAGTACCAGAAAAAGACGTAAATATCTATAGCTAATCGATTGCCCGCCGTTTATAATACATCCTATTGGAAAGGTCCGTTTGCTTGTCGTACACAGTAATTTATTAATTCAACGTCTCCGAAAATTCCGCCGCAAAATAGCGTAAAGATGATTGATTGCCAGCTTGACTTGTTTTTAATTATTTTGAAATAGTTTTATACACACTCGACTGTACAGTCGTGGCGGTTTGAGAGTAAATTATTCTGTTTCCAATTACTACTGAATAAACACGTTATTTTTAAAAAGGTAAGACAAACAAATTTTATAAAATTCTAATATACAGGGTGTTTGGTTAACGCTGTGCTCAAGATAAAAATTGACTGAAAAAACAGGCATTCGTTTGACCCCCTGTATAAACATGTTTTTGTAACTTTATCTTAGAGTTACTTATTAAGATGAAAGCCAATTGAATTTCCCTTGAAACGCTAAAAACCCGGCACAAATCCATACATTTTTGACAGTTTTACAGCGTTGTAAATCTTGGTCAATTTTAAGGTGCTCCGAAGCAAATTTTGACGAGTATATTTTGATTTATGGAGGTTGAACTTTGAACTACCAATGAGTAACGATGCGACAGATTTTATTACAGCTGGTAGGACGACCGACAAATCAGATAATCGTTCACAGGACAGCAATAGTTTACAACACCTTATTATTAGGATTTTCCGCGGTCGACCGACAAGAGGTGGGACTTAGGTCTTGACAGTTTTATAGTTTACGGGAATTCATATTTGGCTAGGACTATATGCACTTTTCTCTGTACACTATGACTATATACACTATACTCTCTACAAATATACACTACACTCTGCAATCTACACTCTACAATCTGATCGTTTTGTACTTGACTATTATTTTATATTTTTCTGACTTGAGACAATTCTCAGATAGCACAAGATATTCTCAGAATAATCTGAATATCTTCTTAAAGAATATCATTTGATTCCTAATTGTAAAAATTTACTTTAAAATACTCTTAGAATAACCAGATATTCTATGAATATTTTTAGAATATCATCTAATTAATTAGAATAATTGAAAAACATATTGTATGAAATATATATATTACAAATATATTTTATGAATAATTTCGTACATTATCTTTGGATTATTATTTTGAAAATACTTCATAAAGAATATGATAAAAAACATTTTTATGATACATATATGTATGGAATATGTTTTAAATATGTTTTATTAATAATTTAATACATATATATTATTTCTATATTATTCACAAAAAATATTCTATGCTATTCTATTATAGTAAGTATATGAATATTCCAAAGAAAAGCACAAAGGTATATTCTATGGTTAACTTTAAAACAATCCAAAATATTATGACAATAATTTTAAAATTATTCTTAAAATAAGAAAGATATATTTTATGGTTAAATCAATTCAAAATATTCTGACAATAATTTGAAAATAATTCTTAAAATAAGCACAATGATATATTCTATGGTTAAATTAATTTAAAATATCCTGAGAATAATTTGAAAATTCGCTATATTTATTAATTCTCTTGTTAGCAAAAATAGGCGGCCATGCATGTTGAATAAACGTTTGCAAATATTTTAGAAACTTTAAATTTATATTTTAAAAAATAAAACACAATATAAAAAGTACGTGTTTATTCTTAAAATTACATGTGCAATATTTCTCAAAAGTTTTTTTGACAAAACATATCTATTTTCTTTTAAAGAAATAAAAAAATATAATTTTAATATTTAAGATACCTACACATAATTCTTAAAGAGTTTCAATTTTTTCTACTTTTTCTAATATTAATTCGAAACAATCGACGAAACATAATACTTATATGTTCAACACAGCAAAAATGCAGTAGTATCATAGTTATAATAAGGTTGTAAGTACACTTCTGTGCAATAAAATTGGGGACACCAAATATTGCATATAGAGTAAAAATCGATCAATATTATTTCCAAAGTAACAAAGATGAAGTTGTCCGAAAAATCAATTGTTAATTTACTTATGTAAAAATACCGCGTCATATAAATCACACAAAAATTCGAATATGTAAAATAGAAGATAAGACAAATTGCAGTTGTCCCCAATTTTATTACACATAAGTGTACATCAGCATAAAAAAGTATTGCAGTATATACTTTATTACCAATAAATGAAAAGACATAAAAATAGTAAAATTTAATGAGTTAAACAATTTTTGTTCTTACGGCTACAAGACGCACTGGCGCGCCGGTTCCCTCTCTTAACTTCATCGGCATTATCAATAATGTAAATCCTTTTGCTAAAAAAATAAAATATTGGGTTTAGTAAGACATATATAGGTATATTTGGTTTTGATAATGAGTGAAAATTAATTTAAATATTCTTATGATGAAGTTATAAGTTATGAGAAGAAACTAAAATTTTTATATAAATGCCTCTATGCATTCAATGCATAGAGGTATTTGAATTTTTACCAGGTTTTAAACGTTGGGTGAAACAATCATAGAGGCGCTCATCGTATTTAGAAGGTCGTGAGTGCATCATATGACTCACAACCTAAAATTTTTAGTTTTTGTAAATTTATTTTCAATTTTAATTTTAATTTTTGTAGTTTTAACTTCTTGGATCTATTATAACATTTAAAAACTCTCGCAGACAAAAGATATACAAAGTATTAACCTATTGTAGATTATTAAAAATCGTAATAAATTATTAAAAGGCGATTTCCAATCAACAAAAAGTATCTTATTATATTATATCAAGGCAATTAAAACTTCACTAATAATGCACTGAACAAGATTTTAGTTGATAGTACATGAACGAAGCAGAAATTTTGAAAAAAAGACATAGTAGTAGAGCCCTCGATCAGGATTTTCGACCTCATCGCGACACGCCGGGGATTCTATTTTTTTTCAACAGTTCATGTCAATATGAAAAAAAAATTCTATTGCGACTCTCGTATGTATGTAAAGTACGTGACATTGACATTAGTGGATCTATAATATAAGACTCCTAAATTAATTTTCAAACAATAGCTAGCTTTCTGACGAATGTTTAAAACCTACCTGGTAATTCTTGTGTTAATTTCACATTTTCCAAATTATACATTTGATTGGCACAAAAAATTTGGTGTGCAATAAAATCTGTACTATTCCCTGGATCTACACTTGCTGTATCAATCCCCACGCCATAAAATTTACCAGATTTAGCAATCCATTCAGCAGCCAATTTTGAAACTCCTATGATAGGTAACAAAGAAGAAATAATTAACTAAAGAAAGTAATAAATATATGCCTTGAATAGTGTTACGAAGTAATTTTTTCCGTCAAGTATTTTCTGTTGCTAATAATATTTGCATCACTTGGGTACACCCTGTAGTCTCTGCTGTTAGTGTTTAAGTTCCGATTTATTTAGTTTGAGTTGTAAAAATTGGTAAACAAGAACTAAATTAATTGATTAATTTAAAATATAGTTCAGTAGTTTCGGACCGTCCCCGGTATAGTTGATATCCGCGTTGTATTAAAAATAATGTTTAAATATAAGTAATAAAGCCAGAGTAATAATCATTCATTACTAAAAATTGTTAAAACATTAATCCGTGCTTGTTTTACTCCGGTTCTCTTCGCAATATACCTAATTTAAAAACTGCGAGAAAACTATTTCTGACTTTAGAATTACCGAGTAACATTTGTAAATTATGTAATACGCTAGGCTAGGGCTTGATAGGAAAAATGTCTACTGCTTGTCTAAATTCAATCGGCATTCTCAAGAAATACTGTGCAGAAACCAATATCAGTAAAATTTTTAATAAATTCGCCGTGAGCGAAAAATAAATTTAAGGATCTGTCGAGCTGTCGATTTTCTGCACCGTTTACGATTAGATTATCCCTATATCATTAATTAGGTAAGGATACAAACTGGGTCTGTCATATCTTTCCTGTACCAGCAAACAATAAGGGCGTCGATAGAAAAATAAGAAAACAGAAATTATTTCAGATTATTTACATACTAATATATCTACCATATACGTTCTCAAAATGATTTGTAAATATTTTATTCTTACTGGAAAGCCGTGACGTAACTAGAAATATCGGGCCCTTCCGGAGGGCTCCCCTTTTTTTGGTAAAAATAAAAAGAAGTAAATTTGTATTAAAATTTATTTTCTTCTCAGTTGCAGGGCGCAGGGGCCCTCGCCTGCTGGAAAACCCAAAAAAAGATTAATAGTTTTCATTAGTACACAAAAATGGATTGGTATGCAAATTTAACGATTTAAATAGTTAAATTTATTTTGTCAAATGCTTATATTTATTTATTTTGTTATTGTGGATACATAAGAAATATTTGAAAGTACTTACTCTTACCTGGAAAATTTAATTTACCATCTGTGTCTAGTCCAAGGTACTTGGTTCTGTTGTACCAGTATTTAGAGTATCCAAATTTTACTAGTAAAACTGACCCCTCCTCGAAAACTCCATTTTCTTTTTCCCAGTTCTCCAGGTGTTTAACATCAAGAGTAGTGTTTTCCTTAAGAGACTCCGTGACATTTTGCAAGTCAATGACGGCACCTTTATTTTAAAAAATGACCAACTATTAAAAATGAAATATGATGACTATACCTATACATTTTATAAATAAATAAATAATAGAAAATGTTCTTAATAGGCACTTTTTGTTTTCTTGTCACTCTAAAAAATTTTTGCTTTAACGGGAGGTGGTCAACATTTTTGTTTTATATCTCACAATTATGTTTACCTTTTTATTATAATATTATAATTAAATTAAATTATAATTATAATATTATTATAATTATTATTATTAAACATGTAAAACGAATAAAAAATATATACGAATATCTTTCCACAATTAAGTATGCCGTATTTTTTTTATTTTAGATAGTTTGCACTATCTTGGTTTGAAAAAATCACAAAGAATTTACACTTTCGAGAAGAAAAAGATCAGGCTCAGGCAGAAAAAATTACAAAAAGTATATTGTCTACGTCTACATATATATGTTTTAAATTTAACGTAAATCATCACCTTTAGCGATTAATCTCTCAATTGGTACATCTCCCACTTTCCACCCATCTTTTTTAAAATGGTAAGGCGCATCAAAATGTGTTCCAACGTGTTCTCCAGCACAAAATTCGTTTAATGAATACCTAAAGGATATAATTGTGTAGTTATGAAGGATATATTATTGAATCTACAACAATAAATTTAATTACATATTTTCTCGTAAACTTAATATTTGCTTATGAATATGCGATTAGTACCAGATTATTGTCGCCATCGTTCGATTTATAATCTA
Source organism: Rhagium mordax (assembly GCA_963680705.1). Classification (NCBI taxonomy): domain Eukaryota; kingdom Metazoa; phylum Arthropoda; class Insecta; order Coleoptera; family Cerambycidae; genus Rhagium; species Rhagium mordax. The sequence goes on from OY796662.1 coordinate 50,006,877, forward strand.
AACGCAATCATTTCGGAGAAAATACATGGAGAACTCTGGTAAAATCGTGTTCATATCATTCTTTGATTGAAGTATTTCTGGGGTTTAATCAATGGTTCAAATTGAATGAATAAATATACCGGGTGACAACGAAATCACTGTACAAGGCGCCATTTTATTTTCTTTGAGGTTACAGATTTGGTTTTTGGGTCGAAGATATAAGTAGTTCGCGACTAGTATATTTTTAAGAAATGATTCATAATAGAAAAAATATATTCATACTTACCAGTATCCCTGTTGTGAATAATTTGCAACTTTTTTTGTATAAATAAATGGCTGAGTTCCAGTCCAATTTATTGTGTCATTATCAAAATTCCATGTCAAGTCTATAATTTTTTCATCACAATTAACACCACAATAGAAAATTATTACAGTATATAAAGTAATTAAGACGTAATACATCATTACTCTTTTTATGGATAAAGTACACACAATGGCACAATTTTCTCAGAAACAATTAGTAAGATATAGAGGTCAAAAGTCAACCTTATTTATTTATTAATTTATGATTAATTATACAAGATATTGTTAAAAATCACCATTACTGATTACATATATATGATAAATCTAATAAATTATGAAAGAACCTCGCACTTAGAGACCTGAACCACGAGGTCTGCACAACTTGGTCTTTTTGATTTGCACGTATTTCTTAATTTTTTATGAATTCCAAGACTTTTCTCCCTTAGAGCAATATAAGCATCCTAATTATTAAACCCTGTTTAATTACAAAACAAGAAAAGTTCATAAAGAGGACTAAAGGATAAATTTACTTTCAGGCGCGTAAACGAAGTGGAACTATTATTTTTGTAATTGGTGAAACTGGAACGGTTTCGAAGTTATTATTTTATTTCGATCCAGGTCCCCGGTAGACACTAGATATTTTTGTTAATAAACGATACATACTGTATCGATATGATAAACTTTGTTAAACAAATTCTATTCCTTTTACAACAGATACTAAACAATCACTGTGGTTTTATATACTTTATTCAGAACATCAGTAAATGCTTTATAAAATATAATTTAAGTCATTGTATAAGGGAAAAAATATCACAATATGAAATATAATACAAAATTCGGAACAAAAAAAATTTCAACTGTTATAAGACTATATATACCATGTTTTTTTGTTACAATTATGTAATATCTACAAGGCAATTTTAAAGAGAATTCGATTAATAGTAGTAATTGAAATTCTATGTAGGGTGTCCATCGCATGCATATTTTTGAAATATGAAAACTATATACGTTAAAATTGCCTTGTACGGAAATAACTAATATGAGAATTTACTTTTAAAACTACTATTACCCTGTGACAAGTTAATATTTAGAAAATTACGCACATTTTTCTTGTTCCTGTCAAGTGTCCCATTTTAAGTTAAAATATAAAAATATTAAAATATATCCCAAAAAAGTGGCCATGGTCATAATTCTTTTTCCGGAATGTCTTCTGTGGTATCCTTCAGGTAACTAAATTATTTAATTTGTTAGTAAAAATAAGTATATATTTAGTTCAGAGATACAAAAAAATTTATAGTTATTAAGCGTTAAAAGAACTATAAGGAAGCCCCAAAATAAATGTTTGTTATCTGATTGTTTTATTTCCACAATTGCAAATACAACCTCCTAGGAACATGAGGTATGGTGAGAAAAATAATATTCCTAGGACGTCGAGATTCTGAAACTGAGATTTTTTCAGTAAAATGCGAAAATTATTTATATATTTCTTCGTTATTCTGGCAACAGATCTGCAAGAGTTTAAAGCTATCATGAGGTAGTGCTTTTGTTGTATTCAAAAATTTAATTCATTGACTAACGTGCTTTTTACTATTATACTCATTCCAGTAATACAAAAGTTCCCTCTTATAGGAACTACCCTGTGAGTGTTTTTTGGCCGCCTCGTGTAAATATGTAAAACAGTTCCGTACTTGCTGTAAATATTTGGTTTACTCATATATTGTGTATAATATAGAGAAAGAGCCGAACGATATATCAAACTTGAAAATTTACTTTAAATAGGTTATAAAACATTAATCATTTTAACTTATCTGATACAGTATCATCTTGACTGTACAGCAGTTTAACATAATATAAACACTTGTTATCAAGACTTTGGCAAGCATCACTGAAGGTATTCGCTAATGTTAATATCAATAATTAATTTTGAGGTCACAAATTATGCACCGCTTCACTTTGCGATTGAATATAACCGCTTTTTCTCAGATCTTATTCATCAGTCTTCATTATTACAGCTTTCCTTCATGTTTCCAGCTTTATTCACAAACTTTTGCACCTTTTTTAACTATTTTTTATAAATGCAATCTCTTTCTCTGCTAATTTTATTTATAAATCTATTTTGTTCTTTGGCTTTTTTTCTATAGTAGTACAGAAACTGACAATAAAAGTTCATATAAAAAATAGTAATTGTTCATACAGGTTAATTTAGAAAAAATGTGTCTCCTTGAAACACTGACATTTTTATAAGAATTTCAAGTTTACGTAAAATATTTGTGTTTACTATCACAATTTTTTTGTACTCAAAACTGATAAATAATTTTATATAATATCTATAGGATTAATATATGTGTATATAAATAAATATATAAGTGAATTAAAAAATAGATCATAGGTTTTTTACTAACACATTCAAATATTCTGCAACAAAAACTCTTAGTATTTTGTTAATATCCTCGACAGTTTTCTCATCTATAATATCTCGGTTGTCAGCCGGAGTGTGCCATTCCTGAGGGAAGGGGTTGGAAATTAGGTGAAGAATAGGAACATCTATAAAACAAGAAAAATCATTACTTACTTACTTATCATTTTTAAATCGTTGCATTATAGTTATTTACTACATGAAAGTTACCCGTTACTAGTGGCATACCCAGAGGTTGGCTATGGAGGCTAGAGTTCCTTCAAGTCTTTGAGAATAAAAAATTATTTACGTAATTTTAAGCAGAAATATATAGTTTATATTTTATTAGCAAACAAGAATACTTGAACTGCTTTTCTTGGGATTTTTTTTTCTACCTGTTTGCTTATTTGGAAGTATACATATTTTTCCTTCATAAAGATAATCTTGTTACTACCAAACGTAGTTTCTGATTTTGCTACTGCCTATCGCACAGAATGATCATATACTAAGTTTCACAAATTAGATTGAAATTAAAAAAGAATGTTCCTAAATTCGTCAGAAAAATTAAAAATAGTATATCAAAAAATTATTGCCCTTACTTTTCCTCAAAAACGGAATATGATCATCTTCAATATACCCACGGTACACCCTTTTTAGAAAATAGGTCCTATTTTTGGATTTTCTCAATAAGCTTAAATCGCTCAGTCTATCTTCAGCATCTGCTAGCCGCAAATACCTAAAATAAAATAAACATTATTATACGACAGGAATTAGGAGGGTATTCTTTGTTCAATAACCTCACATTACATAAGACGATCTTTAATATTTATATTATATATGAACTTCAAATATTAATTAGCTAGCGAATCAATAACTGTATTTAATTATTTCTAGTTTAGACTGCTGACCTGGATCTTATTCAAATTACAATAAATATACACAAATACTTTTCCAAAATTTCATATTAATATCATATTTTGTTCAACACTCTTAACTATTAATTACCCAAATAGTCATTTTTTATTTCTGAGGTTATCATTAATTTTTATTAAGCCTTACTATTTCAGAATAATTCTGTCACAGATGCCATCAAAAATGTTTTAAATGTTCACTCTTTGTTGTTAACCACTGATTTTTGTAACTGTTAATACAATTTTTACAGACAAAAGAATGTAGAAAACTAAAACAGGCATGTTCTGTTTAACGATTAGATATATTGCGGTGCCAATAATTAATTCTTAAATCATTTTCCGGGTACCTATGAATACGAATATAACCTTGAAATGTATCAACAATATAAACTATAGCTATATAAGAATAAGTATCAACTACCTGACAATTTACAATGAACAAAAAAACGTTAAACCACATCGTTAAATTTTGCCATCTTAAATTTTATCTCTTTGTCTTTATTTCATTTTTCCTACCAGTTCTGCGTATCCTCAAAGTAGCTGTAAAATTTAGTCTTCTTGTGCCCGATAAGGTCCAGAAGCACCAGCATATCCATTTTTTCCAACTCTGAAACCGTTTCACCAGTAGAGCGGAGAAGTTGTTTGTTTTTATGGTAACGATCAGCTAGATGTTTAGCTCCATATATAGAGTCATTGGGTCCCCAGTTGACAAACGCTTCCTCGCCATCAAAGAAAATAAGTTTGAGGCTCAAGGCCGAGTTATCTTTTATTGTACTTAAATCATTTTTCATCACTTTGGCAAGATTGAGCATCATGGCGCAGGGAACTGCTGAGTCAGTAGCACCTACAACGATACAAATTTTATATAGAGATCTGCTGATTAATTTATTGCATATATCTTTATACAAATCAATCTATTCCTTCCCGGAATACAAGCGATGCGATAAAAATAAATTGTATTAATAATCTATAAAGTTTTACTGCTCCTATTTAATTAACATGTTAATGATTAGCAGGAATGTGCCAAATAAAGCAGAAACAAAAACAACCTTATTAAACCGTCGACCTTACACTATCTTTTTATTAGCATTCTCAGAATTCTATTATTTTTTGCTTTAACTGTTTATAAGCTGAAAAACATAGTAAATAGTTCTGGGGATGCTTATAAAAGCTAGCAAAACCCAACTATTTAATTCTCACTAACCAAAACAGTTTTATACGACTCGTCAAAGATTTTCCAAATGCTTACACTCGTACATAAATAAACTTAATGAGATGTATACGCTTAAATAAAATTAATGATATGTACCAAATATAAATAAAAAGTTAATAGAATAAATTACCTACACTATAGATAGATAATCTTTGCCTTGGAAAATTAGTATGCTAAACAAGCACAGAATGTTAATTACTTACCAACGAAAATATCTTTTTCAAAGTATTTACTATCATAGTGGCACGCCAAAACCAAATATCTATCGGCATTCGGATTCAAAGTAGCAATGATGTTTTTAAATTTCAAAATTCCAAATTTCGGAGCCTTGGCATCAAATTCATCTATATCCACGTTCCAACTTAATTTTTGAAGTTCTCTTTTAATGTAGTTCATGACTTTTTCATGATTAGGTGTACCTACTACTCTAGGTATTAATATATTATCTAACACTTCGTTTGTATATCTGGTATCAGAAAGGGCGGCTAAATATCTCAATTCGGCATTAGAGAGTTCTCGAGCTGTATGACGTTGCTGAGAATAAAAAAAAGTATTAACAAATTGATACGTAATTTAATTAATATAAGAGATTTGTATTTGAAGTGTTCTACAAGGTATTTCCGTACCTAAGTGGATTTCTAACAAGTATTACTCATGTCAGTTAAGGTGCAATAAAAGAGGAAAGCTATGGAAATAAATATAGTGAAAAACGCTACTACTCAAGTAATCAAAAAACACAGAATGTGCTCCTGGGTCAGTTTATCTTCTCTTGTCAGTACATCACGATAACATCAATGTGAAGCCAGTACAAGACAAAATTTCAATGGGAACTGGATATTATTAAACTCAACTCGAAATTTCAAATATCTTCTTTATTACAAACTTTTATCTGGGCGATTCTCAGGGAAACATTTTAGTATGATGTCGAGTGCTTTCCAGTGTTAAAAGGGAAGTCCCACTTTCAACAAAACCCTGTATAAAACCTGAGTATATGATATTGTATAATAATCTTCTAGGTATAATAGAATTAAATATGAATTAGTTATATATTTTTTATCATAACTGTACACGTTATTATGTTATTTTTATAACGTGCAAAGAATATTTAATTACATATTATATAATAAGTAATATCATAATAGTAGGTATGTATGAATATATACCTACTTATAAAAAATGTATTGTTTGTTATTCCTGTTTACAAACCAACTGATGAACAAACATAAATTTGAATTTAAAGAAAAAGAAATATTTAAATTCTTTAGTTGCAAAAAATAATCAAATGAGAAGCTAATAGGGGAATTACTAGTGAAGAATTCTTTTGAAAAAGTAATTAGCCTCAAATATTGGCTTTTTTTAAATTAGGATATGTAGGCATTAATTGAGAAAATAAACATAGAGGAAAGTTAAAACATACTTTTAAATACAAATCTTGTGACAAGCATAACAACTACTTTATACCACTATAAGTGTTTTTAAATTAGAAAGGAGTAAAAGAAACTTAAAAAAGCAAACAAAACTAAGACAAATTGTACTTAAATTCTATTATCAAATTACTCATACATTTGTTCCATTTAATTCAGTTTTTAGTTTTTCAATTTCGTCTAATATCAATATGTCTATACTACAAACATAAATACATCCTACACACAATAATTTCAATATTTTACAGAAAAAAGAAAAAACTTATTCTAAACTACTACAAAATAGTGCATGTAAAGGCTTTGATACTTGTATTCCTTATTTTCATTTTGGAATTTTTACACCATATTGGGATTGTCTAAATCCAAGAAATCTAAAAAATAATCACATACTATGAAATATTAAACTGTTTGTCGGAGACGGCATAAGAGGAAAAAAGAGCGTTCTTTTGATATAGGTAGTAATAATAAATTTCCCTTGACATTTGCAAAACTACGTTTTATTCCTCAATTATATAAAAAATTCTACATTGATTGAAACTGGATTAACTTGTATATAACAAAATTAAAAGAATTCCACAGTCTTTTATGTTTTTGGCATATATACCTTGTTTAAGAAAATATCTTGTTTGTATCAATTCTCATAAGTACTTTAAGACTGGCTGAGAAATTAATTTTAACTAATAACTTCCCTACGTGGCTAAAGGCAATTTAGCTAAAAGCCAAGCCATATACATAAAAAAAAAAACTAATAACTTGTATTTACCCAAATAAATTGCCTTGCTAATCACTTTAATTTAAGATATCGCGTTCAGAGCAAATATTATTCAATAGAGTAAATTAATTAACCGAATATTGACACATTTATTTGTATTGCTTATTGATTATTTTATCAAAGAGCCGCAGTGCAAATTGCGAGGCAAATTGTGTCCTCTCTCCATGTCTTGATGCTAGATAAAGTACAAAATTAACATTGTCGATTGTTTTTTTATAAGATTCGAGATAATAGGTTACTGTAAAAAGATCAGCAAAAGGTTAATCGAGGTTAACCAGCCATTAAAAACGTATTAATTAAATTTGTTATATAGAGCAAGTCTCACTTAAGAGTGTAACACTTTTTAGTTTTCGTACAAATTGAAAAAATTTTACTACCTACTCAAGGAAAGAACACATTAAAAAAAAAGTAAAAAATCACCCCTCGCCTTCCAGCAAAGTCACCTGTGATATAAAAATAAAATGGGAAAAAATACCTACTTTGGCATTATTTACCAGAAAAATTTGTTAATAAAAGTTATGCTGTTTAAAAAGCTTAAATTGAAAGTTTAATCAAATTAAAAAAATATGAACTAGAATTCCATTAATTTTCGAGGAATTTATAAGGCCGCATACTTAATTTTTAAATGAAAATATACCACTTTATTGATAGTATATTTTCATTTAGTATTTGATACTTTGAGGATCCAAAAGTAACACTAAAAAGATGATTGAATGGAAATTGGGCACATTGTATGTTTATAAACATATTAGGCATTTTTTATTGAAAAATTTTGTGAGAGAAGGCCATTAAAATTCATTTCATTTTTTTTTTAATAGAAGAGACAGTTTTTGCAAGTGGATATGAGCATCTCACTTATATCAAGGAAATGTCAAAAGCCTATAGTTCCATTAAAGTCTGTCCGATGAGAGATTGCAGTGGTGGAAGTGACGACAAAAGCGCGCACTTTGATCTTATTGGTTACAGAGTCAGGTAGGTTTACAATGGCATTTAGGAATACGAGTTGACAGGTCATTGAAGTTTGCGTGTATCGACTATCAAACTTGTGACTATTAAGTAATAAAGTTTATTGATTATTCTTGGACTTTGATTTCATACAGCTTCTTATTCTTTCTTAGGTTTTTTCTTCCATTAATTTTAATTTATTAAAACATCAAAAGGGGGGAATAACGATTATTAAAAAATTTTTTTTTTTTCATAAAGTCATGTTTATTATATTATTCTACACGTTAGTTGACGTTTCGCCCATGATCACGGGCTTTTTCAAAACACTTTTACATTATTAAGAACATTACTAAAAGAGAAACAAAAACAATTAAACATTTTTAGTCTGAAATTACAAGGTTATATAGATAAATTAATGATCGAAAGTTGGCAAACATACATACCTAAACAGGAAAATCGATAACAATAATAGTTAAAATATTAAACTTTTATTAAAATTTTTTTTTTTTTTTTGTAATTACAGTGGAGACATTTAAAACGTGGTTGTGGCCATTCCACCATTTTGGACCAACAAATTAATTAAGTAATAAATGTGTATTATCCTAAATTTAACATTACGAATTATCAATTACAAATAATATAAAAGGTATTGTAGTATTCCCTTTAACTTTTAGCAAATAGATGAGTAATAAATTCAATAGTAGCCCCTCAACAATGGCGCAGACTCAAACTGTGGCAGTTAAAATAATTTGAATTTCATTGCCACGCTTTATAAAATATTTTGAGCTGAGTAAACCGCTCTCTGCCCAAGCCACGCCCACCACTGCAATCTCTCAACAGACAGAGTATAGTTTTATGTTTATTTTCTTAGTTTGACAACTACCTTCAGAAGAAAAGCTGAAAAGATTAAATTAGATTAAATGTCTCACTTGACTAATTACTACAATATTTAAGATATAGGCAGTTGGTTAACTTACAGTGAAAAATCGACCATAATAGTATAAATAATATAAAATAGATTTTTTCATAAATTAATCCAAACTAATATATTTTGAAGTAAACCAAAAAAAATATTTTTAGCTGACATATGGTAGTCACTTTCATAAAATATGATTTCAATTTTAGAGAATCATTTCGAAAACTTAAAATGCTCTTCTCTCAAAACTACCGATTTGCACATTTGTGGTTTTGGTATTGGACTAACGATACCTATGTTAGTGAGAACATACGATGGTTTTTAGTGCATAGTTTCGAAAATTGAATAGTGCTAATGTAGGCATGTTGCTCAAAAATTGTCCAATGTGTTTTCTGTAGAATTTCTACATTTTGGGGGTACTTCACTGATAACAATTAAGAACATGTAAAACAATTAATGTCTCATAAACACACGATATGTAGGTATAAATGTAAATATATCGTTACTATACTCGCAATATTACAATGAAATTAAAGTAAGTTACAAAATTATAGTTTATTAGTTAATAAGTCGTTCGTATTATATTTATATCAACTATAATTAACATTTGTTTTAAATTAATGAATATAGTTAAAAAAAACTTCAAAGTCTAAAGAAGAACGTATGTATTTTTGTCTTGGTCTTAACTCACATTTATTGATAGCATGCTAATCGATGCTAATATATACATGGTGATTTTTTTCTTGATCTTTGATATCAATTAACCTAGGATTCTTGGTCATATAAATGAAAGTTATTTTTTATTTTCGGACGTTTCGGTTTATTAATAAAATAAGTCATCTTCAGAGAAACTTGTATCTTAAATTACGGCAGAAATAATGTTATTTAAATTTCATATCTGCTCAGAGGTATGTTGAGATCTCTAAGGCAACTTTGAGTTCTAGGAATCTATACACATCAAGTTAGTATGTTAATTTATAGACAATATTACAATATTACCTCGAAAATTACTTATATATATATTACCAATTCTCAAAACAGAAGTGTTGCCTGAATTCATTTATACTATTACATTAACACGAATTGGATTTTGTTAAGATTAAGATAGATTTAAGGCATGTCAAATTAATTCGTCCATTTGTCTTGATTGAGCTGTGGATGAATATTTTACAAAATAGTTTTCTTAAACAATATTATATCTTCTCACATACACACACATCTCGATAAAAAAATGTTATCTCCTAATCCAATGTTTTGCTTGGTATTTGTGATACCTGAGATTATTTGTGCTGAAGTAGATATTTTTAAAGTGCTTAAGTACCACTTTTTATGTGACATGCCAGGTACAGGAATATAAAATAATTACATATATAAATTTAATTCGTTAATCTAATTTTTTACAATTTACAATTTTCACTACGTTAAATTAACAGAATTAAAATTTAAAAAGATGTTTTTATTATAACGAAATGAAATACAAAACAGGACATGGTTAAAAACATTTATATATTATAGTTACTGTTATTTAAAATAAATGTTACCTGCAAATTTCTCAGTTGGTTATCATTCCCTTGAGCAAAAGCTGATGCAATAATCACAGATATTATAATAACTGAAAACATTTTATTTATAAAATTAACGAAAAAATTAAACTAACTTTCTAACACATATGCCAAAACTGACGTCCAGCCTCTAACCTCCAAAAGAGTAAGTTGTCAATTAACGATGAGGGAGTGGGAGTGGTTAGCTAGGAATCCGGACGTATCCCCTCCAGTAATTCTTATTGTTCAGACCAATGACAACTTGCGAATCTGGCACGTAAATTGAATTCTGATGTTTGGCGATGTGTATGCAAGGAGAACTTCTTAAACTTATTTTCACGTGGGCGAAGCTATTTTTATATATCTGGCATCTGGTGGCACTTACCTTGTTCAATACAAACGAAACTGTGAATTTATCTCTCTTAAAATCAATAATTCATGAGATGAGAAAACATAAAATGTACTATATGCACATATTTATTTAGAAATTCTATTCAATTTTCAAGAAAACGTGGGTGTAACTTATATTTTTTGTACAAGACATTCAGAATGGGGTGTAAAGTAATAAAGTTTATGCGTTGGCGTGTTGACCTATATATTATGCATGAAATAGTCTGGAATATATTTATTTCCACTTTAAATTCAGAAAATATGGTCTTTATTAATATTAAACGTGGCAAAATTATATTAATTTACATAATATATACTTTCCCCAAGAGGGTGGCAAGATCATTCTGTATAAGTATCTCAGTTTATATGCTGTGAACGTTATCAAAAAGATATTTAGATAATTTCTTAGGACATAGCGTAATAACATTGAGTAAAATTATTATAATTATAAGCAAAAACTGTGCCTTACAATTTAAGCTAAAATATAACTGTATAGGGAGGATTAAAGGCATAATGTTATAAAAGAATTAAAGAAACTCTCTGTATTTATAATTTTATTTCAAATATTATATACCTACATCCGCTCCAATATTACAATAATAAACCAAATAAAAAAAAAACGATTTCCTCTATAAGTTGAATAGTTTTTCTATATGAAAACACTATTTCTTCCCCCATCCCCATAATCCTTTAACAAATCCAGATATGCCAGCTCCTTGTTTCTGTTTGGGTTGTCCCCCTTCTAACTTTTCTGTCAAGTCAGGATATTCAACAAAGTTAAGTGCTAAATCATAGAATAATGGCTTAGCAGGGACTGGCTCCATTGGAGGAGGCAAATTAACAAGGTTGGGATTTTTAGACAAAAGCTGTGGTTCTTCTCTGAATTCATCCAGTCTTTCGATAAGTGGCTTTTTGCTCTTAAATGATTTTTGTGGTATAGGAATAGCTTGGTCTTCTTGTTGATCTAATACAAAGTTGGCTTGTGCATTTACAGTGTCCACTTGAGCGTTTTCCTTTACGTTGGCAAGTAACTCCTTTAATTCGAGGATAAAATTACCTTAAAATATAAAAAATTACATTAATATAATATAAACGTGACTTTAAAATAAGTATGGCAAAATTTTAGACGTATAATGAAATATTATAATTAATGTATATGTCAACTTGACTCTCAGGACAATTTGAAAAGGAATACAAGGTGTGTGATAAAATAGAACGTCCGCTTACTTAACATAAACTTCTCAATATCAGAGCGTAGCATATTAGGAACTTACTGTATTGTATATCTTGCTAGGTCACTCAGTTTTTGTTAACATTTTTAAAACTTTAGTTTACATGATATTTATAATCTTACAAATTGTTTAGTTGGCAAAAGAAATTTCTATTTATAAATAGATACAAGAAAAAAAGATATTGTACCTTGATTTAAATTTTTAACGGCTTTATCAGCAGTATCAAACAAAACTGCAGCTTCTTTCCACCTCTTCTGAGAAACATGCGTTCTAGCCAAATAATATGAACGTAACCCCTTATAGGCCTGTAATTGCAGATCATAATACTTTTGTGCTTCTTTGTTGTCTTTAATAGATTCGTTTTGAGACAGTTCTGTTGTCTGTTGAATGTTAATATCTAGCAAACGCACACAGTCCTGTGGTTTACGTGTTTGCTTTATCAAGAGTAGATTACGCTGCGACGTACGTTCTATGCGAATGGACAATAAATACGACAGAAGTAACTGATCTTGCTTCTCAGTACGGGCACTGTCTCTTGTCAAAGATATAACATCACGTAAGTCAATGAATAAATTCTCTAAAATCTTAATCTTGGCTTGGTTGTCCTCGGCGTGTTTTAAAGATTCATCTAGGCCTTCTATGCTCACCAAAAATAATCTAACCCTTTCGATTCTTACAGGAATCTTTAAATTGAACCATTTCACTTCATGTAGGATAATAGCAGTTTTCTCCTTAGTCTGAGATACCAACGCATCGAAGTTTTCAAGTACCCCCTGGCTTCGTAGTTCTAATAAATCGACAGCCTTTTCATCACCGATATTATAAGCACAATATCGTAGACTAGGTGCAATTTCCTCTACTCTTTGTTTGTAAGGTAGTTGTTCCTCTTCAGGTAAGGCAGAAGCAAGTTTTTCGTATATTACCTGGGATTTCTTCAAATTTTCAGCAGCTTGTTGCCAAAGTTGTAATTCGAACTGAAGAGATCCTTGAATCCAAGCAACATAAGCTTGAGCCTCAAGACGTGTTCGAGCATCACATCTATCTTGCTGCAAATATAATTAAACAATGGAAATTGGTGTAATAAAAATAAATAAAAAAACTTGTATTATTTCAAATAAAATGATATTTACCTTACAGAGTTCATCAAGTTGCATGGCGTAAACACAAGCTTTTCGCAACTTTTGAACCAAATGAAACTTTTTCCTCGGTTCTGTATTGGCTTCTTGACGTAGCTGCATAGCATAAGCCCAGCATCTTTCTGATAATACTAGTGGAATGTGCAGATACCTCTCATCTGCCTTTGGGCTTGCTATATGCGCTTCGGTTACATCTCGTTTTTTAAAATGTCTCCTATCCCCTTGGGGTACCTTTAAAACTTTTCTTAATCTGCTAATTCTCCTTGAACAATACCCCCTGTATCTCTGGTAATCGCCATGTCTTAAACCGTGCTGTTGCTGGGCATCTTTTATTAATTTTAAAACTACAAATTGAACAGATGGTGTGGGGTTGAGGTTATATATTATTATTGAAACTTACTTTCTACCGTAAAAGGTTGCAAGGGATCCGGTTCATGTTTTTTAATATTTGTTTTCGCATCTTCAGAAGGAGAATTTTGATTTATTTCTTCTACGCCCATTTCAATTTAATAAATTCGAGTCACAAATCCACGGAAGCACAAAATGTGAAACGTCAAAAATATCACTGGTGAGTGGTGTGAAGTTAGCAACGCGTTGCCAGCAACGCCCGGAAATAAGTTTTGATACCGATGAAAATTTCTTGCAAATTATTTAAAAAATAATACGAGATTATAGCGTAATTCAGCGCAGTTAAGATAACATTAAAAATTTTTGTCCACTATTGCACAGTCAAAGATTAATGAAATAAATATAATTGTAGGAGAATTCTGTGGCTTAAAATAAAATAAGAAAGTCTTATTTTTCGGTCCAAAATTTTACGGATTTGTGATCGTCCATACATCCCTCTACAACCCCTATAGCGCGAAACTTCTCGATCAGCCGTTATAAGGTTGCCAGAGGATTAAACTGTCACAGCAACGCGGTCGTGTTTTTCCACCTAGGAAAATAATATAATAAATTAATATCTCGAAAAGTCTTATTTGTCGGTCCAAAATTTTTTGGATTCGTGATCGTCCATACATCCCTCTACAACCCCCATAGCGCGAAAATTCCCGATCAGCCGTTATAAGGTTGCCAGAGGATTAAACTGTCACAGCAACGCGGTCGTGTTTTTCCACCTAGGAAAATAATATAATAAATTAATATCTCGAAAAGTCTTATTTGTCGGTCCAAAATTTTTTGGATTCGTGATCGTCCATACATCCCTCTACAACCCCCATAGCGCGAAAATTCCCGATCAGCCGTTATAAGGTTGCCAGAGGATTAAACTGTCACAGCAACGCGGTCGTGTTTTTCCATCTAGGTAAATAAATACAAAAATTAATTTCTCGAAGTCTTATTTGTCGGTCCAAAATTTTTTGGATTCGTGATCGTCCATACATCCCTCTACAACCCCCATAGCGCGAAAATTCCCGATCAGCCGTAATAAGGGCGCTACAGAGGAAAGATAGGAGGCAACTTTTATATCCATCGTTAATCCATTTTTCTTCTATTTTAAGAATTATGGTAGCGCACACATAGTTACGTATTTTTGGAACTGGAATTTAAGTTGCCCCCCAAATAAGGATAAGCTCGTATGATTTATTTTTATTTGAGGACTTATTACCTAACAACAAAATTAAGGAACAATTTATGAATCTTAGAAAGAATGAAAACGGTATAAACTATTTTAAATGCGAAATCATGCTCAGTTTTATTAAAAAGAATTTGTACATTATAACAAACTTGATATCTTTGGCTAGATATAATCACAGACTAAAACAATTTTAGTCTGTGATATAATACAGTTTGCAAAGTTTACAGACATTAAAAAAAATTAACTTCTTTAACAGATGGGCTTTGTTTGCACTTATCTACATCAGAAATATCGGCAATGTTATTTGTCGATATAAAGTGAGGCATCTTATCATTTATTGTAGGCGCCATCACATGGTTGCGTATAAAACTCATTCGAAAAGTTGTTTTATTTTTACTGTATCCATTCACAGTCATAAATAATTACTAAATTTATTAGGCGGCATAATTTGAAGTAGGTACCTGTAAAAAATGTATGTACAATTTAGATTCATATTTACAACAATAATAAAAGAGATTAATCAAAAATTTATTTTAAACTTTATACTTTTATTAATCGTGTAGAAATAAAGAAAACCTATTGTAAAAGAAAATTAATTGTCTCTACATATTTAAAAAAATTATAATAATACTACGTTTAACAAAAATGTTTGGAGTATGCATCCGTTCTGAAAAAAAGGCATGCTCCATATCTCTGGTTATTTTCGAGGCATCGAATTGAAATTACAAATTACAAGAATAAAATTTTCTGTTCTATCCAATAAAGCTAATGGGAACACCCCACAGCTTTTAGTTTAACTGGAAATCAACTACTTGTGTTTTTTTTAAATAGAACACCCTGTATATTATTATACAGCTTTTACTCCCGGATACACTCATACCAAATTTAAAGGTTTTATGTTCGACAACGACGGAGATATTTGAAAAAACATTTCACGAGGGAAATAAAAGAAACATAGTAATCTATGTAAAAGAATTGAAAAAGAACTGTATTAAACATTAATAACAAAACAACGTCAATAACAGAGCTATAAGTATTCGAAATGCAAACCGTTTTTAATATTGCACGTTTAACACCTTAGTACACCATATCTGGACTAAGATTTCCGCAAGTTTCTTATTCTTGATTTCAAGATGTCCACTTACTTAAATGTGTTTATATTTTTTAAAATTCAATGTAAATATACAGGGTGTGTCACGAAGCCATTTCTAGAACATCACACGTACTGGTATTAGTGGTATTCTAAAAATGTGTATACAGGGTTTACTCACAATGTTTTATCAATTAAAAATATTTTCGCTGAGATGGGACTTCCGGTTGCACCTGGGAGTTGGCGGCAACTCACTTAATTCAAATGAGATGTATTATTTTTTATTTCATTTTTGGATTCTACATCGAAGTTTAGGGTGAGTCTTATAAGCATACCCTATCCTGAAACTTAATAATTTTCGAGATTTTCAAAAATTCTGGGAAAAACATACTTGATCTTAATCGGGTCTATCTCTTTTAGTTCTTAATCTAGAGGGTTCAAATTTTAGATTAGTAATACTAAAATGTACGTACTTAAATATCTGCAGTATGAGAAATTTGTTGAAAGTTATACAGGACGTCGAAAACAGACCGGCCAATTAGGTCCAATTCAAAGTTCAATAACTCACTTATTTTAAATAGAACACCCTGTGTTTTATGTCATAATACTATTTATATACTGGATAGCGAAATGGTGTAAAGGTTTGATATATCTCCTTTTATATAATCTCCGATCCGATTTGTTTTACAAATTTTTTATTGCGTAATAATATATTATATTGCTAGCTTAAGTCTTAGGATAGGGCAGCGAACGGAGGACTGACTTGACACACTCGTATTGAACACGAGTAAAGCAACAGTTGCCGCGTGTAGTACGTGGATGGGTGACTATCCACGGAAGGCCGCTGTTTCGTTTCCCCACTTCTAGCGGTTTGTATATCAGCTATATTGCAGAAGTTATACAACTGTAGGCGATAGTTGTATGTAAAGCAGTCGGTCCCTTGTCTATTAAATGTTAGGCAAGTAAAAAATCCCTAATCTTAGTAAGGTAAGAGGTTCGGCAAAATTTCCAGGTTGGGGGGTTGCTCGTCTCCTGGTGTCGGTGATTGGCCCTGGTAACGGAAATAGGCCGACGTTAAATAAGCGATCAAAAAAAAAGTCTTAATATTGCGATAACTTTAAATAATTATTATGTTAATGGTACCTATAAGCAATTGTATCTGATATTGATATAATGTCATTGCAACGATGATGTTTTTCACTGTTTAAATTAATCATCTATCATTGCGGGAATATTATTGCTGCGTTGCTGCTCTTATTTAATTTAATTTAGAGCACTGTTCGTTAATTAGCGTTTTCCCATTCTGGTTCTCTAACAATCTTTAGGTTTATTCTTGATTCAGTTTTGACGGCTCTTCTCGCTTTGCATTTGGAAATACCTAGCAAAGGACTGTCTTAAGTCTTGGACCCCTCCAGCGGTTAGTCATTTACACACAGTATGTCTGACAGGAGTTTCTAACTTTGCATGATGATATCGAAAAGCTTGATTCTTCCTCTGGCTTACCTGCATTTAATACATCCTGAACTTTATTCAACTGGGCATTTTCTTTTTGTTGTCTTTTCCTTTGAGGTTAATTTCAAGATCTGCGCAAGTTCTGAGGGCATCAAGAAACTTTTCTATACCAATATTTTATTTACATTCTTCTACTTCTAGCTGACATATTTCTTTATTTTTAACCGTATTCCACTTCACTTTATCAAAAATAAATTTTGGTTATTACAAATTACAAAATTACATCGTTTGTGATTGTGGAATGGATTGTGGGCAGAAATCTGGGGGAATTTTGTGGCTCTTTTTAGGTTGGCACTATTGCTACTAGAAGTTTTATTTTGTTATCTTATGGTTGGCCGCACTTCCTAACTGTCTTTAAATTTGAAACAATTGAAACAGAGCAAGCTTAGAAAAAAAGTGAAGTACAAGTTTAGAGTACTTTGTGCGTTTATTTAGTGTTAAATCGGTTATTTAGATATTGTGACCGCGGGAAAGTGTATCCATCTGTTATTGCAGTTTCTCTGACCAAAAGGAAATGGAAAAGTAGAAAAAATCAAAGGTGAGTGCTGCCTATCGCTATGATCTTAGATTTCTACATTAGTGCCCCATTTAAGATTATTCAGTTAGAAAAGTTTGCACACAGCTACATCATCTGTCTCCCCAGCCAACTTTTAATTCCACCGTTAATCCATTTTCTTTCTATTTTAACTATTTTAAGAATTACGATACCGTATATGCGCCTTTACTTTTTGCATGTTTTTGGAATTGGAATGTAAGTTGCCCTCAAAAATTGGGAGAAGCTCGTATAATTTATTTTCATTCGAGGACAACTTAACCTAACAACAAAAATAAGGAACAATTTATGAATCTCGGAGAGAAAGAAAACGGCAAACTAGGACACCATGGACAAAATTATTGAATATTTTAAATTTTCCCAGTTCTTTTGTATTTATGAATTTTAATGAAAGAAACACATTACACAAGAAAGAAATAGTTTATTTCAGTAAAGAATATTGTTTTCATTAGCAGAAAATGCTAAAAAAATTTAATGCAAAATGTTATAAAAATTAAGAATAATTAGTTTCAACTTAAATTATTCAACAATTTTGTCCTTGAGTGTATTTTAAATACAAAATCTTGCTCGTTTAGTTAATATATAGAAAAATACTTAATTTATTAATTACTTATATACAGTGTGTCGCACTTAAGAGTGAAACACCCTTATAACTTTTTTCGTTTTTATCCGATTTGAACCAAATTTTACTCAATGATAGATCCCATTAGGATTAACTCATGGCCAAAAAAACCATTCGCGCCCTACTAATGTAAAGCCACCTGTGATACCAAAATAAACGCAAAAAATCAAGAAAACATATTAGGCATTTTTTTATCATAAAATTTTACTAATGAAGTTGTTCAGAATTGTCTAAAAACCTTATATATCCAAAATCTCATCAAAATTAAAAAATATTGATATTTTGATTTAAAAAATTTTAAGTCCGAAAATATATAATTTTACAATATCAATTAATTGTCATTCGTATTTGGTTGCAGAGCATTTCTTTAGTTTCAAACAAAATATTAATAAGTATATTTTTTGATTTTGATAAAATTTTGGACTTAGGGTTTTTAAACAATTCTGTACCACTTACATTAATACAATTTTTGATAAAAAAATGCCTAATATGTTTTTTTGATAGGTGGCTTTGCATTAGTAAGGGGAAAATGGCTTTTGGGCCATAAGTTGATCCTAATGGACTCTATCTTTGAGTGAAATTTGGTTTAAATCAGATAAAAATGAAAAAAGTTATAAGGGTGTTTCACTCTTAAGTGCGACACACTGTAGATAAATGTGCAGAGTATCCGTTATCCGTCCACAATATATAGTTTTCCTGGGCCTCCCTGAATTCGGCATTTGGGCAAGAGAAGCTGCCTAGAAATCGTAGCCATACTCGTTCCTTCTAAGAAGCATTTACCATCATTTGTATTAGGTAACTCTACACAGGTTGACTTTTTCGTATATTTATTTCTGTAAAAATAATAGCGAATCAGCTTATAATTAATCCGCAAAATTTCTTTTTTAAACTTAAATAAGTTATTACGTAATAGCTTATACAGCATTTGAAAACAATCTCATTTCATCTGTGACAGCAGCCTACTATTATAGGCCTCCAACTAAATGGTTTTTAATTTCCACGGCTGCCAATATTATTTTAGATATTTAGTTTAAAAATTTGATTTTATCGTAAGAGCTGCTTTACTTTTGTCCAATAGTGTACCTGTAAAAGATTTATATACAATTAAATTTATATATAAATTTACAACAATATAGAAGATTAATCAAAACGTTTATTTTAAACTCTATGCTTTATTAATTGTGCAGAAATAAGGAAAATCTATATTGCGAAAGAAAATAATTTGTCTCTACATATTTAAAAAAATTATAATAATACTAATTAAGTTTAACAAAAATGTTCAGAGTATATAAACACGTGATCACTCCCAATTAGTATTATTGCAGTTTTCGTATGGCTACCGTTCTTTTAAAATAATTCACGTTATAAATTATAACAAGAAAAACGTCTGATGTCAGTATGTACTTATTAGCGGTTTTAGAAATGAAAATATTTTATTGATGTTTGGAAATTTTTTTAAAATTCAATGCAAGATATACAGAAAATACTTTGGAGGTCAAGTAAATATGCTGGATAGTGAAACGGTGTAAAGGTTTGATATATATCCTTCTTTTAATCTTCGTTATATGTTTTACAAAATTTTTCAATATATTTTATTATTATTAATTTGCGACTGTCCTTAGTCTTAGACCGTTTCAGGTTAGTCCTTTACACAGTATGTCAGAAAGTTTCTAACTGTCACGCATGAAGATATCGAAACGCTTGCGGAATATGTGTTTTTGGGTATCGCTTAGTCTTTTACTGCATTTATATACTATTCGCATATGTTTTAATGTTGTTTCATGAGGACTCGGATTAATTAATTTTTGGAGTTATTAGGTATCATTTTAGCCTCTCCCTGATGAATCACTATATGCCACCTATACAGGGTCCTGCACTTGCGCTCCGGTCTTCGATTGCTGGCTTCTATTATAGTTAGAAACTTCATCCAAAAACAGGATTAAATTAGAGAAAAAGGGACATTTTTGGAAATTATTTTCCAATATACGGGGTGTTTAATATTTTACAAAAGAATTAATTACTCCCGAACTGGTGTATCAAGGGCGAAAAAAATCTATATGTCACCTGACCGCACCCAGAATTTTTTTAACCCCGTATCCCCAAAAATGTCCCCTTTTCCCTAGTTTAATCCTGTTTTTGGATGAAGTTTCTAACTATAATAGGAAACCAACAACTGAAG
This sequence comes from Rhagium mordax, assembly GCA_963680705.1. NCBI lineage: Eukaryota > Metazoa > Arthropoda > Insecta > Coleoptera > Cerambycidae > Rhagium > Rhagium mordax. The sequence continues at coordinate 50,027,566 of OY796662.1, forward strand.
ACCGGAGCGCAAGTGCATGCAAGACCCTGGATGTATATTGTATATGCTAATCAGAGGCAGATGTAGTAGATAGGGACCCTCTGTGGTTGTCGTGGAGGAGCTTTCATAGCACTTGTGTGTAATTCCCAGGCAAGTCTTGCCCGGTTTCACTTGTTAGATGCAGTGTTGCCTTGGACTGCAAGTCTCTCCATATCCATAGATAATATACTATATATGGTACTCCATATCTTTGTACTATTTTTCTGGTTAAAATTTTTATTATTTAGGTACCTACTTACGTTTTAATTTTTGTCGAAAATATGATTTTTCCTCTACATACATCATCCTGAATTTTGATTATTGGGAATAAAATTTAAGACTTCAGCGCCCTCATCGGCCAACCGTGAATTAATTCCATGTACATCAACTTACAGTTAAATAATTTGTTTACATTCAGTTATAAAGTTTGTGTTTTTATTTTTGAATATTACATGTAATAATTGCGTTTTAACAGGTAAATACCCACGCGCGAGCGATCTGTAAGAGAATGTCAATGTACATGGAATTGATTCAGATTGTGCCGCCAGGTGGCGTATCGCTTCTGTTGAATAGCTATAGGCATTTACGATAATTGGAGCGCTACATACCGCAATGTATCAGAGCGTTCGATAATAAGAACACATCTACCGAACCGCGTTCGGTAAATGTATCGAATGTATTCGCTACATCTACCCGATCCAAAATTTATGGATCGACTACATCGGTTGGTAAATGCAGTATAACCTTAAAATATGATTAAAAAAACTTAATTTTTGACATTTTGTGAGTATTTTAGACAAATGAAACCCATCACTGACGAAAATAATGAAGTAATTTTAGATGAGGACGGAAACATTTATGTATATGTATAATGAACTAAGTATACCTAAATATGCAATACATATAAATGTTTTTTTACTTTCCATTTTGACATGGCGAGCAGTAAGGACTTATGAATAAGCATAAAATAAAAAAGTAATTCAATTTTCAATTATTTATTAATTAGTCAAGTGATTTAGGTTACATTTGAAATTTTGCGTTCGGTAATTCTTAGCTCGGTAGATGTATTGACATAAAACAGCTGATTACCGCAATGTACCAGGATACATTACCCGCTCCAATTATCGTAAATGCCTTATATCTTCTATTTGTTGTCTTCTTTTGAGGCAATTTCAAGATGGTCAAGAGGAGCCGGAAGTATTTTCTTCAGTGGCCGCATTCTGAGGGCATCTAGAGGCACCTTTCTGAAACATTTTGTAATAAATATATAATGCCTACAGAAAGAAGTTTGCCAGGCTTAATAAATGAACTATATTCTAAGCGAAGAAAACACGGTCCAGCTTCGATAACCACGAATAAGTTTCACTACTGACCGGCAGATGGCCATAGCAGTAGATGTAAACCACAGAACATAAAGGTAGCTGTAAACGCAAATATATTAACAGGTTTGCCATTTCTTGTTTGAGGTAGAGGTAACAACATGTTCATGTAGAAAATAACTAGGTAAAGACTCACTGGTGGGTAGTTTTTATGAAAAAATTACTTACCCACTCCCTTATTATGCCCAGTTTGCAAATTAATCCCTGAGAATAATTCTGAGTAACGATAACAATCGGTAGTGCCAATAAATTGGAAAACAATGAATAATGTTTTTAAAAAAATTGATAAGGACGTAGAAGAGTAGAAAGAAATGGTCCTGAAGAGGTTTTTGAATAAAGAAGTTTTGTAGAAAAAAAATCGCTACTGAAGTTGAAAAAATGGCGTGCCCATCCAAATTATTTAAAAAAATATTTCGTCTAATTTCGTTAACAAATATATTGCTTTTTTAGAAAGGTATATATCATTTTGAAATTTGAAGAATAAAAAATAAACCTAAAATAAAATATCAAAAGTCTTTTTGCTTCTTTTTCGTTATGTTTCAAATGTATACGGTTAAAAAAAGTTTAGATTTGTTATAAATGTATTGTGTATTTTTTTTTACCCCTTGTATATTTAAACAGATTTCGTTTTTCATAAAAACATTTTTTGAACGATTTAAAATGATAGGTAATACTAACGGAAATAAGGAGGGTGTCAATTTTAAGTGGTTTACTCTATACTTTTAGAATTCGTTGTCAGAAAAAATTATAATTTTTTATCTCTCATTTCTCCATTCCACCCAATTCAATCGCTTGTAAAAAAATCAATGAAGGTGCGACAAAAAATCTGTTCACATACTTTTGTTATAAGTCCCCATATAATTTGAAAAAAATATTATACAGGGTGATTTTCTCTACAGAAATAAAAAAACTAGATTTAAAAAAGTCCGGTCCTGGAATTTTTAAATATTAAAACGGCATTATATCAACTGTAATAAGTACACAAATTGTATAAAATTTGAACAAATTGTGATAAATAGTAAAGGAAGTTCTGGCCAAAAAAAAAATGGCCATAAGTAGTTTATCACCCTGTATCTCAGTAATTAAGCGCAACAGACAAATTTCTATACCCATTCGTGAATAGTCAGGGGATCCTCTATCATCCTCAGGAGTATGTACAGTTCGTCATGAAACACCCTGTATACAGGGTGGGGCAATAAATAGTGCGTCGGACCTCGATATCTCGAGTTCTACGATAGCTAGAAATTTTTTGAAAAATTGCGAGTAAATTAGATAGAAAGTTTATGTATAACTGGAAATTATTTTCGAACATACAGGGCGAGCCAAAACGAAATTACAGGACCAAGTGACTTTTTTTTAAAATGGAATGCTATGTATATCAGTACATTTTTTGAAGCCTCTTTCTAGGCTCTATTCATTCCTATATTAGTATTGAATATCTCCCAACCATTTGGATGTAATGAATTTTTTTGTTGAAATAATGCAATCTGCAGATGGATATTAAAAAAATCACCACAGTCACAATTATGGGTTTTAAGAGAAACTTATGTGAATACCAGTTACGAGACATCTAATTAGTGTTTTTGAATGATTTTCATTTCCTAAAACTATGTAGGTAGCAACCCTTACTCGCAGCTTCATACCAACACGTAATCCGCTCGCCTATACTCCACTGAATCCATAGTATAGGTGCTGCTCCAGTCTAAGAAACATTTAAATCACCTTGGATTAAAACCACAGACCTACTATTTTAAGTTCTGTGATTAAAACCAGACCCCCGAGTAAGTGCTTACGTTCAGATAACAGTACGGAAAGATATAAGGTAAAAAATGAAAAGGGTCGTTGATTGAAGTATTTATTACAATCAACGAAAGGGTAAAAAAATGACACACAAAAATAAAAACGTGTAAGGTAATGGGGGTAGAAAGTAACTGAACTCATCCTCGAGTACATGCGACCCCCCACACCGTCGGCGTCGCGTCGTGAAAAGGGGGGTGATAATAATAGTCAGGAATAGTCCCAAAATCGTTCTAAATCGACAAGTAACGAGTACTTAAAGGTATAAGACATCGGGGGCAGTTTCAGTTCGCTTCTAGCAGTCTGTCCGACCAATCCAGTTTAGTAAGTAAAATCGGTATTGTTCACCAACTCGAATAAGTAAACCGTAGTCTTGCCGCTTTAGTATTGCCTGCCGTAAGTTTCCTGTACTTTCAAACTTTGTATTTAACCGTAGTAATAAGTAAGTTACTGTGTTATTGAATATTCTGCCGAAGAAAACCCGTTTACATTTTTAACTCAAACTGCCTGAGCTTTCTTTATAGGTTAATACAGACCCCCTGGCATTACCGTTTCTTCACTGCAGCTACCTATGCCTCTATTATCCTGCTAATAGAGAAAAGTGGTGTGTCTACGCTACGTTTATTTATTGTTATAAAATTTGAGGCACTCGTAGGAAAAAATCCTATTCATGGTCGGGAAATCTGTTTCCTGACCTTTTCCTATCGCATATTAGCCTTCATTCATACTTGGCTCGCCATCCACGTTTTCTGTTTTTACAAAATACCAGCCTGGAGGGGATCGTTCGACTTTCGCAACGGCCGCACCCCGACCATTAAGTAACCGACGCAAGGTCAGGCCGTGCGGATTAAATCATTTAACTTTTTCCGAACAAAAACTGCCATCGAGCGGAATTGAATTAAATTCTAATTCAGCAATTAACCGGTTTCAATAGGCGATTAGGAAACTACGTGGCATTGAGATTACGCGTTCGCCGGATCCCTTTGCAGCCGAATTCGGAAGGAACCAGTCTGCAATAATCCCCCCGAGGAACATTAGTCGTATGTTGCACAGCTACGTCATGGCCCCCTTACGATCGCTTGCCTAAATAGATGACACCGATTGTCAATTATCTCGACCCTGGAAGGTCAAGCTATCTATCTGTTGGGGCCCATTCCCCATTGCAGGTAGGTGCATTGTTAAAGGTCGTTAAGTTTTTGGCGGATGCGCCAGTGATAAAACACGTATATCTGGATAGTAGATAATGTCTGAGTGTGAATAAAAGCATTACACTTCGTGTGACGAGGAAGGATGCAACATTTTCCCATTTTTTTGTCTTGAGGTTTAAAAATATCTTTTTTTGTAACGAGGAACAGCCATTAAAGAAAACGAGTTTTTCTTAAAAAAAAAACACTCATTCCAAAATAAACTTAGAACAGAAGCTACAATAAATACATAACTCGCCCTCTTCAGTCTACTCTCCGTTTGGGAACGCTAGACACTGCATAATAGGCTGGATTCCCTTCCAATGATTGTCTGTAACTAAATATATTGTCCTTATATTCTATTACTAGCTCATAAGTTATATTTTGAATGAAACCTTTTCACACTGCTTTTTTTTCAGGTTAAGCCAATGGACGAACTATTAGGGAAAGAGAGAGATATTCAAGTGTGTTGTAGTTTCGACATTCATACCACGGGCGACAAAGTGATCGGGAGTGTAGATAGATAGTTAGGAGATGCAGACAGATAGATAGATAGATAGATAGAAGTGCATCGGGAGTGTAGATAGATAGATAGGAGATTCAGACAGATAGATAGATAGATAGATAGATGGACATATCTAAATCCGTCTACTACTTCTTGTTGCTGGTGCTTGTTGGTATATAAATAACGTCGTAATATGCGGCCGAAAATTGGATTCCATTGTCAATTACTTTGATCAGCAAAAATTAACGGTGGAATAAAATTATGAGCACATCGCATAAACTTTCTAACCAACCGGTTCGTGGAGGGCATACCGCGACAGGTCATACCGCGTTAGGTGTGTCCTTATTGATAGTACCGGAAGGCTAGAAAGTCATCATGATATGGAGAAAAGCAGCCTCATCGACACTTTATTACATGGCGTATTCAATTGGATACCATTTTTAGTTAACTAAAATGTTATTCAATTGGATACCATTTTTGGTTAACTAAAATTGGAATCGAATTATACAATGTCATTAATATATCCGTCGACCTACGCAATAGTTTTTCTATCGTGAATAATAACAATAGTTTTTCTATCGCCTAGCTGACAGCCGGTGGGAAGCTGGGGGAGTGTGTCTTTCGACCTAGAAGAGATCCCACATCAGATGAATAGCTATTATAGCAAAACCAAACAGAATTAGTTATTGAGTTAAACGACAAACGGCAAGAATAGTTGGTGGGGATCGGAACATCTTTATGTGGGTAATATGATGGGCGGTTTCGAAGGTTATTGGCGGGGGAAACGTGGCCCTAAAAAGTTAGTACCCTGCACACTAATTATTTCGAGGCGTCGTGATTTGCGCCTTACATGTGTAAATGTCCTCACCAACGGCTTCCTCAACCTCATGCCACAGTTTCCTTTGTAAAACGAAGAAAAGAAGACTTCAGAGGTTGAAGGTTTATATATCCAACAAGTTCCAGTGGTGAGGGCAGTAGTTAGGATTTGGTATGTTCATAGTTCCTCTATCGTAAGGCGGTCTCACGATTATATTTTAGTTGTTCAACTTATTAGTGGATCAACAAAAATCGAACGAAGATAGCTGTGAGAACATATGTTTAAGATTAAACTTGAAATATATGTTCTCACAGCTATTTTCGTTCGATTTTTGTTGATCTAACGAAAGTTGATCAACTAAAATCGATCGTGAGACGCGCCTGTAGAGCGAACCCGGTTTCGTCAAACCAGAGCCGAGATCTCGACGAGTATCTTGTCTCAATATCTTAGTTATTTCTAAAATAGCTGGGATATTACAAGTGTTAAGGCTTGTAACTGTATTCGGGGATTTTCTGGGGGCTTCAGGGAGCCCAGAAGAGCAGTTAGTAGGCTCTGGTTTGCGCGTCGAGTGATTGCGAGTGATGGTACTATGGAGACGAACCGCTTTAGAGAAAGGAGATAAAGGCATGTATTATTATATTATCCAATTATTATTCTCACTAATTTGTATTTTTCTATATGTAGGTAGGTTCCGAACGAGATAGGACAAGGTGAAAACATCGTAAGGTAAATATACATAACCACTGTTTATATCCTATTTATTTTGATCACGAGAAGGACCACTATGTGCATAGATATCTTCTAGCAAAATAAGAAAAACCTGTTTTTACCAATCAGTCAAAACGTCGTGTCGTCCTTCCCAGATCAAAATGGTCGAAAGCATTGTTCAATAAAAAAAATATATTGAGTTTTAATCAAAATCAGTTAATAAAATATCGTTTAGTACAAGTAGGACTGGTATTGTTTATTTTTCAAAAAAATATTAGTGTTATTATTAAATATCTAACTATTTTCTCTTTTGTTTCAGGGTGAGTGGTAGGGTTTATATTGTGCCCCCTTAGAATGTATCGTAAAAGGGAGAGGGGGTGCAAAAGAAAAACGTTTAAAAATGGTATGTCTTAACCACCTGGCAATTATTTAACTTTGTTACCTATTATTATCAATTTATATAATTATTGATACTGCTTTCTTATCCACAGGAGAGCCCTCGTCAACAAAGATAATACCAAAGTGTGCGTCCTTTAGCACTAGCCTAGAAGGTAAGTCCTGTAGTGCAGTTTTACCATTAGATGAGTAACTATTTTCTCCTTTGTTTCATGGTGAGCCTTGAAAAGCGACAGTGTTTGAAATGTGAAACAGGAAGAGACAAATGCCAGTTATTCTATAGATTCTTTTAAATCGCCAAAACGAAAGAACTTATGCTTTGCACTTGCCTCGATGGTAGGTATGGTTTAACCTTTTGGAGCGTTATTATTAGACTAATTGTTTATTCTTTTGTTCCAGGGCCAGTTTTATAAGTGGTAGTGGTTAAATTGCGCCACAACGGGACGTACCGCAAAAGGGAGAGAAAGGTGTTTCAGGCATATTCAGAACGAGATGGAATATGGTCAAGTGGTAAGATATCATAATCTAATAATTAGCAATAGCATCACTAAAGACTGACGCGTATTGATTTGTTCCTGCGCAACGTGATAATGAATAAATAGGAAACAACGTGCAACGTTGTGCCCCAAACGATTTTCTCTTCTGGTTGATTTATTAGCCTTTAACGTCGGCGTTTGGTAATCAATTAATATTTACAACTTAATGCAAAGTAAGCAAGCCGCACACCACGCGCTGCAACCTGCTCAAACTTAACATTTTTCCGTTTAACCCAGCATACCACTCGGGAGAGAAATGGAGTGGACTCGTGGGGCTGAAACAAGAGACACTTTGTGTTTTTACATCATCATTTCATCGCGCACTGTTTCAGTTTCGTTGTTTTATGGACTTCACACCCAAATATGTCGTACGGCGCGGCGGGCGCTCGCAATTGACTGTATATACATATAGGACAGGTTTATATCGCTCATGGCGCTTTCTTGAATGTATCGATTATGACAACGGCTTTTAAATGCGATTATGTGCCTATACAACCGTAATACATCTAGATTACATTAGAGTTTAGAATGAGGGCATTCTGCTCTCACAGTCTTCTCAAATTTTCATTCGTACTAGGTGACAAGGCAACTTTGCTTTACATATTCTCATCATATGGGGAGATATAATTTTTTAATAGAAGAGTTTGCGGGTTCTTGCCCATGTTAATATCAATGATGGGGATAAGAGTTCCAAAAGAGCCGATGAGCCAGAGGATTTGTAAACCCAGTTGATTATTTTGATTACTTCCGTTGTGACCTTCTCCTTACTTTGTTGAGCCCTTCTTAAAATTTGCGTCCTAAGACCATATTTAACCAAACGGTGATGGCATACACCTCGATACGTTGTTGAGCCCGGATTCCGGGCTCAACAGTGTAATTTTGGCGTCACAATTACCGCTTCTATATTGAACGGGTTTAACAATGTCTGTATATATGTATATATGTGTATATGTATGTGTATACATGTATATATATATGTGTCACAGCTTAATAATTTATTTTGTTTTTTTTTATTATTATTATTAACAATTTAAAGTAGACTAGAAAAATTTGCCGGAATTCATGATTTTTTATAAAAAGGTTTTCCTTTCAAGAATTTCTACTCTGTTAATGCCAACGAAAGACTACCCTATTTTGCCTTCGATGTACTGCTACTGCGATCTCACAGTTTTAACGTTTCCAATATTTTACCCCTTATTGGGTTGTATACATTTTAAAATTCGTTAAAGTATGTAGCGGTGTCGAGGTAACGCAAATAAAAATAAAATTTCGTCGTATGCGCCTCCGCACAGAATATTTTATTCGAATTTCAGTTTTGATTCATTTGCTCCTTTTCGTGTAATATTTTATAGCTTTGCTTTTGTTTCATCCATTTTGTACCTCGCATAATGTACCGATTCAATAAATTGTCGAATTTATGGTTTGCCCAGGACTTTTATATACAAAATGCCGAGAGATCGATGAATTTGATGAGGTGCATAAAATCGTCGTACATAAAATATTGCCATGCACGTAAACCGAGTAAAGTAATAAAAAAAAATTGAAAATAAAGCGCTGGCGCTTCTATTTTTATCGGAATAATTGCGTGGATATATTTCGCGTCGTCGTTATTTTTAATTCCCACGCATGTAGGTAGATGAAATTTAATAGTCCCAACATGTCACCCACGTACTCCTTTGCAAGAGGATGACAATAAATACCATTTTGATTTCCTTATACCGGGTTAGAGAGTTTTTGGGTTAAGATTTCGCTTTTCGACTTTTTCTTCGGTCCAGAATAAGTCCATGACAATATGGTGGTCAAGAATTCAAAATAATCAACGCGGAAGAGAACCTCGGAAATCCCTCTACAAACTCCGCGAAAACTCTAAAATCAAAAATACTGGTGATAATAATAGTCAGTAATCGAGCTTTCCAAAATGGTTACCAACGAATCCTCCTCAGTGCTCCAGTCCACCCAGATCGATATCCCATTTACATTTTAGGCAATAATCCCAAGGAGATCAGATACCTACATATACGTCGGTCCGGCGAATTTATTATTCCCTCATAGACTTACAATGTTGCTGGTGAAATAATAAGCGCAGATAAGACGGCTATCCGGCAGACATCATCGTCTGGGAAATGCAATAATAATAACATCGGTTCCAGAAACGCAGCTGATGCACCACTAATTTTATTTGTTCCCGTTTGCTTTATTGCTGCATCTCGCGAAGTGCACCTTAATAACAGTCTCCTTACATATCAAACGTAAGGCGGAATATAAATAATAAACACTTTAATGCCCGACAGATTACAAAAAAAAATCCAATTACAGGACAAAATTAATATCTTATATTCACCTAAAGAAAAAATAAAATAATAAAAATTAAAATTAAATAAATTATCAAGTTGTAACTCATATATATATATACATGTATACACATGTATATACACATATATACATATAAACAGACATTGTTAAGCCCGTTCAATATATAGACGGTCATTGTGACGCCAAAACTTACACTGTTGAGCCTGGGTTCGGATTCAACAACGTATCGAGGTGTATGCCCATCACCATTTGGTTAAATATAGTCTTAGGACGCAAATTTTATGGAGGGCTCAACAAAGTTTCGACCAGCTTTTCGTGGTCTTCTCCTGAAGCAAAGACCACAACGGAAGTAATCAAAATAATCAACTGGGTTAACAAATCGTCAGCTCTCCGATAGTCTTAGGTATCTTGATTGCATATTATTTAGAGGGGTACTTGTGTGCCTCAGATGGGCTTTCCTGGGCTGCTCTTCCTCTTGTATAATTTCAAAAATAGCAAAATCCGTGAGCAACCAAGTGATTTAAAATTCGTGTTCTTGTAAATGTTCATCTCAATTAAAGAAAATATATTTGTATATAAGTTAGTGATCTGATTTTTGGTACATACTTTTACTTTTTATTCTTTTTCATTATTTCTCGATTAAACTGCATCAAATGCAACGCAGGACGACCACTAAGAGCGTCCACCATAAATCACTACAACACTTATTGTCGACAAGGAAGTCTTTATTTTTTTTTTTGTTTAAATATTACATTAATATAATACATGATAAAAACAATGACACTTATATGCAACTCTCCTGTATTCGATTTGAGGTGGTGACCACCTCGGGTCCCCTGTATTTGTGCGTGAGGGTTTGAGTTCCGGGGATGGTCGGAATGCCGGGATTTCGACTAGGTAGGCCTCTGCAGGCTCCTGTAGACCTGAAAACGAAAATCTTTAATAGAAACAACCAGGCATCGGCTGGGAATAAACAGGATGTAAGACGTAAAATTATTATCTTTAACAAAGGCTTCAACACTATTAGCTTTGGCTGCTGCCCCACCCGCTAGTGTATAGAGACGAGTTTTTGACAATTTAAAGAAATGCGTTCGCATATCCTTGTGTAAAACTGTTCATTACCATTTGGTTGGGGTTGTGTGTTTCTTTGGCAACGTGTCTGAAGTCGTAATCCTCTACCTCGTCCTTGAGATCGTCATCCTCTCTGGACCCGGGAGGCTCGTACACTTTCATGAATCCATGAATTGGGCGCCGTTCTGAAACATAAATACACCAGGTCTATTACTGCCTAAAATTGAATATGCTTGAAAGGATACAGTTATTATATATTAACTGGGCCTCAATCTGCCTACTCCCCAGGTCGAACGGTGTGGCGGCTTTATACAGTAAAGACCGATGAGGTTCGAACATGGGTATTAGTTTGCGCGATTTACTTGTGCACGTTGTAGGCAAGCGGACACAGTGGTCCAGTGGTGGGAATCGTGGATCTCCGCGCTGTAGCCGATGGCTCTCGCGTCTACTGTTCCTTGTTTGGATTCTTTTATAATAATTTTTATTACACCTGCAACACTCGAGGTGCAGCACAATTAATTTTATGTTGTAGAATCACATTTTTGTTGCAAAAAAACAAACAATGGAAATATTTAAATGTGTTTTAAGATTTTTTTAAAGTTACAATAATTAATCCTATCTAGGATAAATTATTGGAATTTCGAAACGTTGGTCCAGAATACGTAAATCAAATTTCTTTCAGACAAGAGTTTTACATCCCCCTCCCCTCCCCTCCCCTGATTTTCAGCCCTCCGTTTTGTTTGCTTTGAAAGTTTATTTAACAACACGGGATCCACTTAGACAGTGTAATTTCAACGGCAGGACGACGCGGTCAAAATATTTTATAATTCAGGAGCAACTCGGAAAGTTAATAATTTAATGCGCATCCAAATCAAATGCAATTCTGACATGATCGGGGCTAATAAGAGTTATCTTCCGGTTGGATGACTGAGAAAGAATGCAGGAGACACATTGATACTAATTATTCTAAATACACAGTATCGAAAGTATATTCTTTGCGTAGTCATCGAATCAATCAGTCTTGGGAACTTGACGTAGTTTTAAAATTTACTTGACGCCCATAATTATTAACTATATATACATACTTATAAACGGTACATTGTTGAGCCCGATATATCAACAGGTGGTTTTGTTGATCCCGCACTTTAGAACCAAGATTGATGAGTAAATTTTATCGCATTTTTGATATTTTTTAAACAGTACTCAACGCATTCATAGGCACCGTTACTGAGCCCAACGTTGTTGCTATATCGTTGGTGTATAATATTAAATTTTGCCTGCGAGTTGCAGCGTATGTGAGGGAACTAAATGAAATGAGATATACACAAAGATGGGAATGGTACGTTGTTGAGCCCTTGTTAAAACTTGCGCACGGTGTCCTAAGACCATATTTAACCGAATAGTGATGGTATACACGTCGATACGTTGTTGAGCCCGAACCCGGTCCCAACAGTGTAATTTTGGGCTTCACAATGACTGTTTATATATTGTACGGGTTCAACAATGTCTGTTTATAACTCTATATATATATATATGTGTATGTGGAAACTCCTTGTTAATTATTTAATAAGAGTTTCCCCGAGCTTCAATGTTATTATATTAACTATCAGGGGATAGAATTCGAACTGGAGAGGCGAAAAATACTCCTTTAAAGCACCGAATCAAACATTAATTCAAATGATACTCTGTTCGCACCATCCCCGTGTTATTTATTATTTCAGATCGTCCTTTGTTTAATCCCCGCGGTTTTATACTTCCTCGTCATTTTTTGAAGTCATGCCCGTTTGTCTCCCAACGCCATCCTCATTTCCATACCTTATTCTATTTCATGTATAATTCATTTTTGTCGACGGGTACGTCTTTGCGTTAGAAGCGTCTAAACGGAGGCTTAGGTTTTAGTCCGACGTGAAGTTGGTGAAACGGGCTGAACTTATTCTTGCTTTACTCGCGCTTTGTCAGTGGTGCGATAGCCTAGCGGAAACGAGCCGGGCTGGTATACAGATGGTTGCAGGTTCAAATCATACATCTTCTTTTGTTTTTTTTTTTTTATTAAATGCGTCAGGCACGAGGTCTATTATTGCGAGTTAGAAGCCGGAGGCAGGTTAGATATGTGTGTTATTCCCCTGATAAAGGAATTTTTTTTTATTAGATTAAAGGAATTTTTTTTAATTAAATGCATCAGGCATGACATGAGGTTTATTGCGAGTTAGAAGCCGGAGGCAGGTTAGATATGTGTGTTATTCCCCTGATAAAGGAATTTTTTTTATTAGATTAAAGAAATTTTGACAGCCCGTTTCTGTGACTAACTTCACGCCAGACTAAAACCTAGGCCTCCGTTTAGCTCCGTCTCTGTTGGTATGGTAAGGTAAGTAAGGTATGTTATGATATATGCATTTATTTTAATATTGCAAGTCTATTGGATAGATTGCGGTAAATCAACCAATAATATTTCAAACTTAATGTTACCGTATTGTTTACCGCAAGTTTGCGATAACTCCCTGATATTATTTTACAATAGGGTCATTAACTAATTTGCATTCAATGATTTTTATTTGCATTTTTTTATACCATTAGGTCTTACCTTTAATGCCCTGAAAATTTCAGAATGATCTCTTTTCATAACCGAGATATTTAAAGCCAAAGCTTGAGAGGAGCGTGGCGTGACGTCATTGCACGGTTATTATAAGATAGACGTGCGTCAGTATCGCTTCTCAGTTTTGACGCTATGAGAGTTGTGTTTATGTTTGAGTGCTCTGGATTGTTTTGTGGCGTTGTATTTGAGTGTATTTAGCTAAAATGTGTTCTTATTTTTACACTGGTAGTACTATATATTCTCTTTGGGTACTATACAAGTTTTATAAACACTTTTTGTGGAAGTCATCATTTAAAAATAAGATATATAGCTAGACAAAATTGCTGAATGAGCCCATTGTCTATGCCCATGTTGGAGACTTTGAAAGAAACATAACTATGAATATCTGAATTTACATTTACCTTCTATTTTAGATAATGGGGGTTTTACTTACCTGTAATATTTAAAATTACCAATTTAAACGTACATTTTTCTTCTGTTAAGGCCCCAAATTAAATAACAACTTACATCATAAAGAATTAAAAACACTCCTTTAACAAAAAACATACTTTATATATATAAATTATGAAAATACAATGACTTCTTATATGATAATTTTACAATAAATACTCCAGCGAGAAAAACATCAAAAAAGCATATTTACATATTGTAAAACTGTAATTTAAAAAAATATCTTCATGAGAGGTTTATGCAAATAAGTTACTTTTTTAAACACTGTGAACCAATGGCTTAATAATAAATAATTTAAAAAATACAATAAGATCATCAATATACAAAAAGTGCGACTAAATCCTAGTGACTATAATAATAAACATATTTTTAAACGTATAAAAACAACTACAAAATGTGCATAAGGCGTGTTAATTTCTTAAAGGTAAATCTTAGGCTAGAGTGATTTTGTACTTAATTATTTTATTATTTTTAAAGCAAATCACAGACTCACATTAACTATCTATATTACTTAGGCTTTTTTAAACTGTTTCATTAGTATAAGAAACCAACAAAAAAAAAAGAAAAACATCAATCACACAATTAAGAGACTCACTTTAATACGTAGAAGAAAATTATATAATAAATAAAAATATATTTCTTTGGATAAAAAGGCAAGTAAAGGTTAAAAAATAGTTGTTTTGTAAAAAAGTACATTTAAACCAAAACACCCTTTAATTGTTAGTATAAAATATATATGTATATATTTAAAAACAATGTTAGTAGGTTAATATTTCCTGGAAAATAAAGAAAACCAATATTTTCTCAATTTGCTTAAAAAGTCTTATACTTTCATATAAGATAAGCTATTTTTGAGACATGTATAAGAATATGCAAATGCAATAACAAAGTTCTAACCCTTGACTTTCCATGATCAACTTAACTCTAAAAATGCACGATCCCATTTTACATTATAAAAACTATAGATTTAAAGTTAGAATTTTATTCCTAATTTCCATAATGAGGTTTTTGGTTTCTTACACGTGTTATTTAAGTGCTCCTAAAATATACAAATATATAGGTTACATGCAATAACCTTTGTCATTCGGTAAAATTTGTTAACCAATTAAGTACGCTTTAATTAATATTGCTACTCTCAAAAAACGTTATAAAAATTTACAATAATTAAGATCTACATTGTTTAAATAGTCAAAAAGTATAAAAATCCTAATACTGTGTACTTAAACTCAACAAATGAAATTATAAAATAAATGATATTATATACAAATCTACAAATAAATTATATCGTGAAAATATGTTAATGAATGAAACTGATGACATATATACAAAAACGCCAAGAAAAAATACACTTGGATGGATAAAGTTAAACTGTTACTTCCTTCAAAATGCTGCACAGTGCACATGATACTTTTGAGTTAGTATCAAACTCTATATAGAGACCTTTACTTTTTAAAACATAAATACGGTAAATAATAATGTAGTATGTGGCATTGTTCAGTAATTCGCTTGTTACCCACGTATTTTCACAGACCTAAACACAGTTTCCAATTCTAGTTAAGTTAGATCCCGGCAAATTAAGACGACATCGTGTTTCACAAATCCAACAGACTTAGAACATGTAGATGAAACTAAAACTGTTAAAAATATACACAAATATGAACGAGACTGATGATGTATGCCATTTGTTATGTACGATAATTCGACAGGAAACACTTGCCTTACTCAGGTTTCAAGTTTGTAAATGACAAATTAAATACACTTTCATACCTGAGAAGCCTAATTCGTTATAGACCGTATGTTGGGCGCATATTTTATAATTAAAAACCCGAGGCATACTGAGGAGATCAATTCTTGAATTAGTCTATAGAAAAACCTCACGTAGGCTCCTGATTTAATTTACCGTGCACTCTAAACCTATATAAGCACGTATAATTAGGATTACCATGATTTGACACAATCCTTATCTCAATGATGCTAAATATGTGTCCCTCACTTTGTACCGGGAAGAACTGCAAAGCCTCACCATCATAGTCGTAAACATATTCCCCTAATTTCACCGGTTCCCTGTCATTCTCGTCAACTAATCCATACACTTCAAAATCTTTTGGTGCCGAATCTATTTTTCCATTGGGCACCAAAAGCTTACTTATGTGTTCCATGGAGAAGGCCTCAATCTTCACATGATTAGACAGTCGAATAACTACAAACCCGGGAAAATTTTGAAAAGCCCAGCATTCCCCTGGGTTTATACTAGGCGTTATGATGGTTCTAGGTGAGTTAACTGGATACCATAACGGAATACCTAATACCGACACCACTGCCTTACCATAATGGTAGTTCTCCGTACACCTAGTAGTTAAAATTTGTCCGCCCATCGTCTCCATTGCATAATCTACCAATCCAGTTCGATCAGCGTCATAGATAGCCAGAGTGTTTCTTACAATTTCTTGTATACGTTCGTCTGTAATAGAACCTAAAGAAATGTCACTTTTATGTTCGCTAGCGTGGATATTTGTCTTAACATTTTGTATGTTCTCCTTCAATTCCAATGTAATTTTACTAGCTACCTCATCCATGATATTTCGACTATTGTCCTCAATGAGGCTGTCGAATCTGGAGTTTAAGTTGCGAGTTAAGTTAACCAGCTGTGATTCCAGATCTTGCTTAGCGATAAATATGGTGTGCAAGTAATCTGTAAGGCCCTTTTGATTTTTAAGAAACTGTGCATCGTTTAAGAGATTCCCTAATATTCTATTCACGTAACTCTCGATATTAATTATCGGTTTTCTACAACAACGGTTTATCTGGTACGTTAAACGAGCTGAATTTTGTGCATTTTCTGCTTTAAATTCAGCTAAAATTCTGCTTAGATCTTCATTTCGAGCTTTCTCCATGTCGAGCATGTCCTGTTTCATAATATTGATCTCATCTCTTAAACTATTTATAATTTCTTGCTGGCCGTTGAACGCATCTAAATTAAGGTCCCCACTTTCTTTAGTTACTTGAATGGCGTTGTAGTTATTGATGATAGTTTGAAAACTTGGGTTGTGTATTATTTTTTGAACTATATCCTCAGTATCAAAGTGATCGTTGAGGTTTATCGAGTTTTTAAGTGAATTAGATATAGATTCTAATTGTTCCGATGACAACCCTGCTGCTATTTCTGCAGGTCTTGGGGGGTCTACATAAATCTGTTCAGTTATTTTTATTATCTTTTCCTCTACAATTGGATGTATATTTAATTGACTTGCCTTATGTATATCCTGTATTTCTGAAACAACAATTGGAAGTTCTTCATTATTTGTAGCAATAGGTGCAGCGACAAGAGTCGAGTTGAAATAGGCCCCAAACAGGACACTTCCAAGGCTTGACAGAATCCACCATCCTGAAATTTACTATAATGTTATACACTTAAAGACAAATTGCTAATATAACATAAAAATGGTTACAGAGGCAAAAAAAACACATTTTTTTAAATATTAGTCTTTTGTTATTCAGAAAAAATTAGGAGCGAAAAGCAAAAATAAAACGGTAGTAAACATAAATTTATTTTAAGCATCGAATAATTTCACAAAGATATCTTTAAGTGTATAACCCTTGCCGCTTCGCAACCACCTTTAACTGCAAAATGATTTGAGGAAAAAGCAAAAGATTACATTTTGTGCAAATTTTATTATTTTAATAAATGCTATAACAAATTTACTTCATAAATAAAAAAATACAATCACCGGTTAAAAACAAAAAACATTATATATTAATTAATAAATGCAATAAATAAATAAAAATCTATATCTAATATATCTGGTTAGTACATCTTTCAAAACCACACTTACTTATATAAATGTTACAAAATATTATCTCTCTAAAATAAGTATAGGGGGTAGTTATTTTTTATAAAAAAAATTAAATTAGTAGGTACTTTAGCAAGTCTTTGTGAAATTAAAAACAAGGAATATTTGATTCGAACAAGAGTTGAGATCGGCAAATATTCAATATTATTCTTTTTAAACAATAAATCAATAAAAAATTATTTTTTATTTCTATATTATTCTCATATTAAGTTTACATCTAATCTGTACATCTAATTTGTACTATAACGTTTAATTTTTTAGTCAATACTTTTTTAATATAAAGATACACAATAAATGTTTTTTTCTCGATTATCTTCTATACCAGGTGTAAGTACTTACCACCTCCACTATTTTCTATATGTTTAACACAAAATTTGGGTGATCGTATTTAACCAAAGAAATCACTTCCGTAACTGTATCAAAGAAAAAATAAGGGGTATTCTTTACATGTACATAAAAGGTCAATTTCTAAGACTGTTTTGTTCATTTTCAAATTTATTCCTTAATTTTATGGCCTGCTAGAAATATTAAATAATTTTCAGTCATTTATAATCCAGTTTAAAATTAGGCAAAACCATTTTATAGAGGAATTACGGCCTTACCAAAAAATATACAGGGTGCAATATGTTCTCGGAAGTGCTTTCTCTAAATACCGCTTGATCAAAATATGGCCAACGACAGTTAGATTTATTCCTCCAAAGTTGATTGAAAACTAGAAAAACTAGGAGGTGGTACCTTCTGTGACACCCAGTATAATAGAAGAGGTATACTTAAATCAGATTATAATTAAAATTTAAGTATAAGATTTAAATTATGTTTTTTATAAAATTAAAAAACATATAAGTAGTACCAAAAAATTTCGGTCCTATCTTCATAGATTCGTGAAAAACCCGATAAAGTAAACTTGTAAAAAAAATTCAATACTGACCTACCATATTACTAGTCTCCAAAATTTTATTATTACATTACCAAGAAAAAACATTAATTAATCATAGTGTACTACTCTAAATTGTACTCTCCCCTCTATACTCTATGGACATTAAAATATTTTAACATTTTTTCAAATTAATACTAGTACTAGTGCGAACAATAAGAAGGCGAAGATTAATAGCACAGAAAAATTGTAAAAAGCCTGCGTTACAATGATTATGATTTGGTGAAGTTTAGAGATTTGTAGGTGGCACTAATGAATGAGTTAAAGTAAGTAGAGGCGATACGTCCGCAGTTAGGGTGGCAGGAAGGGGCAAGGGACACGCCACTAGCCAACAACACGTGCAAACCTGAAAGACACGTATATGTATAAATATATAATGATACTTTATTGTGAATGTATCGTTGTCATTGCCAAATTTATAAATAGCAAAAAACATTGTAAATTACTGTTTATTCTTTAAGAGCATACTTCGACGTCATAGCATGTAACTCTACATAAGCCATAATAAGCTGCATGATGGCAACAACGTAATTAAAACCTCTTACTACTTAACCGTATTATAAATCGTAATACCTCGGAACCATAGCGTCTCAAATGAATACTTTATGCATGACTTGCAAGAATATGAAATATAGCATTGATTTGTACCATTGATTAAGGAATGAATAAGATACCTGATACGCGACTCCAATGTAAAGTGCGAGGCTAATTTTGGCAGCGAGATTCCCGGTAAGTTGTGAGCATTCCTGTGATTCACGTAGTATGCTTTTGATAAACCTGTGTCGTGTTTGGTTTTATATAATTTATAATCTAGTGAAAACAAAAATTGAATGTTCAGATTGATTTTAGTTTAAAATTATGTGACGGTTAAAAGTCAAACAAACGTTGAGAAATAGCTGGCAGAGAGAACATACTACGTTAATAATTTTAAATTAAAATTAATCTGGACATTAAATTTTTATTGCCACTAGATTATTAATGATATAAAACCAGACACGACACAGGTTTGTCAAAAGCATACTACGTAAATCACAGGAATGCCTGCAACTTACTGAGATCTCGCCGCCAAAATTGGCCTCGCACTTTACCATTGAAGTCGCGTATCTTATTCATTCCTTAATCAATGTTTGTACCTAAAATCACCTGTCGAAAGTAAAATACTGAGGTCGCTACGTTAATAACTTTGAAGTAGATTTCTTGTATTTTCAAAGGAGTTATAAATCTGGCACACTTGTCTACATACTGCCCTGATCTGGTGTCTTTCCACTTTCAACAATAATAGATGAAAGAATGTCAATGAGAAACTTAGAACATGAAACAAGGCCAGCGTTTCATCTCATCTCAACAAAAATGGGGCAATAAGTTTGATGAGTTTAAATATGAAGTGCATTAGATGGGATAGAAAATAGTTTTAATTATAATGAATAACATTATATAAAACGTTTGTATTGCCATATGTAGTATTGATACAGGACACAAGAATGTTCTTCACTAAAATTGTTATTAAGTAGAAATAGCAAGTACAAGGATAAATTTGATCACAAAGTAACTATGCGTTTAGATTCAACCAGCTAGCTGATTTTGTAAAAGAGTTAATTTTTATGCTGGAGTCACTTTTAAAATGTATTTAACAGAAGTCTGGTTTTCGGCTATAAAAGGTATATTTTTATATAATTTTCTGGGGAAAAATTTCAATATAATATTAGTAATGAAAATGCGTACATTTTTACCAAAATAGCATTTCATAGAAACAAGGTATTAGAGAAATTTGACTAACACAATTTTTTGAAAATTGTTTTTGTTTATTGGTTTAGGTAATCTGATTAAGACGGTGTTTTGACACCCATAAGGTTTATTTAAATTTTTCCTAAGCTACCAGAATATGTTTAAAAAAAAATTGTTCTTTTTAAATGAAGCACCTATACATGGCGTTTCAAACTAAGTAGTCTATTACGTGTTTTACGTTAGCATTCTCTACATCTAAAATCATTTACAAAAACGAACCTACATATGAAAACTAATAACTCACACCGCAGTAGCTTTTATTATTATTTTGAATTTCTGATGAACAGTTCAAGAAAAAGACTCTAAATGTTTTGCATTTACAATTTTTCCATATCTTTTGAAGTAAACGCTGGTGGATATCAAAATATGAAGGAAACCACTGAACCTTGGCGTAAGAAGAAAAAATACATTTGTCTAATAATTAAATAATGACCAAAACCAAAATGTGAGAGACTGCAAAATGGTTTAAAACTGTTCCTAAGTGATACTTACATTCGTTAGATAACGTTATTTATTTTTTTAAAGTTGAATTGCAAAACAAATTAAAAAGCTCTGAAACGATACAAAAACTCACCTCCAAACAACAATAACGGTATCAAGCACAATGCCAGCAACTTCTGTGATTTATTTCCACCTCCCATTTTCCACAATAACCAGGTATCCAGCAGCATAACACTACTCGTAAACTTATGTAATCTTGCCAACCATGATGTTTGTACCTCATACGAGTAATAGAAAATCGTCAAAATCGAAGTAAAGACACTGATAACAGATCTCTTGAACCTCGTCCATCTACTAATAGTGTAACTCTTTTTCTCGTATAGTTCATAATCACTATCGTAGTTATTGTTATACAACTGCCTGGGCCGGAAACCGTAGAGATCAGTATTCGAGTATCTACTTTTGTAATCCGTTTGCGATTTTGAGTTGGTAGACAATTCGGTGTTGGTCGTAAAGGATTCTGTGTTGGTCTCCTTATTTGAGAAGTCAGTGTAGGATATTGAGCCGTCGGACCCGTGGACGGAATGTATCGTCTTGCGGGACATGTTGGGCATGGCAATAACGCCCGGAGCTAGTTCCACTCGGTCCTTGGAGTGGTGCGAATATGTCCAATCTGTTTTGGGATATACACTGAAATAGTACAATAGCACAAACAATTTAGAATAAAACCAAACAGTTTTTTAAAATGTTGTATACACAGGCAGAGGAATGGTACGAAAGGTTTTTTCGAGGATTTAAATAAAAGATTAATTTTTCGATATACCTAACTTTCTGTATGACTTATGTGATTTTCTATATTATTTTATGTATTATACACAGGGTGTTCTTAAATGTGGGGCTCTATTTTTTACATATAATTATTTATTTTGTAATACGTTGATTACCGCATAAACAGTAGATAACTAGAAATAAGTAGTACCTATTTATATATTTGAAAAATACGGAATGCTGTCTTTTGTTATGTTTTAACAAGTTTATTATTCTAATAAATATGTATCATTATTATTTTTAACTAAAGTATCAAAGCTCATATCACAATCTTAATTTTCACAACACTACACTACAATCAATAAGTAATGTGCAAACCAACCTGAATTTTTTATTGTTGAATTTACTGGTCAACAGGATCGTTTTCAAAAGTTCAAATATATTCAAATGTGAATATGTCTTATATTACCTACATTAAGGTGATGCTCAAGCAAATAGTTTAATATGACGTGAGAACTAGGAGACTCCCTTTTTGAGAACACCCTATATAGAGACTTTATATGGAACAAAATTATATCTGTGACGTATTGACTTGTCTATATTTTATAATGAACACTAATCTACAACTGCCAAGATGTATTAGCAAATAGAACACAATTTTGCCAGAATTATATCGTAAATTTTCTAATTTTTAAGTAAATTTTATAAAAAAATATCATACATTTATTTAACAACGAATAAACACCGCTACTTATAAATTCTACACAGTAAACTGAAACATGTACTAGTCATAAAAAAAAAATTAGCAGATGAGTTTTTATAATGCAGTTTCTTTTAACCAAAAAAAAAAAGAAAAAAAACAAACAAGATAAGACCTCTTCAAAGATTGTACTAAAACATTCAAGGCAACTTTACCAAATATTTCTCTATTTTTTATCATTTACAAATAGATTAATAACCATAAATGCTTAAAATATGCACGAATTGTGTAAAGAAAATTCTGGTAGTAATTTATACTCACACAGATTTATTATGGTTTTATAAAATTACTGTAAGTTCCAGGTATATAATGAAGAGATATAAAAATTTCCATTACCATTTTATAATACTTGCAGTAAGATACAAAGGGTATACTCATTAACAGTGAATCACCCTGTCTATAACAAATTTGTATAAGGCCTGCTGTCTCATAAAACTAATATTTTCTGGGTTGAATAATAATATCATTAATTAATGTAATTAATTAATATAAATCCACGAGATAATTATGTTTCAGCGTCATAATATAAAACTTTAGGCGATCAACCTGGTAATAAAAATTTCTTTTATATACTTTTATGAAGCATTACTACCTTTATAAATCCAGAAAATAATATGCATCATGGCTACTTTTGTTTGCATAATATATAAAAAAATACAAAATATTTTCAAGTTATTTACAAAATAATCTTAAAATAAGATTGATCACCTACTTGACAACTGTATGTGATAATTTTTGTTAATATGTATATCATTT
Organism: Rhagium mordax; assembly: GCA_963680705.1. Taxonomy (NCBI): domain Eukaryota; kingdom Metazoa; phylum Arthropoda; class Insecta; order Coleoptera; family Cerambycidae; genus Rhagium; species Rhagium mordax. Next base: position 50,050,628 of record OY796662.1, read on the forward strand.
TAAATAATAACAAAATTACTGATTTCTCAGAATTTTAATGTAGGTATGTAATATAAGATTGAATACAAAATAAAAACAAATTTATTGCAGTGGTTGAAAGATTAGTTAGGAAAAACTTAATTCTTTAATTTGAAATAAAATTCCCAGAAAAATAAATACAATATTACTCGTCCAGAATATTTTCTTTAAGTACGTAGTAGATAGTGTTCTTTTAAAAGTTATTAAATTTGTCTGACACACAAAAATTATCATACGCTTTTTTATATTAATTAATCATAAATTAGCAGCTGTTTGATTTATTGTATTTTGTATATAAAGTCACTAAATAGATAAGAATTAATCAACTAAAATTCCATGCAACATTTTTGTGTACACACTTAAAAATATACATCAAATTATGTGAGCGATCCCTCTAAAAGCAGATAAAGTTAAAATTATCTTTGATAAAGATCGAAAATGACAACTCAAACCTGAGTAAATTTGTTTGTAGAACGATATGATGGGATTATCTTATTTATGTGGCTCAAAATTAATATACAATTGATAAAATAATATACTAAAATTACAAGAATGTTATTTCATATTTATTAAGTACCTAGGTAATGAAATTTTTTTATTTCCTCAATATAATAGATAATTATTTAAAAAGAAGAAAAAGTAGAAGATTTAGAGCCAAAGTGGAAATATGCCTTTTGCCTTGTTGAATATATAATTTTTTCGTCAACTGTCTAGAATTAACACAAGTGTCTACTGTCATTAGGATCAAACTTTTAGAGTCACTTGTAAGACAAGTTGTTGTTATTTCTGTTAAAACCACAAGACTACTTCACAGGGTACTCGTTAACAGGAAGACACATGTAATATAGTGATCAGTACTTACTCCCAGTATCTCCCCGATTTCTTGTACAAGTCAAGGGCAGAAACCTCGTTTGTACCATTGGCAGCTGCCCTGGCATCCTCTATAAGTTGATTTTTTTCATTCTGGCTGACTGTTCTTGTCGAACTGACCTCATTTTCTCCATCTTCAGAGGAATAGTCGGAAGTTTTGTACAATTTTCGGAGGTTTCTTTCAGAACGCGTTGATCTCCTCACTGGTTTGATATGTGATGTGAATTCATCTGTTGAACTTGTTGCATTGTCATTTGTTCTGAAAATATTAGATAACATAAGTATTGTATTTTAACGTATTAAGCTGTAAAGATTATACGAGTATGCAAACAAATGATACCATGTTTATTGATCAAACAATTTTGGCAAAGTAAATATCACTAAAATATTATGCTTTAATTAGGATAAATTACATTTTCCGAACATAATAAAAACAAAAACAAACAGGTGCAAATAATTTGCGACGTTGCTTTTTAATACTATTTTAAAAATCTCGAATAATCGAACTACAATGTACAGGGTGTTTCGGAAGGAAAGAGAACTATTTTAAGGACGTATTCTAGAGGTCAAAATAAGAAGAAACGGCCTACTTGAAAAAAATAAAGTATTGTGATATATCTTTTTAAAGAGAATACAATTTGAGTTTTAACTAAGCCATATGCAGCTATGGCTTGTATTTGAAAAATTAAAGTTGGTGTTAATAACTAAAAAGAGTTAGCAAAAATATTGTTAATTTTTTCAAAATTTGCATTAAAATATTTTCATAAATAAAGACCTGCTGATATACCTGCTTGGCAGGTCGCTATCTGCCACGAAGACATCGTTGATGTCTTTACAGGTAGTAGCACTGACCACCAGAGGGATAATTTATCCCTCACCATTAATAAATAAAGAAGTTATAATAGAAAAATAAAAATGACAAAAACCAGTTTTTTCCCTATGAAACAAAAACAACTCGATTTTACTAAAATATTTTTGCACATAATCTTAAGCCTCGATAAGTTCTACATTTGGTGTCATTTAATCTACTTTGTATCTCTTACCGTTTCCCAGATACCCATGATGAGCACGATAAGTGGGATACCCTGTATATAAGGTTTAAATGAGTGGCAAAATAATAATTGTTAATCATCACCACTATCTAATATGGTTGTGGTAATAAAAAGGGAAAGCAGTGTTAATAAAAAAAAAACAAAACTAAAACTGAGAATGTCTCTTACGAATGTGGCATTTAAACATGCCTCACTGTTTGAAAATTTACCAGATTTAGATCTTAGACATTTTTGTCCTATTTATAAATACAAATAGTTTAAGCCTCAAATAAAACTATACCGGTTGATAATTTTAACACTCCCATTTTAAAAATGCTTTAAAAAATAGGTGAATTAAATTTATAAAACGTATTGATGATTATAATTAATTATTAAAATACATAGCTTAAAATGATATTCCTACCCAATTGGAGTCTTATTTGGTATTCTAGCTGGTAAAAAATTAACATTTCGTTATTACAGTTATTCTTAATTATTTTAAGAAAAATATTTATATTTCTTCATACCTATATTATTTTTTGGTAAATGTATTAAATGAAGCAGATGGTTAAAACAATAATTTTTATACTACTTTTTAATATTTACTAGGTAACTATTAAAAATATGTTGTGCTCCAAAATGTGTTTACAATTGTTTATTTTAGAAACTGAAATATGGCACGATGTTTAAATTTATAATTAACAAGGCAACCATTGCTTAGTAATCTCACTAATATATCAGACCATGAACCTGGCTTATATTTTCTAAGGTTTGTTTGTTGGTGAGTAAAATTAAAAATAGTATGTGCTAGCTGTAAAGTTAAACCTTTACACAGGAAATTAATTGAATAGCTATTTTCGGTTTGTTCAGGTCGCAGGATATTGTGTAACAATTAAATAGATACTCGAAAAGGGTGCCTTAGTTTATTGAATTTTAAGTACAGTTAGTTTTAAATAGTTAGGTAATAACGAGGGTAATAATAATTATTATTAAATATTTGTCTCTAATTTCTACAATTTTGTATTTCATTAAATTTCAGTATTAGCTATTTGAGAAAATTTTTATTAATATTATCTACCTATATATGGTGTTTTTAACTAAACTTTATTCTACGGCTTGATTACTTATGTTACTTGCACTTTTTTATTGTGCTATTACCATTAATTCCATATAATTAATTATATATTCCAATACTGAGCATAATACTCGAGGCAATATCATTTAATGAATTAATTTTGTAATCAACTCAATTTCAAGGGATTGTGCTATTTGTAGTTTACAGAGTTTATCGTTTATTTGTTTACAAGTACGACATAAATTGAGAAATGTTGATGTACTCCTTTTTTAGGTAATAATATTGCGCTCTTATTTATTACACCAAAGTTTAATTATTAAACCTCGTATATCTTTAAATATAATAATTTATGGAGAGATATACATGTATACAGGGTGTCTTAGGTTTTAATCGGGAAAATTTAAATGGCGATAGATCTCGCAAAAATAAAAAGAAAAGTTTTTATGAACTTGTATGTTTTAAAGCTTCGTTTTCGAGATACAAGTTGTTAAAGTTAATTTAAAAAAACTTATTTTTTCAAATAATTGGTCGATTTTGATAACACTTTTCACGTTTTTAGTAATAAATAAGGAGCTTAATTTGATATATAGATTGAGTATGTAATTCAAAATCCAATTTATTTGGCACTTGAATTTTTTATTTAGGTATTTTTCCAGGCGCGGGCGGATAAACAAATTTTATATTTTTTCTTGAAAAGTAAGCAAGATAGACAAAAAATTCAAGAGACAAAAAAATTGTATTTTTAATTACTCAATCTAAATATAATATCAAATTTATAAAAAAGCAGAGACGTGCTTAAATTTTGCTTGAAAATATCTAGTTAGGATGCCCAGCGCCGCTCCTGAACCAGTTAAATTAAATCTAATTACATCGAATTAAGCTCCTTATTTATTACTATAAACGTGCCAAGTTTTATTAAAATCAGTCAAGTAGTTAAGATATTTGAAGAAATAGGCTTTTTTTAATTAACTTTATCTCGAAAACGAAACTTTAAAACATACAAGTTCATATGAACTCTTCCTTTTATTTTTGCGAGATCTATCGTCTATTAAATTTTCCCAAGTAAAACCTGAGGCACCCTGTATATTAAAATCTAAATATCTATCACATTATACATATATTTCTCAAAAATCAACACAGCATACAAAAATCATTTGTAAATAAGGGCTACATGTTTATAATTTATCATTCGATTTCAATTTAAAATTTAAATATACATAAGAACTCCATTTTTCAATAACAGAAATACCTTTGCTAATCGTTAGAAATAGCATCTAAGAAAATAAATAAAATTAGTTCAAATCTCTATTACCTTACATTTCTTTATTCAAGGTTAAAATTTTTTCAAATACTGGTCACATTTATAAAAATTAGATTGCCAATCCCAGAGTTGTTATAAAAGATGTCATTCCATATATACACTGATGACACAATAATTATATATAGGGTGTCCCGAGGAATAAAAATATATTCGCCTATTGATCCTAACAATAATTATAAAAATGTTTTATAACTAATAGTCACAACATACTGAAAATAACGAAATACATGCATTTATTAAAAAGTGAAATACCTAGGTAGATTGATATTAATAAAAACTATTTTTCACTCAACACGCTATGTTAAAACTAAATGAATGGTGAAAAGACAAAATTGGTATAAGAAAACAAGAAGATCATAAGCACATGAAAATGTCTTTATATGGAGGAATTCTATCTAGTGTTGCCTAGATACATTTGTCAAAAACTACAGAAGAGATCTTCATTTCCGTTATCATAAGAAAATAGAAAAAACCATCAACAATTGAATGATTCTCGGTTTTTAAGAATTTTAAAATATGTGAATATCAATAATGACAAAGGCCTCATTACAAACGTTACCAGTTAACCAACTCGGTAGAGCAGTGCAGTGGATCACAGCGTGTTGTGGCGATTATGCTTGGTCACACTCTCTATTATGGATTGGATTCGATCTCCAGCTTCGATGCTGACAACATCGTTCGGCAATGAATGCATGCGTCTATATTTTTGCTTTTTAGAGACATAAATTAATAGAGTTGTTACTTATTGTGAATTACCAGACAGAATTTGTATGGTTTTACAAGTCTAATGACCCTCCGGTATGGATTTTATTTAATAATTTAGTAATTTTTCATATCATGACACTTGTGTTTTTGATTTTGTAAGAGAATTGTGATTATAATAAACATTATATTACGGTAATAGTTCGGTACACCACATGTTTCCAACCAAATGATGTAATACTGATGTTAAACCCACTCCCCGATAAGTAATATTAATTTATGTTAAAAAAAAACAGAAGAAAAATAGAATGGCTAACAAGATACCACACTGTTTTGATTTGGTGTCAACAAACCTATTATTACACAATAAAATATTACCAAAGTCTACAAAGTTGAACAACAGCCAATCGGCCTACAAATCCTTAACCTACTCTAATGAAATTATTATTTATTTAAACAAGAGCGATGCCTCGTCCCCACTTACCTAATAGTAGTTGTTCTTCTGGTTGTTCTTGTAACAGTTTTTTCCACATGATTTCCTTTTTCGATAAGCTCTCCTTCAAAGCTTTCAATTTCAGTAAAGGGAGTCTTCGATCTGGACCTACTGGACCTTAAATCCATATTGTCCGGATTGAGTTTAACGAAAACTAAAACACATTTATCAAAATAACTTGTCTTATACGAGTTTCTCTGTGATTTTATTTTAACGTTCAGGAATAAACTCTCTCCCCTATGTTAAGTTGTATAAATAGCGCGCAACGCGCCTTCTAACTCTTGTTCTATTTTTAACCCAAAATAACCGTCGCTTTTGGTCGTTTATTTACATGAATTGAGACTTGGGACGCCCACAACTGGCAATTTATGGTATTAAACTTTGTTACTAATAACACAGTTGAGAAAGTCTAATTATTATGGATGGAACAAAAGATCTAACCTTAAATCAATATTTATCGCACAACACCACTACCATTAAACGAACAAAAAGCAATTTTTACTTATAATTTCATACACAACGAACATGTAGGTACTTTCAGTGCAAAAAAAACTGTAAATACGAAATAGGTAAGCATTGAGCACTCATTTGCAAAACATTACGTGACGATCGTAAAGATAGTGGTGACGTCATGTGTGTTGTATATTTAAAGGTTTTCTAGTTTATAGAAACTCTTAAAATAGGTCTTATGTTCAGAACAAATAAGGGCTAAAATATATCAACTTATGTCGTCACAAATTATTTTTATTTGATTTAGTGATTTATTTATGCATTTAATTATAAAGGTTGTATCACATTAATGGGAACTTATGTTACGTTTGTCATTAAAATAACAAAAACAGGTTTTTATTTTAATTTTTATAATTTTTTACCGAAATCGATTAAGGGACAAAGAAAATAGAAAATATCTACCTTGAACAAAAATATGTGATAAATGAAGATGAACATAAATTAATTACAGATTTTCAACTGGTCAAATTTAAAAAAAAATTTGGAGTCTCACATCTCACACGAGGGTAAGAAAGAAGATGCAGGACTCAGGACTCTAAAATGTCTATAATCTAAAAAGAAAGATACAATCTTAGAAAGATAAGAGAGATAAACAATATTAATAAAACACTAAATGTCAAAGTAAGTAATCTACTGATTCATTATAGTCATACCTACATAAATATTTATTTTGCAAAATTCTCCGTATAGGCGTATAATCAGGTATAATCGGGTATAATCGAATATAAACAAGAATTAAAGATGATTGTGGTTTTAGTTTTTTGGTATGCAACACTATATACACGAGTACTACCACTACCAGAGTTTATACAGAGAAAGTTAGGACAGCGCGCTATTTTTTGAATGAATTTAAAAACCGGAGTTGGGTGACCTTGCTATAAAGTTTAGTAGGTTGTACAAGAAGAGCAAATAAAATTTTACGGGGTGGTTTAGTTTAGTGGAACTGGTGGCTTAGAAAAGCTTATTTATTTTATAGCTGACGCATAAAAATCAATTTTAAATAAAATATTAAATATCTAGGGTTTAAAAGACGATTTTTCTTGGTGCTAAACTCAATCCAACCACAAAATACTCTGATAAAAAAACATTGATTTTAAATTTCTCGCTTAATGCCTACTAAATTTTACTGTACGGTATTCACTAAATCAACCACTCTTAAGTCTAAGGCACAGTAAACAAACAGTAAACCGACTTCACGTTTGCCGACAATCCAGTTCTGATGTATCTCTGTTTCCCTATTTTACTACTACGACGTAGTAGCATTGAGTATAAAAAATAATATTTTTACTCAATGGTAGTAGATATATAGGGTCAAAATTATCATTATTTGTTTTCTAGGTTATGTGTGCGCTTTGTCCAGTGGCGTCTCTAAATTAGAATTAATTTTATTAATTATTATTGTTAGAAGTTCTTTAAACTATTTGAAGGTTTGTTGAATACTTCTTGTTTATTTATATGAAGATACGGATGCTTAAGTTTGTGAATTAGGAAATTTTATCTGAAGTTTTAAATATATTTTAAATTGAAAATATTTCATTTTTATCCTTTAATTTACCTACTAGCACGCCACTGACTTGTTGTCACATGTTCTCTTAATAGTCTCGCACTAAACTATGCATGCGAAGATAGTCTCACACCAAGTGAAGGTCATGAAAAAATACCTTGGCAATTCATTCATAAATTACAGGAGTGACTAAGGTATACATTTTTTTTCTGTTCTCAAATCTCAATCAATCATGTAGATACAATAACCGAAACACAGTTTTCTAAACAAATTTTTATTGTTCGTTAGTTATTGTTATTACTTTAGCATAATTTAAATCTGTATAAACTACGACCATAGATTAAATAAGTCTAAGATACACCATCCCATTGTTAGAATGCAAATAGATGTTACACGGACCTTGTACATTATTGTATCCGAATAATAGATGGTGCATCTTAAAATGTATTTTTCCATGTACAGTTCTAGCTAAAGATTTATTGTTAGAGTTTTGGGCGTTTTTCCCATTATGTTTTAAACATGGTTCTTCAATAAATGTCAATAGTCAGAAGAGATTACATTTTTGGGAGTTTCGGATGCGCCACCTATTATTCGAATGCACAAAGTCCTTATAATATCCATTAGCATTCTAACAATGGTATGGTGTATCTTATACTTATTTGATCTATGCCATGATATTAGTTCGATATATGGCGCCATCTATACAGAATTAGTAGAACGCAAAATTGAATAATTTTCGGCGTATACCTGTTTCCTCCATAGATGTCAGTGAACTGAAACCGAGACACCTTTTCAATATTAAGTGACGATTCCATATTTTACTATTTTTATCGACTTTTTTTTATTATTTAAAATTTTCCAGAAATTACATATATAGGTTTGGTCGTCGATATTTAAAGAAGTAAAATACATAACATAGCATATTGCACATGTGTATTTTCAAGACTTCAAGAGTATGGGAACTATAAGAATATTATGTACATTATTCCGATGTAAATTTTGTTAAACTTTCAGCCAATTTCAAATTTAGAGTTGTGTATATAGTATATTCCAGGATTGTATAGCAGTTAATTGATTTATCATTTGATCACTTCAATATTAAAAATGATAAATTTAACATCACGCCACATTTGTGATATACCTATTATTATTACAAATATTACAGTTTTTCCAACCCAAATTCCTACCTACCTTACCTGCTAATTGCCAAAAATACACCTATACCTATTATCCCCTTCGTCAAGCCTATTTTATTATTTCAATTGATTTATCAATACTGGGTGTTTAGTTAATGAATAGTGGATTGAAAATTAGGCAACAACGTAAAAATATATTTTGAAAATTAGTTAGGTATAATTATTTTGAAACGATAGCCAATAACTAAAAATCAGTGCTTCATAATGTTACTATTCATCGGTGTATATTTGAATTATTTGATGTTTGTCGTAGCTATGAAAAGGTGATCGAAATGTCAAGACTTTAAAATAATTAAATTAAATTAATTTTGTTGTATACGTACACTTAGTTCTTTTAAAATTTCGTTGAGTATCTAAATCAAAACTACACTCTTCCTGATCAAATCTATTTTATAAAATAGAGGGTTTTGCCTATATTTGATCCTGAGAATTCAAAACTTCGATGTTCCAATGATATTAACATAGCTTCAACTGGACCTAAAATACCTAACTGGCAACATCGGGAAACTTTTACCACCTACCAATGTCAATTTAAATATTCGATATTCGATGTTGTTTAGTTGCAATGCATAGTGGAAATTGTTTTTGGTGTTCTAAAGGATTGTTTTTCATTACTTGTTTTATTATAATATGGAGTCCTGAAGCAGGATGAAATAAGAAGAATTTTGGGACATAACACATTTATTAATTAAAAATACAATAATCAATGTAAAAAGAAAAATATACAGTGTTAAAGCACTTGAATACCAAGCATATTGCATAAATGATTTAAAATTAAAAAATAATATCCTAAGAAAAATACTTTCTTAATATTCACTCCTGATATATTTTTTTAGGTAAAAGCACACATATCATTCTTTAAAGAAAATATATTCTTTTGATGAAACAGCACATTTGAGAACTTGGCGATGCTGCACATTTTGCAATGCGATGAGAACATGAAAAATAAGTTTTATTGCTCGTATTTACTTCTTCAAGAATATCAAAAAAGAATATTTTTATCAAGAACACCCTGAGTGAGAATGCTTAATAAATAACGAGTAGATAATGGAAATTTCCATGCACCGTTGCCAAGTTTACAAAATTGGTCTAAAAACCGTATAAACATAAAACTTAAAAGACTAATTTATGTTTCAAACTAGATAAAATGAGCTATATGTTTCTGCAAATTGTAGTAAGGCCCTACTGATTTACATAACCAGTAAAAATTTCAAAAAGGCTTTGTAAATTGGTTTCAAAAAGGTATTATATATAAAAAGATATTAAGGTTTCAGGCAAGGTAATACTTCAAAAGTTCTAAATAATACTTTTTCATAGCCTGCCCCAAGAATCTGAAAATAAAAAAAATTGTGGTGATACACAGATAACAAAAATATAATATATACATCAAGCACAATTTATAACTGATTTGTTATTTTTTTATATTTACACTAAATAATAGCTTATGGTTTTAGATAAAGTTAACTACCTTAATCCTTCCAATCCTTCTTAATTTCGAAAGTCCACTCCCATTTCAGATGTTCATTTTTGTCATCATCAGTAAACAAAGAATGAACAGTGTAACTACCCCGTGCCATCAAACCAGACGGTGCATCTTCAGGTGGAGTAGTGTAAGATTGAATTTCATTTTTGGGAGCATAAGAACCGACCATATGGGTCATTTTGTCAACTGAAATATAAAATAAATATATTTGAAAAACGAGTGCATGAATTTAGTTTATTTTACAACGACCAAGGCATGATAGTAATTATGATAATGAGGTAACTAAAGATAACACTAAAATTAAGTATCTTTACTGAATTATATTTAAACATCAGAATATATACAGTGTGACCCACTTGAAATTAGGACACCTCTGTAAAGTGGCTATTTTTGGCCCAATTTTGATCTACTTTTCTTTAGATTGTTGATCATGGAAAACGGCATTTTGTGGCAAATTGATAGATTTCTATCACAAAAATCAAGGCCTACTTTGCGCAATTTTTTGGATAGAAAATTTGAGAAATCTTTACGATTTTTTTACGTGAAAATACGCCACTGTATTCAGCTTATAAATTATTAGAGATAGACCCAGAGGGTTATTTACAAAAAATATGCAGGATTGACAGGTCTTTCAAAAAATATAAAAAAACTGGATGTTGGCGTCTAGCGTCGATGCAATAAAACTTTTCAGTTGACCTTAACGCATAGTCTGTATAAGTTATGTTTGATCGCCAATAACAATTTGTGCATAACCTCTACAGTTTCCGCGAAATTAGGAGTGGGAGTCGAATTTAAATCACCCTGAACAATCAATAATAGCAAAAAAAAATTATAAATATAATACAGATATGTAAGATCTTTCTATTATCACAAACATTAATAAGCTAATTACTTAATTTTTAATAAAACATTTTTTTAAGTGAATCTAGATCATCCTTATCCATATCTTCAACTTTGTTGATGTAATATCTAAATTGTCTCTCAAACCACAAACTTAAAAACAATTGATGATATCAATGCAATGAATTTGTGTGTTTTTACCTGAGTCTGAAAACATATCCAGAAAATGTTTGCGTTGTTGACAGAAAAATGGAATTAGTACTGATTCATAATATTAATTAATATCAAATTATTTAAACGTCAAATGTGTTTATAATTTCTATTAGGGTTTGGGTTTCTTTTTTTGCAATAGTATTAATTTGAAATTGAACTGATTAGTTCATTTGTTTGGATTTAGAAACATTATTTGTGCTGTCAATATCTAGTTGTCCTATTAGTTGATACACCCGTTACACCTGTGGCAGTATTCTTGTATTTTGTTTTTAAATATACATACTAATTGCAGTTGCAATTGTTTGTTGTTAATTCTGATTATAGTCAACTGCCTATTTTAACAATACCTCCAAAACTAAGGTGCTAGGTGCAAGCGATTTTAAATGATCTTTTTATATACCCTCAACTTTGTTTTTTATGTTAACTAAACTCTTTTTTAAACCACAAACTTAAATAATTGATGATATATCGATGCAATGAATTTGTAAGCGTGTTTTTACCTGGGTCTGAAAACATATCCAGAAAATGTTTGCATTGTTGACAAAAAAATTGGATTAGTATTGATTCATATTTCTATGAAATAAATTTTTTTAAAAAGAAAATTATTTAAACATCTTCAAAGGTGAATATTAGCATATTACATTATCTTTTAAAAATAATATTGGTACTGTAAGTTCTTTCTCATAAAACTGTATAATTTCTAGCTGGTTGTTATTAGTTTCAAATCGCTTTATAAATGACTCTCAAAATAACATTCGTTTGTTATTTCTAGTGGACCATGGCATTCAGGAACAAATTAAAAAATTATTGAAGTAGTTTGGTGGTTCTTTAAAAGGATACTTCGCAATAATATTAATCTAAAATTAGATTGTTTAGATTTAGAACATTTTTTTCTATTTTTAGAGATATCGAAATTTTTATCACACACTTTATTTCACAGTAAGCTGCGAAAAATTATGGACAGTATCAATTTTTGTATGATGCAGTCTCGGATGCAGTATAGAATACAAAAATAGAACATTTTCAAATACAAAAAAACGAACGTATCGGTTCAATATCAGATCAAGGACGCTGAAAAATAATTCTTCAAGGAAATTCAAAGCTTACTTCAATCATTTTTATATTTGTCCAAAATAAAAAAATTATGTAATAATCAAAATTATTTGTTAGTCGATTTTAAATTATTGGAAAAGAGACTACAGCTTTATGAGAAAAAGCAAGCTGAATCCACTTCTTATCATAGTGAAGTGATTTCTTTGTGACCGGTTGGTTAAAATATGGCCTCTAATGAATATATTCGATGCCCTAAATCTAAAATTTGTATTTAGAAAAGTGGCGAAAAAAGATTAAAATGGAGAGTACACATCCCGTTATATTAACGTGATGTTGAAACTTTTGGGAGGAAAAACACTGAGAAAAACTTTTTCCGAACTATGGGAAAAATCGGCTTTTTGAGAAATGAAGGCAAGCAAAAGTATGTAATAATTTTTGAAATATTTATTGCAAATAAAAGTTCCATGAATCAATTATTTAGAAAAATATGGAGAGATAAATAATTATGTTCTTTATTATTGTTACAACTAGAACTAACGCTAATATTCGAAAATTTCTTTTTTTTCCAATTTTTCCCCAAAAAAAAAACACTTTTCTCAGCAATTAAAATTACCAGAATACATATTTAAAATTTTAATATCAAGATTATTTTAAAGCTAAGAATATATCAATCAGAAATTAATTTATTGAATATTACTGTTTCTCTTACCTGTAATTCCTAATTTGCTGGTCTTCTGCACATATTTCAACCCATGAACGATTTCCCTCTGCACAATAAACTCGATCCTTATTTTATATGACACGCCCTCCTTAATAATGAATGTTTCCTTTTTTAGTTGTGACAAATCTCCGCTAAGATCTAGAGAAATTTCAGGTCTATCGGCCGCTATCAGCACAAGCCTTTTGACTATAACCTTCTTAGGGTTGTCCGGTTCTAGAGACAAAATAGAAAAATAATTGAGATATGCTTAAATATCATCTGAATATTCTCATAGCATTATTACATGCTATGTGAATTTTTTATTTATAAGATTATTCACAGACAACACAAACAAATACGGTGAGTACAAAAAGTCATTTAGTTAGCCAGGATTGTACTCCATACTTTTATTGCGCAATTGTCATTTTTCAGAATAAATAATTGTCGCTAAAAATAAAGTGCCATTTTCAGGAACACCCTGTACATCTACAAACTCCATATATGCAATACAGATACAATAAATATTTTATTTTATTTTTACAATAAAGCATGTTGATAGTATAAATCTTTTGTGCTATTGCTAGTCCACGATAAATTTAATTGATATACAGGGTGATCTCTCATACAATTACAGTGAATTACTCAATTTGATACTTATATCCCTTAACAAGCAATAATAGCAGGAGACTTTAAAAAGAAAGCGGTAATTAAAAACCCATCTATTTAGATAATGTAAAAATAATGAGAACGGCTTTGTGTCAGTTTGTTTTTTGCCTCTTGGTATTTTAGTATCATAAGTAGTGATGCACTACATATTACCTATATTTAAATAGTATTAAAACATATTAGACGTAAGTGTTTGAAATATGAGATTATAAGCATTTTTATTAATTGTAATCATAATCGGTGGTTAAAAGACTGATAATGGTAATTGCAAAAGTAGGAATTGTTGCACTGCAAATCATAAGTACTGCTCGGTGTTATAATAAAAACTGCACTTTCTAAGACAAGCTGTATATAAATTAAAATCACCCACAATAAAATTTTATCAATATATTAAAGTTGTCTGTCTAATTAAAATAAGACAGGTGATAAAATATCAATACTTATAAACAAACACAATGATAAATTCAGTGTTTTCCAAGACTTATCAATAAAATGGTGTAATACAAATTTTATGATACGTTTACTAAGATAATACAAAAATGTATTAAAGTAATCTAAGTATTCTGAATTTAATTTAAATTAAGACTGAAAATCATCGTAAATATATGGTTTCTAATTCTGCTCATTAACAACTTATATAACATATGTTATATAAAATAATAAAATTATTCTATTTTATAATAAAATTGCAATTCAAAAGCAAAAATTGGTACATTATTATACCATCATGAATAATAATCCTAAGCTACAACTGTGGATATCTAATCGTAGGAGTCGTAGGACTGACATTGTTGAAACAGACAAACGGCAGTCGGTCTGTGAGATAACGCTGGTCATTCTATGGACCACCAATGACATATGAATGAACACAAGACGAGGAAAGACATCGTCATAATTGAGACACGAACGTGACTAGGATATGTATGGCCACTACCAGAGGGCGGTACTGTTCTTTTGCTCTTATTTCACTAATATTACTGAATAAAAAAAGCATATTATTATTATGCATTTATAGAAATAATAATATATATAATAATAACATAATATGTAACATATTTTTAAAAGAAAATATTAATGAGGTATGTATAAAGAAAAATTTTGTGTCATAGTGCCCACCCATATGGCTTTGGATTTGTGCGTTGTCTGATTTCTGTGATGTGTTTATTATTATTATTATATCTTACGCAGTTTCTGGCTCCAATTACGTCTTTCTTTTTTATAGTTTTTAAATAGTTACTAAAAAAGAACTAGTTTTTTTTAAATGAAATTACAATAATAATTATATTCTACACGAGCTACATTATGCATGGAAAATAAGATAACAGATAGTTGTCTACTTTTTAAAATTGACATCCATATTATCTAATGCGTAAATGGTATTCAGTGTGCGTTTGACAAAAGTATTCTACTTAAATGATATAAAAATCTCGATAAAAATAGTTTACTACTTTAGACGCCATAAACAATAAGAAGATAAATAACTAATGGCGCAATAAAATTGCACATAAAAATTCTTATACTAACCAACTATAATAGGTCCAGTTTCTGCCTGTCCCAATAATGCCTGTTTGTACTTCCTCAGACTCTCATCTTCTTGATCAATCTGCAGAATTTCTTCGATTGTTTTTTCTGGTGGTGGTTTGTAGCTAGTTTCGTTCTCATGCTCTACGAATTCCTCGGGAGTCTTCGCTTCCTCAGTTTCAGACATTTTATCTAATAAAATAAGAGTTATTTTTAATTATTCACTCAGAGTAAACAAAAAGACGGTTTATACGACAAAGATTTAGGTTAGGGTTAGGTGAACTACCATAAAAAGATACAAGTATTAACGAAATATACTATAAAATACAATTAGGTATGTGGATACGTTAGAATAACCATTTGATCACTAAGTATATAGTTAGTGTTTATCTTTAATGACGATCTATAACTTTTTTACCGGAAATTGTCCACAAAGTAAAGTTTGTTTTACTACACACACAATGCACTACTGTATAATAATTTAAAATAGTGCTACACTTACTAGTTTATATTTGTTTTTAGAATAAACCAAATAATAACGAAAATTGGTAAAATCAGGAAAATTTCTTTCCACAAAAAATGGGTGGATGCCCCCTAGCACTTATGGAGAAAACTGCGCAAGTTCCACATTGCGCATGTCCGATTAGTCATTCGTATCAATTGATAAAAAAATCTTACCTATGGCTAACCGACTTATCGAACAAAATTGCATTGGAAGGTAGGTGATGTGAATTATTGTAATTGGAAAACTGAGTTGTTGGCTTATGAAATAAAAATGATTTATACAGTTCTAAATTTACTTCTCCTTTAAATTTTAAATTATAAGTACCTACCTACCTATATCTTCAAAAATACCTACCACACACTTTGAAAATATATTATTTTACAGTACCAGGAACATTAAGTAGATAATTTTATGTATATAAAATAAGTATATGCAAATGTATGAGTTTCATTCAACCTTTGTTACACTTTTATTCAGCAAATTTTCTTCCAGTTCAGTTTTCATATTTTTTTTAGTTTGGTTTGCTATCATTCAAGAGATGGCGACACTATGTAAATAACAGTTCCCATGAATTCCCTAACATTCTTTGACCTAGTTGAGCGTTGTCATTGATAGATGTCGCCTCATGTAATTTATGTTCTGTGGTGACGTTGAGTCACAGAATAATATTCTGTGGTTGGTGAGAAGTGAGAACACTGAGAACAGAGGTAGAATGTGTACAGGGATATCCAACGAAAATGACGACCCCTAATAACTTCTTTATTTTTGATGCCTTAAAAAAAATGTTCTATAAAAGTTGTAGGGTTTATTGAAAGCATTTAGAATATGTATTCAGAAAAATAAATGAAAGTCGTTTAGAGGAGATATGGTTTTAACTTACATTTTTTCAAATGGAGCACCCCATTTTTTTGCATTTTTGAAATCAAGGTACTTTTTTTTATTGTATATTATACTGTATTATACTACTCATAATATACAGGTATAGGTAGGTATCAGTGCCGGCTGGTCAGAGTGGGCAGGTTCAGGGCCCACCCAGAAAAAAATTAAGAACTGTTTCACACTCTATCGAAATAATTTTTTTTTTGTGATTTAGATTGGTGTGCATTTGCTTTCTATTTATAAATAGAACAATGAGATGTTGAAGATTATTAAAAATGAAGTTTAGAAACTATCCGCGATAATGCCTAAAATATCCCCCGCTTTCCAAATTTAAAATCCCGCTTAATATTAAGTTGAGTTATAGTTGTAAAAAGTTACGGGTGAATCTTTGTTTACACCAATCTCCTTTAACTTCATACCTAGCCTGTCCAATACATATTCTTTTCCGATACGGTGAAATAGAATGAATGGTCCATTATTATTGAGGGGAGGAGAAAGAGATTTGATATTTGAATAGTTTTGACGTTTAATTAAGTTAATAGTACCTAATATAAGTATAATTGTACCAATATATGATGAAATCGGACTTGAAGGTTTAGTATTTATTGTTATTAATCGTAGATAAAGTATAGTATTCAACTCGTGGTAATACTAAATAACTCACTTGATGAATTACAGCTCTCGCTTTCGGCTCGCGCTACAAAATTCATCGGCGTGAGTTACCATAATATACTATTTTTTGGCAATTGCTGTACAGTGCGCGTCGTAGTTCGTAGTCCCTATGCCTCCTCCTTCTTAGAACCACTACATAATTATTAACAACAATCAGAATATAATATCATATTGGCGGGAAAAGTTCGCACACCGTCGTTGCGCTTGTTAGTCCGCCATGTTCTTCGACAGAGAATGTGCCAGTCCAGTATTAGCGGCAGTACGCCAGTATAATTTTTATTCAACTAGTATTCACAAGTCTCTCGTCAATTAAAGTCAGTTTCGTCAATCTGTTGTCAGTTATTTAAGTGTTTGGTGTAATAATAAAAGTGGTAATAAAATTAACGGCAATGTAGGTATTAATAATTTTAAGAGAATATTTTTCATCGGTGATCGAGTTTCCTATATCAAAACCCTGATATTTATTGTGTATGCATTTAATTAAAGTGCCTATGAAAAGAAAAAATAATGCTCAAAGAAATACATGATACAACCATATAATGACTGTTTATGAAAGTGCCACAAATTATTTGAGTAAGGTCCTCTGAACTTTTTGTCTAAGAATATGGCCGATGCATGATGGAGATCACCGAATCTGGTTATAAATGATAAAAGGTGCTGACTCCGAGATTGGGTTCTGATTGTTATATCTTTCTGTGCCACTATAATTAAAAAGTCAGAAAGAGGCAGTGGCATAACATAAAAAAAATATTTTAGTCTTATAGTCTTAGTGTTAGTCCTTAGTTTTTACTTTTTCTTTTTTTGCTTTAGTCTAGATGTAGTCTTATTGGTGACACTTGTGGGGATTTATGGTATTGAATGCAAATAATAGTAGTTTATTCCACAAGCATAATTGACCTATATTATTCACGAAGGTGAAATTCGGCTCGTGCCGTAAATCACCCGAGTGAATAATTATAAGTAGGTACTGTTTATTTTAATATTTCAATACAATAAAAATAAAAGCGAAGACACCTGGGATATTTCCTGAAAGTCTCTTGGGGAATATACTGACAAAACTAACATGTTTGTGTACATAATTTATTTGAAACATTTTTTATAAAAAAAAATACTTATTAGTAAGTATTATAGGTTTATTGTAATGATATATTGTACGTATTTATATTATATTACATATTTTTAAATATTTAATACAAAAAATAAAAATAAATTTACAAAAAACGTAAGTCTTTTTGGCACTCTGCGTAAATTTGCCCTGCGAAATATAAATATAATACAAAACAAAATAATTATTAAGATAAGACCAGAATATAATTAATATAAATATTATATACTATCACACAGAAAATATTTACATTCGCATTCACACTTAAAATCCTAAAAATCCTAAACCAAAAATGGAGATTCGACTAAGTATTCGTTTTGTAATTCTTCTATAAATATATACAAACAAGAAAATATCAAATATGGCCAAAGTTGCTAAAATCTCTCATTTTTATGTTAATTTATGTATAGAAATATAAATCTCAGAAAATAAAATAAAACTTTCTATACAATATAATTAAATTAAATTGTCATTATTTGTAGATAAAATATCATAAATAAATATACCACAGGCACTCGATTTATAAGGCACATTTATAATGAAAATCACGTTTCGGCACTTTGATTCTCTGCTAAAGTGATTCAAATCCTGATATGTCACTTCCCTGAAAACACAAAACAGAAAATTTAAAAAAACGTTACAAGCAGATGACTTAAAAATAAGCTAAAAATTTGATATAACGGTTTATTTAAATTATACTCCTAAGCCCAAGAGCGCTCTTTTTCAGCTCTGATAAAAACAGAATAACTGGAGACTTCACATGCAGAAGTAAAAGGAAATCAAACGATTAAAAAAATAAAAATATGTACAAGCAACTATTTTAAAAATTCATCTCTTCCTTTTCTTACTCTTATGCGACCTCTTTCTTTCATGGTAAATCACTTTGATAAGATTTTTATTAAACAAATTTACATACCCTATCAGGTTTATATAAATGTGTATGAGGCAGTAAAAATGTGGATCCCAAGTCACGTTCTGCCATTGTGTTTGCCTCCTAAAACATAAGTCCAAAAATGAAAAATTTGTCTCATTATTAATGCGTCTCTTAAACGAATGCCAAAAAAAGGAGTTATAGATCCTAGTTTGGTGAATATTTTTTCTAAATCTTAGAAATAATATGACACAGTAATGATGCTATTTACTACATATTATAATACCATTGAGTGTATATATGGTTGCCTAATTATATAGTCACATGGTTTATAATAGTTTTTGAGGGTGTAAGTATGGTATTTTAATTTTTAACTTTTCCGACTATTTCGTTCTATTTTCTATTATATTCTAATCCAAGAAGCCTAAACTGTATATACTGGGACTTTCAGAATTAGTCCAAAAATTTGGAGGTTGATTCTAAATAAAGGTACCTACTATAAGTATAATACATAGACATCCCATTAATTTATTTTACATATTAAAGGATACCCATATATACATTATGAAAATAGATTAAGATTGAAACCACTAGAGATCATTTAGGTATTAGCACAGACCGGTATTAGAGTGAAAGAATTAAGAAGTGCAGACGTAGTTCAAAATGGAACTAGTTACGCGATAGCAAATTGAGCGTGTTACAATATCGTAGGTAGGTACCTATTCTTTGCATCTACTCAGTTTACATCCAAGTACTTACATCGTTCGGGTGCTGCGAAGAAGGCTTTGAGTCGTAATCGTTTCTAAATGATTTCATAGGAGGAGGAATTGTGGTTTCATCGTAGGACCTTGATTCTGACACGGTACTAAATAACAGAAGACAAAAATATATATTAGAATGCCAAAATTGCAGAGACAGTAACTCACGTCACTCTCGGTACTATGTCCAGCCAATTGCTAGAAGACTCTATATCGTCGTTTCTGAAACATATATGTGTATCTAATAAGTAAAACACAAATATTTGGTGAGAAACAAAATAGTATTTACTGGTTGCATTCTAGAAGCAATGTGACTTACACTAAGGACTTTCTCAGGGTATTAAATTGTGATCTGGTGCCAGTACTTGACAAAAGATCTGCGCTGATTTTCTGAATTAATGTTGCGTTTTCACTTCTGTCAGCTTCCGTGCCACAAGTGGTGCCCAATGTACCCATATTGTTAACCACCGTCGCTGACACTTCAAAACCTGCAGAAACCAAGGCTCCTGATGTTTTCCTTGAGCTTGGTTTTTCTTCGATAAATGATTCACTTGGGGTATTGCTGAATTTTCTTTTGGACTCGGTCTGAAACAGTAAACAATAAATTTAGTAAAAGTAGCATAAATGTAAATATATTAAATCATGTACCTTGCTTGGTGAAGGACCAGCGTCCAAATAACTTAAAAGTTTCGCCTCCGTAACCGAGGGTACTGAAGGTTTCCGTGCATCAAATGTTGTGTAATTTATTAAGGGCGATGTGGGCGGTGCAGGATGATACTTAGCCCTTGGAATCATTACAGTAAGTGATCTGTCTTTTTGGTCCGAGAAACTAAGTGTGTTTTCTCCATTTTCGACATTCCCAGTATGTTGCATTGAAACTTTTGAGGTTTTCTTCAAGGCCCCTTTGGGTTTCTTTTGTTTCTAAAAATAACGCAGACTTTATGCCCCATTTTGCTTTAAAAATATAACACTAACCTGCACGTAAGGAAGAGTGTTGGTCTCTGACCTACTATCTTCCGAGCTAGTGTCTTGGATCATGGCTCTCCTGTCCAAAGTACCTCTATTCCCAGAATTTCCAACCCTCTGTGGCAGGAAACTCATACCGGATGCTACTCCAGCTTTCCTAGGTTTTCGTCTAGCGCACGTCAAGATGATACAGATCAGAAGAAGGGCGAAAAGTACTATTCCCAAGGTAACCAGTGCGATGAGTAGTACTGTAAAAATAAAGATATAAAATATTGAGGTACGAGGCACCCCCAGCCAGTCGCTGTGGCATTATATTATATTATGTCCATATAAACCACATTTAAAAGGGAATTTATTATTTATTATAATCTGGGCCGTTATGCAACACCTAACGAGTTTTTAGCACAATTTTTACTTTTTGGATGTTTCCTAGAATGTACCGACGTCAACAGGCGATTTGTTGCGTTTTACAAGCTTCAAAGCACTTTACTAACTGACCCTTTGAGTTAACCTCGAGCGTCCTTTAGTGATAATTTCATTGGCACTCCGTTTAATGTATTTATGATCACAGTAACTGTCACTTTACGTCGATATATACATAGCTAAATCTACGATTGGCAATAAGTGTTTACCTTGATCTCCTACTGAGGGGGGTACTCACAACGTCAATAAATTAAGAAACAGTTTCTCTCAACGTGTTATGTGACCTAAAGATTTCATAGATGCGAGATTTGTTCTACTTATCAGTCGCTCAGGA
This sequence comes from Rhagium mordax, assembly GCA_963680705.1. Lineage (NCBI taxonomy): Eukaryota > Metazoa > Arthropoda > Insecta > Coleoptera > Cerambycidae > Rhagium > Rhagium mordax. The sequence continues at coordinate 50,072,337 of OY796662.1, forward strand.
TGCTAGTATTCCAAAGAAACATTACAAGAGGGTTCCTCTTCGCACATGGCAAAGTTTTGCCATTTGCACATCTGCCCAGAGTATTTTTGTTAACGTATTTGGGGTCCTACCATTTTAAGACTAGACAAAGTAAAAGGCGCCAAATGTGTATGTTCTCTTTCTACAGAAAGAGTTTAACATACGAGGGAGGCATGGGGTGTCACAATATCTTATGTTGATAATATACCTTTTTTACCTTTTAAGTTTATATGACAGCTGTCTCCGGTGTACCACTGGAAACACTCGCAAAGCACGTCGTCATCTTCTCTAGAATAGCAGGTTCCATGGTAGTTGCACCGTTCACAGCCTATTTGCTCTGCAGAACAAATCCTCCCAGGATACAATATATTTTCAGATAAATCTGAGAAGCCCTCCCTGCAACTGCAGGTATATGTTCCTTTAAGGTTGAAGCATTGCGCGTTCTCTGAGCAGTCGTGGAATCTGGGGAACGAACATTCATCGAAGTCTTGAGCTTTCAGTTCATCTAGAGATTGAGGTGAGGCAAAAATATCCGTCCCTCCTAGGCTGTAGTTATTGTTGCGAAGGTATTTTTGGAAAATTTCTTCCAAACGGGTTTCATCTATGTTGTCTGAGAGCTGTTAATTAAAAAAAACAGGGTTACGAATCTATAAACATAAATATTTAAAAAATATCGTACCTGTAGATAAAATCTGGTAACAATGCCCTTGGTAGTCGGACTTGGGGTAAAAGAATGAACTTGTACGCCATGGAAAATGTCCCTCAAATCAGACTGCATTACCATCCTGTCGAGAGCCTCATGAATTGCTTGAGCAAATTTCACGAACTCAGTGGAGTTGGAATTTGACAAGTCGTTATAATAGTGTAGTTTATCTTTACCAATTCTATCCAAGGCGATTCGTAAATTATATGTATAAGTAGCTAAAAATATATTTCATTTTATTAAATCCAATAGTATTGTTCTTCAGCAATGTCTTCAGTGTATTGTTACGGCTGGCGCTATTTGATGAATGAAGCCTTCATAAGACAAAAAATGAGCTTACACTTTGAAAGTATATCTATCTATCTGTATCTGTATGAGTGCTTCAAAACTATGAAGAGAATGACTTCTTTACGAACAAATATGTATGAAACCATCATTAGTATAATAATTAATATAATACTTACGTAAACATGGCCTGTCAGGGAACATCCTGGCGAATCCTGGCCTGCACACACACCTCATTATACCCTCAACTTTTTGACACAATTCATTTCTTGACGCCTTGCAATCCGGTTCACATTTATCTGTGACTTTTGGTTCGGGGATACCAGGACTCGGATGATTGGCGCTGAGGATACCAGCAAGTAGGACATTATTAACCTCGTTATTCGGAATCATTTCATCACGCTCTTGAGTTTCATAACTGTCGGTCGGCACCTTAATAATACCCTTAGTGTTTTTGTCTGTCATCACCACCAGAATCGTATCGCTGTTGTTTACCTCTTCGTGGTTTTCCTCAGATCTGGGTGGATCTGTTTCAGTTATAATAAAATCTTCAAGATCATCTTCAGATGAATCATCAAAATCAGATGCTGTCTCGCCAACGAAAGGAATGACAAGGCTGGGTCTTACTTGAATAGAGGGGTAAGTACTACCATAAACATTGGCAGGATATAAGGAACTGCCCTGTTGTATAGTTGTAGTAACAGTTTCAATTATACTCGTTGGTTTTACCAGTGTGTGGAATTCTGTGACGGTGTCAACAATAGTACTTTTTTCGGTTTTAGTTACTAGTATTGTTAAAGTTGAAGGGGGCCCGCCCAGTGTTTTAACTACGGTCGTTTTGGTTATAGTAACTGTGGAGGTTTTTGTATATGTGATATATCTTGTGGGCAAGACTGGCTTACTGTCTTTAATAACCGTAGGCAATGCTTTTCTCGTCGAGGTATTGAGGGAAGTTACATTTTCATCTACTACTTTAATTTCATTTCCGGCATGGTGCACGGCTTGTGTGACAATATCTTTTTTACTGCTAGGTACTGACGACGGAATACTATGAAGTATAGTAGGAGTAGCACTTTCAATTGATAGCAAATCAGATGGTTGAGTGTTAAGCACTACTGTTTTCTCTGTTACACTTTCTCGAATTGGTACTTCGGAACCAGCCAGTTCCACTTCGGCTTTGGTCTCTTTTTTACTAACTGTAGTAGTTGTGGTTGACGTATCATCTGTGTTTAGGTTGGGATGCCCAATAATGATTTCTATGGATGGTTTTACTTTAATAGTAGGAGAGGGAGTTATAACATCTTCTGTTGTTAAATCCTCATGCACATAATTTGATGTTGATGTATTATTTCTGTTGATAGCGTTATATACAGGATACGTCGGCGTTGGTCTTCTGTTAAGTGAGTGTGTACTAGCTGTGGTTCGTAATGTCGTCGTGGTTCTGTGGTAAGCAGGTCTTCTGGTATAAGGTCTTCTAGGTCTAGTAAATCTGTTGTATTGCTCAGTACTGGTACTGGTGCTTGGAGTAAAAACAATGGGGACTTCTTTAGGTATGTCGACTTCCATGGAGAATACAGGCTTACTTGTTGTGATTGGCTTGTTTGTGACAATAGGTGTATGTGGAGATACCAGCGGTGGCGGACTCATACCTAAGACCTCTTCGTCTGTTGTTGTCTGAGGTGGTGGAGCCATTTCTTCCAATGGTTTTGGTATGTATGGTTTTGGACTGGATGAATAAATATCCGAAACTGGTTGCACGGTTGACACCCTTAAAATATCTGCACTATGAGTGTCTGCTTCCATTTTGGGTGGTTGCATTTCTATATCTGGTTGCTTAATGGGCAAATCTGTAACGAGAGGCGGTGGTTTCATAACCTCCATATCTGAAAATTCCGTCGTAACGTTAGTATAGGTAATTGTAACTTCTCCAGTGTTTAATTCGGGTGTTATTTCCGGGATTGGTGAATATGTCGTTGTTTTCCTGGTCGACAGTTTGGGGCGATCGCTAGTTACGACATCTCTAATATTAACTTGATTTGATGGGAGGGAAGGCCTTTGTTGTGAAATAAATGGTTTTTCTGTTTGAGTGTTGATGTTAATACCATGTTCATAATTGCCATAAGGAGTTTTAGTAGTGAGGGCATCAATGGGTAGAGATGTGACGCTTGGTCTTTTGTCATTAACTTTAATTCTATCTCGATTGGTATTGTGATGGAAGAATTCTTCTTTATTCTCAACCGTATCATCAATGTAAATAATGACTGGTTTATGTGTAGTCGTCGTGGTTGGTTTTGGTTTGTAGATTAATATAGGGTTTTTGGTTTTGAAACCGAAAACAGCGCTTATGGTGTTTTCAGTAAAAGTCGGGTAATTTTGGGATGCTATTTTCGGTGGATTAATAAGATTTATATTTGGTTTTGTGTTTACTTCTGGTCTGGGACTGGCGTTTTGCTCTTTAATTTTATTACCATTAATTTTTTCGTGGTTTTTGTGTACTTGGCCTAAGTTATCAGTAAATTGATTTCCACTAACAACAAATGGGTTTCCTGTCTTTTCAAACTGACTTCCTACAACTACAAATCCGTTAGGGCTGTTTTTATGCTTGTATGTTACATTCTGGTCAAAACTATCTGTGTTTGCGTTGTAATTATATTTTACAGCGTACGTATTATCTTGCTCCGAGCTCGAGTCATGATTGTTAAAGACATTAGAATCATTAAATTGGTTTGTATTAATTATATCAAAGTTGTTTATTTGATTCGTTTGCTGATTTTCGGGCCTGACCACAGGATTTTGAGGTCTTTGTGACTGTGAAGAGCTAATTTCAGGTTTAACAGCTACATGCGGTCCATTAGTTGCGAACGGTCTTGCATTTTGAGATATGCGAGGAGGCTCATGATCTGCAAAATCGTTGTTATAATAAGGAAATTTCATTTGTTCTGCATCTGGAAACCGTATTGTGTGGTTAGATTTAAGCGTTGTACGTTGCGTTGTTGTGCTTGTTTTAGCTTTCAAAATCTCAAACGGTACTTCTCCCGGCAGTAGTGGTCTGCTATTGGACTCTTGTATAACTTCCCCTTCTTCGTTTTCTAGATCATCATCTCTATGGTCTCCTATGTCAAGATCGCCGTTCAAATTCGAAGAAATATCTTCTTGAATATTGTGTGTCTCATACATCTGGACATTGTTCTGAGAAGGTGTTATTACTGAGTTTTTATTTTCCTCTGGTACAATTTGGGACTGGTGCAAGAAGGTTTGGCTGTCTTGTTGATGTAAGTGAGTATTATATGACGAACTGAAAGTATTCTGTGGGTGTTGTTGATTATTGTATATTTGTGCATTACTAGGTAGAGGATCAGGTGATAAGGGAATAGGCAGTGGCCTCTTGTTTACAGGTCGTCGGATATATGGACTTTTATTAGGTAAAGTATTCCTATTAAAGGGTGGAGGAGTCATGTATTCTGATATTTCAAGATTTGGCCGGTCTGGCCTTGGGAGTCTGGGGCGTAAAATATTATTTTTATGGGTGCTGGAATACTTGTGTTTATTTTGATAAGGCTTGCTATCATCTGTAGAAGGATTGGTGTATATCTCCTCGGGCCTTCTATTAGGTAAATCATTTGAAACATCATTCGCCTGGGGATTATGCGGCCTTTTATATTGATGCACTGGCCTTTTTTCACTTGGTGGCCCAGGAACCTGACCCATGTGTTGGAGGTTCGGTCTACCTTCATTATTTGGACGTGTGGTTAGTATTTCATCGGGGTGATTAAATGTAGGTTTACCATCATTTACAGGTCTCCTATTGTAGTTTTGGCCAAATGGCATATCGTTTATTGGTATTTTGTTGTTATCAGGTCTGTTGAAGTGTTGAGGAATTTGTTGGTAGCTTGGACTGCCTACATGTTCATTCGTAACCTCATATGGCGTTGCTGGTGGCCGAAATTCTATATCCCCGTGATTAATGACGTGCGCATTAAAATCATTACCTTGATGCATCAGACCAAAAGATATTGGGGGTACGTTGACGCTGATTTCGTGATTGCTTCCGAATGAAATTTGAGCATCCTTGTGCGGTTTTGTAGGATTAATATGAAGCTGTACTTTTTGATTTTCACTGGCAGATGGTTCGACGTTTATCAATTGATTTCCTACTTTAATGACACCGTTTACTTGTTTTTGATTCGACGGTTCATCGTGATACACAGACGCAACATGACGCACTCCATTGTTAAACTCTATGCCGGAGAACTCAGGCTCTGGATAAGGCGATGGATCGTCAAAATACTGTCCATTTTTGTGAGGTTCCGTAGATCCGCCATAGATTAAAGCAGTGGTCCTATTGAAAGGTATGTTTACAAAGGCTACTTGACTTGGTTGAATATTAACCAGCAATGGTTGACCTGTAGATCTTTCAATTACTTCGGGCAACACGATCGGTTCGTTTATAACAGAAGGTTGAATATTGAAGTCGTTAATAGGTATGCCGGGTACTATAACAGATGACTGATCTTGAGCATACATAGGATAAGAGTGTTTAGCTACTGTGTCATAATTTTTTTGAATCGAGTCTTGGAGGTTGGGTAAATTATTTTCGTAATTTACCTCGTTTGTTGTGTAGATTGTTCCATAATTGTTTTGAGACCCGTAGATGTTTTGGTTCAATGGAATTTCATTATTATTTCCGTATTTGATATTGTGACTGTGATGTTCCTGTTCGTAATAAGGCCTCGATTCCTTTCGTGGTGGTGTCAAAGGTATATGCTTCCGTTTGTCACCTCGTAGGTTCTCTTTTGGACTTTGTATCGGTGGTGGAGGCCCTACATAATCGTCTTTGTTTGGGGCGTGGATAATATTTGGCAACGGTTTGTCGTTTCTGATGTTTGCAACAGGAATATGCTTGTATTCGTGATTTTTCTTTGGCCAAATATTGTTCGGTACTGGGGGAGGTCTCATTCCTATCGGTGTATCGTCTTCAGTTTTAAGTTGGTTTAGAGGAATTGAAGGTATTCTAGGTCCAATTCGTCCTGGCCTTCCAACTATGACGTCGGAATTAGCTGTTATAACTTCCCCTGGGGAGATCGGTATACCTCCATTCAAAAGTGGTGTTTCATGTGCCGTGTTTCCAGGCAACTGGTCCTTCGAGGGTGGATCAACCCAATCGAAAGTTGCAATGTTCTGACTCTCTGCTATCTCAAAGTCATCAGTCAAGCCTCCCACTGGAATATAAATAGGTGACCGATTTTGTATGTCCGTTGCAGGAATAAAATTATGGTCGCCCTTGGAACTTATTTGTGGTGTCGGTGTAGTTGTTGTAGTAATGTTGGCATCGCTTCTTCTGTTTGGTTTTAAATTCGTTTGTATTAAGCCAGCCATCGCGTTGAGAACAGGAGTTAAAGCCTGCAAACTGTTCATGTTTATAGAACCTAAACCTAGTAAGTCCGCTGCTGGAGCTACTGGTTTGGTTATTTTCGTTGCTGTTGCTAGTGTTTGTTTTTTCTTATCGTTCTGGGGCTTTCTTTTGTTAGAAGGATTCACACTCTGATTGCTTTGTGGCTTTTTTTTATTTGTAGATGTGTTCTGCAGATGTACAGGTTTTGCATTAGTTGGACTGATAACATTGACTTGGGATTTGATTTTGGTTTTAGTTGATCGCTTACTTTTATTAACTGCAGTGGATATTCTTGTGTTTTTTACAATTTCCGAACTAAGCAAGGAACCTAGATTGTTTTTCATGGAACTAGTCGCAGTCGTTAACTTTGAGGTAAGTGTGGGTGTGGCAAGTTGTGCAAACGGATCATCGTCAACGAATATTATTGTAGAACCAGTAATTACGCTCGGTGGTGTCGAGGATTCCAACGTTAACTTTTCGCTGCTTATCATAGTTTCTGGAACATTGGTTTTTTCTATTGGTAGTACGTTAGTAGGTTCAATTTTATCTCCAATTTCATTTGCAATAGCGATGATTTCGAGTTTTTGCCCATCTTGCAGTGTTGCCAGTTTGGTTATACTGTTGGAGCCTTCTTTAAATTCGTTTCTCAGATTGATCAGGTATTGCTTATCCAAAAGGTTAGGATCAACTGTTTCGGTTACAATATTTTCAATTACTCTCGTCCTAGAACTTACAACAGTCGGCGTTTCGAAATTGTTTTCTTGCAGTAAAGTAGTAAAATGAGTGAAAGTTGTAAAGTAGGATTTTGTAGCTAAGATGTGAAAATTTTCGCCAGACAAATTGTTTTCATGTTTTTTGTTCATACTGTTAATGGAAGTACTTTGTATATTATTAACTGTTTTCTTGGGATGCAGGAATAATTTTTCAGTGACGACATCGCTGGACGTAGAAATATTCGTGTTTACCACGGTTTTGCCGTCTTCCATTACCGTATTATAATATGTGTAAGTGACAAAATAAGTTTTGACTACGTCCGTTGTCGTGTACGAAGACGCGGTGTTAGGTTCTTCCATATCTAGAGCTATATAAGACGTCATAACTGATGTTGCTCTAGGTGGTACACTTTCCGTAATAACTACTTGAGTTACCACTTCATTTGTACTCACAACAGAAGACTTGTCGCCTTCGTAAAGAGTTTTCTCTAACGCTACAGTGCTGTAATAAGTGTTTGTATCTTTAATAGCCGACAGCGTTTCAGATGGCTTTAAGAGGGATAGATAACTGTCAGGAGCTGTAACGGTATTTGTTACCGTGTGCTTTGAGGATACTACAAGTGGTTGCTCTCCGTCCAAAATTGTGTTAAGGTAGGTGTATGTGGTGTGGAATACTCCGACAGATAAATTTGGATACTGCAAAAAAAGTTCGCAGTAGTACAATTTTAATACCGTTGGAAGTTTCAGCTTACCTGGGTTAATGTAATGCCTATGGCTGGGGTAGGCAGAATTTTACCAGTATTTCTTTCTTCAGTGGCAACATTAGACACCACTTGTTCGCGACTAGATACAGTAGTTGTGCTACCCTCCAAAAAAGTCGTGAGATACGTGAATGTGGTCAAACACGTTTTCGTTACAAACTGACTAGGATACAATGATGATAGTGTTTCAATCTGTAAAAATATGCACGTAATTAGTGTGGTGATTATGCCTTTATGGCTGCTAAAATGAAGATCGACTCTTCGAGGAAATTTGTTACTCATACCAAACTAAGGGTTTACTTACATTTGATTCATCCTGTGGCAACATCATCACCATATGGTCTGTCAGGGTGCTTGGTTTCAGGGTAACAGGTTTCAAAATGCTACTAGGAAGTAACCTTTTAAAGTCTGGGTTTCCTGGTAGGGTGCTCTTGTCCCCAGCCACAATAACTTCGACACCATTGGACATAATTCTTGTTGCAAGGTTGTATCTAGCTTCCTCGTAGCCTCTACCTGCATTATCTATGGCAAATCGTCCATTAATATTTTGGAACAAAATGGCAAGTGCGTATAATAAATCAAGGAACATATCTTGCTACAATTTTTACATTACAAAAATCTATTTACATTACGTGTTAAATTTGAAAATGAAAGAGAAAAATAAAAGGGGGCATTCGGGGGTATTGAGAGGTTTTAAATTTTGTACATTTAGGCCAGGCAAATTATGATCTTAATTGGGATCGTCCCTTCAGATGCAGTAAAATCTGCCAAAATTAAATGATCAGGTTACAATTTTAGCACCTCTACAAGAAACAGTTTGTGAAACTGGTTCCATAGTTGTGTTTGCCTCCAGTCATAGTCACATATTTTTTAATCAACCTCATTTAAACCTAATATGAGTTATTTTCAAAAATCATACCATAGCAGATAGGGATTAATGCATTATTTAGTCGACTTTAGTCGACTCGTAATGGTTCTGTCCAGGTAGGTAATTATATTATAAGATTTAATATGCTTGGCCTAACTTAGTGAAATTATTTTATACAAAAGCAGACTCACCTTGGTTAAGAAGTTGAGGTTGGGGGTTGTCCAAAGTAGGAAGTATAGTATTTTGTGGCTCTGTCAAAGTCTGTGTGGCGTCGAAGTCCAGAAGAGTTAAAGTTGTGAATTTCGTGTAAGGTTCAGTTAAAATGCTCGTCCTTATTTGTGGTTTCACTTCAGTAGTCGAAGTTACTATCTGTTCATCACCATTTACTCTAGTCACTACAAATGTATACGTCCTTAGTCTGCTTTGTACAACAGTTTTTGTCACAAGTTCGATAGAAGAGAAAACAGTGGTTTTCAGAAGCAGTACGGGAGCGTCAAAGGTCTCGGAGAGTTCTGGGAAGAAGGGTTCGTATTCGGGAATATTTTGGAAGGTGGGTTGGTCATTTACTTCTGTACTATCATCGTAATTATTTATGTCGTCTATTGTATTTTCTTCGGTTGCGTCTTCGTATTCCTCGATTTTGGTTTCGTCAGTTTTATATTCATCGTTTCCATTGATTTCTTGTTTCAGTTCTTTTTTAATGCCCTCATCTGTATCGTCATTATTTGCATCATCTGCGCTATTGATACGATTTGTAATACCCTCATCATCTATATCGATATTTTCGATATGATTGTCAGTATCTAGAATACTTGCATTAGTCACATATTCATCGTTGTAGTTGTCTGTTCCATCAACCACAAAGTTTTCTTCCGTTACATCCCCAATACCAATAGAGGTGCTTGCATCATTTACGAAACTTTGCTGATAAGATTGCATTGTTGATTCCACAACAGTCGTCATTACATTGGAAGATATGATAATATTTGGTGTTACGTCTTGAGATTTCTCACTTTTGGGCAAGAGACGTTTTCTAGTAACAATAATTTTTCTCCTGGGCTTAGTTGCTTGATGCAAATTATAATCAGAATCAATATTTTTTGTGTTTTGATTATGTAGCCGCTTTTTCTTCTTCTTTACACGTAATCGCCTTCTAGCTCTCTTAGTTGTAGTACTATTTTCATTAGCTTCCGTGCTTGTGCTAGTACCAGCATCATTATTTAGTGTATTGTTTATTGCTTGAACTCTTACGAGTTTTTTAACAACTCGTTTTCTTTTTTGAGTATTTGGTGTATCTGTAACATCACCAATACTATTGGAGTCGCGTTTAATCCGTAAACTAAGTTTAGTTGTGTCACTATTTCCTATTTTAAAATGTAAATTACCGTCTACCTCCTTGCCAGTATTATTCGAAACGTAATTACTATCATATTTTGTATTAAACAACTGGGCCCCTAGATTTAGTGACGTTTCGACCTTTGGCATGCGCGGGGCTACTTTGCTAAGGTCACTTACGCTAAAAAATCATCGGAAGATTTTTTATTTTCTTCCGAAGCTTTCACATACTTAATTTTGTATTTCTTTGAGAAGTTACTAGATTTAGTTGGTTTAACGTTGAATAATTCTGGTGTTTGGGTCGTCAAATGTTTTGAAACGTCCCCTATAATGCTCTCAAGACTATCTGTCTCTTTTGTGAATTCAGACGCCTCTAGCTGTACTTCTTTATTAGTGGGCATTACGTAGCTGTCAAAATAGTCGTTAGTTTTAAGAGTCAACTCATCATTAGCTATCACAGAAGGTTTAACAGGAATATATGTCACTTCCCTCTTTCTTCTATTATTTTCCTCGCCAATTGTCACTGTCGACAAAACCGTAGTAAACTCACCAGGAGTTCTTCCTGACACATAAAGCGTCACTATGCTTGTCTCTTTAGGTGGTGCAACAGGTGCAGGTTTGTTTTTTTTGTTGCTCTTTCTGGAACTCTTTCGTCTCGGTGCTAGAGTAGCTTCTTCAGCATTTTGAAGTTCACTGGAATCATCAATGGCCAAGTTAAATTTTTCCGGTTCCTGGTATAGAGCTTGTGCCTGAGGTTGTTCATTCAAGTTGAAAACATTCGCTGGTTGTTGCGGTAACAACGGATTTGATGATTGCTGCTGAAGTTGCTGTTGTAGTAGAGGTAACAACAGTGCAGTATTTAGCTGAGGTTGGGCTGGGAATCCAAGTGCTGGAGTAACGATTATTGTGTCCGTTAAAAATTCAGTAGCCGTGATAACGTTTACGCTGCTATCAATAATTGTTGTCAAAATTTCTTTTCCTCTGAAAGTCAATGGGATTACTGTTGAAGTCTCGCTGGTCACTGTAGTTACGTATGTTGTGGTTCTGGTTTTGAATTCGGTGGTTGGTGTAGCTGGCGTACCTGGCTGCTGTAAGCCCAGTAGTGGATTAGCTTGTGGTTGTAAACCTCCTAGTAACAGCTGTGATAACAGAATATTTGCCAGTGGAGCTTGAGCCGCCAATGCTGGTTGAATAGTATTAACGATTTGTTCTACTTCGTATACTGTACTGGGAATAACGTGAGAAAATGATGTTTTACGTCTGTTGATATAGGTTGGAGTGAATATAACACTTGTAGTTGGAGTTTCATTCAGAATGAATTGCGTGATTAACGTAGCTCCATTATTTCCAACGGCAGTGTTTTCGCTTAATAAAATTTTGAGTTCTTTTCCAATAGCATTAATTGTTGTTGAATATTGTCTAGGATCTAGAACTTCTGTACTGTGCAAAGCTGACACTACGTTTTTATATTCTGTTATTTTTCCATTGACAACTGGTATCGTAACTTCTGTAGGTATTTGATGAGTTACTGTGATTGTTCCATCAAAAGATGGTATTACGAAATTGTCTTGTTCAGGTTGCTCCTCTTTCTGGTATCTTGGCCTAGAATTGTGAGTTCTAGCCCTAGCGGTATTAGTTCTTGATGTTTGTCTGTTATTACTAGTAGGCTTTCTGTGGTTAACCGTCGCTTCGGTTTGGTAATTATTTCTTAATCTTGGCGCTTTTGGCCTAGAAGCTGCTGTGGGTCTGGTAGTTCTTGTGGAAGTCTTAGGCCTTTTAAAGTTAGACCTAGTAGGGGAAGATGTATCCTTTTCTCTCAGAGTGAATTGTGATCTACCCTGTGTGGACGCCTTACTTGGTGATATTCTTTTACGAGTTGTCGGAGGAGCAGCTGTTGTTTGAGCAGATTTTCCCCGATGTTTAGGTGAAAATCTACTTCGCCCTGTATGTTTAGGTGCCTCAGTCTCTACATCTTCAATAGAGACAGATGCTGCTGTAGTGGTTTTACTTGTTGGTCTTCTGAATCTAGAGTACGTATCTCTTCTTACTCTTCTTCTAAAGAATGGCTTAATTTGCACATTGCTAGATCTTCCTGCCCTTTTGGATGCGGACGTAGTAGGAGGGTTAGCAGTCTGAGTATTAGTTAAAGAGCTATCATAATCAGTATCTTCTTCGGCGTCCCCTTCTTCTTCAAGGTCATCCATGTCTTCTTCCTCATCTTCCTCTTCAGGAGCAGCAGTAGTCGTTGTTGTGAACAACCCTCTTCTAGGGAAGAGAGCGTTCGGTCTCTGTCTATTTAGCAAACTGCTAGGTCTGTTGTAAGAAACTTTTGGTTTTGGGGTGGTAGATGTAGCTTTTTTGTTGTTTAAATTACCGCTCTTTCCTGTTCTAGTCGAAGCGGTTCGTGAAGGTTGAGTGGGGCGCGATACAGGAGGTCTCCTAAATCGTAACAAGGGATTTTGGCTGCGCCTTGACGCACCTTCAGTTGTTGTTTGAAGAGCAAGTGTGGTTTCACCATCTTCACCAAAGAGATCAGTTGGATTGTCAGTTACTAATGTTGTTAAATCATTTTCGTCTTCAAGAGAAGCCTGCGTTACAACATTTGAACTAGGGGATCTATTTAAACCTGAAGCTATCGTTGGCCTTATCCTAGGTCTAGCTCCAAATAATGAACTTGATCTTACAGGGCCTCCTGGGCTAGAAGATCTGAAACCTCCTCTCCTTGAACTAGATCCAAATCCGCTGGCTGTTGGTTGAATTCTAGCGGAACTACCTCTCCTGCCACCACCAAATGACGACGAACTTGGCCCTCCAGCAGCACTAGTAGATTTTGGTCGAGAGAATCTTCTACCACCAGAAGCCGTTGGTTGAATTACATGGGCACCTGTAGAACTGCGTCTGCCACCAAATCTGTTTTGTTTAGAGGCTGGTACAGCTGTCACAGTTGGAGTAAAGTCACTTCTTGTAATAGTAGCTGCCGTAATTTGACCGGATTGTTTCCGCTTTGGTGCGAAAGTTGGCCTTTGGCGTGAAGCGAACGGTCGAATTGCAGGAGTGAATGTACGTTTGCGGGATTGGAATGTTAATCTAGATTTTACTCTACCATTATCCTTGTCATCACCTTCCTCCTCCTCATCGATCTCTTCCGTGGAAGTATCTTCCTCGTTATCGGCTGAGTTGCTTATGGAGCCTTCTATAACTACAGGAGATGGTGAAATTGTACCTGTAGCAGCGATTTGTTGATCAGGTGCTTGAGTGGGTGTTGGTACAATTTCGCTTGCAATATTGCTTGGCTTAATAGATGCTTGAGAACCTACTAGAAAACTGGAAGTACTTTCTATGATTTGAGCATATCTTCCATCAATGATGGTACCCAAAACCTTTGATTCGTATAATGTAGTTGTATCATTTTGTATAATGGATCCTTCGATAAGCCTTACCAATCCCGTTCTTTGGGCTATTGGCAAATTTGTTGGAAGAGCTGCTTTCTTCACTTCATCTACTGCAAGAGAACTGGTGCTTTCGATTACTTGCGCGTATAGGTTATCTATGTATGTACCAACTGCTTGTGTTGTATAGAAGAGTGTACTGACGCCTTCGGCATCAACTATTTTCCCTTTATTAATGCTTACAACTCCGGTTGGTTTTAAGTTTTCCGTTGCTACGGAGGATGGCGCAATTGTCTGTGTGATAATGCTTGACGTGCTTTCAAGTACTTTTGCATATAGTCCATCGATATAAGTGCCATAAACATCAGTTGAGTGTATAGTCGTGGCACCTTCATTTTCTTCAGTATTTATGATGGTAGATAATAAACCTGTAGGTTTAAGAGTGCTACTTAGGCTGGTAGATTCAATTTTTGTTTCTTCGAGTGGATTCGTTCCTCCAGAACCAACGGCTTTAGTAATTTGATTGGAATCAATATCTGCAGAATTATTTAAAACATTAGTCACAGTTTCTAGTCTGCTATTCAGAACGGTACTATTTCCAACGTAAGAGGTTGTAAAATATGTATAAGTGGTATAATATGTCGTCAGATCATCTTCTCCGACTGTAGATGGTACTATAGTTTCAGACAAAGACTCTGTTGGTAAAACTTGGTCAACTGTTGGTGTAGTAACAATGGGTGTAATACTTATAGAGGGTGATATTGTTGCCTCTATGGAGGGAGTTACAACATTCGATACCGTTTCCTCACGACTGGTAACTTTAGTGGTACCGTTCTTAAATAGGGTGGTCCAGTATGTGAATGTAGTGAAATACGTTACCGGTAAGCTCAAGTCTTCTACACTCAGAGTGTGCGTTGGAGTTAAAGTCTGTGTAACAACATTGGTAATCGTTTCTAACCTACTCACTACGTTGCTTGATGTAGTGCCATGGTACATAGTTGTGAAATAAGTAAATGTGGTGTAACTAGTCTGCAATAACAAAGTTGGTGATGGGAGTATTTCAGAGTCGTTATTGGATTCTGATACAATTTGATCTTCGTTTAAAACGTTACGTTTGTCCACATTGTCAATTATTCTTCTATCGCCCTCTGATGTACTGCTGCGTACATCTGTGACCATGGTTGCTATCGTTTCGTATTCATTCAAATTTAATATACTATTTTCCGTAATCTCGTTATCCTCAGTGGTTGCACCACCGCGTTGAAGCGTTACATATCCCTGTTCTTTAAGGCTGGGAGTAGTTACAATATCATTATCTACTTTCAAATGTTCGGATGATCCATAAATATCATTCTCCTTCTCTGTGTGACTATCAGGTACTGCAGTTTTTTGCCTATTAATAGTATTATAACTGTTTTGAGGCGATATATTAAGGTTTGAAATTTTTCGTCTAATCTCAGCTTCATCGTCATCATCCTCCTCCTCCTCGTCTTCATTTGGCAAATCTAGTTGATTTTTAATGCCTTCATGGAGACTGACTAGTTTTGTGGGTGTAATGTCGCGGGCAGAAGCACTAGGTTGTATGGTCGGCGTTACATAGTTTGTGTAAACCTCTGTCCTACTAGAAATTTCAGTTTCACCATCTACAAAAATAGTCGTGAAGTAAGTGTATGTGGTATAGTAGGTTTTAATGCCATTGGCAGTATGTAAAACGTTTTCATTGTCTAATATTGGCGTTGGTTTTGCGAAATCAGCTTCCTCTACATCATTTTCCTCCTCCTCGTTTTCTTTTAAAACGTAGGCAGATGAAGGAGTACCAACACCGACAGCGGTTGGAGCAATATCTGCTATATCCTCAAACGAGACCGTTTTTGATTTGTAACTCGAGACTAGACTGTCTTCTCTTTCGAATAGACCAGCTACCGCTGGATCGGTTGAATCACTGCCTGGGTCTAATGTAGATGTAATAACATTTGTTGTAACAACGATTCGACTGGCAATCGAGGAAGTTGATTCCTGGAAATATGTTGTTAGGTAAGTATAAGTTGTGTACAAAGTTTTGTATATTAGCTCAACCTCATCTCCATCTTCGGTTGTGGTTTCAGTTGTCTCTGGTTCAGATTCAGTTACGTGACGACGTTCTGTGGTTATTTCCTGAGGGGTTGATTCTGGAAAATTAAAAGTAGTTAATTCAAGAGTTGTGAAATGTTCCGTAGTGGCTTGCTTTTCAATAATTTCATCACTTATTTCTTCCGTGCTGCTTTCGGATGTCGTGATTCTTTGCTCATCTTGTGCTGTGGTAAGCCGTTCAGTTGTTACATTAGGAGTAGCTGTAGGTTCTACTACTTCGACAACTGACCAAGGTGATATAGTGTTGTCGCATGGTACAGTGTGGAACCCAATTTCAGTTGACACAACTTCGTCGGATTTGACAGAGGTAGTTGTACTGTCGTCGGTGGGAATGAAGAAAGTTGTTAGGTAAGTTAAAGTTTTATAGACAGTTGTAGGCAAAATTTGACTGCCCTCAGTGCAAGCAATGTCAACAATTTCGTGTTCCTCATCGGACTCATCGAGTTCCTCTGGGGCATCAGTGTCGACGTCATCAGACACAATTGCAGGGGTAGTTTCTTGAATTGGTAAAGTACTAATTACGTCTTCACTAGTTGTTATTATTTCATTTGTCGTAGTAACGTATTTTGGAGTTGTGGGTAATTTTTGTGCAGTTTCCGGTAACTTTTCTGTAGTTTCTGGTAATTTTTCAGTTGTGGTGGCCGCTTGTTCAGTCGTTTCAATGTTTTCTTCAACAATCTGGGAAGGTATTGTGGTTTCTACAGCGCTGGTTTCTATGGCCGTGTCATCGTCAAAGAATATTGTTGTTGCACCGCCTGAAACTTGCTTTGTAGAAGTGTCCGTTTGGGATTCGTCAAAGAATATCGTAGATGGACTGTTCAAAGGTTCTGTTGATTGCTTGGCCTGTGCTTGAAGTAAAGCGAAAATTTTGGCAATATCCTCATCTGAGGGTGTAGATAGCATAGTTGGTTGACTCTCTGAAGGTTGTATGAGGCTTGGACTAAAGGCAAGCTTAGATTTACTACTTGAGGTACTAGTAGTTTCTTGTCCTTGCTCATGAGCTAGGACGGCAGATTTAGCATCAATATCAATATGTTCTTCAACTAACTGACTTTTTGGTTCCCTTGTTCTGTCTGTTTTATCTATCACCATTGTTGGTAAGATAGTTTTCATTTCTAGTTTGTGACCTTCGACGGTTTGGGTTTCCATTGGTGGCTCATGAGACAAGAATGTTTTTATCTCAGTTACCACAGGAGGTTCTAGTAACGTGGTTGTTGGTTGTATAAGAGTGGGCTCTACAGAAATAGTTGTGGCCTCTGCTAGATTTTCAACAACTTCTGTGGTATGTGGCGTAAAAATGATGACTGTATCACCAACGGTAGTTGTAAAATCAGCAAAGCCAGTATATGTGATTGATGTAAAGTCTCGAGGGTTTGGTTTAGCGAAACCTGCCTTGAATAATAGTTTTGCTTTACGCTCTGCAGGGGTTGTAGGCTTGGAACGTTCTGTGCGTACATCGAAATCAGGGAAATCGCCAAGGAATGATAATCCCGATGGGGAGAATTCATTTCGTACAGTAAATGTTGGCAAGTTTTCCCACTCGCGAACTTTTGATGGTGCAAAGTTGTCTTGCAGTTTTGGATTTTCGTAGGTTTCTTTATGGTTTATTACATTTTCCTGAGTTATATCCCTTACTTGTGGGCTTATTTTGAAAACTTTCACGTTATTCTGAAGGGGAGCAACTTTTTGATTTTTCAAATTTTCGTCATATAATGCCCTAAAGTTATTCGTGGGTGATTCTTTTAATATTTCCTCTTCTATTGCTTCCTCTGAGTTTTTGGAAAATTCTTCTTGGCTGTTTGATTCGATTGGGGCATAGGAAATCGGGCTGTGGGTAGGAAAGACTAAAACGGCATCGGATCTACTAGGTGAGATATAATCTGTATTTTTAATGAACTGTTTGACGTTGATGACATTCTCATTTTCGTTTAAGTTCCATTTTTTTTTATTTTGTTGCTCGTAAGATTTTGAAGGGGAATCGTCATACAAAACTCTAGAGCTTTTGGTGAGTAAGTGTGCATACAATCGTCCGTTGTCAAGGGTGGTACCGAGTACTTGGGTGGCATACTCGGTGGTAACCCCTTCTTGTATAAAAGTACGTGCAGTCGAGGTAATAAGGCCTAGGTCTGGTTTAACACTGAGGAACTTTCCAAAAGAAGACCTTCCATGACTGTCCACCAGCAGAACAGTGGTGACATCTATAGGTAAGGAGGGAAAAAGTCAGTTTTTACATAATAGAAGTAATATGTTACAATTGAGAAAGAACTACTTAAGAGGGGGAGAGCTTTGTACAAGAGCGTTATTCGGGGAATATTTATTTAATCGTACGCTTTATTTAATGACAAATTATAGGATATTTTGTATTGTTGAGGACGAATGGATTAACAACAGTCAAAGACTTTTTTTTTAAATTGAGGTCAGAGTTATGGATGATTATGTAACGAGATAAAGAAAAAAAGTGAAAGTACTGTGTAACAATGATTTTGCATCAATTAATGCCGGATTTACTTCTTACTATTCCATTATTATATTTTGTTGTCAATAAAGTGTACGATTTATAACTATTAAAACGACCAGTTAGTGTACATAATTTCTACAGTTATTTAAAAAAATTATCATAGTAGTAAAGTTATTCTATTATTGTTTTGTGTTAGTAATAACGAAAATATTCGTCCCATCCTTGACATTAGATGTGAAAAGAGTTGTGTAATACCTCCAGCAATTAACTGTCATGAGCTGTTTAATTTTCGTAGTCGGTAAACAACACAGAAGATATTTTATTAATAAATTGCCTTGGTGAAAAAAATGGTGCCAGCTTTTAAAAATTATTGTAATATGTTTAAAGAAATTGTATTCAAAGCGTTTATTAAAATTTTGCAATAAAAATAAAAGTTTACAGTGCGTTGAGTTTTAGCAAAATGAGCTTGTGGATTTTAGCCCTCAGAAAACCAAGGCTATATGAATTATGGTCTACATGGAACTTGCGTACATTTGATTGCAATTTTAGTATTTATTTGGCTTTAAAAACCTCAGAAATTGCATTTATTCGCTTATTCTTGTTGTTCATAATCTAATATTTAGTAATATTAGGTAACCAAACTTGCCTGTCAACATCTATTTTAAACCATTCAATAAAAACGACTTAATGCATCTTTGCTGTGTGGGAAGGAGTTGGCCGTTGTATCGCTATAATATTACTTGACTTTTGACATTTAATTTTTTTTCCATTTATTAGATAATAGCAAAATATTTTACAGGTGTGCGCGTAACGGATTTAATAATTTGTTTTTTAGTCAATTATGTTATTTTGCATTTAATAGTTGTATCAAAGTACCGGCTAACTTTGCATGCGTACAAGTGCTGAATATATTCGTTAAAGCCAATTTTTAAATTATGTTTTTGTTTATGTTACAAATTTTTATTCGATAAATAAATCAAGTTACATTTTTAAATGTTTTACTGTAATGACTAAATTGGTATTACCCAATGACGTATGAACTAGGAGATGTGGAAAGACATTGTTGAAGGTCAAAAATGTATGATGATGTAGGTATCAAATTGTGGTGGTCAAAGTATTTGATACTGTAACGAAGTGATTTTTTCTGTTAAGGATTTTATGTTTCCGCCACTTTGGTACACCCTGTAGGCTCTGTTAGGGTTTAAGTAATGATTAGTTTAGTTTAAATTGGGTTGCAGAAAACCGCTGGTAAACAAGAAGTAGATTAGTTCCACCAGACCCCTGGACCAGACCGTTTCTTCACTGTATCTATCCCAGCCTTTCTGCCGAGAAAGAAAGTGCTGTTACTTGCACTTTAAAATAAGGAACTGGCGCCCGAGTTTCCAATTAAAAAAGTGTCAAAAAGCTGGCAGGAACTGTTTGTAGGTAGTAAGTTGCAAACAGCCTCCGTAAAGTAAAAAAGAACGTCACAATACATTGTTTAAAATCACTTTACAGGATTATTAGTGTAATATATTTTGAACTGTTACTATTACCGAAGCAAGAAGAAAAAGCTAATGTTGCCGTCTGTTAATGACCACCCATATTAGACAGTTTCTAGCTTCGATTACAACAAAGTCTTTCCACATCTTTTTATGTGTCATTGTTTGAATTATATGTGCTCTGGTTTCCCTAAGTAT
This sequence comes from Rhagium mordax, assembly GCA_963680705.1. Taxonomy (NCBI): domain Eukaryota; kingdom Metazoa; phylum Arthropoda; class Insecta; order Coleoptera; family Cerambycidae; genus Rhagium; species Rhagium mordax. The sequence continues at coordinate 50,092,068 of OY796662.1, forward strand.
ATTATTATTTTCACATGAAAACATTTATTTGGTCGAAACTGATGTATTTTTCGAAATAATTCAGTTCAATAATATTGCTCTTTGTCTCGTTGCTCTCAGTGTTCATATTTTAGAAATTGGAGTTTTAAAGGTTGATCTTATACACTAACTACACCCACCTCGTATATGAGTAATTATCATGCAATTCGATACTTTTTTACAAACATTTTACCATCAGTGTGATTCCTTTAAAATATTAGGTAAATAGATAAAAATAATACCTTTTTCGTCCTGCCTTCTTCTTCTTGGAGATGTGTTTATATAATCGTGACCTGCAACAATAAATGTGGTAAGTATATATATATTGCATTGTCTATTTGATTTTAGCCCCACGTTGGGCGCCAATAATTATTGTAATGCAATGATGGGAATTTTTAGTTTTATTTATCCTCTTTTCTCGCACAATAAACGTATTGTATTTATCAAGGTTTGTATCTAAATTAATTATTATAATTATATTTTTTTTATTATTTTTGAAAATGTTTGGTTTGAATTTTGTATACGTATAATTAATGAGTTGTTTTAGGATTTGCTTTTAAGTTTGGTTTATCTTATTGGTTTATATTAATTACCCACATACATACAAATTTATTCATGCTTGGGATACATTGCAATTTCTACTATTTATAAACGACACCGTGTATTTACCAAGCCGAAGGACTTACTTGGGTTAGCTATAAACCCGTGTTTTTCTTATTTCAGGGCGCTCCAGGGATCTCATTAATCGGTGAAACTTACTTATCTCTAGTTTTTATTTGATTTGTAATATTAATAAAGATATATTCAATTTAACCTGAGTTCACTGGTTTTATTCAAGAATAAGTACTTTAAAATCTGGGTCATACCAAGATGTAGTAACCTGTAATTGATTCTCTTAGATTTAAGAAACTAATATAGACTAAGTAAAGCTTGTGGCTTTCGAACACAGATGTCACTGTTATGAGATTTTATACTTCTCTCTTTCTCTAACCCGAGAGCAACGAATGGGACACAAATTTAAGATTATAAAACATAGGTGTTTCTATTATGAACGATTTTTTTAATTAGCAAATACATCGATAAATAAAATAAGATGGTGAACTTATTGTAACCTGTGACAACTTAAAATTAGCTTATATTTAATGGACAAAACTGGTAGAGTTACTTAAATTTTATTAGAAATGTTCTTTATACTATTGATCTTAATACTAAAATCTAGTTTATGGTAATGTCACTGAGGAACAGTTCAATAATGAGAAATTTTAATGGCGGCACGTTCTGGAATGTTCTGGGCTATCCCCTTATAATATGTGAAACTAGCCAGCTTTGGACAATTATGATGCAATATTACAGGGTGGTTCGTAAGTAATGGCCCATAGAGAAACAGTGGATTTCTGACATTTAAATATTAACAGAGATACAGGGTGTTAAAGTCAATATTACAATTTTAATTTTCTCGCATAACTTTTGAGGTTTTTCAAATACCGGTATAAAAATAGGTGAATAGGGGTTTTTTGAGATGAGGAATTCAAATCTGCTCCCATTTTTGGTGTAAATCCTAGAGGGCGCAACATACGTTTTTTATTGAATTTTTAAATTAAATTTAAATTAAATAATTTTCGCTTGTTTTATTAAAAAATCTTAAACCTACTTCATTTTGGCAAAAAGAGGTATACTGGTCATTAACCTTAAAAGTTGACCGTTTTCGAGAACTTGTCATAGCATACTAAGATGGAGATATGTCATTTTTGGTAATTTCTCAATTATCTGCTTTAAGTTATTTTGCAGAATTAATCTTGTTTTCAGCATCCTTGTCGGATAACCTCTCCGTAAATTGTCCATTATGTTATATTACTTGAAACTGATTTAGGTCTACTGTTCTTCGGAAGGTACGAACACTGTGTTTTATATTTCACTACACTGTCACTACTTATGGTCTAAATTTACAACATATCTAGCCATTTGACATAAATTATCGATTTTACATCAATTATTATACTAATACTTAAATTTAAATACATGTGTATCGTAAATAGATTACACTATGTTTTACTTTTCGCTAGAGAAACTTAGAATCTCATTCATTACTGTCAAAATACTACTATTTTAGTTACTGATTAATCTTTACATTATTAAAATTTACTTTTGCTTATGTTTAAATTCATTTTCTAATTGGTTTTGTGGTTTTTTTAGGTTGAACGAGCCCCCTATGAGAACTGCCTTATTGCTGTTCGATTGCAAGTGTTTACCAGAGAAAGATTATTTGTTTCCAAGATCCTTTTGAGCCTTTTATGTTTAAACACATTTGGTTTGCTAAGTAAGTCCTTCGTCGGATTTTATTCAGAGAAGGAAGTTTTATATTGATATATTTTTCATTTATTTAATTTTAAAAGAATTAATTCTTTAGTTTTATCGGTTAGAATACATGACAATATATAATAATTTGAAAGTGTGTTTTAAAATAAGTTTCCAGCTAGTGGGTCTATGACAAAACAGCGGGAAGCTGTAATGCAATTAAATTTTTTACTGTATTCCAATATATCTTCATTTACTCGCGTGGTTGCACGGTCTATGACCCAATGCCATCAATAAAAAAATTAGCAATATACTCTCGTTCAGATCCACACAGAATATAAGCAAACTAATTAAACGTTCGATTCAATACACATTCGAGAAACTTTCGACTAAATTCTAAAATGTGTAAATCTGACCTAGAATTACCAGACCACCTACCGTGACTGGGCAACGAATACTTTGATATGTGTTTGCACTGGGTGTCTCAAAAAGGTCTCGTAAATCCCATGGAGATGGAGAAGATTGGATATTATTTATTACTGGAGCGGATTTGACGGATTATCTTCATAATTGATGCAGAGTGAATCAATTGTACACAGCAGCAGAAAATCTTTGACCTTGATGATCGACAAGAAGAACCACATATCATTTGGGAACCACGAGATTAAGAAGAACGTACGTACCAATTACAGCATGTACTATATAATTTGTGCAATTAAGCCCGGCGGCGATTTGGTAGAGAAAGTGGACATTTAAGTAAAATTAAGAAACAAAATTTTTCCTCAACAAAAACGAATCGGTATGGATCAGATACGAATAACAAAAACTTTGTGGATCACTAGTGGTTTTCACTTAAACGTCCACTTTCTCTACCGAATGTATCGTCACATCGTTTTGGGCCGACCCGTATAGATAAGTAAAACAATCTGACATGCTCCACAGTCCACTTGGTTTTAAGACGGAAGACGTTTTGAATCCGTGTGAAGCGGCCTGCGGCAGTTCGCCGATTATGAAAGTAAAGGCACACCCAGCCGCGCTGAACTTACACCCAGTAACACACATTCCTTCATTCAACCTGTTTAAGTCATTCCATTACGTTTAGCTATCCTGATTATGCTGTAAAATGTGTCATCGTAGATCGTGGCCGTTATTCACAAGATAGGAATTGTGAATCGTGAGTGATTCTGTGTCATGTTTGTAGTTTTTCAAATGAGATTGAACCGGTAGTAAGACGGTTGCCTCTTACTACCGGGTCAATCTCAAGGTCTTAGGTCGTTGTTACCCATTTTTGTTTTTGTATATGTTTATATATTTGTAAACAATTGGCTGTGACTAGGAAGCCAAGTGGAAAAGTTTCTTCTGTTTAAAGTGGTAATTAATCTAAAGAATTTTCAGGGCTGAAAATATTTTGAAACGAAATAGCTTTTGTAGACACGTCGGAGAAAGAAAATCCTACAGGACCAAATTCGAAATTTAAAAATTAATGTTTGTAGAGAGAAATAGTAGGTAAGGAGTTGTTTATCAATTTCAAATTTCCTTCAGCTGATTTTGAAAGACGTAGCTTTTTTCATATAGGCAAATGGCCGAGATAAATTAGAAATAATTAAACTTTGTAATTGCATATGTCCTAATTTTTTAGGCGCATTTTATAATAATAGAAATTAAATTATTCTGCATAATTTTCTTATTTGAAGCGTGAATATAATTGTTTGTGCTATATTACAAATATACTCCAAATTAATATATTAAATCCATATCTTAGGAGGTCAATTTGTGAAAATAATCATAATTATTGTCTCTTAGGGCGTGGGACTGTAAAAATTAAGCAGATGAAAATTGTACCACGTTGATTAAATAATAATGCCTAAAGTAAAATGATTAGTGCGGATATATAAAAGCAAGGTAAGTATAATATAATACTGTACATCCTTGTAGACCATCACTGTCATCAAGACAGACAGTGATGGGCAGATATTTTTAAAAACAAATTCTTTGGAAGAATAATTGTACAGAACACCATTTGTATCCTCTTAAACTTATGTTTCGAATTATTCTAGGACATTCAAACCACTGAAATCTTTGTGATTTTGTACATTTTTTTATTATAATTTTTATACAATACACACACAAAGAGATGAGTCCTTTTAAAATGGAATTGGACAGTATTCAAAACAATGATGGTTGAAGCTTTTGCGAAATTCAGTTGCAGATGCATAACCACAAAGGGGTATTCCATATTCAATTCCCCTTTGTTATGGAAACTTGCATGTGGAGGTTCAAGACAACATAATTATTATAATCAGGGGAAGTTCAACAACATAGTCAGGAGTCAGGATTTGTTTACCGATTTCAAGAACTAGATCAGACATCAAAATCAAGGAGAAATTTCAAGTCAAACTTTTTCTCAAAACTTATGTTCCATAAGTTAGTATAGTGATTCAGGAGGAGGTTAGAATGAGAGCATTCAGGCTTCAAAACTCATTTGATCCGAGTTCTAATGGAATATGATCGGATATGAACGACTAACTTGGTTTGGTACACAGGTCGATTTAAGAAGAAAACTGAAGCTGATGCATGAATACATGGAAAAAGGCCAAGGGGAAGAGAGTCCATCTCTGGTTTGATGTTCCTTGCATGTATATGTGAAAAATATAGAAGAGTGTACGTAAATCAATAGATCTCGTCAGCGTCGGACAGTAAACTGGTATGGGAATGCCATGAAGAACTCTGGGAGAGTAAATCACAGTTAAATTACGCTGGGTGCCCGGACATTATGGAACACCAATGAAAAAGCTGACGAACTGTAAGACAAGGATCAGCTAATATTCTTATTGACATAAGACTGAGTCAAGAATAAACACATATATTACTGGAGAATTATATGTATAATGGGAAACTATGATCAGACCTAGATTATAGACTATATAGAAAGGCAGAAATGGTGGACCACATCAGGACATATTATATATTGTCAAAACCTATTATAAAGGGAAAATGGCTGACGAGTCACCAAAAGCCAAGAGGGGAAAAAACCCATTATAATTGAAAATTATCAAAACTCATCCAATCACGAATATATTTCTCTTGGATAGAAGAACTGAGGTGCTGAAATGAGTGAAGTAACTTCAGATGAGGAAATCACAACGCGCCCAGGAGGCTGCAGTGCCTTTGGAGTTTCCACAGACAAATTCTAAAGCAAAACAAAGATATCTAAAAAAATATATACCTATAAAGACAGTGATGCAGAAGGAAACAATTATGCCAATACCGCGTTCTTAGTTCGAGCCACCTGTCCGGATTCCACCCACCGAATGAGCGCGCCGCCGCCTGCGTCAGCAAGAGAAAGCTAATAAATTCACCGGGAACTGCCAATCCAAGACGAAAACCGACCCGAAATATTTTCTTTATCGTGAACCATCTTGGTAAGAACAATAGTAGTCCGCCGCTATCCAGTCGTACCGCCTTCGATTAAGCACCGAGATTTGCCATCGATTTCATCGTGTAAGTACCGACGTCTTGTAGAACTACTTAATTAAACCAGAGTTCGGTTTAAATTTTCCGTTTATTCGTATTAAATGTTATATCACACATTCACCGGTTGAGCCTTACAGTGTTCTGCTCAGATGATAAGGCCTGGCCACCAGTAAATGTATTTCAAAACGTGGATTTATCATACACAGGCAAAACAATTCGGTAACCTGTTCATGGTAGTTAGTGGCCCCAGTGTATGATTTAAATCTTTATTTTCCGGTAAGGAAGGAAATAACTTTGTTAGCATAGCTTTGTATTTGAGGCAGTAGGAATCCGCGTTTGTTAAGTAGTATCCGAAACCGAAATAAAAAGAATCTCTGTGGCTTATTCATAGCGCTCCGATATTTTGGTGTCCCGTTGGAGTCATACTTGCTAGCCTCAGCTGTTTGATTTCTCCGCGTGGGTATATCTCGATCCGTTCGCACTTCGAGTCCATCGCCGGCCGCAATTAAATTATTTCCACGCGTACTCTTGTTTGCCACCTTGCATATGATCTTTTTAAAAATTGTACATAACCGACAGCAAAGTTAACCGGTCCAGTTTTACCTTACATGTTCATGATTGTTTTTTTATAAATAAATACATTGGTATGCTAGGTGAAAGTTATTATTTCCGTTGTCTATTTCTAATTAACCCGTTTGAGAAATAGTCCAGTCCAGTTGACAAGACAATCATCTTTCGACCCTCTGGACAAACAACCGTATCTCCACTGTTTTAGCTAACCCGCAAGCGTTCTCATCCCGGTGAGCCAGGCAAGTGCTTTTCCTTGCACTTAAATATAAAGAACTGGCGCCCGAGTTTCCGTCCGAAAAGTGTCACAACGCCAGCGAGTCCTGTTTGTAGGTAGCCAGTTACAGGACAGGACAGGTTGCGCAATTAAAAGGCCATTACAAATGTCAATACGATGTAACTCGAAGTTATAAAACTTCTTGGCAAAATAACAAAAAACTGTTTGTTGTAGTTGTTTACTGAAAATGTTATAACGCGGAACTAACTTTTAAATAGCCATTTGCATACGCTGCTCGATTTATATTTATCAGAAATTGTAACCATAAATAATCAGCTACGCTGTAATAAACTGATGCTTTACAAATTTTAATTGAACCTCTCCAATATTGAAAGTAAATGAAGAAAAAATGCCATAAAATCAGCCGAAATAATTCGATCTTAATTTTTTCCGAAATAAAATTGCAACCATTAAATCTAGGTAAAACCGTTGCTAAGTATAAACAAAGATGCAATCTCACAGTAAAATTGATTTTATCCTAAATTGCATAATATGTCATCAGTAGAAATTATTTCTAACAAAATCATTTCCAAAAGATTATGGCCGTTCCAAATGTATAGGAAAAAGATATAAAAGAGAATGTAGAACTAATTTTCTCAATACAGCTTTCACTTTTCCCGGCGTCATCTGTAAGCAAATAATACTTAATAGTTTATTTACTGCAGCATAGATTAAGTAAGAATAAGATAAATCGTCCTATTGTCAGAATATCAATGAATGTTATGGATTCAAAAACATTCCTGCATAGATGCTAGCTGAAGATTTTTTGTTAGATTTTTGGGTGTTTTGCTAATATACAGTGGACATTTCGCTTCAACAAAAGGAAAAACAGTAAAACTACTGTTGGATGCGCTGCCTGCTTTGCTCAAATCATCGTATCCCCATAGGAACAATATTTTCAGTATTAGGTGTGTAGGGCTGACTTATTTAGAACTCATAGCTTTTCTCTTCAACCTAGATTTTTTTTAACTTTTTTAATTTGTCTTTGTTGCAATAAAGGGAGGTAAAACACGTCTTGCTGACCAGTTCTAAAGACCTAAAGAGCTATCATAAATTCGGTCAACTGAACTCCAAGTAGAATAATGTAGCTATTAGCTTGAAGTGGATTATTGTTGTTCGATTATGATACCGAATCCCATACTATCTTTTTGACTTGTGGAGCAAAGATGTATCTCCTCAATGATATTTCTACTGCCATCTAAATAACATTGTGCTACAATTATTTTCGCAACTATATTACACCTTAAATAATGTATCTTATAGTGATTATGGGTTAATTTGAAATTTCATTTTCATGACAATAGTATGTGGAGAATGCTTATTAGCGAAGTAGGTCATTGTATACGAAATTAATGGCCAATTATTGTTCGATTCTCGTATGGCGGCATCCAAAAATTATAAAAGGATATTAAAAGTCGACACACATTTTGATTTAAGATGTCACGCATTCGTCGTTTTTTGTAGGGTCTTCGAAGGAAGTCCGCGACATTTTATTCCGTCAACGTTGTCGAATAAACCTAATGAGTGAAACACGAGCATTTCTCACTCATTAGTCATTGAGGCGAAAGGGAAACGCCTTTGAAAATCCTTCGCATTTCTTAGCGCAAATTGGCATATGGGTCCGAGTTAGAAAGTATTCTCAGTAATTGAAATATTTTTGATTCCTCGCATAATTTATTAAGTATAATTTTTGATTCACAGGCACACAAAAAAAATCGGGCAGTTTTTCTGACTAGACCAATTTATTTTTATGTATTTTGGCGAGCTGAATTCGAATCCGGAGTCAGAATTGCTCCATCACCTTCCAATTTCTTTTTATTGTGGAAAACTTAAATTCGGAAAATTCCAGGACGTTACTTGCTGTTGAAAAAAAAACTAAACGGAGATGGAGCACTTCCGTGAAGACATAGTTTTCCAATCGCATCCAACCAGTTTTCATAAGTACACCTAATGCTAGCGCCCCATACAGAGGAATTTTCCGAATTTTCCGAATTTAAGGGTAGCTTTCCACAATTAAAAGAAATATAGAGTAATTTGACTTCGGATAAAATATACAACGATTATATAAAAATAACCATAACCTGGTAGATTTGCTTTAACGAATATCTATCAAGTTTCATAATCTTCCAATAATCCCAACTTGGTAAGCTGCTTCAGATTTTGGTGTTAAATAAATTTCAATGAACCTATCATCGACACATTCACTATTATCTCGGAATGAGTATAAAATTCAGTTTATCACTTTCAATAATCTACATTTACTTCCATATCTAAATCAGACGAAAAATATTTCTATCATGAAAAATAATTTAATTAGAGTTGGAACCTGGTAAATAAATTACTAAATTAATCTTAACGCTAGACTCCTTGCGTTTTCTCCAATGCTCTTTCTTTTGTCTGACCAAAATCACTTTACTTTTTATTTTCATAAAATGGAGGTCACACAAAAAACGAAACGTATATGCAGAAAATAAGTAAACAAGTCTAATATTATTAGTCAGTCGTTAACCACGTTAGCCAAGTGAAATTCATTCGCACCAATAAGTATAAAAATCCTAGTTATAATGAACTAGATCCAAAGGTAGTATTGAAACCTTTAGACATTTTGTAAGATACCCTTATAATTATTATTAATCGAAATTGATGCTATAGCATCATGCATGGGAAATAAACAACGAGGAATTTGAGATTCAACCCATTGGCCTCATTTTTGAGAAGAATTTCTATTACGGGTAACCTTGAACTCAAGTGTTAAAATATCTCATATATTATAAGTGGCATAATGGTCTGAATGTTGTTTCTGGCACTTTTTAATTTTTACTCTTACCTTTTTTGGAACTTACACCGCATGTATTATTGGTTGTACCTAAAATGTCTGTTATTTTGTAGATACCTTCACGTTTGTGATTTTGTGGCAAAGGAGGAGTTATAGAGTGATTTTTACTATGTAAATGAAATCAAAATCAAGTAATAATATTTCACTGACTTTGGAAACCATCTCTTTCACTTTTAAACACGTGTCAGTTTTTGTGATAAATTAATATGTAGTAATAATTACCCATATGAAGAACATAAAAACCTAGTTAACAGTTTATTATGCCACAATTTATTTTCTACAATTCTGGTTTGATTTAGTGACCAGATTTATTAATCCTTGGTTAGGTAACATGCAGGATTTTGAAATGTGAATCTTTAAGGTCAAATTGTTCATGATAATTGTAAGCGTGAATATGTAGATTAATTATTTAATTCTACGAACGAATTAATCACATTTCAAGTTGAGAAATGATAAAACGATGAACTAAAATTTTACTTTCTATGTCCTTGTTTCGACGCGTTCATTTTTTTACTGAAAATTAAGAAAACGACAGTTGTGGAAATAATTTATATAATTGTTTAATTTTGACTCTGCAACTGCATTATCTGAATTTAACTTCCAATTACAAATAATCAGACCGCCTAAATTACCTGGTCGATTTCCATTTTTAATTCATTCTTCTCTTACCTGCCAACAAATTACCAACTTTTCTTCCAGTTTAAGAGACGGAACAGTTTGTCTTTATTCAAAGAGATACGATTGTTACTGAATGTCAATTTATAGCGATCACTATCCAATAATCCTTGATAATTGTAGAAAATACATTCTAATGAAACTTTATACTCAAACACACCCAGAGTCATTGGCTATACCTAAACTAATTTGCATTGTGATTAAAAAAAAAGCAGTACAGGAAGTAATATATTGAATACTGTATCTTTTGTATACGGTTATTTTTTATTTGATCTTTTTGTTGTTACCTGGCGAATTATAATTGGCCGTAGGAAATATGAATTTCTTTGCGTCGATAAACCGACGTAGTCGAATGAGGTGATCGGAGGTTTGTAACAACTAAACTGGAGTACAATTAAAGTGGATATTGGAAAAATATGGGCAATATTTGAATCTCAATATTTTTGGAATTAGATGATTAATTTTGATGCGGTTTTTTTTTACCAATATCATTGGAAGACTTGAGGTCATGTGCAACGTTAGTGCAAGGCGAACAGAATCTTCAAATAATTTCGTGCAGAATTAGGTCACCTGTATTATCGTAATATTAAGGAAATAAAATTGTTTGTTGAAGAAAATGAATCTTGAAGAGATGGAATTAAAGAATAGCAATTTACATTCTCATTGGTTAAGGTTTTTACTGACAAGTTCGGTAGAATTGATGACAAATTAGTTTCAGCAAAATTATTATACTACAAAATATATTTCTGGGTCAGAAACTGACGTAGGTATAAGAAACAATGATAGATCATTGAAGTTAATTTTATGGCACCAAGAAATATAGTCTGTCTAATTTAATTAAAATGGATTTTGTCACAGAATCATATAAACCATATTAAAATGAATTTTGTATGTGTATTCTATCTTTATATGGACTGTTAATCGATGAATTATAAACTAAGAAAATTATATTTCCTGTAGTTTGCCCCAATTACTTACCCATTCATTATTTACGCATTAAGACCTCATCTGACACAAAATACCTCAGTCATTACAAAGGTGATCGATATACCAATCCATCGCCATCAGATAATTGGTATCCTATTAACGCAGAACCTTTCTCAATATCTCTCGGCATTTTATCTTGTAATCGTCAGGTTCGATCAAGCGTCCGAGTGGTATCCGAAACAAAAGAGGACACCAGTGAATTGAGTCGCAGAGTGGGATGCTGTACACTTCTGCAGCAATCTCGTACTACTAGTGCCAGAGGCGTTGTCGATTGAACGACTCTCGACTGACCCACATATTGCTGGCTTATGTATGCGAGCCGAGCGTTGCAGATCCTATCAGCAGATATGATTTATCGTGTCGGTGCTTTTCTAAGGTGCTTTTAAATTAAATGATAAGCAAATACGTTTTGGTATTGAGTAAGGAATATAGTATTCCTTTATTCAATGGTTTAGGGAATTAAATCGATAACTAGACAAAGGCAAAAAACAAAATTAAGGAATTGACTGATTAGACTACCATATTATATTAGTCCAAGTATTGAATTTTTGAAAATGCGCACTTTGGGACAAAAAATATTTTAATGGAATTATACTTTAGAAATGGGCCAAAAAATAAGTGGTTGTAGGCATTCGGACCAAGTGTTTCCCTATTTTTTCTCGTGAGTATAAAACCGATATGCAGATAGTCTCTAGGATGGTGATGAACATCCGAGAATCAGGCACTATTTAAGGGCAAAAGAGTCTGGAAGATCACTTAAAAAACAGAGGGAATTGTTGAAGAAGTTAAAGCTAAAGGTATGATATAAAACTAATTTTCTAAATATTTGAGAAGGTTGGCCAACACACGATTATGTCCTATGACATCTGAGAAACAGTTTCTAAAAATTTGCAGTTTTACCCTTACAAGTCTTCAAATATTGTTAATTCTATAATTTCTACCTGGATCCTAGCATCGCCCACGTTGTTTTCCCATCCATCCACACAGATGACCTTGAATTGGATTCATTCCTGCACTATCATGGCCAATATCTAAAACTTCAATTTCAATAGTTTCAAGATAAGGGTGTTTTGTTTGAAAAGAGAGTGGCATGCCTTGTTGGTGAACTAAACTAACTAATTTCGAATCAAATTTTTTCTCCAATAGCACTGTTATTTGCGAAGTTTTTTTTCCCGACAGAAGGCAAGGCGAATAGACAGGAATACATCGTCCACAAGAATAAGGATAGACATAAGGAAACAACGAGAAAAAAATCTTAAAGTAAGATGTTTGTATGAGGAACCATAACCAATATCATTGGACGACTTGAATTCATGTGCAAAATTGGTGCAAGGCAAACAGAAGATTTAAATAATTTCGTGCAAAATTAGGTCACCTGTATTATCGTAATATTAAGGAATTATAACCGAGTGTTAGAAAATGAATAAATATAATCAAAGAATGATAATTTACGTTTTCATTGGAATAAGAAATTATAATCTGTTAGATTAAGAAAAGTCACTGCCAGATGAAGTACGATTTCTTTGGCCATAGTCATTAATCTTTTAGCTCATTACTTAGCTCCACCCTCCTCACCCTTAGATCTAAGGTCTAAACAAAGGCAATTGGCTCCCATCTACCCTGCCTCCGATCCTAGGACCCCTTCCTGTTTTCTAGCACCATACACGTGATCTCCCCATCCATGCGGATGACCTTGAATTGGATTCAACTGGCCAACTTTGAAAACTTTCATTTCAATAGTTTCGAGAGAGGGGTGTTTGAAAAGAGCGATGCAGATACTATACAATTCCTAACCTGATTGGTGAACTAAACTAATTCTTTTGAAGCAATTTTAATGGTTCAATAGCACTCTGTTATTTGCAAAACAACAGTGCTTTTAACGTGCTTATGCCCATTTAAATAGGCGTGATTATTTGGGAGTTATGTTAGACTAGTACCAACAAGATTTTTGCCTTCAACAATTTTAGATGCTGAGGTCATGTGGCTAATGGATTGAAGACATATCTCCGGCTTTTTGATCAATTTCTAATAGATTGCTATCCGTAGATCAGTTTCCCCATGGTATTTGCTTCCTTTTAATGCATCCTTAGTAAAAAAGAGGCTAACGATGTGAGCTCCTAGAACACCTGCAACAGTTTTTGTGAATGTAGGATGGGTTTCCCTTAATAAATTCAGATTTATGTCGGACCTTTATCTACAGTCTCTTGCCCTTTGAAATTATAGGTGCCGTATCCCCGAATCAACAGTAGTTTCAAGTAGTTCATAGTTTAACTCCTAGAATAGCAGAACAATATCTACAGATATTTTAGTAGACGCCTTGAGGCTACGGGATTGATGATACACTTCAACAATTTTCACTAACCTTCAAGTCTGCGGATTAACAATGGTTTCGAGACGCTCATGATATCTACTCCCATTCAAATTACAATTGATAAAAAAGGGGTCAACGATGAGGTCTTCCAGAAAACTGACTTACAGTTTTTGTAGATGTTGATGATAAGCTTTCCTAAATGGATGTGAATTTGTGTTGGATATTAATCCAAAATAAAGGCTCTAGGTATTAATACTCGTACCTAGAGCCTTTATTTTACCCAGAGAAATTTTAAAAGGAGCCTGGAGGAATTGATGGCACACCTCTGACCCTTTTACTGTTGATCAAAAAGGAGTCAACGATGAGGTCTTCCAGAAAATTGATTCAAACAATGTTTGTAGATGTTGCAGATGAGTTTCCCTACATAAGTGTGGATTTGTGTTGAACCAATACTAGCAGATTTTGCCCTTTGACATTTTAGGAGTGGTTGCAGGACTAAGGGGTTGCTGGCAAAATTTTTGATGTGCTGTGGATGATACATGTATTGCTCTTTTTTAGAAATATGACTCCTGCATATGTTAATTGGTATGTTTCAGTGATTTAAAAAAAAAACATCAGATATATGTAGGGTGGTCAGTTTTCGTTGGAAAAACTTTTTTTCTAACTTCTAAAACGACAAATTCATTACATCTTCTCTTGGGAAAAGTAACTTTGATTCTCTGGATGCTTAGAATACTGATCGATACAGATTGAAATAATATGAAGAAACCTGTCAAATCCAATAAATAAGCATTGCTTCATTATTTCTTAAAGAGGTACACAATCATGCAACTTCTGAATTATAATTTTACATGCCTTAAAACGCGTAAAAGAAATCTTATTGCCTCTCAGCAACAACGGATTCCCTGAAACCGGTAATTTTTTCATACAATCAGAAGCAACGTGTATTGCACATACTCCAAATTATTACAGAATCTGTATGCAGCAAGAGAAAGACAAGGCATTGCGAAACAACTTTACTGCATTTTTTATGAATTGCGTAATAGGCCGTAAATGTAAGTCGTTAATTATTTAGTATCTAAACGACATTTTAACTACCTGCTAACTGTTTTGCAACACTTATTAGTGAATTGAAATGAGAATAACTAAAAAATGCTACGAAATTAGTATTCATCACAATGGATGCGCCAACGGTACCCGTTTTTGTAAACGCAATAGCAATCTTTTATTTAACATTAATAACTAATTAACAGTTTTAGGTGTTTATTGACCTTAGTTAGCAGGAAGTGGAGAAAGCTGGAACTACGCTGAAAGACACATTTTTTGGTCTGCAAGATGTTCACCTTTGATCAAAAGTTGTTTGCGTTTGAAGGTCTCGTCTGAGGTCTTTTTTATGAATAAGCGTCTGATTTTACTTCCTTGATATGTTCCAGTAGGTTGGTATATTTTTTTATGTTGAATAATCTGAAAAAATAGTGATATGTCCATTGATTGCCACTGATGCTTTCTTTTAATTGAACACAGCTGAATTAACATAGTCTGTGACCATGAACCTACCAATTGGCTTCCAAAATTTTTCCCTTAACAGAAATATCTAATAAAATATATGCAATTTTAGAGATTGTATTCGGCATCCTGGTAATAGGGGAGAAACGAATATTATTTAAAACTGGCATTAAAAAAAATTTGGATCGTAGTTTAAATTCAAATTTTTCACGTAATGAGTGGCCAAAGAGTTGATCAAGATCAAATTTGCAGTAAGTTAGGTAAGTTAAAATGCTCAATAGCCTTATTTACGGTCTGTTTCTGCAGTGAACTTCAAAAGGCAGATGAAGCCAAAGTTTTGAACAACGACTGAAATTCAATTAGTGCCTAAAACAAACCTCAAGTCACTTTGAGAAACAACAGACGTGACCAAAAACTGCCATAATTATAACAAATGAATGTTTTGATTAAAGCAATTGTTTGAAATGATTTTCGTTGATTTTCACATAACAGAAGCGACTATAAAATGAAGGAAAAAACAGTTGCAAACGTGTATCAATTCACAGATTTCTTTGGCCACTTAGTAGGACCATGTCAACCAATCCATCATTCCATTCCACGCAAATTATAATTTTCCATATAACAATGGCAGCTAAAGGGTTGATCGAGACCAAAGTTGAAGTAAGTTAGGAATTGGAAAACGCTTAATATCCTCACTTATGATCTGTTTCTGCGGTGAATTTCAAAAGGTTGTAAAGCCAAAGTTTTGGACTGTCAAAATCCAATTAATGCCCAAAATGAAGATCAAATGACCTTGAGGAAAACTGCTGGAATCAAGGCTTCAACCATACGACTGCATATCATTTGTTTTTCTTTGTTATGTTGTAACGATAATTTGGTAAATTACGGTTACAACTGGTTTCTACCGGAGACAATTAAATGTAGCTATGTTATGCGCGCGTCGACGGCACTGAAACATTCTCGATCCTACAGCGTTCCTCCTCCACCAGCTTTTTCCTATCTTCCGTACTGGTAAGTCGTAATTTTATGAATATCTAATTATTTTTCTCGGATGTAGAATATTTCTGTATCTTATCGTTATAAAGTATTATTTGCAATACGTAGCCTAGTAAATATTTAGCATGTTGGTTATTTATTACAGTCAAATGTGATAAATATCGATTTAAATCGAATTTATCAATTGGGTGTGTTTGACGCCGGCATTTTAGCCAAATTTAGTGCTCTCCACGCGTGATTGATTTCATGCAAATATCTACACGTGGTGTCGTCTTGCAAGTTAACTTATGTTATTACCGTTCCTTATTATCTTTTGCAGTTAAAATTTGCAATTATCGTTATTATCTTTATCGAGTTATTCATAAAATATATGCACTTACACAGATCTCTTTCGTTTGCGGAAGGTGGTAAAAAACTCTTCGAAATTAATAGTTTTCGCTTAACGGAAAATATTGGTTTTTATCTTATCGTATCTATTTGATTATTGTAATTTTTCGTAATTTAATTTAATATTTAAATTATTCCCTGCTATATCTTAATACGATTTGAATTAATTAAAATTCATAGTTATTATCTAATTGTCGTAATTTAATTGAATAAATTACAGCATTTCTTACCATTTCTTACTCCAATTGGGAGAATTAAATAAACTTATTGTTTCTTATCGTTCTACATTAAATAGTAGAAATTAACTTTAATTAATAATCTAATTAAATTAGTTATAAAAATCAGAATACCTAACTTTTTACTTTCTTACTTATTGAATTATTTTGTGATTCACACATTTTCTATTTGTGAAAAGATTGCGTTTTAGCAATATTAAAACTTAATTTTCTGAGTGTCTTATTGTGATTTGTCTATTTAATTACTGTTATTAAATTTAAATAATATAACAAATTTCTTTCTAACATAATTTCTTATTCAGAGGAATTATTTTTATTGCTTTAATCTTGTCTAGTTATATCTAGAGTAATTTCTAAAATTTCATAGTTTCGAAATTATAATAATTAGTTTATTATAATTTATATCTTGAGTTATTTTTAAAATAAAATAATAAATTCATATCTTTGTAATTATAATAATTGATTTATTATAATTCATATCTTTGCTAAATTGTTTAGTCAACTTTTCTAGAGAAACTTGCCTTCAGTAAGTTTTTCCTAATTTTATCAGCCGTAAGCTAACTTGCATATTTCCAACTTTACTTTGTACATTTTTGACACTGGTATATTTATGTTTTATTGAACGAGACCAAGAAGAGGATTCGACAGATTCAACTTTACCAGACCACATCAGACTGAAATCCAGATTATCCTATTATCTTATCCAGGATTGGTTACATCTTTCCCAGTTGCAGGTGAAGTCTAGCTAGACCCAGAAGATCAGTATACACCAGCATAGGCCATCTTGGCAAGGGACTAGATCATCGTGGAAATCCTTGGAAATTAAGGTCTGTAAGTCTGTGGTAGAACATATTTCCATCATCAGGTCTTCGGTTCCAGCGTAACAAATAATTGCCAGTAATTGTTCTTGTAAATGTAAGCCTTGCAGTTGATAAAATATTTTCTTTCATTCATTTTTTTTTGTGATAGCCCTTCAGGCATTTATTTCCATTGTTTTGCCCTTCAGGTAAATATATATTTTTTTATCATTGTCAAGAGTAATTTGTTAATATTAATGTTTATTCTATTTGTTAATATACTATTTATTTGAGCTGAATCGTTTTATTTCTCTTGTTGTGAAAATCTGATATCATACAAATTGTTACTAATTTTTTAGTAGCTGGCGCCCAAAAATTATCTTAATTTATCTTAATTTAACTTGATAAATAATTCCTTAACTTTTAATCTCTTATAACTTGCAGTTTTAAATCTTACTAAGCTAGAAACTTAAAGTACACTCTTCAAGTTCTTTTGTTAACAAATCAGGGTATTAACCAAATTTAATAATAAGTTTGTTAATTTATTAAACACCATATTCTGACTCACGACCCACCGGAAAAATCTGAGCAGCCGACAGGTAAAATAAACTTTGAAACCCAGAAGCCCGTAAGGCAAATTAGATTTATTCAGTCTGGGGTTACAATGTATAAATACAAAGTATGGTACTGCAAAAATAGTCTCTCGAGAAATATTGGGAATCCAATTATGCACACCAAATGAGAAATGAGATATAACAAGTCCTTTGGTTTTGGATAGGTTACCACACTCTACCCACACCAGCTTTTAATATTTATTATTTATTAATAGTAGTCATAACTAGTAGGATTAGTGGGAGGTAACATATGAATACTTGTTGCCCCTCTCTTCAGTTACGGCCTTGAATATATTCATCTCCGCAATAACAACAACCGGTACAAAATTCTTCACCAAAGTACAGTATTATCAGTGTTTCCTGTGCCTTTGCAGTTTAACACAATACCATTGAATATTAGACAAGCATAATTATTGCCCTGTATCCAATGCATTTCTGGTTGGTAGACAGTTCAAACAGACGCAAACCAGTTATACGAACGATTAATAGTTTTCCAATCTAGAAAAGCGAAGCAGTCCTGGAATCTAGACGGATCCGCGCCGAGATACAGTTAAACAAATATTCCTGTTAATGTTTATATCCGTTAATACGTACGAGAAGTACTGTTTGTTTGGCTGTGACGACCTACACTAAAGTTTTTCTGATTCATTGCTGCGTTTAGTACGTGTGATGTTTACTTTTTAATTGGTTTAACGGTTCACACATCATTCTTCTGCCATTAGACGAGGTCAGATGAGTATATTTAAAGCGGCAGGAAAAAGCGCCGGGATATAAACGGATAAACGGGGACAAAGTCAGTTTCGTGACATCCTGGGATGATATTTTGAAAAATATTTTCCAAGGCTATAAAACGCAGTGATTATAAACTGCTCGACGGATTTTTCATTGGAAATTTATACAGAGGTTAACGATTCTTATGCCATTTATATCTTAAGATGTACAGGGCGGTTTTCAGACCCCTTGCATTTCTCTAAAAATTTAGCAACCTACCAATTCTTTCCAAATTTTTTAGGATTTTTTTTAACCACTTAGATTTAATCCTTGGACCAATACCATGAAACGGTTCTGCCATTTTTGGCCTAACTCCGTTCTTTATGGAAATATAATTTTTTTTCGAAAGACCTAACGTGACGCTCGAATGAGCACATAAATTGAATGGGATTTAGCAGTTACCATGTTCAGTGCTTGTAGTAGTTGTAGTCATGTCTAAGGATACCATTTGACACCTTAGATTTTTTGGGATTGCTTAAAATCCAAATTGCTTATTTCTCAATTAGAGATCGTCTGGATTGCTAATTGTGGGAAATAGACGAACGTACATTGTTAATACATTATCTTATTGTTTAAAAACAAAATCTTTGATAACTTCAAAATATTTTTTGTTTCATAAGAATGTTCGACTTGACTCATTTTATTTGTTTTTGGAGTTGATTGACCGATTATTGCAAAATTTTTGTTTTATTTGGGATACAACTTGTTTTTCATAAAAATTCATTGACTTAATAATCAAGTTTTTTACATAACGCATAATTTATTATTGGAAAGTTATTATTTCTTTATTTTTGTATAATGCAGGTTATTAATTTATGTATCGATCGTAATAACAATAGATTTAGACAAATTGACGAATTTATAATTAATACTAATACTACAAAATATTTACTTTCATAAACTTTCATATTAAATTAGAGTTCCTTCTAATAATTTACTGATTTTTATGCAGAAGAATTTTTTATTTGTGTTTCACTGGAATTATAGTGCAATATGCCATCATACTGATGCTCTTGTTCAAATTTCCGTGGATTGTACTGTAGAACCACTCCATTATATTGATAACATGTTAGGTTGGTTATTAGCCGCATTGCTGGAATTTATTGGATCACATCTAATGATATTGCAGTTTGTGGCATTGACATAAGCGAGGGCATAAGTCTGGCGTGTTTTTCCTCAGAGGTACTTCAAGGGTCAAATATTGGACTAATATTTTTTCTGAATATTTGCAGGTGCTAAGTTGCAATATATTAGTGTAAAATCTCGTTACTTGCAGGATTATATTATAAACAATGTTTATTGTTGGAAATATAAATTCGATTATATATCTTTATTTTTTGTTAACATACAAACCCGTTAGTAACGATTAAAAATATATACGCTCTTTACTATTCGGTTACTGAGGAAATCAATTTCACAGTATTATTTCACATGGTATAGAACTTCATGCCAAAATTGTCACTCAATATTTTTAAAATATACTCAATTACTTACAATGGTAAATTAGAGTTCTAAAATTTTAATGAGCCTGTATTAATAAATTTCCTATATGTGTTAAATGAAAACAAAATTTCATTTACGCAACAATTCAGTGACGTGACATGAATACCAAACAATACCATCTGATATTTCTCATCATTTCACAACTAGCAGTATTTATCTAGATTCCATATCTTTTATAGAAGATTTAATGATTCTCTACCAAATTAAGCAAAATTTATTTGCAAATTTATCATTTTTAAAATTACTTGAATGCCTACACTCGCAATATTTGTGCCTTATACCTCAGTATGTAGAAATTTCAGAACTACGCTGAAAGCAATTATTTGGAATGATATGTGAATGTTTATTTCTCAACCCGGTAGTTTAAGAGGACTTGAGAGATCTCATGTTTCCTATATTAAGCAAGAATATTTGTTCGATGTCGTTAGTATAATAGAAGTAAACGATATTGGTTTATAATGATCACAAATATTTGAACATAGCCCTGAAAAGGTCATGCGCTTCAAACAATCATAACTCTGGTATAATAAAAAACCTTAAAAAAAAATTAAAGCTTATTACAGTAGTTGTCTTTTGTCTTTTGGCAAATTTTAATATCTGCTAAATCAAGAATGATTCAAATAAAATAAAAGAAAATTTTTTATTTTTTACGCAAAAAGTGCCCGTTTTTTGGTTCCAGTAAATTCCAGATTGAAAACAAAAAATCCAAATCGTGTTTTCTGTTTTTATAACTACTCTGAATACTCTCAAATTTTTTTTGATCGTAATGGATGCATTATCTAAAAGATTTTACACTTAATGTATTTTGAAAATTTTTGAAAAAATGTATTATTTTGACTTTCAGCTTAAACCTTAGCTGAATGTTACTAGAGACAAAAAATTATGGCAATAAACTAAGAAGAATGTTGCTTTTTTTATATTTTAATAAAGATAATGGCTTAGGAAGTTAATTCTTAACGTTTTTTTTTTTCAAAATTAACACATTTAAGATGAATATAGAAAAACTAACATGTTTGACCTACCTCATTTTAAAGAGGATTAAAAGACCTTCAAAATTTGGATGATTCGTTAGTTAATTGATTTTTTAATTTAGGGGTGGTTTTTACTCTCTTAGGGATATCAGAATTTATTTTTCTTATTAGGGGATGAGTTTTATGTCTTAAAATGTAAAAATCTGCTAAGAAAGTCCTAATTTCTCAAAATAAATAAAAAATAATTAATTCATCCATTTTACCCCTTTTATTTCGGCCATATTGAGGAAGCAAACTAAAATGTTTAATATCTGACTTCACATTCGTGATCAGCGATCCTAAAAACATGAATAATATAAGATTCATTAACTTATTCTCAGTACTTCGTTAATTATTGATTTTTTGACTTTAAGGGTGATTTTCACCCTCATAGGGGTAAGAACAATCATTTGCTTTATTGGGATGTAAGCTTTATGTCTTAAAATATAAAAACTTGCAAAAAAGTATTAAGGGTGCAATCGCGATTAAAATTCTGACCTCAGATTCATAATCTGCGACCTCAAAAACATATAGATGAATTTTTTCAATGAACTCTTAATACTTGAGTCAGTATTAAAATTTGAAATTAAGGGGCAAAACCATATCTATTCCTTTTTAATATTTGAAGTTGATACCTTAAAGTTTAAGAATTCGAAAAAAAAATTCCAAAAGTAGTAAGGATTGATTTTATTTTCAATTTTCTACACTTCATAATGAAAATTATTTTGCTTCTTTTCCTTCTCTTTAAAATATGGCGCCCAACACATTTTCGTTAATAGTTGCACCTCTTTTTAAGGGCAGTTTCACCCTCCAGGCATTCCAGCAAGTCGGGTCTTCCCTCATTATGCAATAATTATAAGAAATTACTTTAATAAAATGTTTCATAACAAATGGATAGGTAGAAGAAGCTCTATACAGTAGCCCGCGAGATCGCTTGATCTTAACCCATTTGATTATTTCTTGTGGGATTATTTAAAACCAAAGATTATGTTATTAGACCTGAACATTTATACTTATTTATAGATAGACTCGAGTTAGGCAATTATTAATTAAGGAGGAAACTAGTAGAAAAGCTGTCAAACATTTTTATACCTATTAAGGTTAAGTGTAAGAATAGTCTATGTACTAAACTTCGCCTTATAAATAAAGACCATTTATTATTATTACTATTATTATTAGTTTAGCCGATTCGTTTTAGGTTATTGATTATTGTTAAGAAAGGCAAAGATCACATTTTGAACATGTAATATAAAATTTGTAATTAAAATTGATTGATTGATTGATTGATTGATTTATTAATTATTATTACATTACATTACTTTACATTATTGTTATTATCATTACATTATTACTTATGATTAATATAAATATAAATATTATCTCAGTGATATAATATGTAAATGTACAGTAATATATATATATACGTAATATTTTTAGTACTAGATATAATATACATCTAGTATGTAGCAAAAACACCTAGGCAGATAATGCCTGTTTGTGATTTACTACACATGAGCAAATATTTTAAAATAAAATAACAATCTGTTGTGTATACAAAATAATAAAATTAACAGTAATTTACTTACTTTATCAAAAGGAAAGGAAAAACAAAAGGAAATTGAATATTATACATAAGTAGGTATAATTTTCTTAAATTTTTTTTTTTTTTTTTTAAACTAAGTGAAACTAATTTCAATAACATTTTTTGTTTGTCTAATGAAGTATTTACAATCGAATATTACGAGACCTGAGAAATCAATAAAAGCTAGTACTTTATAATATTATTGGATTATTGTAGTAACATTTTCAAATAAGTTGCCGTTTATTATATATTTTTTTATTTCTTTTTTGAAAAGCTTAATGTTATTAATAACTTTTAAGTACTGTGGGAGTTTGTTAAAGAGTTTAGGACCAATATAAAAGACAAATCGTTGTAAATGGGATTTCAGAATCAAAGGAATTGACATAGTTATATTTATAGTTGATCTGGTACTATATTTATTTGTGTATACTTTGGATGCGTCATTTTTTCTTAAATTAAAAGTCCATAATAAACAATGAAATGTATAAATATTTCTGATATTCAGTAAACCGGCTTCTTCATATAATAGCTTCGTGGAATATAGTTTTTCTTTTTTAAACATGGTTTTAATTAAGGAATTATGGGCAATATCTAAGATCTTTAGCGTATTATTATATAGACCTCCCCAAACTATTATGCCATATTTAAGTATAGACTCAACTAGTGAATTGTAAACCATGATTAATGTTTTTTTGTTTAGTATATCCCTCAAATTATATAATTTATGTTGTAGATACCGGATCTTTTTGGTAATATTTGCTACATGATGATCCCACCTCAGGTGGTGATCAACTAATCATTCGCAATAATATTGTACTGGTAATTTTTTTAACATACATATTGTACTAAAAAATATTAATATCTCCAAAACGACTAATTTGATTAAAAAAATTATATACAGGGTGTTCCAAAATTATGCAACCAAACTCTTAGAGTGTGTAGAGGGGCTAAAAACAAAACGAAAATTATCTATAAACATTTGTTCAATAGTGCATATTAGAGAAGTTATAACCTTCCAAAGATGAAGAGAATTTTTTATGCTGTAACCGAGGCTGTAACTCAGAATCCAAAAAAAGTAGGCACATCAAAATTTAGATGTTACTTTTTATTTAGGTTCTCAACCGTGTCCAACATTCGATTTTGAAAGAACTGCTCAGAGGCGGCGCGTTTGGGGCTTAAGTTAAGTTAAGGGTATATTAATAAATATTTTTGAATCCGTTCGCGTTATTAAAAGTTTAACTTTAAAATTTGATTTTTCAATCATTATTACACAAAATGATAAAAATTTGATTGATTGAAACCTACTATAATTATTATTATAATAGTATTCTGGTACACTACTTGAGGTTTGAACTGCAATTAAAATTTAAAAGTGGATTTTCTCGAAAACGACGCATCCAATCAAAATGTGAAAGGTATACCATTTTTCTGTAATAATGATTGAAAAATCAAATTTTAAAGTAAAACTTTTAATAACGCGAATGGATTCAAAAATATTTATTAATATACCTAACCTAAACTCCATAAACGCCGCTCCTGAACAGTATTTTCGAAAATGAATTTAGGATATGGTCGAGAACCTAAATAAAAGGTAACGTCTAAATTTTGATGTACCTACCTTTTTCGGATACTGAGTTTAGCATAAAAAAAATTGATTCTCTTCATCTTTGGAAGTTCATAACTCCTTTAATATGCAGTATTGACCAAATATGTATAGAACATTTTCGTTTTGTTTTGAGCCCCTCTACATGCTGTAACTGTTTGGCCGCATAATTTTGGAACACCCTGTATAATCACAGGATGAAATTATCTTTAAAACGAGATGACACTTTTGTCCCTCCATCAAATAACAAATTGTTGATCATATTTTATAGAGAGGGAGGGTGAGTAAAATAGTTTTCATTGTAAATTATATTAATTTAATTAAAGCAAAATTCGGTCTGTTCCAGCGTATTTCATTAATATAAATATTAGCATGTTTGTTACACTCTGTAGGGTGGGGCACATAAGAGTCCACCCCTTTTATTGTGGCTATTTTTAAGATTTTGAAACATTTCAAATCATTTTCCTACGTATTTTTTCCCGAAATTTTCAATTTTTCTACAAAGAGCGTATTTTGACCTATGTATACAGGGTAGGTCAACAACAAATGTGTTATCTCTTATGGAACACTCTATATATTTTTGCACATTTCGAAAGAGAGCATCAATTTATATATCTCCTGAAAATTTTGTGTTTCAAAAATTGAAGATGTCAAAGTTATTAGCAGTCAGAATTGAAAAAGTCAAAAACTTTGAACTGAAAAATTTATTTTGTTTTATTCTATTGAATAATTTTTTATGCATTTCTAATATTTGACACACCTTACTTATAATACTTTAATAGTCTGAAATATATAATATGAACGCAGCAATTTAAGGGAAAAAAGTATATTATACCATATATAATAATAGTTTTTAGCTAATTTTTAATTAATAATTTTTTTTAACAGTGGGCTTTGAAACAAAAGTTATAAAAAGTCATCTATCATATTAGTTTGGTATAAATGACAATAAATGTCAAGTTATTTATTGTTTTAAAATAGTTGCTAGTGATTATATTATAAAAGGTTTTACTAAAAAATATATAAGGATATTAGGATATTAAGTTGAAGTGAAATGTCAAATACATATTAGAAATATTTCTTAAATGTAACAAAAATGTGCAAGCTGCAAGTTCACGACTTCCTAAATGCAACATATTATGGATTATGGCCATATGGCCACCTAGAAGTCCTGACCACAATCCCCTGGATTTCTTTTTATGGGGTGCATTAAAAAATTCTGTTTACGAAGAACAAATAAGAGATTTAGGCCATCTGAAAGAAATGATTACCAATGAGATTATTAATTTGAATAATAATGAATTACTGCTTGAAAACGTCCGGCTTAATTTCATAAAATGGTGTCAAAAGTGTATACAAAATAATGGAAGTTACGTTGAAAATGTTGTTTCGGATTATTAAATTTTTACACTTCAGGAGACATATTAATCGATGCTCTCCTTTGAAATGTGTAAAAATATATAGAGTGTTCCATAAGAGATAACACACTTGTTGTTGCCTACCCTGTATACATAGGTCAAAATACACTCTTCGTGGAACAATTTTCGGGGAAAATACATAGGAATATGTTTTGAAATTTTTCAAAATGTTAAAATCATCCAAAATAAAAGGGTTTTATGTGCCCCACCCTGTACAACGAGGAAAATGAATTTGGTACAGAGCCAGAGGTCCACAATAAATAGTTTCAAATATAGAGCCAAATCATGGATGAGATCAAACATTGAGCCAAATATATAGCCAAAATCGAGTCAGAATTATTTCTAGCTCTATTGACCCTGACTTGCAGTATTTAAACTTTCTGTTTATCAGTCTAATTTTATGTCGCTTGTTAATATCACAAAAAAAGTTTTGAAAATTCTTAAATTATGATTAGCTTACGTCAAGGTGATTTGTGCCTCGTAACCGAACTAAGAAAATGACAACCCCGTTAGAAACCAGATTAATCATTCTGTTTATAATTTTGACGTTTTTGAGTATTGGCACTTTTATTAATATTGTGGTGTCTTTAACATCGCCATGCGTGGACGAGGACAGGAAATGGGAACGGTTCGTTCGTAAATATGACATAAGATATTACGTGAGTTTGTTGATATTTTACAATACATAGTCTTAATTGTTTTAATTTTTTATATAAACTGTCAAAGTGCCAAATTTCACAATAATAACAAATGTGATTGCTCACTAACTTTTTACCTTGCAACTAAAAGTACAAAAATGTGTCTTAATAGTTCGGTATCTAAAATTTCAATAAACAGAGTTCATAACTAGCCACAAGCTATTCAAACATCCAGCAGCAACATAAGTGACAGATAATGAACTATCTGAAACAATTATGCACTGCCAGTTTCTATAAAAAAGATTTCATTATACAAATATTACAAATTTTTAGAACTCAGGGATGGATATGATAATCAAGCCTGCAATAAAGACTGCAGTCACAAAAACCATGAACTATATAGTGAATAAGGTGGAATAGAACAGATTTGCTTATACCGTCTCTATTTTGCACAGCTCGACGGTGCCGGTGTCGAGAAATCATAAACAGGCAATTATCGACGTATCAGCGACACCAGTGAATTTTCTAAATGATTCCATAATCGTAAACTTTCTATAAATTCGCCATAAAATACCGCTTTTGATAATCTAGAGAGAGTGTAATAAATCACATCCCACATTAGTGTAAATTTTGTTTTATATTAGGGGTCTGTAAATAGGCACTAATAATTTTGATACATATTAGTGTTGGGTTTTGTTTGTTCAATTATTTTTGTCGAAACTAGTTGATTATCTAAATCATTAACTAGCAGTGACCTTGGCTTTAAGGAACAAACGAAAGCGTGTTAATTCAAGGATAATGGTTTGATATATAACTCTATAAAGCAAGCTTAAAAACCGATTGCACTTTTGTCTAGAATAATTAGTTCGTTTTGCATATTAGATATTAATTAATCTCAGCCATTTAAATAGATCAGGTGAATTGTGTAAATAAATGAAGGAAGTGTCTTTGGGTCCAAGCTTCCTTATTTTCATTAAAGTAATATCGCCGAATCTGGTATAAGTGTTATAATTTGGTCGATGAGGGTCTTAAGATTAATTGATTTAAAATTAAATGCTTCGAACCTGAGTAAATCCATATCCGTACTGTGAAAAATTATATTGATGATGAGATTAGGGCCTAAAATTTTGAAAAATGTCAATGCAAGAAATATCACTCTAATAGGAATAATTAGTATTAAATGTTGAAGTTAAATATGCAAGTCCATTAAGAAAAAAAATTAAAAATTCGAAACAAAAAGTAGCTCTAAGAATGTGATTTTAGTTTTGTGATATCTCTAGAAATAATGTAACAAAACCAGAAAAAGAAATCTGAAATTTAGTCTTTTTCCAAATAGGTATATCCTGTATATTATAAGGTAAATTGCAGAAAGTATCTGTAAGTACATACATTTCGTTATTTTAAAATGAGTCCATTTAAAAATACGATAAACTTATATTATTATACGTATTAAATTCTGAATCTTACAAGTGAATGTTACTAAACCAGCGAGCAACGTTTAAAGGAATCAACTTTAAAGCCAATAATATGTTGAAATTATGCTAATCATTATTTACGTCTATGAAGATCAGGATCTAGTTCCACGCTGAGAGATGACTTACTTTTACTTGGATAAGATGTAGATAATATAAAGATCAGAGGATGATGAGACGAAGATTTTTTTAAACGATTCGGTTCCAATAGATGCGCAAATTGAACAAATGCTTTCAGATTTTCCTCGGATTTAATTTAGCAGGTGTGGCTGTAATTAAAAATTAAATTAATTATTCTTGTCCATATAAAATTGTATTCTACTACCTACAATATTATAAATTTGTTTAAATAAAGTTAACAAACAATACGAGTGAAGGTAAATAAGAATAAAAACTCTCTAGATCTTGTTCTTACTTATTGGATTAGGTGTAAGTCAATAAATATGATTTTCTCTAATTTCTAAGCTTTATAAATAGGTAAAAAATAAATGGTTAACTAATGTAGATTTCTTCAATTTTATTGTTGAAGGAAAGGTCCATAGATAATGAACTTATGCTACCAGATTGGCTAATGATGAAAACATTATGCTTGTCTATATTGTTTTATTTCAGAAATTTAAACTAGTAGCTCAAAATAACACCCACTAATTTGTTTTCTAAAAATCGTAAAAAATGTTCCCAAAGCAATAATAATAATAATAATAAACGACTTTATTTGAAACTTTGGTACAAAGTACAACGTTCCATGGGCGAAGAATAGAAACAGAAGGAAAATGTATTACGAAGCAATTTACCATGAGTAGTAGTATGTAGCAAAGACGATATGTATGTAGTAATGAATTTAGGAAGGCTAGAACTTCAGCCAACGCGCACCGTCTCACAGTGGTTCTTTTTGTAAATATAGGCGTCAATAATATATCACCACATCAATTCTTGATGAAAATTAACAAAATTTGGTACACTGAGGGGTTTGGGTACGCTGAATTTAGTTTTGTTGCTTAAACTTTGTTTTTCAAAATGGCAGTTTCAAAATTTTGGTAAGAATAAGGAAGAAAGATGGATAATTCAATAAAATCATTGTCCAATTTGTATTAAAATTTTGTGCTTGGATTTATACATTCATGTACCTATAACTAATTTTAGTATAGATATTTTCTAAATTTAAAATAGCAAATCCAATATGGTGCCCAATGTGGCCAAAGGATCAAAAATCATTTTGAGAACTATTTTTTGTGCCATTGCCTGAATTTTTTTTTTAAATGGTTGGAAAGGTGTCCCACGACGAACTGCGGCGATCGATATCTCAAAAAGTAGCCATTGGAAAATTTTGAAAATTTATATACCGGTCGATACCAACTTGCTTATTTTAAATGGGACACCCTATATATTATTACATTTTTGGATTGTACGCAAAATTCTATGCCTATTTTGTGTATTATGTCTCTCCGTTTTTGACATATTTTAATTTTTATGTCAAAAATGACGTTTGCAGGCCCTAAAAGAATCATTAATTTTTCCTATAAGGAAGCCTTTATTATCTAATTTGGGTTGGATTCCTTGTTGAAAAAGATCTACTTTAATAGATTTTTTTATAATATTTTGATAAGTATTAATACAGAGTGTTCAAAGAATACTCGAATGAATATGAATAAAAGGAAATTGAGAAAACTGTCAAAAATCTATTTTTTCAAATCGAAACCCTCTACTTTTAAAATCTTATCTTATTTACCAATAAAAATAAGGGTAAGTTTGTGTATGGATGTCTATTCCGAAAATTTTTACTCTTAGTTGGCTATGACGGCGTTGGATGCTAAACAAATGTATGTAGATGTCACTTACCATTTGACAAGTATTAATTATCATGCCGGGGCGCTTAAATTATACGCACGAGGATTACTTAACTTTGTTACATTCTCCATAGATTATTATTACTTCTATATGTCTTTGAAATCACTTAATCCTAATCTAATGGTAAATTGGCGATTTTGACAGTTGACAGTTGCCATCCAGCTGTCAAGTCAACATCAACAATTCAACAACTTTACGGTTGACAGCTGTCAAAATCGTTAATCTTATTTAAAATTTGAATTCAGCGACCACAAAACCATAAAGTTATAAAATTATTTCAAGTTTTTAATAATTTATCATAATTTGACACTATTTTGACAGCTGTCAACTGTAAAAAATCTTAAACTGACGTCAGATTTAAATACAGCAACCAGAAAAATATATCATCATTTTTTAAGATCATTAATTATTATAGATTATTTCAAGATTTTAAATTATTAATGTTGGCTTGACAGCTGGTTGGCAGCTGTCAACTGTCAGAATCGTCAATTTACCATTAGATTAAAATTGAAAGATTTCAAAAACATATACGGACTCCTTTCCAAGTATTAAAAAAACAATAGCACAAAAAATTGTTCTCAGTGATTTTTGATCCTTTGGCCACGTTGGGCGCCATATTGAATTTGCTGTTTTAAATTTAGAAAACATTTGGACTAAAATTACTTATACAGCGTGTCCCGATTTTAAACCGACGAACTTCGGGTACAGAAAGTTCACATGAAATTATGGTGCATCGTTTTGTTCAGACGCAAATATCTCGAAAACTAATGCCTCAGTCAAAATTTTACATGAGCAAGTTTTTTTAGAAAATTAACCGTAAATTAGGAAAATCTGATCAGAATTGCGAAAAAAATTAGTGCACATACTTTTTTCCTTAAAATTATGTCGACATGACCACGCCGCACGCCACTGGCGCGCCTCAGTTCAACTTTCAACCATAGCAAAGATGGACCCTCACAACCTAACTATGTGTACCAAGTTTGGTTTCCCTATCTTTAATATTATGGAAGTTATTAAAGAAAAACAAAAAATAAATTGAATTTTCAACACCCTGTATATCCGTTAGGAGGCTCGATAGAGAAGAAATGTTAGAAGGGGTATGTCATAATTTCATGTGAACTTTCTGTACCCGAAGTTTGTCGGTTTAAAATCGGGACACCCTGTATATGAATATGTACATCCAAACATATTTTAATGCAAACTGGACAACCTTTCTACTGAATTCCTAATATAATGATTTTATTGAATTATTCACCTTTTTTCTTTATTCTGACCGAAATTTTAAAGCTGCTATTTTCAAAAACAAACTTTATGCAGCAAGACTAAATTCAGCGTATCTAAATCCTTTAGTGTACCAAATTTTGTTAATTTGCATAAAAAATTGATGTGGTGATAGATTTTTGACGCCTATTTTTACAAAAGCCACCCCTATGTGTCGCCCCTTACCACACTTGCTATCTGCTTAAATCTCTTACCTTTCTAATAAAAGTTTCTCCACTCGTAGGAATTCTTCCTTTTTCAGTGCAAAAAATTTCATATCACAGCCTCCCGTCTTTTTCACCCTGACCCAAGAAGTGGAAGGATGTTTCTTCATCTCTCCCGCATTTTGGTCAGATAGCATCTTAATCTATGCTCGTTAATGGTAGGTGATTCTTAAGTAGTCACCTGTCAGTATTTATGTTAGATGGTTTAGGGTCTTTGTGCTCTGATTCAGTAACCAGACTTCAAATTAGAGCTCTCTAGGTTCCAGATCTAGCCAATTCATCGAATTTTTATTCTTAATGTTTTCCAAAAGCATCTCCATAATCCTTAACATGGGCTGGTATACTTCTCACCTCGTCCTGGGTGAACAGAACGCTTTCAGAGCCACATGCCTGTTCCAACAAATATTTATCGTTCCACACAGTTTTTGACTGCCACTACTGAAGATAGTTATCTACGTGGAGATTAAAGTTTGCGAAAAATGGACCAATAAACTAGCGTTTATTAAAACCTGTGTACACACCTAGTTTTTGTGGATGTTTATTATGGGATTCCTCTATAAAATGAGGATAATCCTCATTTTAAGGAGTAACCAGCAACTACAATTGTTCTTATTTAACAGTTGGTTCCAAGAAAACAATTGTGTTGGCGAAACTAGCATCATAGTTCTGCCCTTAATTGCAATGTTTTAGGTTATAATTTTTTTCAGCCACACGAGAATTTTAATTTTACTCTTATTATTACACAAGTCTACATATATTTGGCCCATATAACAGTGCTTTTGTTGCAAGGCTTTCTGATGCATTTGGGACTTATATTTCAATCCAATCAATAAAATGCCTGGAATCACAATTAAAACCCAAAATAAACAAGAATTGGAATGATAATGAATAATAAAAACGGCTCTAAAAAATGTACGATCCTAGAGTAAAGGTCTTCTGCACTCTGCTACTCTCCAGATAGGTTCTTGCTCCAGATAATTTGTGGGCTACTCGAGAATAATTCATGTAACACACAAGAGAGTTTATTGCACTCTTTGCCCTTCTAATTTGAAGGACTGAAGAAGTTCTCTTAAGTCTTAACTGGTCTTTTGCTTCCACCATCTTGAAAGTATAGAAAGGAATTCCTTTTTTCATCCCATCGACGATGACCATGTGATCATAGGTTCAATATTCCTTAGTTACGGGATATCCTATGTCGAAGAGTCCTGAAAGGCATGTGGTGCTGCCTCTGTAGACCATCATAGCTTGTAGGATGATTTCCATTAAATGTCTACCCTTTCTAGACCCCTTCCTATTTTTGGAATAATTTTAACTTTGGCTGATCTCCAAATCAACGGAATATATTCCAGTGCCAAATTGACCGAAAGATCGCTTCTGGGTTGTGATTGCAGTACCATCTTTGCCAAGTAAGGGAATCTCCAGGAGTAGTTTTAATGAATCCCCAATAGAATCAGAAGACCAGATTTACAATTTGTCAAAAACTTTTTAGTATGCGGTCAATAAAATATCGTAATCACTATCAGTAGTTGCAGTTATATGGTTTACAAAACTTCGTTCTTGATGAGCCACTTTGGACAATATCTGTCAGGGTATGTGCATTAAGATTGCGTTAGTCATTTCTGAGTTCAATGGGGCCAAGAAATGCAGAGATAAGAGACAGCTCAGGCTTTTTAGGAACAATGCCGAGATGCTCGACATACTTTAAACATACTGAATTACCGCTGTTCTACCTCAATTAAAGAAAAATAACCATATAGACTATTCACTTGTCTAAGTAACACATTCTTCTTGTACTCTCAATATCCAGTACATGTAAATTAAAATAATTTATAACTTATCTTTGTAACAGGTAGGTAATTAAAATTATTGTTATATAAAAAGAAGAAAGTTGTTAGAAAGGAATGACATTTAGAAGCTCCAATGATGTGGTTATATTAATAAAAAATAAAGATTTCATAGTAGAGGATATTAATTATTATACAACGAAGTAGGAGAATTATGATGTTGACCTTTGTGTCTATTTAAATAAATACATATCTGTGTATTCGCGTATCAAGAAGATTTAGAAACCATGCATCAGTTATGTAAATTTGACTTAAAAATGTATTTGTATTAATAATAAAGAGTTTATTTTCATGAAAAGAGGAACGAATGTAATAACTTGGTAATAGTTTTCGATCCACCTTTCACTTAAGTTACCGCGTTTAAACATAAATGGCACCAATTTTTACGTTTTCCTAAATATATAGGATAATCACTTCCATATATCACATTATTAAAGGGAAACCTTTTTTTTAGTCTAATAAGCATATTTACATAGCTCTAGGAAAAAGTTCCAGTTCAATAAATTTACTTAAATTTACTAAGTTCATTAATGAATGAAAAATTCCCACCAACGAGCTGTACGTTCCAAATTTCACAAATCAGAATAGGAACCAAAAAGAATTTTTCTAGTGGCTTGTATATCAGTGTATATATGAGTTCTATAGTTGATGTACCATCCTTTCAGGGGATGTAAAGTAGTCAGTCCCTTCTCTATTAAATATTATGCAAGTGAAAAATTCATACTTTTTCCTACTCGATAAAGAAGAGCTCTTTCTGACGTCAGTGATTGGCCACAGTAGCGAATAAAGAAAATATGAAATAAAATTCGAAAAAAAAAATTCTTATGTCATAAACCCAACCATGTGGTTTTATAAAAATAAAATAACTCTTGTAAATGCGTATCCATATATTCCAAATTAAAATACTGGTATTGCCCGTTTATAAATAGTATCCTTGACTTTTCCAAAAGGTTGAAAAGGTGCACACACGCACATAATATGCCTCACACAACGTAGATGCATCTCATTATTTAGAGTAAATACAATAATTTATGTATTCTTTGTATTCACAATGTGTATATTTTTAATTAAGGATAAGTAAGAAAAAAGAAACATGATAATAGTAGCTCTTTGTGTTCAACTAGGGAGGAAAGTGCATGATTTCCGTCTGTGGGTGAAGTTTACTGTCGAAAGTGCGAAGTAATTACAGAAGTAAGGAAATCACGCTTAGCTCCTTAATTATTCAAATGATATTTTACAACTCTTTCAACCGAAGATGTTATCATAAGAAAAATAATAAAAAATATTTAAATTACATGCAGTCGTCAATAGCAGCAGGGCGTAATATTTCTTTTGCTTCCGGCTTCTAACAGCAAGAGGATCATTCCATTTGTTCTATTGAAAATTTGAATAACAATGGGTCAGAACTAAAACACGTCGCTACCAATTATTTCATTTTTGAAGGATACATTTTCACTCTCAATATATTAGTGGTAAAAATCTAAATCCGCATTAACGTAAAGACCTACTTCAAGACTCATGCAGCGGGTATTTCCTCACAAGATTTTTTACCATTGTAACAATACCAAGCCTTTGTTTCGTTCTCTGTATCATTCGTGTCGTAACAGTCAATAAAATCAAACAAAAGAATCGACTGCACAGGTCTCGGCAAGACTACAGCCCACAATCCCAACACTTCATATCATAAATAAATATATCCAGTTTGTTTTATAACACGTCCAAAGGTTGTTATTGCCAATTCCAATACGAAATTACTTGATTGTTCAGAAAAAAAAATAACCAGAAATATGTTCTATAAAACTAGGCGACCTTACTGGCTCCATGTGCTGTGCACCGTCTCGAACCTATTAAAATTATACAAAGACCTTGCTACAGTTACTTAGGAATGTATAATGCAATGTCATTAATACTAAATTACTCAAATGGAAGCTTGTGTCTTTGAAGGCAGTAAGTTAATGTACAAAAGGTATTTATTCGCCAATCAGGAAAAATCGATTTATTTTAAGTAGCTAGGTTATCACTAATATAACAGAACGAAGTAAACGATTTAAGAGATACCTAAGTTAATTATGCATACCGATGCACTTGTTATTTATATTATTTCTAAATGACCTAGAAAATAAACTATGTATTTCAAATAACGCTAATTCTAAAGTTGTTATATACGCTAATGCTCGAGCTGATGATATGATTTCCACAATCACAATGCTTCCTCTATAATTACAGTAAAAACCACGGAGGTACAAACATGGGCATTAAGAGGAGGTATTAACTTCTGTCCGCTGTTTATCAGCGCAGGGTATTATTGCTAGTAGCTTACCGGCTTGACATTTTCGTTCAGAAACTTAGCCTTACATATAATCTAGAAGTAAAGGAAGTACTCGTGTACCAATTCCAAGAGAGAGAACATGTGAATAATTGGCTTCTTCAAAATCAAACGGCAAGGCAAATAATTATTTATTTATTTTAGAGAATGTAATGTGCTAGACTTTGATAGTAGTTCTATTCCTGATCTGCCTCACATAGATTCATTATATCCACTACACCACGCTGATAAGAAGCAACAACTCCAAAACGCTCCCGTAGCCTCACCAGTCACCATGTTTCTTTTCTGGAGGAAATGGTACGAATTTCTGTGTTCTGTGCACTTATTTAAACTACCTGTTTTATGTAAAAATATTGTGTAGTTATGGTCACTCTGTTAATATATTTTGAAAAAACATATAATAGACGGAGAGATTTGAAGAAAAAGAATTTGTGGATACCCGTTTGTTGATATTACGTGAGATAAATTTTTGCCCTGCCGTTCACTTTGACGAAACATCACTGAACCTTTCGAAGATCAATACACAACACTTCTTAGGATATAATTTACATTGTGTCTAGTCATTTGACTAGACTGGAGGTTTCACAGGTAAGTCTTATACTATTCAATTACAATTTTAATAGAAATTTACAGAACTAAAGTCCATCTTTGTTTAACTGTTATGTTGAAAATCGTGCAAACTTTGTTTAAAGCATGCAACTAACAGCTGTTCTGTTATTGATTATTTTAAAGAAACATGGTACAATGCATTTACTTTATTTTCGCCTTTAATTTGTTTACGTTTGGTTTGCTTTAGCGTGGCTGACCCTTTGTTTACATGTGGCTCGTTGACCTCTTTCGCCTCAACAGGTGTTCTACAGCAGATTTATGCAGATGGTTCTCCGACATGATATCCTTTTTTCTTAAACTTGTATTTATCTATTGAGTATACCATACGTAAGTTTCTCGTTATTTGTTTTATTCAGAGGATTATTTCATTTTACTCTGGTTTGATCTGAGTTTATTTTTAATTTTATTTATTTAATAGTCGGGTTTAGTTTAAAATACATGACAATATCTTCTTTGATTGCCTTTTTGTATACGTCATTACACTGAAGCTGTCTGTATCAGTGTACAAAAGTTTACATTTTTCTACAGGATAATTTCGTTAACATATAATCATAGTAAAGTTCATATACGCAAGTTTTAGAAATATCTAGGATAGCCATTCTTAGTGGTTTATCAAATATAATACGAGATTTTTTTGTTTCTATTCCCATAAGCGTGTCACTGAAAATGGATCTGTTCTGGAATTAGGACTTGAAATGAAATTTTTAGCTTCGTAGCGAACCAGCTGCGAACGATTTTCACGATTTGATGTTTTCGAACATTTTCCGTTGTTTTTCCAAACGTAGCATTATTCATTAATTTATAATTATTTTTTCAAACTTCGATTTTGCTTGAGCCCTTAATAATGTGTTTAGGTCTATGCATGGTTGAGATAAAACATGGTTAGTTTTATCTCGGCTCGATTTTCGTAGTGTACTGCGCAAGTAGAAAAACTTGTTGAGTGCCACTAAATAGGTATATGTTTTCTGCAAAGTTGGAACTGTCAACTGTCAAATAACAAATTGTCAAATCTGCAAGAATGTTAAGTTTTGGTTATTTGAATTTATTAATTTAGTCTGGTGGTATCAGTTTTAATTGAAAAATGCACAAAGGTCATGGAGGACTCCTTTAACCACGGCGAGAAATTGAAGAGGATCAAATCTTTGACAATGTAGCAAAAGATGCTTGCCACTCTTGCCAGCTATGCTATTCATTCTCTCATTTGGGCAAGAACTTACTTACATTTATCTTTGTCTACGAGAAATCAACAGAAAAATACAAGATAACTCTAGAAAAACAAACAAGATCACAAAATTTATAGGATTCAAAAAATAGTTATACCTATTATGCTTTATATTATGTAGTTATTATTATGTTGTCCCATGTCCTTTTTAATAGTAAGTAGATTTCAACTTTGTTGAATATCCCTTCATTACTTTAAATTATATATTCTTTTAGTGAATATTATGAACAATTATGTAAATAACATTATCTAACATTCATAATATTCAATGAAACTATTTATTATTATTAATTATAATTATATTAAATTATTTTCAATTACTAAAGTCCACAGCTGTGAAGTTACAACTTTTATTTATTAAAAATCATGATTAATTTCAAAGCTAATTTCATATTATGTCAAACACGTTCTAATTAAAAATGCAGGTAAACACCACGATAATAAGCACGGGCCATATATAAATAGGTAGATTTTCAATTTGTGGTACTTGATTTCAAGATTAGAAGAAACGGCAAAATCTGTCAAATTATTCTACTTTATATTTAAAATTCGCGCCAAGATTTCTACTTGATGACGTAGTCCTAGCGGTAGTCAAAATGTGCGCCGTGACATACCATCTTATATCTCTACCATGAGGTCTATGTAGGATTTCAACCATCGAGACTGTTTAAATTTTAAAACTTTATGGATACCAATCAAGCGTGACGTAAAACTTGCTTTTAAGATTTATGTAGTGAATAACGTAATTTTCCTTAGAATGGAGAGTGGTCAGTAATTTAGACAATTTTGAATTTGGGGTTCTATGTTCAGCGCAGAAAGGTAAATCTTTATGTAAGTCTTGTAAATTTTATATACACTATTGGTAACGTTTAATCTTGGTAGCCGATATAAATGCATTAGACGGAGATAACTTAAAGCATTTACAAGTTAAACAGACAACGCGCTATCCCCTAACTCCCACCTTCCATTCTTTACAACACGCGGTCGAAGGGGACGACGGAATCGGGCGAATGTGTCGAACGGCCGCGGTGTCGCGGCACAGGTCACCTGTGGCACGGCTAGGTCGGCTGAATCTTTGTCGTCGACCGCGCTACACGCACATCCCCTCTTTAGTAGGAGTGTAGGAATGGTTAGGCATCTCTTGTTAACTGAAGGCTTTGCCTCTATGTACCTTCTCTCTTAGTTGCATTGCAGATTTTGCACTCCAAAGTCGAAGCTTGCCAACAGTGTATACTCTTTAGTTTTTTCCATAATTTGTTTCCCTTATGCCTTGAATGAACGAAATTGTGTCTGGCAGTAACCTTCTGACAATTCTTAAGGTAGTTGTTTTGTGAACGATATTTTTAAAATATTTTAGATGCTCTAACTTTCACTTAAGATATAATCCGGAGGTGTACTACAAAAAGCCGAAATGTTCCACTTGAGAGAACTGGGAATTGATTATTTTATATTCTATAATATTATTTGTTTTTAATTGAGGCGTATTAATTTAACGGTTTGGAATGGTTTCACGATAATGATATTTTTACAAATTGGCTGTTTTTAGCTAGAAATCTGGTGTAAATAAATACAACAACAGAAATGAAACATTTTAGCCCAGTTTACTACTTCTGTCACCGCTTCCGCTACTTGTAAAATTGAATTTCATCAATAAAGAATTGAAAGTTCAAGGCAAATATGCCTTTTAAATCGTACCTCTCTCTGTATTCAATTAACCTTAAGGTCGTGTGGAAATTTTGTTCAAATCACAAACAATCTTGGTATATAGATCTCGCTTAACTGATGCGAGTGACCTATCACGGAGCTAAGGTAACGCCCATGGTGATGATTTAGAAAAAATGAACGTTAAAATTGGAATCATTGTTAAGATATAAACATAAACTCCAATTATTTTGATGGGATTCAGCTGCACCCTCTGGTCTCTGAAAGCAAGAATCTGAGAAACTGTGCACATGGTTAGACGTTGCCGAACGCCAGTCATTATTGTGTAACGGGACCAAAGTTGTTTATAAGACAGATCCTTGTGGAACAACCGAGTTGATAATGAAAGTTTCTGATGAGACTTCATCGATTGCAACATAACATAATGTGAGCTATTAGAGAGAAGTAATGTAAAAACTTGCAATTGAAAAGTACAGCTGTTAAATACAAGAATTTAGAGAAAGGTAGATGTGAAAAAATCAAGTAATTCGATTAGTACTTAAATAATCTAAGAACATAAAGCACATCACGTAAATTACATTTAAGAAATGAAAGTTAATAATCAAGTAATAAAATTATCAATTTAAAAGTAATTAGTAGTAATTACTTAAAAAAAAAAACAATCATTTTGTTTCTATGCAAAATTTTTTTAATAAACCTTACATAGAGTATTCAACAAAAAAAATGCATACAAATGAAAAGGATTATAATAATTAAAAATCTTTGTTCCCCTTTTTTCTCTTCAATTAAATTTTCTGTACTATATTTACTGTATAATTTTATATATTTCAGATGCATTCCCCAGAGTACAATTCCAACCTTTAATTTTAACATAAATAGTCAATAGTATTTACGAAATATTAAATCTTTTTTATTGCCTTCAAGTAATAACTTAAACTATTTAGTTCTCAGATAGCAGTTCAATGTGTACACACACAAGGCAATGTGCAAGGTATTCACCTTGCACAATGCACACGTCACAACCAGGTTTAAGGGTGCGTCTCCTGCTGCACTGGGAAGCTTTTAACTAAAATTAATATCTATAATTTATATGTCTTTTTTAACTAATTTAATAAATAATTAACAGAATTATTTTAATCAAAGTAATGGATGCATACCAGACCTTCAGTTTATCTAAATTAATTC
Organism: Rhagium mordax; assembly: GCA_963680705.1. Taxonomy (NCBI): domain Eukaryota; kingdom Metazoa; phylum Arthropoda; class Insecta; order Coleoptera; family Cerambycidae; genus Rhagium; species Rhagium mordax. The sequence continues at coordinate 50,132,221 of OY796662.1, forward strand.
TGTAATAGGCGGGGTGGAATCACTCTAAAAGGATATGGTAATTACTTGGTATCAATCGGTCGATTTTAAATTGGCTAAATGGAATTGTCCTTACTCCATATTAAATTGCTTTTGATAGTAGAATTAACTCAAAGGTTGTTCGTAATGATATATCTGATAAAAATAATATCTAAGTTCCAAAATTTAACAAAATCAATTAAACCAAGTGGGCGAAATGTGAGATAATAATGTTAATCCAACTTGTAATAAATTACTCGATGATTAAGAATACTTTCAATTAACCTTTTATTTGTATCTTTCCATCATTTTCATTTTTTGTAAATAGAGTCCTGTGCCAGATCGATGTTTCCATTTGCGGATTAGGCCGATTTATCTTAAACTCTGATTTACTGATTTTCGACTTGAGCAACTGCCATGTTGTTAACCCTGACTTTTGCTGCTCAGTATATTAACCAAATATGCGTGGTCGGTTGGTTAAGCTTTAGAAACGCATATTCCGGATTCTGGTTCAGCTGGTAATCATTTTCATAGTCGATAATGTGTATCTTCCTTTCCAATACATCTTGATTTCTACGATAACCATTCCCTAATATGACAATATTTACCATTATCTGAGGTACTAGAGAAACTTTTATATTAGCATAAAATATGCGTAAAAAAACAAGTATACGTTTACATTTTCGGCTAAATATAAAGGTAATTTTTAGGACACGGGAAACTATTATTGAATGAAGTACTCATCACGATTAAGTATAATTTGTATGATACAGACCCTGAGGCGATATTATTTCGAACAGGATTTCATTACAAGAGAGAAAGTCTTTGTGTGAAAAATTTTAAATCTAAGGTGCGAGTGTGATGTTTATTACAGGGCGACCCACTTAAATTGTCATAGCTCTAGGAGAAATTCTTGCTCACCAATGTGTATTAATTTTTGACTAATCGTAGGTTAACTTAATTACGGTGTAAGCGTCACACGCAATTTATTTATTGGACTTAGAATACTTTCTATCCTAGTAGCAGTTTCTGTTTGTTCTTTTCTGTCAATAGTTCTTCAACTCTTTTTTATATTCAAGCTTTCGAAACATTATTGTTTCTTTTTCAGAAATTCTGCAAAAATAAAAATTATAGGAGTAATAATTATATACAGGGTGTTTGGGTAAAGGTATTCAGAAATCCAAAGGCATGTAGAACTCATCAAAATAAGCCAAAAAGTTCATATAAACTTTGTTCCAAAATCGGTTCCTTAGGGAGCTACAGCCCCTTTAAGAGGCTTCTAAAAAAGATGTTTATAAGAATTTTTTGGCTTATTTTGATGAGTTCTACACTACATGCCTTTGGATTTCTGAATACCTTTACCCAAACACCCTGTATATTGAAAAGGTAAAAAAAAAGGTTAAAAAAAGCAGCGACATAAATAACTGTAAAACTGTTTCCTTAATAAATACTTAAAATATGGTATGTGACAATATTTTCCTCAAAGTTGATGGCAAAAAATAATTTTCTCAAAAATTAAGATCGTATTTATTTGGAAGAACGTATTATGTATAATTCCGTAAATTTACTTCTAAGGTATTTTCTGGAATGCCCCAAGGCTCCATTCTTCGGGCACGATTTTCTATTCTGTTTATCAATAATATCGTTAACGATCAAATTTTCTTCTCTATTAATAATGATAATAAACCTTTTAATGTTGCCTTCTTATTACGAAATGCACAGAATAATTGAAATTTTTTGCATTTGCCATCGAATTTCTAAAATCGTAGTTACTGGCCGTAGAGGAAATATTTGACACTGTTATAATGTTAGTCTTTGAAACTGAAATTGAAACTTATAAGATATTCGTCCGTTTGTCTGTCCGTCTGTGCGTTACGTCCCATTGTAAACACGGTAACTCAAAAAAGTTCGTTCGAATTAAAATAGTTGCTTATTGTTTTTGAAATAACTCGATTGGTAAACAAAAATGTTAAGGAATATTTTAATAGAAAGAAAAAAATTTATGAATATTTTTAAATGTTTTCGTAACTCGAACTCGATTTGGATCGTCTGTCATGTACAGGGTGATCCCTATAACGTTCTCGCCCCAATTTTTTGGTTTGCCTTTGGAAACAAAATAAAAATATTTAACGCAATAGTATTTTTCCAAGGATTTAGAAAATTTCAACAAAGAAACATTTGAAAGCCAAATAAAAGTGAGAAGAAACATAGCCATGTTTTTTTAAATGGAATTTCCTGTATAGTTTTACAATTTTGAAAAAAGGTTTAAATTCTCTTTTCAAAAACCTTTTTTCAAAATTGTAAAAATATACAGGACGTTCCTTTTAAAAAAACATTGCTTTGTCTTTTCTCACTTTTATTTGACTTTCAATTGTTTTATTGGTGATATTTTCGAAATCCTTGGAAAAAATACTATAAGTTAATTTATTTCAGTGTCCTGAAGATGAAATAAATTATTTCGAAACGTCGACATTATTAAAAAACAGTTTGTTGTTTTGATTATTGGCCTCAATTCCACCCAAACCTAAGAAAAGAAACTAATAACAGGCTACTATGCTCATTTACTATAAGTTAAGTTAAATATTTTTATTTCATTTCCAAAGACAAACCAAAAAATTGAGGTGAGAACGTTATAGGAATCACTCTGTACATTATTAAGTAGGTACCTATCTAAATAGTTGATATTATTTAAGATTTAATGCCGCAAAAAAATAACACAGCCATACAAAAAACCCGATTTTTTCCGATGTATGCCCTGAAACAGAATCTGGCCACTAAAAATTTTGTATCGCGTCATTTTTTAGCTACAAGGCCCAGATATTGTAGAAATAATCTTTCTTAATATTAAAAATTTCAACTTTTAAAAAAAAAGTTTTGGTCTCGTAAACTAGTTTTTCTTATGTTTAAAACTATCAATACCCACGTTTTTTGAGGTTATTGATCAAAATTTTGATGTAGGAATTTCATTTTGACAGCTTCCAACTGTCAAACTGACAGTATGCAAATTTGAACATTTTGAAAAGAAGTCTTTTTATTTATAAATGATTTTATTTAGGCTTTATACAAGCATAATAATAAAAAACATATAAACAATGCAGGCAAAGAGAATTGTATAAAAGTCTTTTTATGCGTAAACCGTTAATACCCACGTTTTTGAAGGTCACTGATCATAATTTTAATGTGAGAATTTCATTTTGACAGCTGCCAACTGTCAAACTGGCAGTATGAAAATTTCAACATTTTGAAAATAAGTTTTTTATGTGCAAACCATTAATACCTACAATTTTTATGTCAGAATTTCATTTTGACAGCTGTCAACATTTAATTCCCGCTTTCAATCTGTATTTCGATATTACGTTCCGTAATATCTATTCAGAAGTTAGGAACTTGTCTTCTGTAGAGCATTATGCGACAAGTCACACTTTATCTAATGGCATAAAAAAAGTAAAACGAAAAAAATGAATTTAAGATGCAGGGATTCGGACACCCAGTATCAGCGGTTGGTGAGGGTGAGAAAGCGGGACCGCAAGCGTCGTCATCATGCGACTGCAGCTCTTCCCAACTTCTGAAGAGATATTTCGCAACGTAATATCGAAGTACAGATTGAATACGGGAATTCAATGTTGGCAGCTGTCAAAATGAAATTCCGACATAAAAATCGTGATCAGTGACCTCGAAAACGTAGGTATTGATGGTTTACACATAAAAACTTCTTTTCGGGGGATCTGATAAATCTGGTAAAAAGCTAATATATCTACTTTTTATAGACCTATTTCATTAATGTCATGTGTATTAAAAACATTGGAGAGAATAATGAAATATAGGCTTGAATGGTGGTTAGCAGTTAACAACCTCAACACAAGTTACTAATTTGGTTTTAAAGGGAAATTGTCTACTCAGCATGCAGCAGGAAATAATAATTAATAATGGATATAAAATTAGCTCATTCCAGAAATAATTATTTAGGAGTCATATTCCTGGACATTGAAGGAGCCTATAATAATGTCAATTTAAACATCCTCGAAACTAAACTATTAGATTATAACATTCCTCCGAATATCTGTAGAAATTTAGTCAATCTGTATCGGAATAGAAAACTATATTTCTATTCCGATACAGATTGACTAAATTTCTACAGATATTCGGAAGGCAATTCGTTACTAGGGCCTCGTTCGGTTGGCCAAGGACTTCCTCAAGGGTCCGTATTAAGCTCAATATTGTTCAATATAAATAATAATAATAATAATAATATTTTATATTTTACAAAATAAAGCCTTGAGGATTTGTGCAGGAGAAATCTACATCAATAGAAGCTCTTAGAGTGGAAACTGGAGAACCTCCTTATGTCTTAGGAGGGAATATCTAAATAAAAAATGTATACTTAAGCTGAAAGAATCACAAGAAGACCATTTTATGGGACAAATTAATAACCTTACAAGGCATGATCTCATGAATAAGTATTGGAAGAAAAGACATTCTCCTCCATTGGCTATGCCTTCATTGGAACCGCTAAATTCGACAAGATCATTATAAAAGCACCTTTAAATTTGGGATCTTTGGAGTTGGAATGCTTATTTTTTAAAGTAGATGTAACTTTTCCCAATTTTTCAGACAACAACATCATTAATAAATTGGTTCTACTTCAACAACTTAATTCTTTGAGAATTATACAAAAATTTATACTGACGGTTCGAAAAGTGATCTAGGTACGGGCTGTGCATTTTTTGTGCCCTTATTTGAAGCTGAACAGAGAATCAAACTTCCTAAAGAGGCCTCTGTTTTCTCAGCTGAAGCATATGCCATACTGGAAGCATTAGTATTCGCTGCCACAGAAAATATCAAAGAGTATCTTATCCTTTCAGATTCCATGTCAGTTCTTAAATATTTGGAAAATATTAATACAATCGCGTTACCTGCAATAATTATGAAAATAATTAAAATAGCTTACGACATACGAAATAATGGGCACAATGTACAATTTATGTGGATAAAGGCACACACAGGACTGGCTTACAATGAACATGTTGACTTACTTGCCAAGAGAGCGTGCACGGAATATAATAAAAAAATCAATGAAACACCTATTTCGGATATCTTTCCTATACTCAAGAAGGGATTAATGGGTAGCTGGTCTAAAGTATACCAACAAGAAGAAGAGAAAAACCTCGAGAAAAACCTACCAATTATTTTCTTATAAACCCAGATATACCTCAACGTCAATGGTATAATGGGATCACAGTGCCAAGGAAAATGTATGTCACTATAGCCAGACTTCAATTTAATCATGGACGATTTCCCTATCACCTTCATAAAATCAAAATAAAGGATAATAACTTGTGTATTTCTGGAAGAACGGGTGATATAAATCACATTTTTTTTTAATGCCATTTATATTCGGCAGATCGAGAGCATCTTATAGATATACTCTTGGCGCCATTAAACATCAATAATGTCTTGTGGTCGAAGAATTTAATAGTATTTCATGCATTATTTGATTATGTAAACTCGACTGGATACCTTGTATTGGAATATGTATTGTATAACTGTAGCTGGATGGATACCATTACTATTATATCCATGTTGTAAACGGGTGTCATTGGCTAATGGGAAAACCAAGGCCATTTCCAAAAAAAAAAATTCTTTTCAAAATGTTAAAATTTTCATACTGTGAATTTGACAGTTGACAGCTGTCAACATGAAGTTCTCCCATTAAAATCGTGATCAGTAACTTCAAGAACGTGGGTATTGATGGTTTACATATAAAAAAAATCTTTTTAAAAAGTTTAAGAAATTATTCTATATTAGTAATATTTGCTATTTAACTATTAAACTGATCTTATAATTCTGAGTTTCCTTGTATACTGTGATCTAGGATCATAATATTGTTTCACTCTTTTCTGTTTCTGACGTTGCAGCAGTTTTTATCAAGAACCATTTTTTTTTTAGAAAATCATGATAAAAAAAATCTCATATGATGCAAACTGTTTAGACCACGCTGCATAGAAAATGGAATAAATGGACAACCTACGAAAATTAAAACTTTCATTAACTATACCTACTGTAAAATTTTCATTTTGTATTTTTGATTATGTTTCTTGTAACGAATTGGATCTTCCTATATTTTAATTGATTTGAATACTGTTCGGATGATATAAAACAAAAAATTTAAACGAGGAACGAGATTTTCTCTGTCCTGAAATAAATGAATTTTGTCAACGTCTTTCATAACTTTAAAACAGACTTTGCGTAATTAAACAAAAATATAATTCAACAAGTACTACGTACGTATATTGGCAAAAATCATTAAAAATATAATTTTTTTATATTTTTTTTCTTTTCATAAACTTATGTAATGTGTATTTAAACATGCAGTATATAAAGTATATACAGATCGGTCGGACTCAATAGTCCAGTTGACTTTCGTTCTTAGAGCACTAATTCACGTGAATTATCGAAATTTCAACTCCCTCCAACCCCTATTTTCAGACCCTTTTGTACAATTTTGGGGTTATTTTTCAAAAGTCGGCCTCGAGAGATGTTTCACAATTTCATTACGAGCATTAAAAAAATATATAATGCTGATTCGATAAAAAAATAAAGCCTGTAGCGACTTTTGAACAGTAAATTTCTGATTCACCCCACTGTGCGTCGCAGAAAAGAAAACGTCATATTATTACCATTAAATACTTTTATAAAAATATTGATTTATGCCCTGAAAATTTACATTAAACGCCACAGTTTCCTACTACATCCTTCTGGAATATATTAATTCTTTAATTAATGCAATTTACTTCAACATCGCATCGTTTCTATTATACCTGGAAAACGGTATCAAGAAGCGACAATCTTTTTGCTTTCTTTTAATATGTAGTGTAACGTATGAACAAATATCGCCAGCTTGCAATTATTTATTTTCTAATATTTGTTAACAATATTTATATTGTGTTTAAACATACAATAATTTCACTTTCTTTGTTTGAGTATGTTATAATTTCAATTAGCCGTTGCTAATTACACGACTAATACATGTATTATTAAAATAATACGTTCGCATTGAAATAAATTAAAGTTTATGATGCTGGTTGCGTGTTTTTGGTAACTTTAACAGTTGTTGGTTGTTTAAATAGCATGTAAATAGTTGTGTTGTGCGTTATTATGGCGTTCATTGTGTAATAGTAATATCATTTTCACGTTATGTTTCTTAAGAGAAACGCATAGTTAGTAAACCAGTGGATTTAACTGGTTTTATATAGTTCTTGAAGCTTTTTTCAATAACTGGTATGTGTATATGTATTGTATGTGTATACATGTATAAAAAATTCAACGGTAGTTTTTAAAATACTTTTTTTGTTGAAAATTTTGTTACAAACAAAATTTGTAACACGAGATTTGTCTTAGATAATATTTAAGACCAGGAAACTGAAAAAAAAAATGATACAATTATATTTTAACTGATCAACAAAAAGTCCCATTACAAAATGGCCAAAACCAAGTGTTTCCAGTTTCAGAACCCAATTTTTTGCATTTTAGCGACTGATACAAACCTGCTGATTAGTCCAGTGCCAATAATTAAAAAAAAAAATTCTTAGCAGTACATGGATGGTCGGAAAATTTAGGATTAATGGTATGGGGAATGGGGAAAAATCGATTGGAAATATTTATTTTTTGATTTTATTGCGAATTTAATTTGAAAAAAGGCCTAATTTTTAATCAGAAAAGTTGATTAACAAAATTTTGATTTTGGAACATTTCAGGACGGAATTACTGTTTCTGCTAGTATAGAAAAACATTGTCATCACTCTAAACATTTCATTTTAATAAACAATGAAGAATTCGTAACATTTACGGAAAAATGGATCTTGAAAAGATCTATGTTTTGGTTTTTCCCATTAGTGACAATGTTTTTCCATAGTAACAGTATTATTTTTTACACCATCTTAAAGTAGAGGTTTTAACGAAAAAAAATCCGTCCTGAAATTTTCAAAAATCAAAATTTTGTTAATCAACTTTTTTGATTGAAAATTAGGCCTTTTCTTCAAATTAAATTCACAATAAAATCAAAAAATAAATATTTCGCTTCAAAAAAATTACAGCTTATTTGAGACACAATAATGTACATTTTCACCAAATCTCATTAAAATCGAATCATTTTTGTGAGAGATAAAAGTAAAAAATCAGAAAATTGGTTTTTGGCGTTTTTCTCAATAGTTTTGAGGTTATGTTGAAAAATGGTTGAAATAATTATCTACAACTTTTGCATTTAAATTTTTCGACAGGAAGTCTAGTTTTGCAGAAAACCACGTTTTCCCCATTTATTTGCCATTAATCCTAAATTTTCCGACCATCCATATACTGCTAAGAATTTTTCCTACGACCGTGCGGAAAATACCACTTTTCCGCACGCATTTTAGTTTCGAAAGTTGCACTTTTCCGCACTAGTGCGGAAAAGTACATTTTTCCGCACTAGTGCGGAAAAGTGCAACTTTCGAAACTAAAATGCGTGCGGAAAAGTAATTATATTTTTATTTGCATTTTTGGGTAAGTTATAATTACATTTTGAAAATGTGATCACGCTCCTAGGAAAAATATAGTTCCTAACATATGCGGAAACTGTCTTTTCCGCAATCGCGTGCGGAAAAGTACGACTTTCCGCACTTGTTAGGAAAATAACTATTGTCGATTTTTGGCCTCTGAAAACCGGTTTGGCACTAGACTAGATTTTCTCGTCATAACCATTATTTTACAGAATGTTTTGTTCTAAGTATAAAAGAGGTACAGTTTTTGCCCTATCTGGATTTCAAGATATTTTCGAAAAAGTATAAAAACCCCGTTATTTTGTTGCTAGCATTAGTAACTTGAATGCGAAAAAAATGCGTATAATACTTTAAAACCATTAGTGTGTTATTTTCTACAAATTGTGTTCTTCTGGTTCTCAAGACACAACCAGACAAAGGAAATCAAGAATGAACAAATAGTGTAATAATTCGTTTTACAAATATTAATGCAGTACAATTAAATGTTAAGGACAAACGTTATCCTAAACAAAGATTGTGAAAGGACGTGGGGCAAGGACTGTCCTTTCAAAACTGCGCTCTTATAATGAGAAAAAAAAAGAAAATCAGTATCTACCTTTTCATATGGATTACTAAAAATTTTTCTCTACTGCTAGTGTTTTCTCTTTAAATCAATACAAGTTTCTCTTCTTGTTACCTGACGGACCACATTGACACTCATTTATTGTTGTAATCAAATTTTATTTGACTTCTTATTTAAACAATTTATTTAAGTGTTAGTTTCTAAAAACAATTGAAAATTAAGGTACAGCATTTAATTATCACCAGAATTTTATTATCTTTCCACAATCATTTACGAATTTAAGATTTTGGAAGCTGATAAGTTCAGGTGCTTCCAATAAATTCTACTGGCTCACTGGGTATACCAAACACATAATTTTTTATATGATAATTGCACCAAGTTCCTTCAGTTTCAATCATTGGGGTGAAACCAACTTGGTTGGTGAAACACCTGTCGATTTGGTTGCTTTGGTGTTAAATGGAAATGCCCCATCTAGATGACAATCCTAACAATTAATTATAGAATAAACGAATTGGGGCTTCTACTATTAATAATAGAAATCAGTAGCCTGTACATTAAGGATCGCACCAGTGAAATTTCGTCGTTTGGGCGTGGGCATGTAATTACGATATGTTTGGCGATGGCCGGACAAAAGCAAACATGCTAAACGGTAATTAAAATAAAGAAGAAATCAGAAAATGAAAACTGAATATTACCGGGTTTTAAAGTAGAGAAAGTGCGTGTAGATTATAGATTATATTTGCACGTCATAGTTGTAAGGCTTTCATTCGTGGAGAAAAACAGTTTTATTTACCCAGGTATGCCAGGAACTATACTACCGTTTTCTTAAAGTCATATAATTTAATTATTAATTACTTCCAGGCTTTTTATATTGTTTCACGCTTTGTGCACATACGTATTAAAATTCTATAAAGTTAAATCGCCTATTATATGAATATTATTTATATGCGAAATAACTCAGCAAATATCTTTTTACAAAATAAATTATTTAAATATTTTAATATTCATAAATTTGGTCCAATGTGTGTTTACATACATATATCTTGGATATTTTTGGATTCAACGAGCTGTAAAAACGACAAGGAATTAGCAACATGTAGTCTAATTAGGAAATTGGATTACGAATATAAACATTTATGGCGTGAGTATATAAAATCGTAATCTTATTAGGATCGGATACTTAAGCAATATTATTATAGCATGGGTATATTAAAGGAGGAATTTATTTGGAGACAAATTATGTAGACATTAAGCAAGTATCCTTTCGTAAATCAAATAATCAACCTGTGTTTGTGTGTATTTGACAAACTGTGGTCAAGTATGTACAATACTGGTAAATGAATTAACATTTTAAAATCCGCAATATTGTTGATTAAATATACCAGTATACGCTAGTTGTTGTAATTAAGAAATTTTAGGCAGTTGTGGAAAATGGTGACAGAAGCAGGTCCAGGCATCCCCTAATCCTCGTGAGATGGTAGAGTAACAACTCTATTACCTAATTTGTTGATAATTATGGTATCAAATGGGAATATCAGATTTTGAAAGACATTTTTTTTATTATATTAAAAGGTTTTAATGGAAAAATATTGATGTTGATTAAAATAACTGTTTTATTATAACCTAGCTCATCTAACTTTCGTTGGAATCAGAATTAATATTTTCTTTAGACGTAGAAATATCATGCTTATGTCAGAAATATTTTACAATATTGTGTATATATTAATATCAAAGTGATGAAATTCATAACCTGAAATCTTTATATATATATTATTACTTCTGTATTTCGAGTAAATGCTAGAGAAGAAAATTTAGATGAAGATCATAATGTGTGCAATGTATTACATTAATAAAACAGAACAGACTCTTGAATTCAACATTAGAATTCACCAGGCACTGTTTTTTTTTTCTGAAAATTTGATTGATTCTAAGGCTTTTGCAAAGTTGATGATTTGGAGATTGGTTTTTAGGTTCTCTTCTGCGTTCAATATTTTGAAATATTGTAAAGCTGCTAGTTGGCTCTTACGTTCTAGATACAGTTTTAAATGAACCAGTCGATAAGCCTTGCTGACGGAGAAGATCAAGAACAGTAGTAGCTAACCAGCTAGATAATCGACTCAAGTAGTGGAGGGAAATTTGTCAAAATAATTTTATTAATGAAAAGTGATGTAATCGGGAAGTTGATTTTTTTTTTGGTTTTTTGTTCTATACATGCAAATGAGTAGAAAATTGAAGAAATTAGCAAAATCAGGCTGGAGCTTCGCGAGAAAAGGGCATAAAAGTGCATTTTTGATGCATTTCGATTGCATTGCTACAATATTTTTAAAATATCTCTGACTCGAGTGAAGTTAGCGCCGCTTTTTTTGAAAATCGAAAATTTTTCACGAGTTCCCGGTAGAAAAGGCAGAGTTCTGAGCGGCGCTCGATGAGTTCTACAAGAGTTGCCAACGAGAACTCTCGCTAAAAAATCGCTGCAATTGTTATTAACAAATTGGTCGAATTTTCAAAGTTTTCTATTTTTACGCTCCTAAAACTGCAAAATTCATTTTGCGATAGTTCTGATGGGAGTTCTGAGTAGCGATTTTTGAGCGAGAGTTCTCGTTGGCGACTCTTGTGGAACTCATCGCGCGCCGCTCAGAACTCCCATCAGAACTATCGCAAAATGAATTTTGTAGCTTTGGGGGCGTGAAAATAGAAAACTTTGAAATTTCAACCAAAAATTTGTTAATAACAATTACAGCGATATTTTAGCGAGAGTTCTCGTTGGCGACTCTTGTAGAACTCATCGAGCGCTACTCAGAACTGATTTTTTGACTAAAACCTTTTTATATATAAAAAAAAATTCATAACTTTGAGAAAACGCGGGAACTATTTTCAAAAACCATCAGGAACTCCAGAACTCTTCTGCCTCTACCGATAAATTCCCTCAGAACTCCTTTTTTTAAAAAAACGGCGCTGCGTGAAGTTAGCGCCGTCATATTGATTTCTTCGATTTCTGAGCCTAATTCACCGGAACTCATTATGTTTCTCTACTAGAACTCTAGAACTATGCCTTTTCTACCGTGAACTCATGAAAAATGTTCGATTTTCAAAAAAAGCGGCGCCAACTGCACTCGAGTATATCTCTGGCCCTATTGGTCGTAGAAAATAAAAATAAAACTAAAATACTCGTAAATGAATAAGATATCAAACTGTTGGGGTACAGTTACATTTAAGGTACATCCTAACCTCAAAAAATTCAAGTTTCTCAGTTAATTTTTCTTTTTTTACTAATAATGCAGTATGTGGGGTAAAAATCTTCAGATCTATACGAGAATTGAAGAAAATATGTATTTTCATGCTATAAATACGTGATTCAATTTTCAAAAATGCACTTTTATGCACTTTAGCTTTACAAGTTTTCAAAATATTTATTACAGAAGATGTTTCTATAAATTTCATTGATTTTCTATTTAAGATTCTACCTTTGTGGGTTTATTTCTTTAATTAACCGAAAAAAAAAAAACAGTATATCGTACAATAAGTTTTATAGCCGAATTTCAAATAACTGCAAGCTTTTGATTGGGGAATCAGAACACGAGAATATAATTAGATCCTACAGCTTCTAATTCCATCTTTCATCTAATTTAATACATGTACGTTCTTCCAGTATGAATGTATGCAACTAAATGGATTCTTATCTAAAGATACTTACAAATTTCCAAGGAAATAATCCGCAATCATACCTGTAACAAGAAAAATTTTAATTAGGAAAAATGTGACGAAATATAATTTTAGTTCACATAAAACTCAATAATATTAAAATTATTTTTATTCTCGTTTAGTTTTAAAATTAGATTTTGAAGAAATGTCACATTGAATAATAAACGGCCATGTAAAGGAATTAGGAATGACTTCATTATTGTCGTTCATAACACCAATTTTACCATATCGACTATGTCTTCTCCTGGATTCCTCCCAAGGTGTCCAATGAGCATATTATGTGAAAATACAAAAGAAAAAATGATTCTACAATTTGTGTGATGCTCGAAGAAGATCTCCATGTCCTACCTTTTAATAATATATTGTAATCATGATGTGTTCTGTTCTGCTCTGTTCTTCCATTGTTGCCTTTTTATTACCTTTATTTTATTATATTTGTTTTAGAATGTTACCCTATTTAATTATTTTTTGCCTGCGCACCGTCGTTAAATACCTGCATCTTGATATGTAACACTGTGTACTGGACCAGGCGAGAATGCTCGCTTTGGAGTTGCTTTAACCCTTGTCTCTTGGTTTCAGGGTGTTCCTGGATACACCAGGTTTTGGAGAATTTACCGTTGTTGCTGAATTTAGATTACAGGAACAGAGGGCGGACAGCAGCGGACTGAAAGAAATTTATTATTAATATGGTGAGTTGCATTATTTACGTATACACTGTATATCGGAGATCACGTTTATACAGCATAGACCAATAGCTAGCTCACTTCAGCTGGAAGAGAATATAATGATTACAGGAACAAAGGGCGGACAGCAGCCGACTTACTCTTGAGTTCTACTCCTTACTTACTTGGGCACGTCTGGTCAGGAACAGCAGCGGACGGGTACTGAATGTAGTTCTGTCGGATTCGGAATATCAATACTCTCTAACCTATCAGAGTAGTAGGGATGAACGCCAAATAAGCAGCGCAGTGAAGTAAATGCGTCACGGCTGGACTTTGCCGAAATTCAGGCCCTGGTTAACTTACTTTACGGTGGGTACGTCTGCTTGCTTTCGATGACAGCTCTTGACTGACTTCATGCAGCAGCTGATATTCCGAATCCAAGAGAGCTGAAGTTCAGCTCTCTTGGATTCGGAATATCAATCTTCTATCAGCTGGCTGAGTGGTAGGGATATGCGTAATGTCGCAGCGCAGTGAATAAAGGCGTCCCGGCGAGGCTCTGACGCAGGGCAGCGTGTCAACGGCCAGAGCGCTGCATCGTCACATCTACACTCGCTGGCTCATGCGGGCAGACTGGCGCGGATACGCTTTTAACTCGTAGGACAGATATCAGCGCGGTATATTATTTGTTTGTGCTTATATTAATTACGGATTTATTGATTACTTACTAATAACAGGACAGGTTATATTATAAATCAAAATAATTAACTGGTTACAGGTGATAATAATATATAAATGCGGAAAACAATAACTTAATTCTATACGGGGTGTATCGAATAACGTTATATTGAACAGGAATTAGTAAAGAAAAAATCACTTCGTTACAATAACTTAAATGTATTACTTATTAACTAACATTATTATAATTATTGGACAATTAACTTAATTATTTAAATTTAAAAGTTCGTTAAATTCGAGGTTACTTCAAAGATTTGATATGAATCGTTGTTGATGTAGTTTCTCAATGAAGACGTGCAAGTAGCCCCGAAATTGCTAAGCAAATTGTATTAAACAAACTTTTCTATTGATTATTGAAAACTTGGCTGGCCATGTATTTTAAATACATGACAATATAATAGACTTTTTGCTCTATTAACACCAAACCTTTGGGAGCAGCAAAAATCCCATAAGTATATGTGGAAGCAATGCTTATTGGCACCGAAGGTTTTAGGTTCCATCTGCTGTTTCTTAATAAAAGTTTGTCATAGGTTATTTACATCTTAGTCCATAATCTTGGAAATCATAGTTTATCGAAGCAGCCTATCCTTTATTTTCTCCTAAATATACGTCTCCTCTAGTGCTCTCCATCTTTTCTAACCCAGCCACATGAAACTATCTTCTTCCAGCAATATGTCTAAAATCCTCCACTTATCTTTTCTGATGCTTTGCTTATAAGGCTTTTGCGGATTTGTAGGTATATGAGTTTCCTAATTTTCTTCGGCGTTGATTATTTTGAGTTCTTAGCGTTTCTTCTTCCAAGTGAGCTCTCCAAAGGTACTTGCATAAAGAGTATCCATCCGATTCGGTGCTTGTTCCAGGTTAAGTTTTATATTTGTATCGATGAATGGACTCTAAGTTTAGGTGTATTTAGATATCTAAAAAGATATATTCGATATTTAGCTATCACTGTGCATTTCTTACACTTTTACCAACAAATGCACAGTGATAGCTAAATATCGAATATATCTTTTTAGATATATACTTTTGCCAAATTTGTTTGGCTGGGGCAATGTAATCCTCATGAAATACCTATATGGTGTATTTAGAGGTGTTACTGTGGGTAGGAATACATGTTTTTAGGTGGTGGTTAGTGATTTGTTCCGCCTACTATTATGATCAAAATATCACGATGTTTCTAGTTGCCAAACATTCAAAGGAAACGATAAAATTTGACGTCAACAAGAAATTATCGGCTGAGAAGATATAGCGAAGTCTTAGAAAATATGCAAAAATCCAAATAATTTCAACCCTGACGTCGGACTACAATTGTTTATGATGCCAAGCAAAGAATAATCAACACGGAATAGAACCCGGAAACTCTTCTAAAAAACTTCCTATGGTGATTTTTAGTCTCCAATATACCGGGTGACCACGAGATGAGGTTACACTCTGTAACTTATTTGTTATTAAACCGATTAATTTTAAATTTATAGGTGAGGCATAACATCTAAATGCGCAACTTTTGATACTTGGTAGCCTTATTTTTTACTTCCGATTTAGCCGGAAGTGATGTCAACTTTCTTATTTTAATAACAACTCTACCTGTTTTTGTAATGTATCTTATTCGTTATAAAATTTACAATACATTGATATGTCACACAATGACATTTCATTTCAAAATGGCCGAAAAATTAAATTTTTTCAAAAATATTAAAATGTCAATTAAAAGATATTGAAAATTAATTTTTTTCCAAAGTTGGCCGTGAAATCAAGAGTAATGAATTTGACATGTTTAATTTTTAATTTGCATCAAAATTTCGTTTTGGCGGCAAGATATTAGAAAAATAAAATAAATATTAGGAGAAATTTTTATTTAATTTTTATATTTTGTGAATAATTCGGTACGTTAACGGCATTAAATCAAAGAGAAGAAACAAGCAATTGCAAAATTTAAAAAAAGTCAGGTAGGTGTATTTAAAAAAAATAGTTTTGAGTATTTAAAAATTGCAGAAAAATATTTATCTTATTTTCCTAATATCTTTCTGCCAAAACGAAATTTTTGTACAAATTAAAATTTAAACATGTCAAATTCATTACTCTTTTGATTTCACGGCCAACTTTGGAAAAAAATTATTTTTCAATATCTTTTAATTGACATTTTAATATTTTTGAAAAAATTTAATTTTTCGGCCATTTTGAAATGAAATGTCTTTGTGTGACATATCAATGTACTGTAAATTTTATAACGAATAAGATACATTACAAAAACAGGTAGAGTTGTATTTAAAATAAGAAAGTTAATATCACTTCCGGATAAATCGGAAGTAAGAAATAAAGCCACCAAGTGTCAAAAGTTGTGCATTTAGATGTTATGCCTCACCTGTAAATTTCAAATTAATCGGTTTAATAACAAAGAAGTTATAGAGTGTAACCTCATCTCGTGGTCACCCGGTAGAAGGCGACTAAACCATCTGCCCAGGTTTGGTAATAAGACCATTTTATTTAACAGCTCTTTCGAATTTGTCTCTAAACATCTTTAATACAACTGAAGTCACTATTTGGTTGGAGCCTATGCGATATTTAGTCATAATTAAATGGTAAATACGTAGAAAATCAGTGCAGATGGAAAGCTTTGGATGGATATATCCAAAGCCAATGTAACCTATTTATTGTGTTATAGCCTCACTAAATTGATCAGGTGACCAGGTGAGTAATTACTAAATAATTTTATCAATAAATCTTTTGTGACTGTTCAGAATACGTTGACATTTTATCAATCAAAAGACTTATATCCTTGTTCACCTTACTGAAAGGCTATTATTATGAGTTTTTTTTTCAAGTATTGAAATGCTAACAATCCAAAATTAGCGTTAAGAAGCCTCATTGCAAATCGCCTTGAATTATGCTGCAATTATGCCATCATAACAAATAAGGATCGTTCATTATATTTTGAATAATTTAAAATCCGTTACGCTAAAGCCAGTGCGAGCAGAAAGTGCCGAGGAAGCCTAAGGAAGATTCTGCCTCGGATACATTATTACTTACTGTGTCAGTGGGATGAGGATGCTACTCTACACCCACTTTTATTCGCTGTTGTATGTAGTCGGTCCCGACCTAAGAGACGAGCTTCGTAGCAGCGTTGCCGAATCTTTATTATGATTTTGTTCTATTTCCGTAATTGTTAAATAAATCAGGACCAACATATAAGGACTCTTCGCTGAGTAATTCTTTTGAATTTTAGAAAATAATTGTACATTCTGATTCGTTTGTCAGTCAGAAAATCCTTTCTGTTCCCTCTTGTCTTTCGCATACTAATACGTCCATTTAGTTCCGCCTCCTTGTGTTAAAATTGGACTAATTTCTTTACTAAGTTTCTAAATGTCTGCAGGTTGTTTTACGGTTTGCAAAATTATAATCTTTTTACCTCTTCAAATCTATTTTTTGTTTAGACGAATCCTTAATATCAAAAATATACAGCCTTCCAAAGTCAGTTTTGCACGACCACCGACATCATTATGTATGTTGTATGTAAACTAGACAAAATGAAGCCCACGCGGCAACGGTGTACAAACGTCCGAATCGTCAGTACATCCTGGGGCTCCAATCGACCTACCGACACTGCGTTCTCTGCCGCGGTACCGCTAACTGTTGACCCACACTCTCATCTTGGATGTGAACACAGCATCTAGTTAACGGTCTTAGCACTCGGCTTATACTTATCAGTGGTCTTTTAGGCCTGTGCGTCTATGTTTATGCGTAGCGTACACGAAGGTCGTGGATTGGGGTCAGGATGGCTGAGAGTGGCGCAGGGACCTGTATCGGAGTAAAGTTGTTCTTTGATTTTACGCTCGACAAACTAAATACATAGATGCATAAGTATTTAAATACTAAAAAGTATTTAAATATCGAGTATTTAAATACTTTTTGGAACAAGTATTTGTATTTACACTTGTAAATACATTGCATGATTAACGGAGTTTCCTCAGGAACGTTCTCCATCAAATCTGGTGTTACGTAAGGGTATGTTTTATCACAAGTTTCTTCCTGAAGTTACTTTTATTTCATGCTATGCACTTGTGAAAGGACCGCCAGCACTGAAATATTATTATATTATTGTAGAAGGCTTTCACGGTGGGAGTTCTTTGGTCGATTGCCGAAAGAGAATTTCTATAAAGGAGCTAAAAGGCAATTTTATGAATGGGATTTGTTATTTGTGCGAAAACACTTACTTTTAGAATAATTCTATGCGTGCATATGACTAGTTCGAGTCATATTAACGTCAGTAAGGAAAATAATCTCAGGAACGATTCTTCACACCAGGCGTACACTTTCTATGTATTATACAGAAATGACCCGGTACCCCATTCGGACACCTCGGCCACCAGCAGGTCACCTGCTACAACTGGTATATTACAATTTTCGATTCAGTTCCAAAACATTTGCAATTCAAGCGAGTCCATTCACTTCCCATTTTGCCAATGCAGACCAACGAGGAGGTCTCCGTCACTTGCAATGAGAAGAGAACTTTACCTCCTCATCCCAACACAACCACTAAGGACTGGATCAATCTTAATAAGAATCGATCATGAGACAGTCCAATCTCCGTGCTGTTGGAGAGGAGTCCTGTGGTCTGCTTGGGCTCTACCTTCGAAAGGTAAGTGTGTGTCGTTCGTCAACAAACCCGTGGCCATAACTTAAAATGTGACAATGATAAAGTGGATTATTAAAATCCGAGAATCTCTGATTTGCTGGATCATGCTTGGGGCATATCTGTGTTATAATAAATAATAAATAAATATAATAAATAACACCACAGATAATACGACCCCCTTTATCCCTGAAGACTCTGAAAGTCTTGTGCGGGAGGGGGCTACACATTTAGAGACAAGGGACACACACCCAATATCCGAGTATACTAGGATTAATTTCTTTGTCCGAAAAAACCCCAGTGCCACGGCCGGGAATAGAACCCGGGACTGCTGGCTGAGAGTCTAGTATCCTAGCCTCTCAACCAACCAGCCATTATGGCCGAAAAGTTAAAATGAATTTGGTATCTGTATTGAAATTTGACATAGTTGAACTAAAAAATCCTGCTGAACATGAAATTTCATATTTCATGCACATCAGGCAAAATAGAATTTTGGGGATTTGGAATTGAGTTGAAAATTCACTTAAAAAATATAAAAAAGGGTGTATATGGAATCTTATATTCCATGCACATCATACAAACCTATAATTTTATATTATTTTAATAAAATAATTTTGGCTGCTATTGCAAGGTCCTTTAATAGTAACACTGACCACCAGATGAATACACTTATTCCTCACCACTTCTGATATAATGTTGTATTAATGAAAGCAATGTAATACAAAACATATATGTTGTGGTGAAAGTGGGGTGAAAATTTTATTTTATTTTAATTATTTTTTATTTTCTTTTAACTCAATAGTTCCTTCCACCTATCACACACAATATTTCTTCCCCAGCACACACTACACCTGTTTTAGATCTGTCAAAGAGAATGCTTGTGAAACTAGGAGGTTTTATTTACTAGGGTTAGACTGATCCTTCTTTTATTTTAGTTTTTCAGGGCCGTTAGATGAGTTCCTGGTGCTTTCGGAGAGACTTACCTTGCTCTTACTGGTTTACTTTTGTAATTAATGACGATAAATGATATGAAAATAGATTCTGCTTAATTTTATTTGTCTTAAATTGAATGGAAAAGTCCTATTTGAGCTAGCTGCTCCCTCTAGATAGTTTGTACTAAGGTGAATTAGAGACTGCTAATTGTAACTCACTGTGCCTAGATGGCGATTACTTTAGTCTTTTATAGAGATTTTATAGTTCCATGAAAGAAAGATCAGATTCCTCAAAACACATAATACAATTTATTGAAGATTAACGACAAATAATCTTAATATCTAATTAGAATAAGCCTCCGATAACTTAATTTATTTAACGTGCAACAAAATTTGTTCACTGTGTGAACTATTATCAAATTCTTAAATTGTTAAAGCTTAATTAAACGAGAATTAGCGCTCTACACTGGTTTAGGAACTATGCTCTCTGGGTATTTTCAGACAATGTTTTAGGTTGTCAAAACTGAAATTATGGCTGTTTGTTGCCTGCTTATGTGGTTCTTACACTTTGTATATGAAAAGTTAGTCCACTTTGGGTAAATTAAACGTTATTTTTAAGTTAGGTAAGTACCTTGTATATTTATTTCCTTGTTCGGATATTTTCCTCTGCTTCTGGGCATCAATTTGTTTGTTCTTGTTTTGAAGTATGCTTGTAACGACTTTTTACTGGTTTTGGATTTGAATTTCTCAGTAATTAATTAGATATTTTTGATTTTTTTAGGAGCCACGCCGAAAACTTCTTCCTCTTTTTCATTCAAAGGACGCTCTCGTCGACTGTTTGTTATTCATCGTCAAGGAGTTTTTAAGAAATTTGTGCATATTCCATAGCAATCTAGACGGATGACATTTCTGTTTCGTAAGTATTTTCTAAGTTTTTCCTCTTATATGGATATAATATCGTGAATTATGTTTCCTTTCAGCTTGTTGGAGCCAGGACCTTTCTTTTGATGCCCCATATGTCATATTACGTTTGATGAAATTTTGATCCTCCGAAATTGGTACGTTCTCACACTGATTTTTTAAATTTCACTTTTTACACTGTTTGACGTTTAAATTTCACTTGATTTTTGTTGGTTGTGCACAGATTAACTTATTCTACTTATATTCTATTACAAATTTGTCTTAAACTACATATTTGCATCGACTGCAGGTATCTGAACTTTTTTTATGTCTGTTTAAACTTTTAAATATCCCTTATTTTCATCATAGTACATTTGTAATTGACTCTTGTACATTATAAAACTATATTTGTGTAGGGTTTTAGTAAATTTATTGCAATTTGACTGTTTTTTAGGTGTTACGAGCCTCTCTCCGTGGACTATTTTCTACACGATGGCTGCAAGTATCTTTAAGAGCAAAACAAGTTTCCCAAGATTTGTAGCCTTTTAAGGTGACACTACTTTGCTTCGTAAGCAAAATCTCCTGGGTCTTTTTGAAGTAGGAATTTTTACATTAATTTATTTAGAATTTTATTTTATTATTTATTTTTCACCTGGGGTATACATGACTGGTTATAAAATTTATTAGAATCATTTTGCTTTGTTTAAAATGTTATATAAGTTGCATATGCAACTGCTACAAATAAAGTAGGTCAAAAAGTTATATTATTTCTACGATGAAAGGTATCTAATTTAGAATAACCCAACAAAAAAAATCTATAATATTGCACAATTGTAATGTAAACGTTTTTGAGGCTAAATATGTTAATGGATCAATAAAAGAACTGCTTTTTTGCAACCAGAACATAAAAATGGCATTAAATTATCAAAAGTATGTAATTTGAAATTTTTTTGAATAAGTTGGTTTCAGTTGCAACATTTTCGATCTTTCACACGGTCGTTAAATCCACACGAAAAACTTGGCGTTTTTGTTATCACAAAATTAATTATTGCCACCTATGTTGAAATATTATATAAATCCTGAACACTGGAAAAAATATTGTATTCAATCGAACCTCCCATTCCATATAATAATGGAATTAAACAGAGGTCTATAAATAATTCAAGAAATAAAAAAGTAAATGTTAATTTCATGATTGATTTGAAACTCATTTTACATCTTTATACAAACAGGATATGAGTGTATTCGGGGTTTTCATGCAGTTCCATTTACTCCTTATTTTGGGTGATCAGTTTATTTCATTCCCAATTGTTTTCAAGAATTGTTTGATTTATTTTTAGGTCAAAATATTTAAGGATCTCAAATCCATTCAATATTTAAACTCTAGAAAAGTAGAATAAAATTATTTGATAAATTAATATCACCTAACGAATAAACATGTCAGACATGCTCCGCTAACTGAAAACATTAGATCATTAGATAACCATTAGTTTGAGCTTTAGATTTTGAACAGTATAGTTGTCGTTTACTTATCAAAAATGGGTTTTAAGTTTCTTCCAACCAATCTCATCTATCTTGTAAAGTAAGAAAAATATAGAATGATATATAAAATTAAGAATATCTCAGCCATTAAGCTTGCGACTCTTTTTTTTACCTAGCTGTACTGTTTGTAACTTACTATCAGGACTTTACAGCTTTTTAAGACGGAATCTCGGGCGCCAGTTCCTTAGTTTAAAGTGCAAAGAACATCACTTTCTGGCTCACCGGAGTGAGAACACTAGTGGACTAGATAAACAGTGGAGAAGACGGTTCCTTCTGTCCAGGGATCGGGATGACTGGCTTGTCAATCGGACTGGACAATTTCCCTCTATGTAGGGTTTTCTAATTATTAAAGAAACGCAAAGACTACTGCCATAAATGCAGAACTATTCTACCAAGGAAGGTATTTTCCTGCTTAACTAAAAAAATTGACTTAGAGCAAGCGCTGGGGCGGAAGACAGCCACCCAAACGGGAAATTCAAAATTTCGCCGACGCGTATGATAAGTCCACGTTATGAGTTAGAGGCATTTTGTGTCTGTGACTGTGCTGACCACCCAAGCGGGAAATGTCGACTTAGCCGGTGAATGTTTATAGAACAAAATGCAAACAGCGAAGTGATATTACGAGCTCTGGTTTGATTTAGTGGCACATAACTTCGGTACTTACAAATAACATAAATTCCGAATATTTATACTTAATTGAAGGCGGCGTGGACGGCTAGTAGCGGACTACGTTGTATTCTTACCAAGATAATTTGCAGAGAAATTAATCGGAGCGGCGGTTAATTTGTAGGTTCTGGTGGTTTTGCTAAGGCGATGGTATCGACAATCTTCTAGGTTCGACAAATCCTTTTCTGGCTGTTCCCTACAAATTTATTAGTTCTTTTTTCGCCGACGTAGTCGGCGTGCTCACGCGGTGAGTTGACTCCGGACAGCTGCCTCGAACTAGGAACGCTGCTTATTAAGTCCGAGCGTGTTATATAAATTGCTACATTTAACCGAGCTATCTGAAAACGGAAATGTGTTGCTTGCAATTTTTAGACTATGCATATTGAAAAAGGAACTGGATTAAAACGGACATGGATTAAAATTTTAACAAGTTTCAATAACGAATGGTTTTTACTTCTGACTCGATTATTATTTTGGAACAATTCACGGATTTTAGCTATACAGGGTATTATCGAAAATTAACCAATAAACTAATTAATTTACTGCTTGTTTACCAGCAGCTTTTACGATTCAATGTTAATATTAAATATTTAAATATTAAAAAAACAAACAATCCTTGACGAAAAAAAAATCACATGTATTAAATTTTGAACAGCAATTTCTTACCAAAAATGGGTACAAGCTTCCTTTAACCAGTCTCATCTAGCTTGGAAAGTAGGAAAATAGAATAGATTTTATTTTTCGGATTTAAATTTTTTTTTAAATTAATTTTTTTTCTGCAATCTTGTTATGGTCTCTACTTATGCGTTTAGCGAGAAGGGTGGTTTCATTCCGTTGAATAATGCGTACTATTGATTTTCGTCGTTGAGTGAAAGAATTATAAAAAGGCGTAACGCTATAATATTCATGGTTGCAAGATGGTTGCACTTTCGCAGCATTAGTTGAGATTGTCAGTGTGGTTAGAATTGTCACACTTGTGCGGACAACAGTGTGGTTTGAAAATTGTTAAGGCAATATCGTTGCTTGTAGACGTGCGACAATTTTAACCTCACTAACAATCTCCGAACTAATGATACCTACGGAAGCACCATCTATCTCTCACAACCAAAAATATTACTGCGGTGCGACACAATTCACTCACTCAAAGGTTAGGCGGAACTTCTTCTAAAACCGTCTCCATTGAAAAATGAATATAAATTAAGGGACATAAACAGCGTCATAGAAAACAGTGTGTTTAGTGCAAAATACGAAAATAAATAGACATTAACTCTGTATTTGCTATGCAAGGTTGAATGAACAGAATATGAAGAGTGTAGGATAATAGGAACATGAGAATGATCTACAAAGGTAACTCTGGAAGCATCAGGAGTCTAAAGTGTTCTCTGTTCGCGTTACATGGCGACTAAGAGACATATACCGCTTCAAGAATATATCAGACTTCAGACTGACCACGTGACGTTAGCGGAACTAAGTCACGCCTATCAATGGTGCGCAAATGAATAGTACGCATGACTAGCCAGGCAACGAAGCCGTGCCTCTTGCCGGATGCATAAATAGAGGCATTTGTGCCAACAGCGCTTACTTTACTTCAAAAGAGGATCTTGACAGGACGATCAAATTGAAAAAAATTATTGTAGAACCTGAAAACGTTTATTGTTTCGTATTTCAGTGTTCAAGTTTTTGCGTAACAGATTAGACGATGTTGTGGATTTTAAACATATATTGTATACATTTTAAAGCGCTATTAGACACAAAATAAAATTTACGCAAATCGTCCGGTACAGTAATTACTGAGTAGGAATATATTTTAAAGCCAATAATAATATATTTTAAAGCCAATAATAATTAGTAGCTATACGGCATTCGGTGATTATTCTAGTTTGCCTAAATGGTGTATCTAATGAAGTAAGTTCAAACCTTACATATGAAAAAATAATTTTTCAATAGAAATTATACTTTTTTTTTAAACAAAAAAATTTTTTTTAAAAGTCGTATTAAAAAGTAAAAGATAATTTCTTTTTTGGCAAAGAATTTTATGTACGACTGCATAAAAAGCAAGGCGTGCACACCCCCAATGCCCACCCCTTTCATACAATCATGCGTACAATCATACAAAGTGCGCAGGCCTTTCCTTTCTTCAGTCGTACATGAAATTTTTTGCCAAAAAAGAAATTGTTTTTTACTTTTTAGTAGTTTTTTAAAGTAAAATTATTTTCTTTTATTTTGTACTTTTTAGTCATACTTTAATTAAATTGTTATCATTAAATCTGCAAAATTTTACAATTAATTATGTCAGGAACAATTTGTTTTGATTTCTCGCTCCAATTTTGATCCCCCCCTGCCTCCTACGTAAGGTAATTTGCAAAAACGTAACGGTGGAATATTGTATTGTCATCATTTTGAAAACTGAAAACTGCATAAAACTACATTGTGAATTAAATAAAAGCAAGTAAAAATTGGTTCGTCTTCTTGACACAAACATTTGAATTTTCAGATTTGGTAACATGAAATAAACATTTATTTTGTGGCAATATTAACTTTTTAAACTGAATGTTGCTTATATTGCTCATTAGGTCTAACGACAAATTAATATAGCGGTTAAATTTGTATTTAAGGTAATGCTTCATTTGCCTATATTAACCTAATGTACTAGTGCTACTTGTTTTTGTGGATAATTAACCTCTCCACCAAGTAAGCATTCCTTATTTATATAATAATCAATTTACTTCTCTTCTCTTCCACCTAGCAATTACGATTCATTAACCCACTTCCACTGTAGGACGATGCTCAATTGTAATTTTTTGCAAAATTAAAATTATTCGCCATCTGCTCCAGCAGAGTAAAATATTTGCATAATACAGCATCTGCGAAGTTTCAGATATATTTGAGAATTTGTTAACATAAGTATGCCAATCTATATTTTACAGTTACATCGTTGGGAACTCAGATTAAAAATAGCTGACAAAGTAAGTGATTGCTTTGATGGTTTGATGAGATAAATATGCTGTAAATCTGTTTAAGTGAAGTTTTCAATAGAGAAACAATCGGTCGGTGTTTGCAACGATTACGTATCTAATATAGTATATCGACTAAAGTTGTTAAAGTTGTTACTTGACAATTTTACGATATTTAAGGACAAAAATGAGTTTGTTAAAAAAATTCTTCTGCACTAAGTGGTGTTGAAATAGTATTACGCGATTTGTAATATAATTAACATTTTCTATTACAAAATCGATATTTTTTTTCTAAACCACAACTGCTTTGTCTTTGCACACATTTGCATAATTGAAGTAATTGTTAAAATGTTACCAACGCTGAGCGGTACATTTCTATTTGCAAATGCAGTAGACGATTCTTCATTGTTGCATATTTACTTGAAAAAGTCAAAGGAGATCACCATGAATGTATGTTTATGGAAACTATTTCATTTTTTCAATGCATGCGTGTTGGAGATCATTAAGCTCCATCAATATAAATGATCGTAAACCACGTGACTAAAAATAGGCAACAAGGTGCAAATTTAATTTTTCTGTATACATGTATATATTGCGTAATTCTGTGGTTCCATGGTTTACGTTTACGTTTAAAAAATCCAAAGCCATAAAAAATCCCGCGTGTCTCATGCTCTTTCGTAACAAATCTCAGCATTTCAGCAAAACTAGTAAACGTTTTGTGTTTATCGCTTTTTTTCATATCCGTTGAACTAAACCATGTGGATGGCAATTATTATGAATCGCAGGTATTCACATAGTACACAATTCTTGTCAAGCTTGTCATCATTATAATCACCAAGGCGATGCTCGCTCCCAAGATAATAATTTCAGCATATTATCTCAGATGCACGTATTGTTGTCAGGATGATATTGTACACACTTTCCAAAGCCCGCGATTGTATCAGTCACTTCCGTAGATTATGTTTGTGAGTACAATAGATTAGGGACCTAGTTCCAATATGTAGTGAAAGGATGCGTTCTTGCATAAGTTTAATTTTTTTTTGTAGAAAAGTTACAAAAATGTGCTTATTGCGCCAACAAGGTTGTGACGCTTGGTTGGTTTGGATGTAAGAATGTAGGATGTTCGGAAGTGTGCAATTAGAATTATTTTTCGATTTCAACTATTGATGTCATAAGAGGAGCTTGTTGACAGTCATAAATTGGTTTACTTTTAAAATTTATTGATATGAAAATTCTGTTAATAGGCAACATTTTTTATTTTTAGGGATGGGAGAAGTTTTTGATCTGGTAATATACTGATGATCGGGGAAGATAAGAAGTTTATATAACATAAATATAAACACACCATAGAAATTAGACATGATTATGGTATGACTCCAGTTTTTGTAGGAGAATTGTCTAATTAATGATTAGCCTGAACCTAATCGAATAATAATTTATAAAAAACCGGACAAATAAATTTTTCGCAACCCAAGATTTGTTGAAATTTCATCAAATTTTTATCTTGCAATTTATCCGACAGATTGCAGTTTATAGTCGATCCGACAAACTTAAATTTATTTTGTTTTGGTCCTAGGGTAGAAGCGATATTGGCTTCAGAATCTGGACGACTTCAGGAAACTATTTTTGGTTCCTCGAAAGGACCCCTCCTTCACTTTTTAATTTAAACGTCATTTTTGACAGTTTTTTGAAAAATCAACGAAAAAACGTGCTGTTCAACCACAGGCGGCCTCGAAAGGGCCCATTCCTAAACGTCACTTTGACATCTAACGGAAAAAAACATAACTTTTTATCGCAAACAGAAAAAATGCCGAAAGTGCCAAAAAATCTACAATTTTAAAGTAGAAACCCTATATCTTTCCCTTCAAAAAAGACATTTTTTTTATTTTAAAGAAGAAACTCTGAATTTTCTTTTTCAAAAAGGGCTGTCCGCTTTATTTTTTTAAATTCTTTCAATTTTAAAGAAGAAACCCTAAATTTCTTCTATTAGAAAAGACTGTCCCGCAGGGGGTGTGGCTTTATTTTTTTAATTTTTTTCAATTTTAAAAAAGAAACTAAATTTCTTCTTCCAAAAGAGATAGCCCCGCAGGAGCTGTCCGCTTTATTTTTTACATTTTTTTAATTTTAAAGAAGAATTCCTAATTCCTTCTTTAAAAAAATAGGCCCTCAGGGGCTGTCCGCTTTATTTTTTAAATATTTTCAATTTAAAAAGAACTCTAAACTTTCGTTATCTCTCTCTACCCCAAGACTTTGTCGGACTTTCTGCCCGTTATCTAGAATACATTTTTTTAATTTTAAAGGAGAAACTCTAAATTTCCTCTTTCAAAAAGAGCTGTCCGCTTTTTTAAAATCTCTTCAAATAAAAGACAACAGCACCTCAGGGGCTGTCCGCTTTATTTTTTTTTAATTTTAAAGAAGAAACTCTAAATTTTCTCTTTCAAAAAGGGCTGTCCTTATTTTTTTAAATTTTTTCAATTTTAAAGAAGAAACCCTAAATTTCCTCTATTAAAAAAGACTGTCCCTCAGGGGCTGCAGCATTATTTTTTAATCTTTTTTCCATTTTAAAAAAGAAACTAAATTTCTTCTTCCAAAAGAGAGCCCGGCAGGAGCTGTCCGCTTTATTTTTTTACATTTTTTTAATTTTAAAGAGGAATTCCTAAATTTCTTCTTTCAAAAAAATTTTTTTAAAAATATTTTCAAAAAAAAAACTCTAAATTTTCGTGATCTCTCTCTACCCTGAGACTTTGTCGGACTTTCTGCCCGTTATCTAGAATATATATTTTTTTATTTTAAAGGAGAAACTCTAAATTTCCTCTTTCAAAAAGGGCTCTCCGCTTTATTTTTTAAATTTTTTCAATTTTAAAGGAGAAATTCTAAATTTCCTCTTTCAAAAAGGTCTGTCCAAAAGGAGTCAGCTTTATTTCTATAAATTTTTTTCAATTTTAAAGAAGAAACTCTAAACTTTTTCTTTTTAAATTTTTTTTCAATTTCAAAGGAGAAATTCTAAATTTCCTCTTTCAAAAAGGACTCTCCAAAGGGACTATCCGCTTTATTTCTATAATTTTTTTCAATTTTAAAGAAACACTTTCTTTTTTAAATTTTTTCAATTTTAAAGAAACTCTAAATTTTCGTTATCTCTCTCTACCCCAAAAAGTTATCGAACTTTCTGCCCGATATCTAGATTTTTTTTTATTTTAAAGAAAAAACTTTAAATTTTCTCTTTCAAAAAGGGCTGTCCGCCTTGTTTTTAACATTTTTTCGATTTTAAAGAAACTAAATATTCGTTATCTCTTTCTACCCCGAAAAGTTATAGGACTTTCTGCCCGATATCTAGAATTATTTTTCTACCTTATTTCTTTATTTTTTTTTTATTTTAAAGAAGAAACTCTAAATTTCTTCTTCCAAAAGAGACAGAGCTTCAAGTTTCGTAAACATAGCATAACTCAAGATGACATATATTGCGAAATCGAAATTGCAAATTATTATCTTTAATCGCACATAAATTACTATAATAACGTATCGTTTTTATGTTATATAATTGGGTCAATTGTATGGGACATTATGTAAATAGCATATAATTTGTCGCCGTACAACATTCTGTCTAACCGAGACCTTAAGTACCATTTATTTATTTTAATTCATAATGTTTACCAAAAACCGGAAGTTCCGGAAAACTGTTATTGTGTGGGAATAACGAGTCCGCCTCGTAGTAAACAAAAGAACGGGCTTCTACGTTTTTAATTATCCTTCTTGTCATTAAACAAAATATTGGTATTTATGTTACTGTGTTGAAATTTACATTAACTAATGAAAATTTACACACGTATATTTTAGAGGTGGTTTGGTATGTAAAAAAAGCTTAACGCTTGCTGGATATACTTGTAATTAATTGTTTTTATGAAAATCACGTTCGTTCCCAATAAGTAGTATTAGCACAAGACTACAAAAAAAAATTACCTTACCACCATTTCCTTGGTGATGCAACTTTGCGAAATGATGATAATAGTATTCTATTATTTCAATTATATTGCACCTTATGGTAGCACAGGGTAGGAAGTAAAAAGGAATTAGATTCGATCGATTGAAAAGGTATTTGATCCAACCCTAAAAATCTGTGGCGAATCCAAGACTGGTGTGTTCCATAACTCTCATATTCTTCGTTAAGATAACATATATTGTTCGTCAGTTATGAAGGAGCCTTTCAGGACCTTATATATTTACACAATAAAATTGTAGGAGGTATCATCTTACAGAGATATCGGTATCGGATACAAAGGAAATGAAAGTTAAAACCTACTTAAAGCTTGATTTTAGTCACTGCTAAAAATGCGAATATGACGTCAAAAATTTGTTCAAATATCCTCGTACAGTTTATTACTTGCCTGTTTAATGATGTTCTAAAAATAGGAGTTACATATTTCATACAAAAAATAATATTAGTGTACTTTTGATAAATAAAATAAAAAATAAAATTCTCAACGAAAATTTTTAAACTGAATATTCTATATTTTTGGTACATTGTATATAAGATGCATGAAGTTTATTTTAATTAGTTTAATAGTTATTCTGATCAGAATATGACAATACAAATATTTTAATAAGTAGCAGAAAAGTGTTACGACCTAAAATCGTAGTAATGAGGTCCAGGGTATTACAAATCCTTTTTGAGAACAATAAAAGTCTGATTTAAAAAAATAATATATAAGGTTTATTTACGGACCATAGTAATTACACAAAGTTATTATACAATTATTTCTCTTCCTTTTCTTTTTTGGGATTTATTACCACATTCCTTGAGATTCCTATCCAAAAAAATTCGATTTATCTAAAAAACATTCAAATTAACCAGTTTAAAACTGGGAAATAACCTCTACACCTTTAACGTAATGTCAAAGGCGTAGAGAAAATTGTCGAATAATTTAAGTTGAAACTAATTATTCTTAATTTTTGTAACATTTTGCATTAATTATTTTTAGCATTTTCTGCTAATGAAAACAATATTCTCTACTGAAATAAACTATTTCTTTCTTGTGGAATGCGTTTCTTTCTTTAAATTTATAAATACAAAAGAATTGGGAAAATTTAAAATATTCGATTTTGGGTGTAGTTTTGAATAATCGATCTTATGGCATACGATCAGTCCGCCTCTGGGCAGAATTATTTCAATATTTCATTAAATAAGCGACAGTGCGCATGATTTTATGATTATTTAACGTGAAACTCACTATAGGTTTGCTATAATTACTCTTTTACCTTGCAGGGTCTTTGGGGGTTCCCTTCTACCATCGAAGAAATATCTTACCTATAAATCTGCTGTCATGCTATTTTTAAATAAAAGTTATTTGAAATTCGTGTTAGTTTATTTTATTATATTTCTATCGACTTGGAATTATAGAAATCTTTATCAGAATGAATGTCACTATACTATTTGACAGCTAGATGTCTCTGAGTCTGCTATATTTTAAATACCCAGCTGAGATGAATTTAAATGCATTGGTTATTACAATTAAACATAGATGGCACTCAAAATATTTGGTTTTATTGCAAACATCAGATAATTAATAGCTATTAACATATCAAGGAATGTTATGACTATCATAACTGCCGCAGATGTCGGTTTGAAATCCGAGCTCGTAGAGCGAGGATTTTAAGACATCTAAGGCTGTTATGATTCATAACATCCGTGATATGTTCAATAGTTTATCGGTTTCAGAAAATAAAGACATTATTAATAGATGTTACCTTTTGATATTCTCTTATTAATAAAGTTTTCATTTCATTAGTTGGTCAAGTCTGTATGGGTTGATTTGTCGCCATGGTTACAGTTATATTTTGTTTGTTTTTATTTGTTACCTTTTTCATATTACATAAATGTTTACATTTTTAATGTCACAACGGCTACATAAAAATGGACCTTGGATTGCCTGAAAATACATTTCAGTTGGATTTCAGTACTTAATTATTATTGTTTGGAGTTTTCTGTCTGATTGTATTAATAAATAGCCCTATATTATAGTTTCATTATTTATTATTTCATCTGTTGACAGTTATTGACAGATCTGTATTTGTAATATTATTACCGTACAAGTTTTAAATATAACTGTACAACTTTAGTTATGACTTGTTTACCAGCCTACTTTTGCATATGTAAACAAAGGATTAATATCCTGAAACCGATAAAAGCAAATAACGTTTCTTAATCTATATCCCTCATTAAAACTAATTAAATCTACAACAGATTTAGGACAGTGTCCTTTTGGATATTAACAAAATTAAATAAACTTAAAATTTCAGTTCAGATTAAGTTCTGCACTTTCCTAGAATTTATTGCACCGTTTACTGGATTTATTTAAACCAAATAGGCCTTGGATGCAATTTTGGATTTCGACCAATCAGGTGGCTGCTCATTAATTAGGATAATTTTTACCTTTATTCCTGGTAAGTTGAAGCTGCTTTTCCTTTACTTTTTCGTATTTGGCCTTGACTCATCATTGAAAATTCATTGGAATATAAATTTCCAATTTAAATTATAATTTTCTGAATTTATTTCAGGAGCGAACTGGACGTGGGTTTGCTTCTTTCACTACCCAATAACAACTTAATTTTGTTTTCGTTTCATGCAGAAAATTTGCCAAACCAAGGATTTCTTGATTCCCATCGGTCATTATGGTTTGTATTTTTGCCTTTTTTAACTTTATTATATAATTTTCCTATGAAATTATGTAATTTTCAGCATCCTTATCCCCTAACGAATTTGTAGATACCCATTTGTTGATATTACGTGAGATGAATTTTTGACCTGCCGTTCACTTCGACGAAACATCACTGAACCTTTCGAAGATCACTACACAACACTTCTTAGGATCTAATTTACATTGTGTCTAGTCATTTGACTAGACTGGAGGTTTCACAGGTTAGTCTTACACTATTTAATTATAATTTTAAAAGAAATTTACAGAAATAAAGTCCATCTTTGTTTAACTGTTGTGTTGAAAATAGTTCAAACTTTATTTAAAGCATATAACTAGCAGTTGTTCTGTTATTGATTATTTTAAAGAAACATAGTACAACGCATTTACTTTATTTACGCCTTTAATTTGTTTATGTTTGGTTTGTTTTAGCGTAGCTGACCCTTTGTTTACGTGTGGCTCGTTGACCTTTTTCGCATCAACAGGTGTTCTACAGCAGATTTATGAAGATGGTTCTCCGACATTATATCCTTTTTTTAAACTTGTATTTATCTATTGAGTATACCATACTTAAGTTTCTCGTTATTTGTTTTATTAAGAGGATTATTTCATTTCATCCTTGTTACCTGAGTTTGTTTTTAGTTTTATTTATTTAATAATCGGGTTTTAATTTCTTTTATAGTTTAAAGACAATGTGTACCTATTTTTGCATTTGTTATCAATTAATTTGGTGCACGATTAGGTAACAATGAGTGTATATAGCGGGCGATCAGTTTTGAGTAGGTTATGCAAGGCGCAGAATACTAATTTAAAGAACACAGGAAATTATTACAATGGGTCAGTTGGGCTCATTTAAATGTTGCTCATATTATACGAGTATGTATGTAAATTCATATAGCAAGAAAAGTGAGATGAAAAAAATGGATGCTGTTTTTATCTAAATATAGGTTAACTGTGTTACTCTTTTGTTTCAAATTATGAGTTATTTAAGCATGTCGAATTCAGCAGGTGTCTGTGGCTGCGCTGCCTAATTTCGTAAACCACAGAAGATTTAAAATGGTAGTGATTTGTTCAACGCTAGACAGATTTTGTCAGAAGTTTACCGGAAGATTTATTAGGCTTGAGTTATATCGAGAGTTATGAGAAGGAAATCTAAGTGCCGCCTGTATTTATCTTAATGAAGTAATGCGATATTACCACTAATTTAAAATCCAGAAGGCAGGAAAAGGGGAAACACGTAGGTACTTTTTTTTACACTCAGGTCAGTCTAATATACTGCCAGCCGTTCACCTGTCGATTTATGTATGATTAAGTGTGTTACATCGTGTAATCTTGTGAATATGATCTTTTAATATTCTATAGTAATTTCTGATTATTTAAACACTGCGAATGGAAAAATATGTTAAAGCATATTTTTTTCAAAGCGTAGCTCACTAAAGCATAATAATTTTACTTCAGACCAGTAGTTGTAATAAAATTAAAACGTGCTATAAATCATCAATATACATAATTTTTCTTTATATCATTTAGTGAATGAATAGGATTATTATATGGTAGGTATACACCAGCGATTGTCCAAGAGAAATCATTATTACTTAATAGATTTTTTTAATAAATTCACCTCTCTAGCCATATGACATAAATTTTTTTAATCAATTTAATTAATCATTTTATATCTACCAATGATTTAATGAATGTCTAACCTGTCGGAAGAGAGCTAAGAAATCACACAAACTTTTAAAATTTGGTGATAAATAAATATTTATTATTTATCATTATTATTTTCCTTTCAAATGTTAACAATTTATTCATATATGAGTCAAAAGCTCCAGTGCAGAATCAGTAGTTGTTTTAATTGGTTTCTCCAATAATTTGAATTTACGATGTTCTGTGTGATTTATTTTGCCTTGTGTCTTGATGTCTAGGACCCCAATATATAAGAAGGAAAATATTTCATTTAATATTAAAAGCGAGAAATATGGAAGGAATTTCCCTAAAATCTAAAAAAAAGCTACTATTTTCGAAGCTCAGCTGCTGCAGAATGCAGATGGTCATGTAAAAGGGATTAATTTTTTGTGTCTTGGTTTGTACCATAAAATAAAAATATTCAATTATTTAAAAATTGAAATAATATAGGCACTGCATTAGGATTATAGTTACAAACGATGAAACAACATTCCAAAAATTATATAACTGAAAAGAAACTTCTGTGTTCCACTGGCTATATATCAAGCAAACAGCCATTCAGAGAACCGGTGAAATCTTCAGAGAGTATAAGTGATGAAATGGTTTATCAATTTGTAATTTATCGTCTATGCTCTACAGCACAACACGCAGCAGATGTTACTATTATCCATACGTTTTGTTTATATAACGTAAGAACAAATAACTACTGGCCTTATCTAATTCATGTTAACAGTTACCTACAGTCGGCGAATTGCGTTATTAAAGTAAATATAAGTGGTATGTTGTTTGATGAATTCTTAATCGGTATTGGGGTCGCGCAGTAATTTCTTGCAATAATAATTAATGCTTGAATTTAAACGTTTTTGTTTTTACAGTTTTAATTGTAAAATAAAAAAGTTCGATTTGAGTTTGCAGTAATTATAGTTTAGTGTTGTTAACAAGCTGTGCGAAGATAATTTTAAAACAATTACTAATATTAGTTTTGTTTTAATTTCAAATTGAAGAAGTTTTTAGCTTGGTTCTGTACAGTACTGTTATTTGCACAGCTAATTATAATTCTGCATTAAACTGAAATGTTTATTTTAAAAGTTTTGTTAGGTTTTTTATTGGTTCAACTAAATAATTGATTAAACTAGCGAGGATTTCAAAGCAGAACAACTTTGCTAATGCTAGTCATACTTCTGTTTGACCATTTTTACTCCGTAACATTCGACAATAGACAAAGTTGAATGTTCATATAAATATAATATACCTAATTATCAGCATAAATAGAACATATATTGATATTTATCTAAGTATATGACTGCTTGGTTGAGAAGTAACCACACTTGACACTCACCCAAGGGTCTCAAGTTCGATTCCTAACAGTAACATTGATATTTTTTTGAACGAATAAATTAAATTTAATATACTCGGCTATTAGGTTCTTTCAGAAATTGTAATTTCCATTTAAGTAAAGACATTTATCAATCAAGAATTTAATTTTGAACGGAGGTATAGTAAATACCTACCATATATGTGTAAAGAATACTTGCTCAAACACTTTACTTTTAAATAAATTTCCCGGTCATATCACCAGGATTATTTATGAAGAAAAAATTTAGTTTCCTTATGTATCATTGAAATCTCTCACTCTAGAGACCACTACAAGCACTTGCGCCTTAATTAAATGCATGATTTATTTTGATTTGAAGTTTTCCTTACCCTAAAAAGGTTTTAAATTTGTAGGTACCTACACCTAACCTCTGTTGGGTTATTTATTTTTTCAAAAATATTAATAATTAATCATCTAAACAATTAATTTTCGTATTTAAATTTTTTAAAGGTAGGTAAATAACTTCTTTGATTTAAAAATTATAAACTTTCACTCTACTAGAATTTTGATTAAAATAGACCAATAAGACAAATAATGCTTAAGGAATTAAAAATAATAGACTAATTGATTATGTGCAAACAGACATAGGTAGGTATACCCATTAATGAAACTGGTATCGACAAAATATTTAAACATAATTTCTTTAACGAGCAATGAATTTAGTAAGTACCTATAGATTTTCCGTGTGATAACGGATGTTAAATAGTCTAGTGCCGAACTGGTTTTCAGAGGCCAAAAATCGACAAAATTCTTAGCAGTAAGGTAGTGGCGGCATATAAGTAGATATGGCCCACTTAAAAAAAATATTTTTTTTTCTCGAAAACTTTATTAAAAAAAATAACAATGTTTACAGGAACTTAAGCGTAAACACCTTCGCTTTCAGGAAAAAAATTAAACTTTGTAAAAATCAAACGTAAAACAAACAAAAAATTTTTTTTTAAATGCAGTCAATGGGCCATATTCCCAACCAGGGTTGGAGTCCTAGAAAAATTTATTTTAATTGAACGGTTCATTAAGAAAATTGAGCTTAGACATAATAGACAAATAGACTGACAACAAAAAAAAAAATAATAATAAAAATAAAAAATAAAATTGTAGAAAAAGTCAATGGGCCATATCATCAAACCCATCTGAAAATATGGCACTTACAGAATTAACATAAATCTGAGCCCTTTAAAAAAATGCAAAATAATTTTTTCCACTAATGTAAAGTAAGTATTTTCTATCAAGATAAAATACTTAAACACTGTGACGAAATAAATACATGGGCCATATGACCAGTTGAGTAGTGCACATTATGAGCAACAAGAAAAAACTCTTTACAACATTTTTAAGTAAAATAAATATGTCACTATGTAACACGTAACTTAGAGTGTCGATCCTCCAAAATTTAGGTTTGTTTTTCAATGTTTCCCGATGATTTCACCAAAACACTTTCATCAAACTTTATTATTCGAACACCTGTTGTGACGCCATAATGTAAACTAGCCGGTATTGCCGATATTGCCGGAAGTTCGGCTTGTTATTTACAGAGGACGCTTAAACGTATTGAAAGAAACTGTGAACGTCAAGAAGTTGGGTTTGAGGCGGTTAGTTTAAAATTTAAGGGCATTGGGCCATATGACCGTCCGGGCCATATCTACCGCCACTACCTTATATGGATGGTCGGAAAATTTAGGGTTAATGGTAGATAAATGGGGAAAAATCGATTGAACCCCAACAAATAACTAGAAGTATGGTGGGGGTGGGAAAGGAGTGTTTATATAGGGGTGAAACGTAGTTTTTACGATTTTCGGCAAAACTAGACCTCCTGTCGAAAAAGTTAAATGCGAAAGTTGTACATAATTGAAAGATCTACAACTTTTATTACAACCATTTTTCAACATAACCACAAAACTATTGAGAAAAACTCCAAAAACCAAGTTTTTGGTCTTTTTATTTTTATCTCCCACAAAAATCATTCGATTTTAATGAAATTTGGTGAAAATGTACATTTTGTGTTTCACATAAGCTGTAATTATTTTTGAAGCGACACTTTTATTTTTTGCTTTTATTGCGAATTTAATTTGAAAAAGGCCTAATTTTCAATAAAAAAAGTTGAATAACAAAATTTTGATTTTTGAAAATTTCAGGACGGAATTATTTTCATTGAAACCTCTACTTTAAGATAGTGGAAAAAATCATACTGTTACTATAAAAAAACATTGTCAAAAATGGGAAAAAACCAAAACAAAGATCTTTCAAGCAGGTCGATTTTCCGTAAATTTTCAAAAATCAAAATTTTGTTAATCAACGATAAACGATAAAAATAAAAAATCAAAAAATAGTTTTTTGGTGTTTTTCTTAATAGTTTTGAGGTTATGTTGAAAAACGGTTGAAATTAAAGTTGTAGATCTTTCAATTATCTACAACTTTTGCATTTAACTTTTTCGATAGGAGGTCTAGTTTTGCCAGAAATTATAAGAAACCACGTTTCACTCCTAAAAACACCCCTTTTCCCACCCCCACCCTACTTCTGGTTAATTATTGGCGTCAAGTCGATTTTTCCCCATTTATATACCATTAATCCTGAATTTTCCGACCATCCATATACTGCTAAGAATTATAATTTAATTATATATAACGTAACTATAGTCCTCGCCAAATATGAATTCCCGCAAACTATAAAACTGTCAAGACCCTAAGTCCCACCTCTTGTCGGTCGAATATCCCTTATTGGAAAATCCTAAGGTTGTAAACTATTGCTATCAGGTAATCGTTCGATTACCTGATTTAAGGCAAATGAGCAGAGTCCATCGTACCAGCTGTAATAAAATCTGCCCCATCGTTACTCAATGGTAGTTCAACCTCCATAAATCAAAATAATTCCTGATTCCTTTACGGGAATTCGTATTTGGTATATTTAAAATTCATGAGGCCTGTCTAATCGAATTATTAGGATTTTCTTCAAAATACCGCAGCAGAATTGTCATTTGTGCAAATTGTTTTTGAATAATCTCTGTTTTTCTTAACGAAAAAACATTTTGACTTAAATTAAAGAGTTGCGTTACTTTTCACATCTCCATATAGGTATAAGAATCATATGTGGTAGGTATATTTATTACAAGAAATGTTCATTTTGTGGGTGACTATTAAATGTCAAATTAGTCAATTGTTTTCATGGCAAGCATTCCACTTATTGTTCTCATATTATTTATATTTATGTTAGGTATATAAAAGTATGTGTTGAAATTACGTATCAGCCATTTTGTTTGCTCAAAAACTAACAATTTTTAGAAAAGATAACAGAAAGTTTTTACAATTAATGTGTACTATCATACTGTGCAGAAAAAAATCGACATCCATGGAATAAAATATACCTATACAGTAAAGACCGAGGAGGTTCGAACATGGGTATTAGTTAGCGCGATTTACTTGTGCCCGTTGTAGGCAAGCTGACACAGTGGTGGAAATCGTGGATCTCCGCGCTGTAGATGATAGCTCTCGCGTCTATTGCTCCTTGTTTGGATTCTTTTATAATAATTTTTATTACACCTGCAACACTCGAGGTGCAGCGACAATTAATTTTATGTTGTAGAATCACATTCTTGTTGCGAAATAACAAACAATGGAAATATTTTGTGTTTTGAGATTTTTTTTTAAATTAGAATAATTAATCCTATCTAGGATGAATTATTGAAGTTAGAAAAATTTCGAAACGTAAATCAAATTTCTTTCAGACATGAGTTCTACATCCCAACACGGTTAATGAGATACTAACATACAACAGTCTGCTGACTGGCTGAGCCTGAGCATTGAGTGGCCACAGCGTACTGCCGCACCCTTCTCCTAATGTACAAATTTCGACCTGAGGCAAGTTGTCGGCCACTCGTATATTCGGCCCAATCTCTGCCGTGTTCGAAGCATCCTGGACTTATCTGTATAAAACGAGTCGCGACGCCTAGCGTCGATGCATCAAATATATGATTTGTCAACAAATTTATAGAATGGGTTCAACTCAAAATAATGTTTTTTTAATTTTTTTACAATTAGGTGATAATAATTTTGGGAAAAAAATTGTGGAAAAAGATTTTTAAATGAATCTCGTCCATCAGAGTACTGTGCAATCAAAATTGAGTATCCAAGGAAAAAAATGTATAAAACGCGTCGCGACGCCTAGACCAGAAACATTATTTACCACCAGATTTGTAGAATAAGTTGAACTCAACAGAATGTTTTTTGAATTCTTTAAATACTTCATCCCGTTTAGGAAATACAATCACTGGGCGGGGATTATGGAATACCCTGTACAGAAGTTAACATTGAAGAAGAAAATCATCCTTAGATCACTACAAATATTGACAGGGTAGTAAAGAGTGGCAGGTTTTAATTTTTAACTCATAGAAAGTATTTTACCAATAGGTATTCTTAATATAAAATTTTAAAAGATTTATTAATGTTTTTGAAAAAATAAATAGTTTGATCGAGTTAGTAGGTATATACAGGGTGTTTCATGAGGAACTGTACATAGTCCAATGGTAGATAGGGCCCATCAAGGTTAATAACAAATCACTATTTAAAATCATTATAGCCAAATATTTAGGGTTGTACAGGGTGATTTCTGAATTTTTACCAAAATTTGCTTTCGTTGCCTTTTAGAAACTAATTGTCCGATTCAATTTATTTTCGGTACACATTAAGTACTATCAAATACCAACAGTTCGCCATAATTACAAAACCAAAATTCCAGGTCCGTATTAGGAAAAATTTCATTTTATCTGTGCCCCCTGAAAAGTTCACCCTGTATATATTTTTTTTAAATCAT
Source organism: Rhagium mordax (assembly GCA_963680705.1). Classification (NCBI taxonomy): domain Eukaryota; kingdom Metazoa; phylum Arthropoda; class Insecta; order Coleoptera; family Cerambycidae; genus Rhagium; species Rhagium mordax. Next base: position 50,172,591 of record OY796662.1, read on the forward strand.
ATTACTGTAGTTTGAAAGTACATAAACTACCAACAAAAGTGGAATACTTCGTTTTCTTGTCACACTTACAACAGATACAAAATAAACACATTAAATTTAAACATTATCTTGTTAATATTCAAACTTTCAGTAATTCAATGTTATTTGTCAAAGTTCCTATCAGTATAAGTTTCTAAGTAATTATAACTATTATTAGTTAAAAATAGTATGAAATACCAACAGTTAGTCGCAGACAAGACTCCCGGACCATATTAGGAAAAATCATTATCTCGTCGATTCCTCCTAAAATTTTCACCCTGTACATCTTATTCTTAACTTTACTTGCTATAATATAAAAGTACATAAAGTATCAACAAGTAGAGTAGTGTGATCCGTTTTATTATTACACTTTCAACAGATTTTAAACCAACCAACAAAATTTGTCTCGATAAAATTGACATTTTCAATAAATTGGTTTCAAGCAGCTATTCTGTCTGTAAATAATACTCATTGAATTTTAAAACAATTTAATAGTAACAGAACACAACAAGCAAAATAAAAAACGCAACATGAATACAAAACAACATACCAAAACAAAATAATACATATTAACATAATAAAAAGTAAAAATCTATAACTTATTTTTAAAATGTAAACCCCCCTCTTCACGGCATTTTATTTGTCTAACTACTAAATGTCCCACAGATTTTCGTATAACGTCCGGGTATTACGTTACAATACTGTTCAATTCGGTCAATTAATTGCTGCTCTCAAGTTGGACCAATGGCATTAGTAACGTAGAAACAAAAGTTATACCTCATCAACAATTATACCTGTCAAACTATTGCCCAAGCCGACTACTCCTTTTGTTAACAGTGTCAGTGGATAAAAAGTCTATTATATTCCTACTGTAGAAAGAATTGACAAACTTTCGCAGAAATCCTGCACAAATGTCTTTAGCTGCACACTAAATAAAATAAGTTCATTTCTTAAAACTAGAACTGAACATGAAAATATTCTACATTACAAATTAGCACAGAGCGAACTAGATTACCCTTTAATTACTACACAAATTATGTGTCGGTAGTTGGACGTTCATAATTATTATTGAAAAGTGTGGATCACACTACACTACTTGTTGATACTTTATGTACTTTTAAATTATAGCAAGTAAAGTTAAGAATATGATATACAGGGTGAAAATTTTAGGAGGAATCGACGAGATGATGATTTTTCCTAATACGGTCTTGGAGTCTTGTTGATTGCGACTAACTGTTGGTATTTCATACTATTTTTAACTAATAATAGTTATAATTACTTAGAAACTTAAACTAATAGGAACTTTGACAACTAACATTGAATTACTGAAAGTTTGAATTTTAACAAGATAATGTTTAAATTTATTGTGTTTATTTTGTATCTGTTGTAAGTGTGACAAGAAAACGAATTATTCCACTTTTGTTGGTAGTTTATGTACTTTCAAACTTCAGTAATTAGATTTAAAATAAACATATACAGGGTAAACTTTTTAGGGGGCACAGATAAAATTAAATTTTTCCTAATACGGACCTGGAATTTTGGTTTTGTAATTATGGAGAACTGTTGGTATTTGATTGTACTTAATGTGTACCGAAAATAAATTGAATCGGACAATTAGTTTCTAAATGGCAACGAAAGCAAATTTTGATAAAAATTCATAAATCACCCTGTACAACCCTAAATACTTGGCTAAAATGATTTTAAATAGTGGTTTGTTATTAACCTTGATGAGCCCTATCTACCATTGAACTATGTACAGTTCCTCATGAAACACCCTGTATAAATTTAAAATCTTTGTAGGTATAATAGGAGAAACTCTATATTAAAATACACTGTACATTTCCTAAGTGCAGCGGTCTCTGGAGTGAGAGATTTCAATGATAGGTACATGAAAAGACTAAAAGAATATCATAAAATTTTAAAAGAATAATTTAGTAAGTAGGTACTACAAAACTTTGGTGGTCAGAAGACAGAAAAAATGTGTTCTTTTTAAATTTATTTCTCATTAAAGAAATGATGTTTAAATATTTTGTCGTTGTCAGTTCCATTAATATGTTTGTAAGTCAATTGTTTTTAAAAGAATAGGGGTATGTCCTTAAGGACTATTTGTCTGATTGGTCTTTTTTAATCGAAATTCTATTACCGCAGTGAAAGTTTATAATTTTTAAGCTTAAGATGGAATTTTGCCTATAAAATTTATATACAAAAAATACTTAATTGTTTATAATTTATCTATTAATATTTTTGAAAAAATAAATAGCCCTACAGAGTTAGGCACACTTACCTATACCTAAGTTTTTGCATCTTTGTAGAATAAGAATACTCTATATGAAAATAAACTATGCATTTAAGGTAATTCGCAAGTGCTTGCAGCATTCTCGGGAGAGAGAGACTTCAATGCTAAAAATATATATAATATATATGGGAATAGTTACGTTACATACTTAATTTTAAACTAAGTAAGTACCTACATTTAATATACCTAGGTGGTCACACTAAAAATCTAAGTATATGTATGGTTGAAAATTGGTTGAGGACATTTTCCAAGGAAAAATAACTGACGATTTACACAGATAGGTATTAAGTAGTGATTGAAACGCAATTTATGTCGTAAGGTGTATACAGGATGAATCCTCAGATATCACTACAAACACTGATCATGTTAAATTTTGAATTCCGTTCAATTAATGGGGCATTCCAGCAGCATATTAGGGTTTTCGAACTAATGCGAGTAGTTTAATATAAGTATTCTCTGAGATAATTTTTTTTATTATAAATGTTGCCATTAAAATCACATAAAGTACAGCTATATCTAATCTAATTATTGGGAACATCAATTGAAAGTGAATCATCGCTGGCATTTACACAATCATTACAAAAACTCTACCTACGCTCGTTTCCTCGTCAAAATGTCATTAAATAAGATATTAACCGAATAAGTAAGTATTCAACATCATTATTAACTTTTACCAAAAAACAAATTTCTAATTTTAATGCTACCATCTATTAATAAGACAAATCTCTGGGCATGTGAAAAAGTATAATGTCAAATAACTGGATTTTATTAGTCGATTGCGGTTTGTGATAGAGATTTTGCCTTTATAAGCGATTTATTAAACCATCTCTATCTGTGACATATATTCACGTCTGTGTCGTAATGCAATAATTAATCGACTCAGGCCTCGATTACTCGTTTAAACAGTTTGAAGTAGGTACGCGAACAAAGAATTGCAGTTGAGAAATAATCTGCGACCGACTTGGATATCGACAACCGGATTTTCAATAGTGTGTTGATTTTGCCACGTTTGTTTTTGAATTGGCTTGAAAAAAGGGTTAAGGAGGAACTCAAGGACGAATTCCATTGTTTTTGAAAAAAAAGTAAATGAAAGAGTTATGGAATATTTTAGTCGGAAAAATAGTTAAGTAACTGCAACTTTTGGCCTGTATTTACTGTATATTATTATACTGAGGTAGTTGTTACAAAAATAATAACACTGCTAGGAGTGTCTTGCAGAATATATGATTGCTGGCGAAGAGTAGACATTTTATCCAATTATTTAGGTTACATAGAATAAACCAGTTTTGCTTCCCAGCACAAAATGCCCTGAAGATGCCTTTAACATGCGCAGAACGAGACATCTACCATTTTCAAAATACTGCAAAGAACATATTTAATTTTTAATGTGAACATTGTGAACCAAACAATTTTATGTAGGTAATCTAGAAAATATTTGAAATAAAGAATTTTATTTTCATTTTTAGAACAAAAATGTATCGACAAATTCACTTATGATAAATCAATTTATAATGGCTCGCTTAAATTATCTTACATTTAATGCAAAATAATTAATATGTCCTACATTTCATAATTTATTCTGAATACCTGTGTTATCTGTGAGTGTGTGGTCTGCTGACACGACTACTTCAATATAAGTCGGTAATGGAACTTGAATTAATTTAAATGTGATTAGATGACAGCGAAATATAGTTCAAGCATCTTTATAAACATTGTTGCGATACATATTAATATTTAAAAATTAAATTGAATGTAGATCCTTTTGTGTCGTGATTTTTATAGAGTTGAATTCAAAGTGCTGTATGCTATCATTTCGGCTCGATTTAATTTTCATTGTGTCACCAATAAAGTCCCAATAAATGGAAAAGTGCTATTTGAATTTGATATGAAGAAATTTTCTGCATTAGCAAACCTTGTTATTCAATAAGTTGGTCAAGCCTGTGTCCTTCGATGCCCCTGTGATTAAACATGGACGGGGCGTGGTTGCCAGCAGCCACCCGCGGTTTGCTAGATATTAACACATCGTTCATTATGTAATCTGCAACTTGTGTGTTTTGTTCTCAGCACATTTCTGTTAAAAAGCATCTCGGACAAAAGAAAACTAACATGGCAATTATGGTTGCAAAGTAATTCTTGCGTCATTTCTGCCTCTGTCTGACTATAGGTACTGCATTTGTTTAAGTATAAATCTTCTATGTTACTCGAATCTGTGGATTACTACTTGAAAGAAAGTTGTTTTCATTTTACGTATCCTATAATTTGTATCCAAATAAGTATTAATGTTCTTTCTGCAGAAGAATATCAAAATCAAGTTAAATTATTCCACCTTTTGAAACAGGAACGCCAGAGGAAGATGATAGAACTGTAAAATCTACTACTATTTTAATTTCACTGTATATTTTTTAAATAAAGAACTCCTTTCTTTTTTTTCGCCCTTCCTATAGGTATTATAGCTAAGATACAAATTTCTTATAAAGGTCGATTTTGTAGAGAGTCCGTACTTTTCCGGGGGCCCTCGCTCCTTTCCCCGGAGAATTTTTTCGACCAAACTTTTAGGAGAGCTAGAATCAACCTTCCTCTCGGATTCCTGAAAATTTCGTTGCTTAATATCCATCCGCGGCCGAGCTGTGAATTTTTTAAACTCATTGTTATTGGGAATAATTAGGTACGAATAAAGGGCGGAATATTATGCATTTAAATTTGATCAAAACATGCCCGCATTGTATGCGATTATGGTAACAAGTAGGCCAAATTAATTTTTTAAATTTTCGATTCCAGGAGGGAAATTATTACATTTTTCGGACTCGGGGCGTCTTCAGGATCTCGAAACTGTTTTTAGATTTTCAATCGAACATTTTTTCTGAAATCGATTTTGACAGTTGAAATTGGAAACTGGAAATTGGACGAATCAGAAGCTTTTCGCTAAAATGGCCACTTCTGAAGCGATTCTCTCGCGGTTTAGTTGAAAAAAATTTTTTTTTTCGATTTTTGCCCCTATCAAAAATAAAATTTTACTGAAAATTTTTTTTTTAATTTTTGCCCCCCCCCAAAATTTTTTTTTCGATTTTACCTCGAATGAATTAATTCATCCGGTCGGCCAGCCTATAGTATTTCTTTGAATTTTTCAATTTTAAAGAAGACATCCTAAATTTACTTTCTCTTTCTACCCCGAAACTTTGTCGGATTTTCTGCCCGATATTTAGAAAAAAAAAAAATTCCAAAAATATTACGATATTAAAATATAACTTATAAAGAGCCTGTGGTTAGCCTCGCAGAGCTAACTTAACCAAACCTTAAAAAATATAGCCCCGCAGAGACTGTCTTAAACCTACTTATTATAAAAAACAGAGCCCCGTAGGGGCTCTATGATTCGGCCCCGCCGGGCCGTTTTATTTATTTTTTATTTTTATTATTTTGAAGAAGAAACCCTTTTACATTCGTAAAAGACGGCACCGCAGGGGATGTCAACTTTATTTTTCTATTTTTTTCAATTTTAAAGTAGGGACCTTAAATTTTTTCCACTCTGTCTGACTACTTTTTCCCGAAACCTTGAACTTTTTTCAGCTAAAAACCCCTAGATAAAACTACTTATATAGAGAGTTAGGCTCGCCAGATTAAGAAATATAATTTGTGTTATGATGCGCCATTTTACAAAACATAAAACAGGAATACTTATAATTAGGTAGGTACCTATGCAAATTGTGCCACATTTATTTGAAACCCGAACAAGATCAAACTATTCCATTATGTGATCATCAACGGAATTAATCCACCCAAACCTGTATAACTATAACGTGTAGCGAGTTTGTAGCTTACCTACTTGCAGTTTTTAAAATCTGCAAAACTTAGTTATAAACAATTTAATATCACGAGGAGCTTAATAGGTAGGGTCTAAATGAGAACACGCATACGTACCTAAATAAAGAAAAATTATTATAGGTATAGGTACTTATCTTATTTTATTATAGGTAATTACATAAATGTTTTTAAGAAGTATCATATTCGTAAAAAGAATCAAAATGCAAAAATAGAAAAAAATCTTACCTGGCCATTTAAAGGACCATCGCGAGAAATGTATATACTTATATATATACTTAGAAACGATTGAAGCACATTTTGAATTTCTTCTTATGCTTTTATGCAAATACCTATGTAATGTAAAACCTTAAGACAGAAAAAAATTAATAGATGTTTTAAATTAGTCAAAAGTATTCTTTACTTTTGCGAAACAAAATGTGCCAGATGCCTTTATTTTCGCACGTTTATGGTTGTGATTTTTTATGCAGATACGTTCATTCATTAGCACTTCTTAACAACAAACCTCGTGTCAAGTTTCATGGTCCTAACATGACGAGTTCCTGCTAAAAACCTCTTTCATAAACCCTGTTTTAAATTACCGTAGCTCCGTTAGGAAGTATTTTAGACATGCATATACTTATATTATAATAAAAATGTTTATTCCTGTCTTTCCTTGTAGAATCCGCCCACGAAGTTAAGCATATCAATTTAGAAACGTTCGTATACGCCTATATCGTTGGAGACTTTAACGATAGATGAAGAAAGAAAAATATTTGTTGCATTCCCAATAAATACCTACCTCATCGAAATTCTAACATTGTAACACTGCGACTACTGATGTAGGAAAATAAATAAATAGCTCTAAGTTCGAATGCCATATATTTTACATTAATAAATTAATTTAAGTAAGTATTTCACGTCATAGGACAAGGCTAATTGGTAGATATTTTATTTTCAAGTTCTACACTGACTTAATAAGGTTAAAAAGATCCCTTTAAAAGTTATGAGATGTAACAACAAACCATGAATAAAACAGTGCACATGACCCAACTTTTTAAGAAGAAAATAGCTGCCCCACAAGAATGGTAGTTTCTATCTAGAGGATCGTATTATAATTATTTTATTATAGAATTTACTAATCTGGAGACTTTAACGTTCAATCGAACAAGTATCCAACATCTGCTGTACCTACATTTATTGAAATATACCTTGCGAAATACTGAAGGCTTCTACTTAATTTTGCTAAGAAATACATATTTGAAATGTTTGAAATAAGTAGTAATATGTGCTATTCCCAGTTCTTACAGTACCTACATGAGACAGCATTCCTGCTCTCAAAAGCAGTCACATGCATTCCGGTGATTATATTAGAAACTGGTAAGTATCACAAAGCAAAATAGCAAATTACTAAATGCAATAATCGGTAGAAGGATTTAATTTTAATTTTGAGGAATTATATCTTATAAGAATTAAGTATTAGTTTTTGTTGCATTTTATATCATTGTTAGCTTCGACTAAGGACTTACATCACGATAGTGACATTCATATCATTAAATCATTTAAAAGAATACAAAAATTTCTTCATACCGTTAATAAAATAATTACATATAATTTGTAATAATATTAATTGTTGTAAGAAATATACCTACTTATATTTTTACTCATATCGACAAGTTGTTTGACTTCCAACGTCATTTTGTGCACGTATATTATTTAAGTATGGTTTTATCCTCGACCATATTCAAGGAGACCAAGTGAAAGGTAATCGACTTTTATCTGATTAAATACCTGTACTAACTGCAAAAAAACATCATCACTTACTCAAAATTACACTCGGTTGGCTAATTTGTGTAAGGGTATTGCATTAGGTAGTTGGTTAAATCACGAATTTCATTTTCTGTTACATTTACGAAGTTTTATACCTGCTGATAAAAATGGACAATGGTAGTCACATATTTTTGCCATTGAATACTTATTGGATGTAGAGGTAACTACAAATAATGTTTTATTTTTATTTATTTTTGAAAGTTTTTTTAAGTATTACACGTATCTTGTAAGTGGTAAGAAATTCTCAGTAACGTGAAAAACAGGGTATTTATTACTGAAAATCAAAGTTTTTCCTCATTACGTTGCAGCACTAACAGTCCTATAAATAAAATTAATAATAATATGATTCAATTAATTTATCTAGTTTCAAATTTGCGAGTTGCATGCAATATTTTGAATACCTAATCGTATTTTTATTGCTATACAATTGTTAAGGGACATTATTAGGTATACTAAAAACTAATAAAGAATGTTACTCATCATACCTATTATTACGGTGCATGCCTTTCTATAAATAAAAAAGTATCAGTAAGTGGTTACCTAATTTTACAAGTAATTGGATCTAATAAAAAAATATATACCTAAATAAGATTAAAATCTAGTGATAAACAACTAAGTATTCAGGACAACTTTACTGTAAAATAAATTGGAGATGTACCTACCAGCTATACGTTTATAAAAAATTATTAAATTATTGTGACTGTACAATAAACTATAGTCATCATTTCCTTTTAATCAAAAGTTTGATTATTTTTGTTTCCAGTGTTAACCACATGACAAGAATTAACGTCATTAGGGCTTGTGTAGATAGTGACCTAAAAATGTAGCAGAGCTTTTTTAGTACGTTCGCTTTACAGACTTGAATCAGTAGTTCTACAGGGTGTCCAGTTAGTGCTCCCTCGGAAGATTGTACAAAAACGGGTAACTTAATAAAAAAACTTTCTCAACAAAACTCTCAATGCTTGATCACTACTACAACGTAAAATTATTTTCAATTATACAAGGTGTCACAAAAAATAGTTACACAAGAAAGTATAATTTTTTAAATGGAATATCCTGTATTTTTTTAGCGTTTTAAGCCTCCAAGGGTCCTGTATTATTCCTTAAAATATATTGCAAATCTGGTGCAGTGGAAAAAAATCATAACTTGGCAACGCTGCACCCGATTGGTAAAATAGTTTAGGGTGTAATACGCAGGATCCTTTAAAGTTTAACTAGTGCCAAAAATACAGGGCGTTCCATTTAAAAAAATTATACTTTCTTTTGTAACTCGTTTTTGTGACACCTTGTATATTTGAAAATAATTTTACGTTGTAGTAGGGATGAGGCATTGAAAGTTTTGTCAAGAAAGTGTTTTTATAAAGTTGTTTTTGCACAATCTTCCGAGGGAACACTAACTGGACACCCTGATGTATATCCCTTCTGAACTCCTTGTGTATTTTTCGTAAAACAAAAGTAGTTCACGTAAAAAATTGGTAAATTTTGTAGAACAAAAAATGCAGAAATGTGCTAAAAATTTTGGGATCGCAAATAGGGAATTGTTTATGTACAGGGTTAACAAGTGAAAGTTTCCACCCTAATTTTGTGGGTTGTATCTAGGTTAAAAAAAAATGTATATACCTATATAATTCTTGTGAATTTTTATGACGATTCTAACTATGAAAAAAGAAAAACAATTGAATGCCAATTTAAATAGATATGAACCTAACTTACATTTTTTTAAATGGAACATCCTATATATTTTTGAATTTCTTCTGATTCTAAATATATATAATTTAATACATTTATTTTTGACAGTTTTTGAATCATTTAAAAATGTTGTTGCAGTCTCTTATTAAATCTATATCTGTACTCATAAATTTAAGAATGGCCATGCTAAAAAACAAAAGCCCACGTAATTATTTATTTTGACATTTGTTATTGCTCCTGTCATTAAATGTGAATTCAAAAATATACAGGGCGTTTCATTTAAAAAAATGCAAGTTAGTTTCATAAATTTTCAAGTTGCCATTTAATTGTTTTTCTTTTTTCATAATCAGAATCGTCATAAAAAGTCAAGTGAATTATATAAGTATAAAAATTTTTTTGTAACTTTAGAAACAATCCACTAAACTGGGGTGGGAACTTTCGTGTGATAACTTGTATAAAGTGTTATCATTTTGTTTGGGACTTATTTTAAACAGAATTTGTGAGTTTATTGTGGAAATTAGACAAAAATGTTTTATACAAAATTGCAGGGTATTTACTAAATTTTTATTTAGCAGTAATAAAAAAACAAATGAATGTCGATTTTTTCAGATATGTCAGTGTAATCAAAAAAACCAAAAAACCTACAATAAACTTGCTAATTCTGGTTAAAACGTGTACCAAACAAAATGGTAACAATGATAGATTCAAATAATAACGCATGATTAAAAATCACATACTTACTACACTTTATAAACTTAGCTTTACGAGTTTGTGGTAAATTAAATTGTGTAGCTTATTTACGAAGCATTTTCGGACACATTAATATGAACTTTTTTCTCATGTTTTCTTGCAGAATCTGTCCAATAGTTTAAACCGAACAATTTGAGCACCCCGTAAAAAATTTAAAAAAAAATTAAACTTATTGTTGTAATAGACGCCCTACAGTTTCAAATCTGGTTTCTTATTTTATAAATATGATACCATTATGTACATCTTGTTGTTTACAATACTATATTGAAAGATACTTAAAAATGCTTAGTCGGCATGTTTTTGACATTTTCCTATCTATGATCATCTCCTACACAATAAAAATTATTTTGACCTTTAAAGCCATCGACCCAAATAAATAGGCATAGGTGAGCACTGAAATCCTAATATTTAGGTTACTTTATGCCAGCATGATTGTAACATTTATCCGAACCTCAAAAATATTTAATATTAAAGTAGAACTCAGAATATAAGTGGGTTGAATTTATCATAACATCAGTTATTGATATCGAGTGATGATGCTTTTAAAATGATTATTTAGTGTGGCTTAAATAATTCCAAACGAATAAATCAGTTCATGTGAATCACTAAAATATTAGTTTCTGATAAAATCCATGCTATTACAGGTGTACCACAAGGCCCTTACTGGATCCATTGTCGTTTTCAATCATTTGTGATATCTTCACAGCATTCAATATTATTGTTCGATGATACATCTGTTTCATGTTTTTGTTTTCAATTATAGTTACTGTTTAATGTAAGCTTCAGGAAAATAGCGGTTTAATTTATTATTTATTTTTTAACTGTAATGTTAAAATTTCTTTAAATTACATTTTAAAAGATACTAAATTATTTTAATGTTATTACCACTACAGTTAAAATCGAGTGGACTATTTGACTCAGTCAACACTTGTCTTTATCTAGGATTATGTAATACTAGTAGTGACTATTTCATTCTAATAGAACTGTAAAATAAAAATATTGAACGATAACAAGTTTATTAGTAATTCCAAGCCTTTGATAATTTCTTGTGCCAAATCTACATACCCGTAAGAAATTATATAATTAATTTTCGGTGTAGTGGCATTTTCACAAACAAGTGCTATAATTAAATAGACAATATACCAGTGCTCCAGTTTCTGTAACGAAAAAATTACTACAACACCAATTCGTCCCATATTCTTTAATGAAACTGTCTAGTCAGCACAATTTTTTCTCACCTCATCACAGTACATCTAGTACACTAAAAATTCTCTTCGTCTTCGGAACTACTGACCCACATCGAATTCCGTTTTGTTTATACACACGCTGGATCTGTGACTCATTGAGCCAACGTGCATAAGATCTATCGAACAGTGGACCTACAAACTTAATGATAAAACGTTGCGAGTACAGTTATCTTTGAATCCTAGGCAGCCTTGGACGACATAGCATTCTAGATGGGCGCGGACAATCACGTTCTTTGGCGTCTGACTCCGGTAGCAGAAGTAGCGGATCGCTATAATTTTATGGTTTGTTTGCCGGATTCGGAAATAGGAATTAGCTCGTCCATGTAATTTGCGACATTCTTGTTGTTGGCGGCCTTTGCACGAGCTGTCGCGAATGTTTGATATACTGCTGCTATTTCGATTGTGAATGTGTATTGTGTATGAATTTAACCGTCATTTATTATTTATTTGCATGAGGAACATTAATCATGCCCAAATAAAATAAGATATTTCCAAAAGTCGTTGAAATTCACATTTTTTGACATCAATACAATTATTTTTCAAAATCTTTGAATTCAAATAATTTCCGAAATTTTTGAATTCAAATTTTATTTCGAAATTGTTTAAATCAAATTTTTTTTATATTTTTGAAATCAAATTTTTTTCAAAATTTTTTAATAATTAAATTTTTTTTAAATTTTCCATTTCAAAATTTCTTCAAAATTTTTGAAATCGAATTTTTTTCAAAATTCTTGAAATGAATTTTTTTTGACATTTTTTTAAATTCAATTTTTTCTGACATTTTTGATTAAAATTTTTTCAAAATATTTGAATCCAAATTTTTTTCAAAATTTTTGAATCCTAATTTTTTTCAAAATTTTTGGATCCAAATTAAATGTTTTTTGAAATTTTTGAAATCAAATTTTTTTTAATATTTTTTAAATCAAATTATTGTATTGTCATCGATCCTTGATAAGTGTGCAAAGTTTCAGTTTAATCTGACGTATTGAAGTGGATGAAAATCTCGTTGAAAGATTCAGTTACATACAAACATACAGGTGAAGCTAATAAAAGCGTGTTAAAATAGAAAAAATTGACAAAATTAATATTGAAATTGAAATTACTAATATTCTTATTATCAACAAAAATGTTTAAAAAAAACGTCCACACCTTGAATTCAAATTTTTATTTATACAAAAGAATTACTATCAAAATTATGAGGAATGCGTCCTTGAATTAATTATATTTTAATCCTTTTCTTTATTGACTTGACAAAATTAAATATTAGGTATTTATCCTTGCTTCCCCAGCTTTTGGCCAATAATTTAATATCACAACAATATTAACATATACATATTATGCGGAGTAGTAGAATACCAAATAATCCTAATATCTTACTTTTTATTATAAAGTGAGTGGATGCTTAATCCTTAAAATATCTACACAATGTTTACCGCACCTTGTGACATCGATACGTACACGTACTGTATATTTATAATTGTATCGATTTAGTAACGTAATAATACACTTAACAAGAGTAAGATTGAGATATCGTACTACGTTAAAGCTTGATACACTATTTAATGTATCTGGATTAATCGTCCTTCAGCGATAAAAACTTGATATTATAATGACTTGGTCGCGCATTTTGGCTGACATGCGGTTATAAGTAATTTTTTTCTGTCAGTGCTCAAGGTCACGCCAACGTATCGGATGGAAGAACTGTATCAATAACTTTTTAAATATAATGCGGTTGACAAAATTTTAATGAACGACGGAAGAAGTTAGTATAAGAATTACGATTATATTTTGTATTTTTGTGCTAATAGGATATACGTACAGTATGAGGGTTGTAAGGCAAGGTAAATGGCAAAAACCAATTTACATATCCACACGTGTTCGAAAGGAAGAGAAAATGAGGTCGAACGCAAATTGTATGGAAACCAGTTAGGGAAAACGCATGCGCACTGAAGTCTAATAAATTTCTGTTACAATTAAATCAAAATATCACTGTCTACTGTCATTTTGTTGGGGACGTTCGGTTTTCCTATTTACCTTATTTTATAGTCCTCACACTTTTGGGCCCCTACGTTCTGGCTGCCCAACCTATCTCTGCGAGGCTTTGGTGTACATATCTATCAAAAAATATACCTAAATGTAAAGTTTTTTTTTAATATCGGGCAAAAAGCCCAGCAGGGTTCGGGGTAGAAAGAGAGAGAGAAAGAAAACTTTTTGTTTAAATTTAAAAAAAAATATTTTAAAGTGGCATTTTTAAATGTGAACACAGGGGCTGTTTAGGAAAGGAAATGCGTTTTTAAATTTTAGGCTAGAGATAGAAAGAAAATATTCAATGAGATGCAGCCCCGTCGGAACCGTGAATTAGATTTGATTTGGTTTAATATGAATTAAGTAATTCGTCTTATTTAGTTTGATCCGATTTAAAGATCTCGGAAAAAAAAAGAGGCCGACAGAAATGGCACTTGAAAAGTAAAAGAGTCAGAGATGAAGGCTCTCACATTAAAAAGGAAGAAGGATAGAGAAATGAAGGCTTTCGTGTATTTTCGTTGGCCGGGGTTTTATAAAAATGACCGCAAGCTATTTGCAACTGTGACATTATTCATAAAAAATGACAATAAGAATGTGGACGAAATAAAATATTCACAGGTGCCTAACTCGCCCTTGCAAGCAAGAGGACTATTATTAAAAAAATAATAATAATAAACAACTACAAATCTTAACAATTAGGTACTACTTTCACAATAAAATTACAGTTGAACAAACACAATATCCAAACCTGTCACCGCAAAAAAATGCATGTCCTTAAAATTATGCAAGGCAAGGTGCTCTAATTGTATTCGTCTACTTTCAATTTAAAGGTCTCAACACAGTTTATTATCTCAGGTCGTATTTATTATACATATAAAAAATTCTATTTCAATTTGTTCTACACACAAACCGTGTTATTTTTTGTCAAAATTTAACAAAGACTTACTCCTGAGACAAGAGTGTAGAGAGTCAAACGTACTTACGTTTTGCCCCAGGGCTTGCGCATGCGCAATGGAGTAGTTAACCTAACCTTATTTTATGTTTATGACTAACATAACATCTTAATATTTTATTTGTATTTTTAAATCAATTTTAGATACTTTTTGTAATATGCTAGAAATATACTCAAAAATATAAGTACTTCTAAAGAATTCTTTGCAAGGCTGCAGCAATTAGGGACCTGTAGAAGAAATAACGTTATTTAAGAACATTTGAAACTTAAAAGTAATTTTTGTCATGGGAGCTGCTTCACGAAGAATCCTTTGAAATTCGCAAAAGAAAGACTAAATGGGCTAAACAATCACTCGAGTGTAATTTACCATTACACAACGTATTCCATTACAGTCGTTTTTCTTACGGTTTATTTTACTGGGACTAAATTACAAGTAAAAAACTGGTATTAAGACACATGACATTTAGTTTCTTATAGCGCTGGTATTCTGGTAAAAGCTATATTATTTTCAACTTGCAATAATAGTATATTATTAATTTATAAATAATTAATTGCATAGTATACAATATACAACAGGTAAATACATCTGAGTACTTGAACAAAAATAATTTACTATTTGAATGTAAGTATCATTGGGTTCTCTTCCCCGTTAATTATTTTGAAAGTTTCCACTATCTTTACATGGAATTTTGCCTGAATATCTTTTTTTTTTGTTTTAATGACGTAAGATTTTAAAAATGTATCTAGGTATACTTTATTATAAAGTACGATAAATGGATAATGTTCAAAATCAAGAAATATTTCTCTTATCTGGACAGAAAGACTTAATAGTATAACATCTATTCTACAAAAATTACTTTATGAACTAATAATAATAGTCAATGATTCCTATCTGACTTGTTTATAAAAGCAAATGTCTGCTTACATAAATTAGACACTTTACAATTTTTTAGTTAAACTTAATGTATTTTATATGTGTACTAGAATTATAACACCTAATAAAACTAATAAAATCACATAATGTTGGCTTTTGAATAGATTTGCAAGACATTATTAACGGTTACCTACCCGTTTTATATTCTTATTGCTAATTTAAGCAACCGTTTCAAATTTAATTTTTCATTTTAATTATTTAGGCCGACAGTTTATGTGAGGTAATAATAATGTTTTCATATATTTGAAACAGTTTAATTATTCTGGTTATATTAAGTACGCCTTGGACAATTATACCAATTTGCCGTTTGTTCCTTCCAGTAGTAACAAAGATAATAAATAGATAATACTTAATTTAAAGTATGCTTGATCAATGAGTCAATTTTAACTAGGTTTAGAAAGCATATGGATTTCAAATATGGAAGAACTAATAAGTCTAATGTTGCCTGGCATGCACGTATTTATTTATTATTTAAGTTTAGCTGTAATAATCTGCTGATGATGTTAACTTAGTTGTCAAATCACGCGTCGAGTTCAGTATTAAATTTTTTGTTGTTAAGTAGAAAATACGTTAGTGTAACAAATAATTAATAATATATTTTTATTAGTTATAAAAAAAGTACTGTCAAAAAATTTCGACAAAAGCTGTTCTCTTTAACAGAGGAAAAACACTTTTTATTTATGTAATAATATTAATGGAATTAATATCACTCATAATTTCAATATTTGTACATCGAAATGAATCTGCCGTAACTCTTAAACGATGCAGAGTATTGAAATTAGGTCAATGGGTCGTGATTTTACACACATAGCTATTTTAAATTACTGGTTTTCAATGATCCACTCTGGTACAATTTTGAGAAAACGATCGAATTAAAATGTAAATAATACAAATACGTTCACTACTTAGTACTCGTCCTAATTCTGAATATTGGCAAAACGTAATTATATATTTGATTCATGTTTAACATACATTTCGTGACGATGCTACGGAATAAGTAAAACTAGTTTATTTCTGTTTGATTCGATTCGGCTACTAATTGATGTTTTGAAGCACGTTTCCTGCTTGATGTTTATTTTGACTGAATTCTTTTACTCCAGGTTTTGTGGTCAATTATATTTAATACGGTCACTGTTTTTGTTGGTTTTTTATGATGAGCTTATACTATCACTTTTTACCTATTTTTTAACAAATTTTGGACGACTCTAAATTACTTTTCTGAAAAAAAAAAATAATTACTGTTTATGACTTAACTAAGTCAAGCCTCACTTTTCTTCTTTACCTTACACAAAATTCTAGGATTTTCCATGAGTTACTTCGGTGACCTGAGAGAGCATATTTTAGGAAAACATTTTCTAAATGATTTTTACATCATGAGATATTTAATTTTTTAAATAATTTAACTCCTAGACTGTATAATTCGAAAATAAATTAATTCTCTCAAAAACAAGCAAGTGGCACACACTGTATATATAATTACAAATAATTATTTACAATTTCTTGATTTCTATCAAACAATTATATAACAATATTCATAAATAAGTTCAACCAAGTCATTATATTTTGGAGATATCAATGAGACATAAGACAACAAACCTCTACAAAAATATTAATCTCTCTGATCAAAGAAATCCTAAATCCGTAATTCACTTCGTTAGTCCTTAAGACATTCATAATCTATCTATAAACTTCCCAAATTTTGTGACTGGCTCCTTGAGCTTTTCGTGGCTTTTATTTCCGGACTTGCATTTTGAGAAACCTATCAAAATTTATTTTTAAGTAGGTAGGTAGTTGTTGAACTATTTTGTGTTTGAAGTGATTATTCATTTTAATAAGTCTTAATAATACTTTTATTCCTAATATAATTCAATTCTGGGTTGTTTAGACAAAATAATAAGTAAAAATCCCTAAATAAAATTGTAAACAAATAATCGTTTCATATAAAGTACGTTCCATAGTCAGACTATTGTCCTAGCAAGAGTTATAGTTATCAATTTTTTTTTGTAATCTATATTCTTACAATTTTTCAGAGCTACCATTAGAAATCGTATTTCACCTAAATAAAAAAAAATTTTTTCGCTATCTTTAATTTTGAGCTAGACTGTTTTTATTCATGTGGTCAGTAATATTATAATACCAAGTTCCACACTTCTATAGGTAGATGTAGTATACCAACTTTCATTTTTATGTAAAAATTTCAAGCATTTATTCAGCAGATTTTCGTTTCTTCAAAAATATGCATTGATAAATGCGTGGCTCAGCATGTGTTTTTTAAATTTGAAATTAATAATATATAGATACATGCATATTAGGCGGAAATATTTTAGAAACTCTATTAATTACTCAACGTTCCTACGTTATGTATTTGGGTCACTATTCAATTTTTATAAGTATCAAACACCATCTTAGGTAAGAGCTAAAATTTGTCTGTCAGGTCGTAAATTTGAGGATTTTTTTATACGCCGTCGTGTTTGCATAAGACTAAATAATTTTTTTGGACTAGGTAGGTGTACTTGGTTGCCACTTTGAACGAATAATGAGGTTAACAAGTGTCATGCAGAACAATAGAAAAATATATGTAGTGTGCGAATTGTAATGATTTCATTAAACGTTCCAATTAATTTCACTAAACTTTTTAACCGGATAAAATTTTTGCCTATCCAACAATTCTGGACATTCTGCTTATTTATTCGTACACATCATTCAATTGGTTGATATTTTAAACATTTTACTTTTCCCATGAAATTTACCGTACATAATAAATATGTCGACTACGTTACTGCCTTTTTTTATGGAAATTATAAATTATTTGGTCAAAAGCACAAAATCTATAGAATCATATTAAATGTGTTAGTGAATCTTGCCGACTATGACGGTTGACTGGTGAAGTGGCGTATGACAGATTTGCCTCATTATTTCACGGTTAATTGATCGCATTGGTTTGTAAGTGTCTCACTCATTATTTCAAGTTCATTAACGTATTAATTGCTTCCTGTATTATTTTTTGGGTTATCTAGACTTGTTCTTTCCATAGATCTGATCACGTTAGAGTATCGATCAAATTTTTTGTAAGAGAACGCGCCAACTCCTTAATTTATTTTGTTAATTTTTTTTTTTTTTTAATTATATCTTCCCCTCTTCGCCCATAATATGGCATAGGGCAGATAAAGCATGTTGAATTTATGTGACACCTAAGATTTGTAAGACTGTAGCATTCAATGAAACGCTGCAAATGTTATTTCTTTCCTAAATGTTCAAAACAGTTAATAATTATAAACCAATATACCTACCTAAATAAATGTAAAATAAAAGTTTTTTATAGCACAGAGAAACAGAGTTCATTGATTTGTTATAAAAGGAAAATTATTGGAGAAGTTATTGAAACATTTACCTGCATGTTTTGCTACTTTAATTTTAATTACAAAATATTCTAATAAATATAATTATCGTATGGATGTTGTTATTTTACTATAACTTTTTAGAAAACAGTCTATAGTGATAGTGAAAGTGTTCACTATTAATAAATCATTCCAATATATTCCATAAAATATTAATAATATCTTAATAATTATGTTTGGGAAACAACATTCTGGTTGATTGCTTAGATTGTGTCAAATTTTATTCAAAAAGTCAGTATATCTTTGGCAATTAACAACAACAACAATGAGGCATAAAGAATGAAATAATTTTCAGGAAGATTTTTGCGAAATATTCCTTGTTAGGTCAATTTTGTCTTTATTATCTTTTTTAATAAATATCATTCCTTGATTGTTTTTCGTTTTCGAGTTAAGTCGTCATCCGATTCTTTTTTAATTACGACCTGTATAGGACACGATTTTTTTAAATTTCAGTTTTAAAAATTGAAGTAGTAAGGTTCGCAAAAAGATGTCCGTATCGCCGTGTTAAAAATTTAAACCCTTAATAAAATCCATCAAAAACATATGGGCTGACATTTGAGAAAAATACTTCAGACATCAAATAATTTAAAATAAATTTGCAGACAAATATTTCGAAAACTTTTTACTTTTTTATACCACCCGCGCCGGATGTAAAAAAGCATCCTATACACGATTCCATGAAAAACTATGTTGCCGCATTTGAAAAAATATCTAGAAAATGAACCACAATTAAAGAATGACATTTATCAGAAAAAATTTTTTTTTTTTAAACAAAATTGATCCATATAAGGATTTTCTCGAAAGCTTATATGGAATTTGTTATATACAGTATCACCTCCCAGGAGATAAAAAACAAAAATTGCGAAAATTGTTTATCTAATGAAATCCCATACTACCGTGAGAAATGAGCAAAACTAAATACAAATATTTAAGGTTATTTCCTTTTAAATGTACTGATCAATTTACACCCACTTTATATAAGTCTGTAGTATGCTCGCTCAAAGCAGAGTCCTAAGTGGGTGGTGGTTTAGCAGTCGTCCCATAGATGGCGTCAGTGATACGAAAACGAATTAGGAAAACTAGAGAATTGTGGAATAATCTAAGAGAAGCATCTAGACTTTACTAAATGATATATCTGTTAGTTTATAAAGGACAATATAGTACACTGCAGGCAGTTGAATATTGGAAAGTTGTGATGCTTTTTTTACCTTGCTGGGGCTGTTTGCAACTTATTACCTACAAACAGTACCTGTTAGCTTTATAACAATTTTTTGAAACGGTATCTCGGGCGCCAGTTCCTTATTTAATACTTAGTGCAAGGAACAGAACTTTCTGTCTCGGCGGTTTCAAGACAAGCTAGGGTAGTCTGCAGTAAAGAAAGCGGTCGTGCCCAGGGTTCTGATGGCTTATTGCCGGGTTTTAGCTGGCTGGACAATTTACCATCGGGTCTAATTAGTTTGACACAAAATAAATGATAATAAGGAGATTTTATCTACTGTTATTAGGTTATATATTAACTAATCAACTGGTTCTGAACAACTAATAGTATCCATAAATAAATAGCGTTGAGTTATAGCTGTAAAAACTCACCGGTGAATCTCTGTTTACTTCATGACTAGCCTGTGCAATAGCAATTCTTTTCCGATACAGTGAAAAAGAATGGTCCATTATTATTGAGGGGAGGAAAGTGATTTGACATTTGATTAGTTTTGACGTTTAATTAAGTTAAGTAATAATTGTGCCAAAAATTATGAATTTGGCCTTGCAAAGTATTTATTGTTATAATCGTAGATAAAGTATAGTATTCAACTCGTGGTAATATTAAATAACTCACATGATTACAGCTCTCGCCTTCGGCTCGCGCCGCAAAATTCATCAGCGTGAGTTATTAAGTATGTTACCACTTGTAGTTTAAAATACTATTATTCAGTGATAAAGAGACAATAAAAATAATCAAAAACATATAAGTATATCTTCAGGAAAAATAGTGGGTAGGAGGATAAACAATAATAAAAACAATTATTTTAAATCTAAATTAAAAAATTAAAATAATTGTGTTTATTATTGTTTGTCCTCCTACCCACTATTTTTACTGGAAATAAAAATAATATGTATTAATTAATCGGTTCAGTGTACTATTTTGGTTTTTAAAAATATAACGCTAGGTGGCAAACAAGCGTCGTTAATACGCGTAACACGTGTTAAGGAGCGGACTTTTATAATAGGGCAGTTGCTAGTTGCAATACGCGGCGGTAAGGCAGAATAAAAAATTCTGGATTTTTTGTCTCTTCTTCTGGAAAGCCAAAGATTTCGTTTCCTGTTTGCAGGGTTGCTGTGACAAATACTACGGAGTATTATCGCCTCGAAGTAGAGCTCTGTCATATGAGGTGTTACGTCCCTTATTTACAGTGTGACAAGTACAGGTGCGTCCCAGTGTAACAGGTAGGGGACAATTTTTGTAGGAAAAATTAAAAATAATTATTGTTGGTACATTATTTTGACCACCCTGCAAATTGAACAAGCACAGGAATCATAGATTTTAATAAAACTGTCTCTGGATTATTATGACTAAGGCAGAGGAAGTTACTGAATTCCAACGAAAGAACGTCATGTTGAATAGAAAAGATAGCTTATCAGAAATTTGCTGGGTTGGCGAGAAACGAATTGGAAACTCTTATCACGATTTCGCTGCGTATGAAAATTTAAAACGAGCGTCTCTAGTAACTAAGCGGGGAGGCTGAGAGGATTTTTGCCATGAGCAACCTAGGCTTAGCCAGTCAGCAGGAAGCCAGTGAAGAAACGCTGAACGGCGCGGCGGTTTAGCGGACCATAGTGGACCATTAATTAGTATCGAAAATTATTGCATAGTGTTACATGTCTGCTGTTACCACCCGGCATATACCTACCATTTTAATATTTTTTGAAAGACTGACTATTGTTGAAAGTCCTGGAAATTTGATTAAAATATTCATGCATTCTAACGATTTTCCGTTCTTTGACATATCAATATATCAAGCAAAATTTTAGCTCTTTTGCAAATTTTTCAGAATTTTTTATGCCAGAAATATCATTGATAAAACAGTGTGTGAGTAGAACTAAGCCCAGATTGTAGTCGTGGGGTACACCTGAGTTTGATTTAATGATCTAGGAATAATTATATCTATTATAAGACACAAATTGGAATTACGTCCCATTAAAAGAGTACCAAATGATTAAAGAAATAGTAAGTCAAAGTTTGTTGAATAATTAACACATTTTTTTTTTACATTTGTAATTTGAGAGACCAATTTTTTTGTAAATATTCTTTCAACTTAAATGTGCGGTAGTTCATTATTGTCTTCTCCTAATATAAATTTTCGAAATTTTCCATGACACTGAATATTGATGTCAGTTAAGATTCCTTTTCTATATCGAAATGTTTAAAATTCAATTTCTATTTAAAAATAGTCTCTAATTAATACACATTATCTTACTTATATCAAAGATGATTTTGAGGGCCCCTGTAAATAAATGATCTCAAATTCATTATCAACTTTACTTCTCAGTATTATTTACTTTTGACAGTTTTATATCCGATTCAAATAAAACATCGCATTGCATTACAATTTCCCTTGCCATATCCGCATTTCCCCTAGTTTAATTACATTTTCCCCAATGCTATCAAGAGACACTTTCTTTTCATAAATCTTCAATTCTTGCAACCTTACCTGTAGGTAAGCCGTCGTTACGCTACATCGAATAGTACGCTAGTACTTTCACTATACCCTTTCTAAATAATTACAGCTTTAGGCTCATATCCATATAGTAATCAGCAGCAGTATAAGCAGAAT
This sequence comes from Rhagium mordax, assembly GCA_963680705.1. Classification (NCBI taxonomy): domain Eukaryota; kingdom Metazoa; phylum Arthropoda; class Insecta; order Coleoptera; family Cerambycidae; genus Rhagium; species Rhagium mordax. The sequence goes on from OY796662.1 coordinate 50,195,355, forward strand.
CAAACACACACTTACCTCGTAATAGCAGAGGTAAACCCACCTAGGCCTACGTTTGTTATTTAAAAGAAGACATACCCGCGGAGACGAAGACTTCAATGTCGATAAAGATTATGTAAAACATGCAGTAGTTTTGTACAAGGAGTGTTGCAAGGTTAAATAGTTTAACAGAAACACAGGAGACAATAAAAATTGATATGGAAAATATCTTTTCCATCTATTCTGATTTTTAAATAAAAAATATCTGATATCACGAAATGCTATGGTAAGGTAGTTGGTTTAAGGAGATTTCAATAAATCAGTGTAGGTGAGGTTACTCCAAAAATAGCCACTTGGAGTAACTTTGGAACACATATCCAAAAAATGTCTTCAGAACAACAGTTGGTGCAGATTCTGCTTTGAGTTTCTGGAGGTCTCTCTTATTTGCCTATTATTTTTCACTATCAATACTAATCAATAGGATTATCTGTTTAAATTAAATGAATGGAATTAAAGACAATTGAATTACGTTCGAATTATGACAAGAAAGTAGATTAGAGGTAACTAAGAACATCCAACATAGATATAGAGGAACTAGCTTAGAATTATTGACACGTCTTCACTTCTTCGATGTAAGGACGAAACAATACCTACTTAAAACTACTGACAACCTAAACAATTAACGTCCTTAAATGCTACCTACAAGTACGATCAAGAAGCTATCATCATAGCACACCCACATGTTACCTACGATATTTTATTGTCATTCCGGTATGTAAGTATGGGCTCAGAATTCGGCTTAAACCTAATGGCGCTTGAACTTGTTTCGCAACACAATTAAAACGCGCTTTATTAAATACTAATAATTATCTAAAACAATAAAAAGGAAAGTAGGCAAACAAATGATCCATATTGTCATGACAAGCAATTAAGAGAATTACGTAACGCATTGTATAAATATTTGTTGTTCGTACTTTCTAGGCGCAATAATTCTAATTATTGTCAAATCGGTTGATGTGAATAACTTCTTTAAAACGCAATTTATGTAATAGAAGTAGGAAATAAATGTCTATTTAATATAGAATTAGTCCGTGAGTATGTTTCTCAGTAGAATCTCACCGAACATGAAGTAATTTCACTGAGAATATACTTTACAATAATATAATTGTATCATCATATTACAATTGTATCATCGCCATTATGAGTAAAATCAGGCTAGCATTTTTATGTCATGGGAAATTAAAAATTAGGTACATAATATTATATTAAGTACTGTGCAATATTGTATGTTTAATATTAACGATTCTTATTTATAGGATACAAGTAATGGTAAACAATTATTCTTGTCATTGCGAAACGTTACTGTGGAAGAAGGATATCAAAAATTAAGTGTACTATTAGCTAATTTAGGAAAATACCATACACTGGTAGTGGTATAATTTTGTGATATTTTACTGTAACATTTTTTTTACGAATAGTGTCCTGGAATTCAAGGCGAGTATTTGGTTGCTTCTTCTGAAGGTGTGCGAAAATAAAAACAAATGCAACTTTCATTGTAATTTGATATTTGCCTTAGAAACTGCGCAATGTGTTTAATTTGCTGGTCTTTCTTACGAAGATCCAGCTCTAATAAAATTGTTAAGAGAATGTCAAATGACTGTTTTAATTTAATTAATTTTAAATGACTGTTTTAATTTTAGCTAGCATCATGGACGATAACCACCAAGCTCAACCCTTAAAATTGGTGTTTATTCTTATGAAGATGAAGCTTTAATGAAATCAGTAGGATTGATAAAATGAAGTTGTAATAAAATAATTAGCCGAATGTTAAATAGTATTATTAGTCCATTTACTAAAGAAAAAAAGTTCTAACTTCGTTGACGAAAAACCGGTTTTGATAATTTTTTTTTTAATTTCGGAAAAAGTTTATAGAAAAGTTCCCCATTGCCTGAAATTTTATTCCATAATGTTTTTGGGGTCACAGATTACGAATCAGGCCTCAAAATCGGTCTAAAAACAAAATTGCGTCCACAAAATGGCGTCGAATGTCTAATTTTTTGTTTTCTCTTTTTTATAATATTCATTATATATAAGGGGGTTTCTGAGGTCGCTGATTAAGAATTTGGCATTAAAACTAAAATGAAATAAAAAATGGCAGATCTAAAATGGTGGAAAAGGATAAATTTTTTTTATTGGTACATATTTTATTTCTACCTGGTGACAACTACAATAATTACAAACCAAAACAAAAGCCATTTATGTGAATTACAGTCACCTAATTCTGTTTTTAAAAATTAAATAAAAAATAGTTAGTTCCAAACAAATATCCAAATAGGCACTATTATACAAATCAAATGATCCGATGGTCTCAAAAATGTAAAAAAAGCAGGACGTTCCACTTGAAAATATAATTTTCTGGTCAATTCCGGTCAAACCGGAAGTACCTTGAATTTCAAAATTATCCTAAAAAAAGTGTAATATTAGATATATAATTTACGTCCTCCAAATTTAAATTTTTTATCTGATGTAGAAAAGAAATTACAGGTGTACCCACTTTAGTTTTCACTCTCTGATCTCAAATTCTATCTTACAATTTATCAAAAAAGGAAATGGTGTCTGAAAAATGGTGGAAACAAATTAGACCATATTATACATTTTTTAGGATAATTTTGAATTTCAAGGTACTTTCGGTTTGACCGAAATAGACAAAAAATTTGGAACATCCTGTTTTTTGATATTTTTTAAACCAGCGGATCATTTTACGTATAATAGTGCCTTTTTTGGATTTCTTTTTGGAAATAACTACTTTTTATTTAATTTAAAAAAATGGAATTAGGTTGCTGTGTTTTACATAAATGGGTTTTGTTTTGGTTTGTAATTGTAGCTGTCACCCGGTAGGTATAAGAAATAAAATCCCAATAAAATAAATTGACCATTTTTCGCAATTCTGGATCCGTAATTTTTTATTTTAGGTTAGTTTTAATGCCAAATTCGTAATCAGCGACCCCAAAAACACTCAGATATTTGATAAATTTAATACGAAAAAGAAATTAAAAAAACTAGACATACGACGGCATTTTGTAGACGCTATTTTGTTTTTGGACCGATTTTGAGGCCAGATTCGTAATCTGTGGCCCCCAAAAACATTATCTAATCGAATTTCAGGCAATTGTTTAAGTAAATAAAAGAGTTATTAATTTTACAATTCAGAGTGTATTAAAAAACACTTATTTGTTAATAACAATTGAAAAAATAAAAAGTAACCTTCTTACTTGTGGGGAGCTTTTTTATAAACTTTCCGAAATAAAAAAAAAATCATCAAAATTGGTTTTGAGTTATTAGAACTTTGACGAATTTTTAGCGTTTAGAAAATGGACTATATTAAGTATCTGATAAAGACTGTTCCAATTTTGGCGAGCCTTATATGTGATAACCACCTAGCAGTCCTGACTCTTAAAATTGGTTTTCTTTCTTACAGAGATAAAGCTCTAAAGCATAATTAAGAGAATGTCCAATGACACCGCTACGTATGTGACAAAAACTTGTCCTAATTTTAACTAGTTTAATAGGTGGTAACCACCCAACAGTCCTGATCTTAACCCTTAAAATTGGTATTTTTTCTTACGAAGATAAAGCTCTAATAACATTATTAAGAGAATGTCCAATGACATTGTTAACCATTTGAAAAAAAAATGTCTTAGTTTTATCAAACCTAGTAGGCCAACAGTCCTGTCCTTAACTCTTAAAAATGGTGCTCTCTCATACGAAAATAAAGTTCTAATAAAATTATTAAGACTATTAAGAGAATGTCAAATAACACTGTTAAATATCTGACAATAAACTGTCCTATTTTTAGCAAATTAACAGGCAATAACTACCCAACAGTCTTAATCTTAACCCTTAAAATTAGTGTTCTTTCTCGCTAAGATAGATAATAATAATAATAAAATCATTAATAGAATGTTTAATATCACTGTTAAGTATCTGACAAAAACTATTCTAATTTTACCTAGCGTAATAGATGATAACCACCTAGCAGTCCTGACCCTTAAAATTGATGTTCTATCTTACGAAGATAAAGCTCTAAAACATTATTAAGATAATTATGAATGACACTGTTAGGTATCTGACAAAAAAGTGTCCTAATTATAGTGGGCCTAATATAGGTGATAGCCTCTCAGCGATCCTGATATTAACCCTTAAAATTGATGTTCTTTCATACGAAGATAAAGCTCTAATTCTAATAAAATTATTAAAAGAATGTCAAATGACACTGTTAAGTGGCTGACAAAAAACTGTCCTACTATTAGCAAATTAGTGTTCTTTCTAAGATAGAGCTCCAATAATCAATATCACTGTTACGTATCTGACAGCATCTGTTCTAATTTTAGCGAGATACCCAATAGTCCTGACCCTAACCCTTAAAACTGGTGTTCTTCCTTGCGGAGATACAGCTCTAAAATGATGTCCAATGACACTGCTAAATGTCTAATAAAACTTTTAACAAGCTTAGTATGTGGTAACCACCCAACAGTCCTGATTTTACAATTAAAAATTAGTGTTCTTTCTTAGGAAGATGAAGTCATTGAGAGAATGTCTAAAGCCACTATTCAGTATCTGACAAAAAATATTATAATGATATGGGAATTTTTTTTTTTTAATTTTTATTATTTTTATTTTTGTAATTTAAGGTAAGTTTAAATTTTATTATTGCACGTTAAGATATTAATTTTTCTTTTATATTTTAATGCATGCTATAGTAATTAAGTTTTTTAGTTTTGAAATTTAATTTAATTTTCTATAGAAATTACAAATAGTTTGTTCAAAAGAAATATTTTTAAGTTCTTCTATATAGTTTTGAATAATCGACCTTATGGCATACGATCAGTCCGCGTCTGGGCAGAATTATTTCAATGTTTCATTAGGTAATAAGCGACAGTGCGCATGATTTTATGATTATTTAACGTGAACGTTACTCTTTTACCTTTCAGGGCCTTTGGGGGTTCCCTTCTACCATCGAAGAAATATCTTACCTATAAATCTGCTGTCATGCTATTTTTAAATAAAGGTTATTTGAAATTCGTGTCAAAGAATGTCACTCTACTATTTGACAGCTAGATGTCTCTGAGTCTGCTGCATTTTAGCTATCCAGCTGAGATGAATTTAAATGCTTTGGTTTTTACAATTAAACATAGACTCAAAATATAAGGTTTTATTGCAAACATCAGATAATCAAAAGCAAAAAACGTTTCTTAATCTATATCCCTGCGCTAATTAAAACTAATTAAATTTACAACAGATTTAGGAGAGTGTCCTTTTGAATATTAAAAAAAATTAAATAAACTTAAGGTTTCAAATTTCAGTTCAGAGTAAGTTCTGCACTTTCGGATTACCGACTCGTTTTAAATGCACTTGAATTGGCAGACCTGTTTTTAGTTTTTGACACTTGTGGTCCAGATATGATGGCTGATTGTTCTAGAATTTATTGCACCGTTTACTGGATTTGTATAAACCAAATAGGCCTTGGATGCAATTTTGGATTTCGACCAATCAGGTGGCTGCTCATTAATTAGGATAATTTTTACCTTTATTCCTGGTAAGTTGAAGCTGCTTTTCCGTTACTTTTTCGTATTTGGCCTTGACTCACCATTGGAAAGTCCAATTTATATTATAATTTTCTGAATTTATTTCAGGAGCGATCTGGACGTGGGTTTGTTTCTTTCACTACCCAATAACAACTCAACTTTTGTTTCGTTTCTAAGGAACATGCAGAAAATTTGCCAAACCAAGGATTTCTTGATTCCCATCTGTCATTATGGTTTGTATATTTTTGCCTTTTTTAACTTTATTATATAATTTTCCTATGAAATTATGTCATTTTCAGCATCCTTATCACCTGACGAATTTGTGGATACCCATTTGTTGATATTACGTGAGGTGAATTTTTGACCTGCCGTTCACTTCGACTAAACATCACTGACTGAACCTTTCGAAGATCACTACACAACACTTCTTAGGATTTAATTTACATTGTGTCTAGTCATTTGACTAGACTGAAGGTTTCACAGGTAAGTCTTACACTATTTAATTATAATTTTAAAAGAAATTTACAGAAATAAAGTCCATCTTTGTTTAACAGTTGTGTTGAAAATCGTTCAAACTTTGTTTAAAGCATATAACTAACAGCTGTTCTGTTATTGATTATTTTAAAGAAACATAGTACAATACATTTACTTTATTTACGCCTTTAATTTGTTTACGTTTGGTTTATTTTAGAGTAGCTAACCCTTTGTTTACGTGTGGCTCGTTGACCTCTTTCGCATCAACAGGTGTTCTACAGCAGATTTATGAAGATGATTCTCCGACATGATATCCTTTTTTTAAACTAGTATTTATCTATTGAGTAAGTATACCATACGTAAGTTTCTCGTTATTTGTTTTATTAAGAGGATTATTTCATTTTACCCTGGTTTGATCTGAGTTTATTTTTAATTTTATTTATTTAATAATCGGGTTTTAATTTCTTTTATAGTTTAAAATACATGACAATATGTCAAAATTTTAGAGAGCCTATAATCCTGATCATAACCCTTAAAAAATGTTTTAACGCTCTTCCAAAGAAGTAAATGAATCCCATGAGTGTTACTAACTATTCGTATAGTTCGATTTTGAATTGATTTAGTATTGTTAATGAAGAATCAACCGCATGCATTAATTTAATTGTCTTTGAAGGGATGATCTTACTAAGGGGTAAGAGGAATCTTTGTGGAACGCTAGAGGACGATCTTGAATGCTTCATTCAGTGAACAGTTTGAAAGACAATTGAATATCAACCGACATAATGTATTTAAGGGGTCCCGGTGTCATAACTTATCAAACGCATTGGTTTAGATATATGTATATCTAAAGCTATCCAAATTTCTTGACTTGACCCAAAGAAAGTAGGAAACCGATAAGCTTAACAATTTATAAAGTAAAAAAAAATACTTTATATACTCTTTTTTTTAAATGTTATAGTGCACTTCATATAAAACATGAAATTTACAAAAACTGTACAAATCGTAAGAAATTCATGTATTAAATTTTTCATAACAATGTAACCAAAACACAAAAGGAAGATAATTACTGACGTGTTATATAAATAGAAACATTTTTTTATATTGGCTGATTAAGTAGAAGTTTTTTCACCGGCACACCTTGAAATGTTTCCGCATGTTTTATTATAATTTAAATGTATGTATTAGGTAAAGACATTGGATATTAATAAAAAAATTATTTGATCGACTTGTATGTATTTGTTATACGGGTATTTTATTTAAAGTAACGGAACCAAATATTTTAATTATCAGCCAAATTAATTATAATAGCTTTCATAATTACTTATTATTTAGTATGACCATATTGAAAATTAAAATGCAATTTATGTGCTAATTTCTATTTTTGTGCGGGTTTCGAAATTTTTTGTTTGATTGGTTTTCAACACTGTCCTTGATGAATACCTACTTCCACAGAATTCCGTCTGCATATCTCATTTAAATATTATTTATTATTTTCGTTGTTGGTATTTCAGTGTATACGAAGTGTCCTAGTAAACTGTGGGAAAGTTGTGGGGCATGAAAAACAGGTGAAAACAACCTCATACGTACATAAAATCAGAGCGCAAACAAAAAATCAAAGATTCAGGAACAATTTTATTAAAAGGATAATAATTTGACCACAATTGTGGAAACTAGGGACGTGTATATTTTAATTTGGCAAACCTGTAGAGTAGTTGAAGAAGTTTTTTGTATATACATAAATGTTTGCCTATATACATTATTTGTAATTATTTTGACGCGGTGTCCACTTTTATCTGAATTATCTGTATAAAATATAAGTTGTACAGGCACTATACAAGTAAGTATACAATTCTTTATGTCTGTGCCTTCATTTCTATGCAAACTTGGTTGGGTGTAACCGTAGACGTGTATTATTCGAGTTACGTATGAAGCTGTTATGTCACCCATACCGAGCGACACTTTCAGTTCGAAAAACCGGAAGTTTTCCGCATTATACATTACAGTCCAGATTTAATTATGTCGGTTATGTACGCTTTTAATATCGCCCACGGTCTCGCGCCTGAAAGGTTAGTTCTAAAGACGTTAATTACTATTTGGTTATAGTAAATTTTTCTATTAGGATAATTTATTTCAAAAGAGAACATGTATTTTTTATTGCAAAACTATAATGGATTCGTAAGAATTATAACACAGCTACAGATTGTAGTCCTGCTGTTGGGTAAGGAAATACCCGGTGAATAAGGCCTGTCCATCGAAGGTATTTGTATCCTTCAAAAGAAGCAGGCTATGTCCTTTATTTTTACGTCAACATGGATCTCAGTATTTTTATGTAATCTTTAAGTAGGTATACCAACCTAGAAATTTCTACATAATAATACAAAATGACTAACGTTCAGTTTAAATTAGGTTTTACTGTTTTAGCGTGTTTATATCTTCTTGCTAGTAATTTTTATGACCAAGATCAAGACTTCTATGCAAATGTTCATAAAAGTAGTTGTACTATGTACCTGATTTTTTTTATTATTATTATTTGGCTAATCCTTGAACTGAAGTTAACTGTTCTAGAAATTAGTGTGCGCATTTTTCAGAATTGCCAATTGTACAAAAACTCATTATATTCATACTGTTATTTATTATCAAGTTTTTCCTGTAAAAGAATCTAGTTCATGGTTGGGATTAGGATATATCTATTTCTAGGGTCTGTATATTCGTCATCCTGCATTATAAATTTATACACAATCTAAATATATTTACCGGTCATTATTGATTTTTGTTTCATGTAAAGAAAAAAGTGTTGACGTCTTCATAGCTACACAGAAGTTTTTCATTACCATTTTAACTTTTTCGCCTCTATCCATGTTTTGCAACGTGTTACTTTAATTTGTGTCTATCTATGTTAAAAAGTGCAATTACTTCGCGATTAAATTAACTTTCAAATATTTTGCAAGCTTTATCGTTTAAACAGAAAATAATAAAAATAAGCGGTTTCTGAAACTTGAGGTCTATCCTAGCTATAAATTGCAAATTTGTTCAGCCGTTTGTTGGCTCTGATGTTAATTATTAGTTTATCACGTAATAGCATGAGTAGAAGGTAGAAGTCGATTGCCTGTTTAGCAATATATTCTCAATAAATCAAATATTAAATTGTCAGAGTATAATACATCCCTGAAAACGTTTTTATGTACAGGGTGTCCTAGTTAACGCGTTACGCTATATTTTCTCGGCAGTGTTTAAGATAAACTTTTGGTTCAAAAGCTGGTCTGACGTAGTTTTTTTCGAGGAATCGGATACCGCTAAGAAACAACCAATTGGGCATCAAAAAAAAAGTTATGGCCGAAAAATCAAATAAAAAATCAAACTAGCAGATTTTTGTATTTTCTTAATTGGCTATTAAAAATTAGTATAAAAAATGCAGGTGAATTTTAAATATCACTTCCGGTTTACACAGAAATGATGTTCTTTTTTATAAAAAATAAAATCATAAGTTTGTAAATATAATAGTAAAATGAAGCGTATAACATTCCCATTCCGAATATTATATACCTATTAAATCTATTATTTATAACAATTTTCGACATACGAATCATTTTTCAACTTATGTCCCTATACTTTTCACCTAATTGTCTAATTCAGATCCATGGGTTATCCTCGATCAGGCGTCTTATTTTACAAATGTCAATTGAGATAAAATCGTACTTAGGTAAACTTATAAGTACTTATAGGTCAAAATAACTAATGATCATTTGCAGTTGTGTTTATGTCTAAGGAATCTAATATTGTCAAAAAAGTGTTTAAAAATTATTTTTTCCCGTCAAAAACGGTGTAACATTATCGAAGAAAAAGAAAGAAACATTTTTTTTACAGAAAATTTGTGCGACTTTTAGATTTTTATTATCTAAAATTATTTCTCGCATATGTTTTAAATTTTAAAATGAAATGAAATGGTTCGTCAAATAAAAATATAGGAGATATTATTTTAAAAACAATTGACTTTGTGAAAATAAACCTATAGAGAAATTACCTATCGACTCATTTTTTAAACATAATTTCTCTAACAAGAAAGGAGTTTAGAAACTATAGATTTTTTTAAATGAATTGTAATTCAGTTTAATTTACGTATAACATAACTACATAGGTACTTAGATATATAAAAATGTATAATGATATTGATTTAGTCTCTTCACGCATCATTGAAGTCTCTCAACCCCGAGACCATTACAAAGCACTTCACTTGCTCGTTACCTTAAACGCATAGTTTATTTTAATATACAGTTTTTCTTATTCTACAGAGGTTTTAAATTTGTAGGTACATAACTCGGTTAGATTATATTTTTTCAGAAATGTTAATAATTACTTATTAATAATATTAATATATTCTGAAGTGTATATATCCTGATATTATGAGAGTGAATGTATCTTATAAGGAAGGGTTGAAAATCAAAGTCTAGTGTCTCACAATTGCTCTTCACGTGGCTACCGGTTTTGGAACTTTCATAACAGTTTCATTTTCATTAAGGTTAGATGAAAATAACAATATGTTGTAGAGTTTTGTTATGGATATCATTTTCATAAGAAACAAGATGTTTAAGGAATAAACACATAAAAATTATAATGTAAAAATGTATAATAATATTAAGTACTTATATAAAAATACTTAGTAATAAAAGTTAAAAAGGGGTACCTATAGGTTCTAATAATATAGATTTGATTTTGAAACATGTTGAAAATAATTATGGAGAAATTTGAATTCTTAAGAAAATTTTATTACGAAAGTACGAAGGCGTAGAAGGTTCACAACAAAACAAATTTTTTTAATATAAAATTCTGACTTAAAACTCTGAGTAATTCTGAGTTTTATTTAACAATTCTGACTTTAATCTCAGAATTCTGACTTAAAACTCAGAATTCTGCCTTCTATAATTCTGACTAAATTTTGACTTAAAACTCAGATTTCTGACTTTTATCTCAGAATTCTGAAATAGAAGACAAAATTTCTGCGGTATATGGTACGCCGCAGCTATGACACTCATTCCATATATCTCTCTTGAGATGTATCTGTAAATCTACTTTTTCCATACAATATTCTATTTTCTAATCTAAGTAAGTATTGGCTGAAAATAAGTCAGATAACACTTGAAGTATTGCAACTACGACGTTCTAATTTTTTATTAAACGACTTGGCTCCAACCTATACAAATTTCTTCATATTTATTTGTCTAAAATAAGCCTTCTACAAAAACAAAAATTTTGCTTTATTGGAGAATTAGAAACATTTTAAATACCTACTTCATTCTATAGACACAGCCTGTTCAACATGAATAAAACAATTATTGTAAAAAGTTAGTAAAATATTGAAGAAAAATAATGATTCCGTCAGTAATCGGAAATTACTGCTAATATTGCCAGTTTGTAGTTTTTATTACATACCTAAATCCAAAATGTACCGAAATGAAACTCCCCTAATTATCTGCCTCATTTTATTGCGTAGAAGGTAAGTTTTAATTTTTTTAAATACAAGGTAATTCATTGGTAAGTGTATATACTTTACCTGTATATGTAGGTTACTTGGGCGATTCCACATCATTAGTGGTTAGTGGATTAATAATCCTTAATTACCAAGAAATAGGGTGTTTTATTGATTTTGCCTATTTTTGTCTTGGACTGTAGTTTTAAAACCACTAGGTATAAAAAAGCAAAATTTGGTATATGTTTTACTCAATCAGCCATACCGATTTCTCAGTTTAGCGAAGTCAAAATACAGGGCCGGGCAGAAAGAAGGAGCCGAATTGTTAAATATCAAAAACACTCTGTATTGAAAATTTTCAAAATCTGAGAAAGAGCACAAAAAATAAGGTAATTAAAGTACATTTTCAAATTGCGCGTCTCATTTTTCTATTAACTTTTTTTGATAATAGGAGATTTTACAAAATTAAGAACCGAGTATCTCACACAAAATTGCGTTTTTTCTTTATAATTGACTACGACTTAATAAAAACTTTCATAATCAATAAAAACCCAAGTCCTGAAAAGTCCAATTAAAACCAACAGATTTACACATTATTTTAAAAATTTTAATTTGTAATAAGTAGTCCTTAACTACTGCTAATTCATATTTAGCTAATTTTTTTCAATTGTTTTAATCATATTGAACAGGCTGTGTCTATAGAATGAAGTACTTAGGTATTTAAAAAGTTTCTAATTCTCCAGTAGAACATATTTTTAGTTTTCTTAGAAAAAGGCTTATTTTAGACAAATAGAAATGGTAAAAGTATATTTACAGATACATATTAAGAGAGATATATGGAATAAGTGTCATAGCTGAGGCGTACAATATACCTACCTACCGCTTCTATTTCAGAATTCTGAGATAAAAGTAAAAATTCTGACTTTTAAGTCAGAATTGTGAGATAAAAGTAAGAATTCTGAATTTTAAGTCAGAATTCTGTGTTTGAAGTCAGAATTGTGAGATAAAAGTCAGAATCCTGAGTTTTGAGTCGGAATTCTGAGATAAAAGTCAGAATTTTACATATTTCAGAATTCTGAGATAAAAGTCAAAATTCTGACTTTTAAGTCAGAATTGTGAGATAAAAGTAAGAATTCTGAATTTTAAGTCAGAATTCTGAGATAAAAGTCAGAATTCTGAGTTTGAAGTCAGAATTGTGAGATAAAAGTCAGAATTCTGAGTTTTAATTCAGAATTGTGAGATAAAAGTCAGAATCCTGAGTTTTCAGTCGGAATTCTGAGATAAAAGTCAGAATTTTACATTTAAATTAATTAAAATTAAATATTTAGAACTACTTTTTTTAAATAACGAACAACAAAAAATTTTCTGTCGTACCTTTATACATTTGTGAAACCTTATTAATGATGAACCTAAATGTTTTTAATTTCATCAGTTATTGGCACTGACACATTATTTATTTTAATGTTAAAATTATTACACATTTATTAGGGTTTAAAGTTAAGGAATATTCCAGTGATACCTTGAATATAATTTCTACTTAGATCCTTATTTATAAAATCACAACTATTTCTGTCATCATCAGGGTGAAATGAAAAAAATAATTGCGTATTATAATACATATATATGCATATAACAATGCTGTATAAAGGTTGGTAAGGAACTAGTGTATATAGTACATAAAAGTGGACCCAGAGCAGATCCTTGATAATAGGTATCTATGAAATCAGAAAAAGTACCATCCAGTATCACCTTTTGCTTCCTATCTTTTAAATAATAGCAATAAAATGTATTGCCCTATTTTCTAATCCTACATATTTTAGTATTAATAACAATTTTTTATGGTTTTATGTATCAAAAGTTATAGAGTAATCAAGCAACACCAGCATTGTTGACAAACCGGTGATGAATATGATCAGTGCACCTACTCCTACCTCATGATCGATTTATATCAGATGAGTGATCCATTTTGGGCTCTCCTAAACTCCAAGTTTGACAAAAGTTTAATACCTACCTAATTTCAACCTGTCCGACATTATGTCAGTGGGTTATTAAGTCGAGATGAATTTCATCCAGTACACTCAAGGGACCAACCAGATAGACTGGTTTGCAATTCTTAAGGGAGAGCAGATAAACACTTACTGCCAATAAATCTCTCCTGATGATGTTTACGCTTGAAATCATCCAATCATGCTTGCCATACTATATCATCAGTATATCTTTGGTCGTCGAATCCACCTTCGCCTAGTTTTATGAGAAATTCGTCAACTATAAACCATAAATAAGAATGATAGGACTCCTTCCTTACTGTTACTGAATCGCTAACAATGGTAACTATTATAGTTGAAGGCTCAAAATATTTCCTTCGTACCAATTATCTTTTTGATTTATAGGAGGTGTAAGTGTTTTAATGAAATCTGTAGCGGTTTTCAGATTGGTTCTCAAATTTTTGGAAAATGCAAAAGAATCGTCCTGCTGCATCTCATTCGGTTAACTCTAACCGAAGATACGGCGGAAAACAGTGTCCAAAGTTTCAGATGGTTCTTGTTTTTGCACAGTAATTTAACAAGCAAATAGCGAAGTTTCCGACCTTACAAGTAAGTTTTCGAAACCAAAAAATTGTGTCTAAACAACTGCCCCTTGACCTGTCTGACTATACACTTTAAACCATTAAATATTTTTGCTCAAATCGTTTATAAAAAAATTATTACCATATTTTAACGATTACCTACTAAACAGATGGTGCATTTTTTCTAAGTATCTATAATTAAAAATTATTGAACTACAACCACGTTTATCGAAGGAATAATGTTGCCTTCATTCACGCAACTTTTTATCGATTACTTTCACCACGTTTTATCGCCAAGAATAGGTATACCAATCCAACGGATACAAAAGATATTAACACTATATTAATTCATTTCCTATACCAGAAGTACTACACTTTTTCTACCGATCGGTATGTTAAAGTTAACAGTTTGTTCCTGTATCTTACCAGACTTAGGTAACAAGTATGACGTAACATTAATTAGACTGTCAAGTTAATTTTTAATTAATTAATGCGCCGATCAATTCACAAATTGCCTATTACTCAATGTCTACACTTTTATTTGAATAACTTCCACCGCATGTCACATCTTCAATACCAGCTGTAGGACGAATGACATTGGTGACGAAACCCCAGCGTTATGCAAACTTTTTGAAAATGCAAAAATGTAGTGCTGAACAGGGAGTGCCCACTACTCGCACTAAGCTGCACACGTTTCACGGCAACGTGGGCAAGGTGTAAATTTATTTATAAATGTATGCCATTGTATGTACAACCTAACGCAAGAATGTCATTAGGTGGAAATTAGGAGCTTGCATGAAAATTTGAATTTACCTACGTGAATTAAATTGGAATTGTTTACCCGACCTCGAAAAGGGAGGAGTTGAAAGAAACAATCATTGTTTTACATATGCCTACTTACTAATGGAGGGTAACAAGGATGGTTTCAAATTTACTGAGGTGAAAAAAGCGATTTTTAAAAATGTCGTCAGCTTCTCGGTCGGTTTATATAAATAACTAGGGCTCTGTTACTCTAGTTATTTATACAGGGTGTCCCGAAATAACGTGAAAACCCCTTAAGGGTAGATTCCTCATCAAAAAATAAGTATAGTCTTTTGTATACAGTAAGGTCGAAAACGGCCTCCTTGATCCGCTAGACCTCCTCAAAGGGGGGCAGCAAAAAGTGATTTTTTTGGCAGATTTGATTCATGACAATAACATGACATTATGGTAACAGTGACACATGCCTACTTTTTCTTTTTGTATCAAACTCCGTTTTCAATTGAACAGAAACGGCTATTATGCAAGGGGTCAGAAAATATATTTTTTTTGAAATTGATGAGATTTACGATAAATTTTCAAGAGAGATGAAAGTAGTAGAATACATGTGGCTTTCTGAAAAAAATTTAATTTGATAAAAAATCCATCTGTTTAAAAGTTCTGACTAAAAATTCAATAGGGGTTGTGTATTTAACTTATTTAAAAAGTAAGTAGAAAAATAAAAATGCATTGAAAAGAAGACGTTCCATAAGTACAAAGTCGTGCTCAAATTTCATTCCGCAAACTTTAGTCATTTTCGAGAAAAAAAAAATGCTGCCCCCCCTTCGAGGAGGTCTAGCGGCTCAAGGAGGCCGTTTTCGACCTTACTGTACATAAAAGACTATACTTATTTTTTGATGAGGAATCTACCTTTAAGAGGTTTTCACGTTATTTCGGGACACCCTGTATAAACCGAGAGTAGTGAGTTTCATAACTTACAGCCCCAAAAAGTTTTTAAAAATCTGTCTGTTGGTCTGTCAAAACCGATTATATCACAAGCTTTACATTAGGAGAAACAACAATAAAATCAAGAATGCATGTACTTGATTTTTGTCAACGTAAATTATATACTTATTATGTAGTTTTTATGAATTATACAAATAAAAAAGAATCTTAGCAATGTAAAGCGAAAGAGGTCGAGTTTCTGAAACGTCGGTGAAATATCGTTATTTTTATTTTTACTCATTTATATTCTGCTAAAAAAAACATTTAACTCTTCCTTTGACGTAAAGTCACAGGAGTTTTAAATTTTTTAGATTACCTTGGACGTCAAAATATTCAAAAATGTGGTAATAAATTCCAAATAAAAAAATGTTAAAAATTTATATACTTGGAAAAACGATAAGCAGTAAGTAGGTATACCATTTTATATTATACAGGGTGTTTCAAAAAACATGGGCCAACGCTCGACGGCAGATTCCTCACCTAAAAGCGAGATTATTTTTTCATATAAACATGGGTCCGGTTCGATCTCGCTTCGTTCCTTAGCTACAGGGTGTCAAAGTTAAAATGCCCTTATTTCTAATACTCAAGGGAAAACGAAAAAATAGTTAGAGGCAATTTTTGATCAAAATTAAGCTAGATTTTAATCCATGTAATTACAAATTAGAAATCTCAACAGAGAACCAATTTTTTCTTTGATTAACTGCAAATGCAAGTATGTCCGGTCCTGTAACTTATGTTCAACATATAATACCTAAGAAAGTGTATTCGGTTGTAAATTGTCCAAATTTCATTTAATTCCCTAAACTGGAAATCTGGATTTTTGGGAAAAACATATATTTTTTTTTTAACTTTGACACCCTGTGGCTAAGGAACGAAGCGAAATCGAATCCATGTTGATCTAAAAAAATAATCTTGTTTTTAGGTGAGGAATCCTGCCCCCTAGCGTTGGCCCATGTGTTTTGCAACACCCTGTATATTACACATTATACCGTGTGTCCCAAATTCGATTCTCCATTGCATTGAAATCTCGAAGGTAAGAACTACAAAGCCGGCTAAATAAGGAAAGCTTTGGTAAATTTTATGCTGATTCCAAATCTGTTAAGAAATCGTGGCTAACTGAAATAGTTGTTGTTACGTTTTTGTTTTAAGTTACTATACAAAGTACGTCTACTTAAGACATCTAAAACACACATAGGCGACAAGAGGTGCAAGAGGAAACAAATTATCCTATGTCATTGACATCGTTCGTTCAGGTCAGGTCTACTGTCATCTGTGCACCTGTCGATTTATTTACAATTAGGAGTGTTTATCTTAAGTTCTCTTGCGAATATTTTAGGCAGTTGTTGTTTCTTAAAGCGTTGCGTAATAGTGACTAATTATTCAAACACTGACCCATGTTACGTTACTATCCAAGGTACGTCTGTTTAAAACTCTCATCGTCGCACGCTCTAGTGTCATCTGTGCATCTGTCGTTTTATTGATAATTTAGTGTATTATCTTCGACAGTTACTGTTTTTTACGGTGTTGTGTAATAACGATTAATTATTGAAATACTGTGTAAATTGCCACGTAGAGTTACTGTACAAGGGGCATCTATTTAGGGCATTGAAAAAAGCATATATTAATCTATTTTATCAACATATGTACAGGGATATCCAACGAAAATGACCACCCCTAATAACTTCTTTATTTTTGATGCTATAAAATTTTTTTTTCTATAAAAGTTGTAGGGTTTATTGAAAGCATTTAGAATATGTATTCAGAAAAATAAATGAAAGTCGTTTAGAGGAGATATGGTATTAACTTGCAGTTTTTCAAATGGAGCACCCCATTTTTTTACATTTTTGAAATCAAGGTACTTTTCTCATTTCGAATATATAGATATATATCATATTATCTTTTAGGGTTTTCTAATTATTGCAATTTTTGTGGCCCGAAAACAATAAGGAAATAAAATAACAGAACAAATTTTTATTTTTAGAATGCATTAGTCTTGGCTAATTTAGATATTAATTACAACTATAAATAAAAGTAATTAAAACTATCCTACATAAACTGTTCAAAATGATGTCCTTCATGTTCGATACAAAGCCAATACCTTATTCGAAATGAGAAAAGTACCTTGATTTCAAAAATGCAAAAAATGGGGTGCTCCATTTGAAAAAATGCAAGTTAAAACCATATCTCCTCTAAACGACTCTCATTTATTTTTCTGAATGCATATTCTAAATGCTTTCAATAAACCCTACAACTTTTATAGAAAAATTTTTTTTATAGCATCAAAAATAAAGAAGTTATTAGGGGTGGTCATTTTCGTTGAATATCCCTGTACTACGTTCAGGTCAGTATATTTTCCAAAAAAAAAACGAACATTTTGTGATTTTTCTTTTTGGCTGTAGCCAAGTAATCTTTGGTCAGGCAGGTTTTAGACTTTTGCATTATTAGGCCGCTTTTTGGAGGCACATATTTTGGTGTAAAACGATAGTTTTTTGTTTTCGAGATATCCGAAGCGAGATCCGAGGTAACTTTTGTTTCTTTTATGGTAGTCATTTTGGATTTTTTCTTTTTCAGAATGCGTTTAAAAGGAGTGTTCAAATAAAAAAAAAATTGATTTTCCATAGCCTACTAGTTTGTTTTGTTAAGCATTAGATAACTTTTCTTAAAAATTAGTCTCTTAAAAAATAATTTTTCTTCGGCAGCATGTAATACATCAATCGAAAGTTCTTTTTAAGGGCAATCTGAAAAACGAAAAATCCCATATGGCTGCCATAATAAAAACAAAAGTTATCTCGGATATCTCGAAAACAAAAGACTATCGAGCATTTGTTCTCACACCAAAATATTAGTCTTCAAAAACTGCCCCAATAATGCAAAATTCAAAAATTTGTCTGACTAAAGGATTACTTAGTTACAGCCAAAAACGAAAATCACAAGATTTTCGTTTTTTTTTTTTTCGGAAAATCTCAAAAACTGTTTCAGTTTCAAGGTGATTTGGAATCAGCATAATATTTGCTAAAAATTTCCCCATTTAACCGCCCTTGTAGCTCCGTTTCCTAGATCCCAATGGTGAGCATCGATTTTGGGACACACGGTATATTATAACGGTAGTCACAGGTTCTTTTCTGATCACTATTTTGTTCCAATTTGTGCGTTATCGCACTACTTACGACACCAGGCGTAAATATTCCGTTGGATCGGCGTGAAGCGGTTTAGGTAATAAAATTTGGATAATGTCCAAAGAGAGCATTAACGATATCGTTCAGTAGACAGAGTAGTTAGTCCACCGTTTTTGCCAAGTGGTCGTTTGTCAGAACGCCAATAACATTTAATGGTGACTTAAATTATTCACACGTCTTTCGTGTGGCACTGTGTGAGGTTTAAATTGTACATAAACGCTTCACATATAGAAATCTAAATAGTCAACATATGCTTCCTTGATATATCGAATTTTACCCCAAAGTTATTCAATTAAAATAACAGATATTATAGTCTTAAGTAGGCAATTAAAAAAAAATTATCTGATGTGTTTCCACTGGACACCAAAACACCAGATATCATCCGATGTACATTTCACCAACCAAATTGGCAGCATCGATAAGTATGCACTGTTTTGGTACCCAGTTGAAACTACGTCTGAGTGCCAACTCCTTAAAAAAAAAAGTAAATAAAACACTTTTGAGTACCTGCAACATTCTATAATAAATACAGTATCTCTCCCAAACTTTTTTTTTTTAACGTGTCCTATATCCTAATTGTGATCTATTGGATTAATAATAATAAAAAAAAAAAAAACATTCGTCTACATTCTTCCCCAAGCATACTTTCGAACGCTACATACCAAGGCAATCATTATGCGTTTGCTATGTACATCCATTTATTTATAGCCAATTAATTCACGAACGAATCATTTTCGATCAAGATGGTATGGAGATACAACGATAAATTGTCTGTTAATTTAACAGCGCCTCGACTAGAACTTGCAAAACGTGGAGCAAAAACAAACAGATGTCTTTAGATTGACAAATAGCCATCAATCAGTACAGAATCCGCGATTAATTGTAAATTGTACAAGAAGGTATTCTCAGGGTTAAACAAGCGGAACCATTGATCTTTTGACTGAGGATAATGTAATTTTTAAGTAGTTATTTAGTTGCACAGTTTTTCGTAACGCATTCGCTTCGATGTTGTCAGATGATGTCGCAAATGGGTAGTCCTAGAAAGCTCAATATTGTCAGTAATGCAGAGTATAGATCCCAATTTGGTTTTGAATGTTATTTTACAAGAGACAGTAGTCTATTAGACATAGTAAGTTATACTCAAAGATGAGATTACTTTGGTGCTTAAAGCTTGAAAATTTTGAGACGAGGTACCTAATTGGCACTCTGTCCAAAAAATATTCAATGCAGACAGGATGTAGACGCTTGCAGTGACGTAGTTTCCAAACGTCTACTATCAACCAGAACCAGAAGACCTTCTACAGATTCGACTTTATGGTGGAGGCGTTATCTGAGCAATTTATACAAATGATGAAGGAGCCTCAGATAAACAAATGAATGACCCAATATTTAATATTACTATTGTTGTAAAAATGGTAGGAAATAAAATATTGTTTAAACCATACAAATCTATTATTTTTTACCCAGTTAAATCGAACTAAAGAATTTTATTATTTAAGGTTCATAGTATATAGAAACTATTATTTTAAATTATAATATAATGCAACAAAGTAAAATTTCTCAACTAAATGAATGATGAATGATGATGAAGTACCTCAAGGTACAATTTGAAACAATTAAAAATGCCACTTTTGCCGGATATTGTAAGCAATTCCAAAGTCAAATATTTAAAAGCTTTATATCCTCCACTTACAGATTTTTTCAGTCCTTGCGTTTCTTTTTTACGAGTAATTTACAATTTCCTCGTTTTTATGTATTTCTCTGTAAGTAGATAATAATTGCAATTTTATACCGAACGAATCCAGTTATAGTTATTATACCGTTTGTATTTCATTACGTAAAAGCAAATACACTGACAGCCAACGTTGTACGGTTCTGTTTGACACCGAGACGGAGTTGAGGATAGACAACGCAAATTCTTTTAAAAAAGTGTAATAATTGAAGCAAAACAAACCGGTGCTCTTCACAGTTTGCTGGTTTTTCTTATATTTTTATTAGTAATCGATGCTGCATTCTCTGCAACGCTGGCTTGGGTTTCAAAACGGTCCCAGGTCCCAGAATTTCGTGTAATTAAAGAGGACAGCTATTTGATAAATCCTTAAGAAAATATTAAGAGAGATATAATGAAATTAAACTTCAAGATCTTTTTAGTTATGCCTTTCATATTTTTTTTAACAAAAACATGTACAGTGATATGATATTTCCTATAACTTAGGTTAGGACGTGGCTCTGAATAAACACCCTATATACGGAAATATACGACCCCGTGGCCAATACTGTAGCCACAAACCTCTGAATAAAAACACTTTTTTAAATTTCTTATGTTTTTGCAGTCATCAGCGAAATATATTTTGAAAATTTTACAAAATAATTTTTTTAATTATCAACAGTTGTAGGATTGCCAATTTTCGTACGAATTTTACAAAACTGAGATTTCATTTTAACCACTATTTCATTATACGCTCCAACACTCTAGTTTGTAAAGTGCTCATTTAAATTATAAATGTCAGTACTTAACATTTAGTATACCAAAAAAAAATAATAGTAACATTCGTTCTTGCATACATTATTACATAATAGGTATGTAATTAAATATTTAATATATTAATCACAGCTTCATATGTGAAACTTGTAAATCATTTTAGTGTGTTAAATCCTTGCGGCATTTATTGGGTTTAAAATAATAAGAGTTTTAAACGCAATGAAAGGTATTAAAGGTAATATATGTGATTTCTCATTATTGTGTATTAAAAATTATTATATTGATTATGTTTCTAAGTCGGTTTAATAATTAAAAACAAGAAAAATATTATAGTCAATAATTAATCATATAAGTTGTAAAATCATATTTATCAATAAGTAATTTTAAACTCGACGCTTATTATGCTTGCGCGTCGCGTATAGGGTAACAAATATTTCTTATTTTACAAATAATTATTAAATCTCTATTGAATTTTTTATGCTAATTCGAGACATATTGATTTAACGTTTCTAAAAATTTAAACCCTTTAGATACAATATTTTTTATTTTACAGTCGTTTGTTTCTTTTAATTTTTAGAGCCTCGATGATCCGTTCGTCGTGAAATTATTTACCGTGCTCAAAATATTTATTAAATATTTATGCAATTTTCAGAATCGTTCAAAATACATTTACTTCATTGTTCAAACGTGTTTAGCATGTTTTTTGTATTATTTTTTGTTTGAGAGCAAATTCTACTCTGAAATGTACGAAGCTCTGGAAGGGACACCTAAAATAAAATTTTAAATTTGCGAGTTATATTATTCGAAATTTTATTACAAAATTCCCAGTTATAAGTCGAAATTTTAAAATTCCGAGTTATAAGTCGAAATTTCAAAATTCCGAGTTATAAGTCAAAATTTTATTTAAATAATTCCGAGTTATAAGTCTAAATTTCAAAATTCCGAGTTATAACTCGAAGTTTTATTTTTATTTCAAAATATAGGTAACTCAAAATTTTATTTAAAAAATTCCCAGTTATAAGTCGAAATTTCAAAATTCCGAGTTATAACTCGTAATTTTGAAATAAAATTTTGAATTATAACTCGGAATTTTAAAATTTCGACTTATAACTGGGAATTTTGTAATAAGATTTCGAATTATAACTCGGAATTTTTAAATTTTATTTTAGGTGTCCCTTCCAGAGCTTCGTAGAAATGACATACGTTTAAGTTATAAGTCGAAATTTCAAAATTCCGAGTTATAACTCGTAATTTTGAAATAAAATTTTGAATTATAACTCGGAATTTTAAAATTTCGACTTATAACTGGGAATTTTGTAATAAGATTTCGAATTATAACTCGGAATTTTTAAATTTTATTTTAGGTGTCCATTCCAGAGCTTCGTAGAAATGACATACGTTTGCATCGTGTATAAGTTATTAAATGTTTTATATTTTATGTATAATTATTCAATATTAATTTGGTTTTGTTAGGTAATTCAGGATGTATTGATGGACCGATTCTGAAAGTTTCAAGTCTATCTATACGCATTTCAAAGATATTTTAACATCTCTTATTATTTATATTACAAAACCAGCATTAAAACACTAGTTTTGAATATTTTTCTGTTGAAATATCCTAGTCTAAATTTAATTTTTAATTTAATTTTAATGGACAAGAATTATCTTATATAATGTAAATAATGTTTTTTTTATAATTCGTATAATAATGGAAATTTTGAGAAAAACTTCCAAAAAATTTTTTGAAAATCATTTATTTTGACAATGTATTAGTTAGTAATCAGTGACCCCAAAAACTCTTACAATCTTTTTTTTTGAGTTCATCTATGATATTTATGAATTATTCAAAGCATAAAGCAAAAATCACAATTTTTAATAAAACTAAAATTAAAAAATGTTGGTACTTAAAAGAAATATTTAAAAAAAACTTTCATTATAATCGTTACTGTTCCTGAGAATTCCGAAGTTTCGGCGATTTGTAGGCTTCTTTGACTCAACTAGGTGTTTAAAATCTGATTTCGGTTTCACATTTTGCCAATCATTTTATTGAAACACTTTTGAATAAAAAAGAAAATTTCAAAGTTTTGCATCACGCTAATAAAGGTCCACTTTTGAATAATCTGGAGGCATTCGAAATTTTTAGACACTCTCAACTAACAGATACTATTTCTTTAAATTTACAAACTGAATTTGATTCAACATTAACTTTTGCGGTATTATTCTATATCATTAACATTTCATTAAACTTATTTCTGGGCCAAATTCTAAAAAATAAATATAAATAAGAAAATGTCCAAAATATGTCAAGATAAAAGTGTAGTATCAAAGGCAAACCTCAACAGTTTGCCCCATTATTTATTTATATTTATTTTTTAGAATTTGGCGTGATTCCCAGAAATAAGTTTAATGAATATTAATTATCCGCCACAAATAAACTACAAACAATATTAACCTTTCATTTTCTTATCATAAACTTCCATCACAAAAAATTTAATTTTTTAATTCATGGTTACAATTAGGTACTTAGTTGGAGTTCATTTTTCAATTAATTTTTTAGTCCGCCATATAGGTACATATTATAAACATTTTTTGTCGAAGTTTTACTTTTATATTAGATGTTCTGGTATGTTAGTAGGTAATTTAAAAACAACATTAATATAGATTACTTCGAAATTTTATAGACCAATTTATTAGTTTTATAAAAATATTGGCGTTTCCTTTAAATTTTTTTTATTTTTCTGATTAGTTTGCAGCCTGAAAATGTGACTAATGAAAAAGTCACGAAACTAGTTGCTCTTAATAAAGTTTTTGAGATATAAAGACTATTCTTTTATCATTTTATATAAACTGTATGTTGTATATTATGTTAAAAACCCCCATATTACTTAAGTATACCGATTGAACACACCTTAGATTTTTTTTGGATATCCAAGAATTTCGAAACAGCTTGTGCTGCAATTCTAATAATAAAAATGGATAATTTGTTGCAGTTCTGAAAGTAATTAAATTATTTCATTTAAATATGGTTTTCTAAAACCAAACTGCGTGAAAATGGCTCTTTGTTAAATTATAGAATCTATTAAAAACTGACGTGTATGCAGGATTCAACTATTCAATCCATTATTACTTCCTTACTTTCGCTAACTTAAAAAATATCTGTAATGGCATAGCATTGGATATTATCAACAAAAAATGTTATGGTTATTAATGTTTTCTAAGAAATTTGTTTTAAATAGATTCATTATTTCCTAAGTGAGGCATTGTTTAATTTGCTTTCTTTCCTCTTTTGGGATTTATTACTGCATGGTCTTAAATGTTTTGAAAATATAGGTAATTTAAAAAGTAGTTAAATTTTTTAAAACTAACCTTTGCGCCTGTAATTTACGTCAAAGAAATAATTAAGGGTTACTTTTTGACAAAATATAAATAAAAATAAAAATATTTGGCAGGCGTTTTGGAAACTCAATTTGTTTTCATTTTCAGATATTTTTATTTTTATTTTATGTCAAAAAAAAAACAATGCACAAAAATAAACTCCATGAGTGAAATAATAATTATTAGAGATATAAAACGTTTATGGTTACGAAACAAGTTATTAAGTGATTTTTTTAAATAAGCAAATTATACGTTGTAATTAGTTACATTTTCTTTTTACTCTATGTGCATTACTTTCCTGTTATTACATTATTTTGCTCGTACGGTTTCTGTCGGATAAACGAGTTCATACGTAACAAGTTTTTACACATAAAAAAGTAATTATCGAATATTAAAACAAATTAGGGAAGTGCAATTGTACTACATATGAGGTGAACGATAAACAACCTTTTTGCAGTTAACCTCGACTTTCTAAATTGCGACTAAATCAATCAAGAAACTGGAAAACCTTTGATGCAATTAGGAATCCATTTACAAAATTTACATTTCTTTAGGTAATTAATTTCAGTAGGTACACAAATTATATCAAATGGTTAATAGTAATGGGATATTAATAAAAATGTATAAAAACAAATAAAGTAAATAATCAATCAATAGAGGAATTTTTTTGGGACCAAAAACCTTTAAACTCTCCAAGCCCATTATTGCAATGCTTAAATATTGTTTTTAATTCTGCAAGCGACACTTGTAGGCAACTGGTGGGTATAATTTAGTTTTAATTATTTTACTATTCCCTTTCCTAGACAAAATTTTTATGAAAAAAAAAAATTGTAGTTCAATATAAATTAAAATAAAGACAGTAACCTGCAACCTGCAATCCATAAACGGATAAAATATTTAAAATGGTAATAAATACTTTACGGATCTTCCTTCAGCACACATTTCCGCTTTCAAAAGCAGTTTCGTGTATATTGGTAATTATTAGGAGGTGCTGGCTGAAATAATGACGAAGTTGTTACTACACTTTAATTTAGTGGTCATGGTCATAGTAGAAAACCATTTTCATATAAATTAAAATTTCACGCATACCTGCAATTAACAAAGACAATATCCACCGTGATAATGATAATTAACATACTCATCTCTCAAGTTCGAGTGCAGTTGTTAAAAACTTAATATATTCTAAATAATGTTATCCTGAGTTGTAAATCTAATGGGATAATATAGTTTAATGCATTAATATAGCGATAAATCAAGTCTGGATGCGCTTGAGGTAGGCCATAGACTACTATGATAACTGTTAATGCAGCAGTTGTAATTATATTTAAATTACAACTGGGTACAAAGTAAAATATACGTACCGTTGCGCTGTTACGTTAATGTGTATGTTTTTAATGAAAAGACCTTCACATCGTTTCATTATTTTTCAGCTTGTTAACTAAACCGTTTGCAGCGTGTACATGTGAAAAGTGAAAATGGCTTTTTACTTAAGTTTCATAATTACAGAGGAAGTATAGATTTGACGAGGATTATTACTAGAAAATGTGTTAGATATGCATACGTATTACATATTATAAGCATATCGAATGCTATGGTTAAGTTGATTTATTATTGGTAATTATGTCTCAAGTCCTGTTTCACTTTTCCAAGTGGCTATTCGTAGAATGATACGAATATCCAAAGTTATAGCAAATTCTCAAGCTCCTTGCTTCAGCATTATTAGCACAGCACAGTTTAAAAAATAAAAACTGGTTTAGTGAAAAAAAATTCCTCTAGATAAGCGCGTATATAAAATCGAAATTTGTTATATATATATTTATTTTGAATTAAAATGAGTCTACAGGTCACAAATACATATAATTCACCCAATTTAGCTTTAAATATATACTTTACAAATAGATAATAGATCTGCCAAAATATAACTTGATAGCTCAAATCACTGTCAAATTTAAAAATTGAAAAGTATGTTTTTCGTAATTCTGAAAACGATGTGAGTTTATATAAAACAAGAGATATACAGTATTTTAAAGTTTTCTGTCAAAATTGAAATTTAGTAACGTTTTCAATGTTGACAGCTGTCAAATTTTCTGTCAATTGAATAATTGCCATTTAATAATTATTTCCACAAGTGACTTTGGTACTTAAACAGTACTAAACGTACTGAATAGGAAATTAATTTCATAAAATTATTATGTTTGTTGGTAGCTGCCAAAATTGCTGTCAAATTTAAAATTATGCAAGTTTGTCTTCCATAATTTTTCAACAACGTGAATTTCCATAGAAAGGAAATTAGGTGTTTTTTAAATTTACTAGTTACATAATTATAAATATAAAAATACAGTTTTTTACTTTTGGCAGCTGTCAAAATTTCTGACAACTTAATGAAAATGCCATTTAATAATTATTTCAACAAATTAAAGTACGAACCAGACATATCTTTATAGGCTTTGGAGGGACTAAATACGAAATTGTTGTAAAGAAAATATATTTTTCTGAAATCGCTCAGGAATGTCTACTTTCTTGGCGTAATTTCAGACCCCAAAATAGCATATTCTAGTATTTTAGTCCATTGCTAAGCAACCATCAAAAAACGAGTCCGGGAAAGTACTTTCCCGGCCTAGGCCGGGAAAGTAAGTTTCCCGAACTCGTTTTTTATCTACATTTTAGACAGTAAATAAATATACGCAGACAAATTTAATTATTGACACAGTTCATCACGGCGACATGTACCGGCCACACCAAATATTAAGGCAACTTAAAAAGTAAAAACTACATCTAGATAATTTTAAAATTCTCACATTTTAAACGTATACCTTATTTATTAAGTACAACACATAAAATATGATCTGGTGCTTGAGTAATAAATATTTCAAGTTGTTCATTTGACAGAACTTTCGGCTTCTTTGGTTTATAGCTGTCACCTTGACGTTTCAGGAAAACGCGTAATTTCGAATATTTTGATATATCAATGTCTTTCTTTGTACTAAGTGTTGATCTCAGCATGGGAGTAATTTGACTATAACGTAGAGATGCCTTCAACTGAAGATAAATTAGAAATCATGACATTTTCAGATAGGGAGGTCATGTCTTTTTCGTGGAAATAATCCATGAAAATTTAAAGTCTCATTATTTGCAGCTCTTACTCTCTGGTGGTGTCCCAGATACCTGTATGTCATCATCAATCTCATCATTGTCCATTTTAATTTGTAACACGTATTGAAACGAAATAAGCACTCACATCAATAAATAAACAGTGCAAAGGAAACGATGAATGAAAAAATGTTATGTATTAATAAAAATTTCTTAATTATAATAATATTAATTGCGATTTCAGAAAAAATAGTATGTGTATCTCGTAGGAAAAGCACATTCCCGGACTCCGTGTTGCTTGTCTCGGCTGCGCCTCGACAAGCAATCTTCACAGTCGTCCGGAAATGTTAGGCTTTTCCTACTAGGTACACAATGTACTATTGTTGGTACCTGCCAAAACTGCTGTCAAATTTAAAAAATGCAAGTGCCTTTCGTAATTTTGAAAATAATGAGAACTCTCATAAAAGAAATGCTATTAAGTGTTTTGAAATTTGCTAGTTCCATAATAAAATAAAGTTTTCGCTTTTGACAGATGTCAAAATTTTTCGACTTGATGAAAATGACATTCCATAATTATTTAAACAAATAAACGTACAGGGTGAGCCATGTAACTTCGACCCCCCCCTTATTTCTTTAAATATTGAGATATTTAAAAAATTTAAGATTGCACTTTATATAGTTTTTTCAGTAGATTTCGAAAATGCCATTGAAATTTAAATAGAAGCCAAAATATACGGGGTATGCAAAAACGTGTTTTTTTTTAATGAAACTTCCTATATATTTTTACATATTTGAATTAGTCAAGTTTTTCCGATTTCAAAAATATATAATACTTGTATGTTTTATCCAATAACAAAAAAGTTATTCATAAAATACTAGGAATATTTTTTATTACGCCTATATAAAGAAGTATGGGTGAGCCACGTAACTTCGACGTCCCCTTTATCTCTGTAAATATTGAGATATTTCAAAAATTTAAGGTTGCAGTTTATATAGTTTTTTCAGTAGATTTCAGAAATGCCACTGAAAATTAAATAGAAGCCAAAATATACGGGGTATGCAAAAACGTGTTTTTTTAATGAACAGGCCCTATATATTTTTACATATTTGAATTGGTCAAGTTTTTCTGATTACAAAAATATATATTACTTGTATGTTTTATCCAATAATCCAGCAGTAAAAATAAATCCAACAAAATAATTTATTTAAATGTATCAGAAGCAGACAAGATTTATCGAATTTAACATTAAAATGAGACACACAAACTAATGAATAAGTAACAGATATTACACCAAATTTTCAATATGGCCTCTATTTTCTACACGTAAATTATATCTTCTTATTATATTAAATATCACGCATTATTTAAAATAATATTATTTTTATTTAAGAATTCTATTTCTTCTGAAATTACATTTTGAATTATATCCAAAGTCAAATTTGGCAAAGAGTAGACTTTATTTTTTAGATGTCCCCACAGAAATGTGTCCAAAGGAGTAAGATCTGGACTTCTTGAGGGCTATGCAACTGTTCCATATTTACCAATCCACTCTCTGTAATTATTATTTAAGAATTGTCTCACTCCAATAACATTATGGCAAGGAGCACCATCTTGTTGCCAAATTATATCTCTTATTTCATTGAGGGGAATGTCGCCTAAGAGATTATCTATACTATCCCGTAAAAAACTTAAATATCTTGCTCCTGTAAGGCTTCCATTAAAAAATATTGGACCAATTATTTTATTGTTTAGAAATCCGCACCATACATTTATAGATTGCCTGACTTGAACTTGAATTTCTTGATATATATGTGGATTTTCAGAGGCACAATAGTGTGTTTTTTTTTCTGTTAAAACAACCTGAAGTTTTGAATGAGGATTCATCAGTCCATAAAATATTATGGAATATATTAGGATTATTCAAGTTGTATCGGCCCAAAATTGTTTCACAAAAATGAAGACGTAAATTATTATCAAGTGGTAGTAATTTTTGAACAGGCATTTGACTGAAAGCTCTATATTTATGTTTTTTTAATATTCTGCGTATAGTCCCATATGTTAGATTTAACTCCCTGCAACAGTTTCTTATGGATTTACCTGGACTATCTTGAAAATACAATAAAACATTTAACTCCACTTCTTCTGTTGCAACAGGTTTTCCTCTGTTTCTTTTTTCATTTACAAATGTTCGGGTATTCCTAAACACCGTCTCAGTATATCTGAAAATTCCTTTTTGCGGTTGCCTCCTTAACGGAAACTTTCCTTGGTATTCTCTTAATGATGCTCTAGCATTCCGTCCATTAGATATAAATATGTTATACATGTCGCACTTTTCCTGCCAAGAATAACCCATTATAAAAATATAAACTGCATTCTACGCTTGTTCTGACAACTACATGATTTGTTTTTAGAAGTGTCAAATCATTTTTGTTTTATTTATTTCATGGACTTCTTTGTTAGGCGTAATTTGAAATAGACGAAAATTATTCCTAGTATTTTATGAATAACTTTTTTGTTACTGGATAAAACATACAAGTATTATATATTTTTTGAAATCGGAAAAACTTAACTAATTCAAATATGTAAAAATATATAGGGAGTTTCATTAAAAAAAACATGTTTTTGCATACCCCGTATATTTTGGCTTCTATTTAATTTTTAATAGCATTTTCGAAATCTACTGAAAAAACTATATAAAATACAACCTCTAATTTTTAAAATATCTCAATATTTACAGAGATAAAGGGTGGGTCGAAGTTATGTGGCTCACCCTGTACTTAACAAACATTTTTTTATGAGTTTTGGGGGCACGAAATTGATGTCAACAAATATTATGTTGGTTGACAGATGCCAAAATAGCTGTCAAATTTAAAAATTTACAAGTATGTATATCTTTCGTAATTTTGAAAATAATTAACATCGATTAACGTAGAAGAAGATACATAAAATGTTTTAAATCTTTCTAGTTTAGTAATTTA